>CM052897.1:20307428-20512797 GCA_028534135.1 Potos flavus
GAAGCAGGCTCCCCGCCAAGCACAGAGCCCGATGCGGGGCTCAATCCCAGGACCCTGAGACCATGACCCAAGCCGAAGGCAGAGGCTTTAACCCACTGAGCCACCCAGGCACCCCTGTTTAATTATTTTTTAATATCCGTATATGTCAAAGAACACATAAACTCCCTGACGTCGCACTGTCTTATTTATAGCTTTATTGCCAGGGCCAAGCCCAGTGCCCACCCAGTAAGAACTTGGTGAGTTCCTACTCTCCAATCAATGACAAAGACTGGCAGAATGGATAAAAACACATGATCCAACTATATGCTGTCTATAAGAGACTCACTTGAGATCCAAAGTCACAAATAGGTTGAAAGTGAAGGCATGGAAAAAAGATATTCCATACAGATAGAAACCAAAAGAGAGTATGGTGGCAATACTAATATCAGACAAACGAGACTTTAAATCAAAAAACATTACATGAGACAAAGAAAGACATTGTATATTAATACAAATTTCAATATGCAGGAAGATATAATAATTATAAACATTTATATACCTAATGACATATCAGAAAATATATGAAGCAAAAACTGATGTAATTTAAGGAGAAAATTGTTCCACAATAATAGTTAGAGACTTTAATACCCCACTCAAAATAATAGACAGAAAAACCAGACAGAAGGTAAGTAAGAAGACAGAGGACCTATAACAATACAAGAAGCCAACTAAGTCTAATAGATATGCACACCGCACAAGATCCAACGACAAAAGAATATACATTCTTTTCAAATACACATGGGATATTTTTCAGGATAAAACATGTGGTAGCCCACAAATTAAGTACCAAGAGATAGATAAGAAGAAAGAAAGAAGGGAAGAAAGAAATAGAAAGAAAGAAAGGAAGGATAGAAGAAAGGAAGGAGGGAGGGAGGGAAGGAGGAAAGAAGGAAAGAAGGAAGGATCGTCTGATCTCACACAAAGTATCTTCTCTGACCACAGAGAATGAAGTTAGAAATCAGTAACAAAAGATAAACTGGAAAATTCACAAAACTGTGGAAATTAAACAACACAATTTTAAGCAACCAATGGATCAAAGAAGAAATCACAAGGGAAATTGGAAAATACTTACAGACAAAAAAGAACATAAAATAGCAAAATGCATGGAATGCAGTTAAAGCATTATTCAAATGAATAAATGAATTCAATATTCAATTGAATTGAATATTCAATTCAATATTCAATTCAATATTGAATTGAATTCAATATTCAATTGAATATGAATATTCATATTCAAATGAATATTTGAAAATCAATATTCAATTTTCAAATATTGAAAAATATTCAATATTTTGAATATGCTTCAAATATTTGAACCATATTCAAAAATCCCATATTCTGAAAACTGTAAAACACTGATAAAAAAATTGCATTCATTGAATTCCCTAAGTCTGTCATGATCTACCATTCTTCTGTCTTTTGCTCAGCTTCATTATTTTCCATTATTCTATCTTCTATATCACTTATTCATTCCTCTGATTCTTTCATCCTTGTGGTCATTACATCCAGTTGGTTTCAAATCTCAGTTATTGTATTTTTCATTTCTGCCTGATTGTTTTTTAACTATTTTATCTCTGTGGTAAGAGTCTCCCTGATGTCTTCCATGCTTTTCTCAAGCCCAGTGAATATTCTTATGATTGTTGTTTTAAATTCTTCATCAGGATATTACTTATATATGCTTTGACTAGATGTCCAACCACGACCTTTTCTTATTCTCTCTTTTGGGATAAATTCCTCTGTCTTGGCATTTAGTCTATGTCTCTACTGTCTTCCCTGTGTCAGAAAAGCCTGTTATATTTCCTGGTCCTGAGGTTAATGGCTTTATGAAGAAGAGGTTATATAGTGTCCAGGGACTGGTACTTCAGGAAGTATCTCTGGGGTGTGCTGCATGCACTCTGTTGCTGTGTTTTGGCTGCTCTGTCCCTCAGGTTAGTCGTCTGCAGTGGGCAGTGTTTGGACCTTGGCCAGAGTATGGTGAGTTTTAATAGGTGTTCCGTGGTCTGCTTGTTAAGTGAGCCCTGATGCTACTTCCACTAGAACTGAAGACTTGCAGAACTCTAAAGTCAGTAGATATGGTGTGTGTGGAGGTTTCTGCTGGTCTTCTGGGGAAAGGGCCCAATGTGTTGGTCCTTAAGCACACCTACACAAGAAAAGCAGTACCAACAGAGTGCAGGGAGGCAAGACTTGGCATAAGCAGGTCAGGCAGCTAGTGTTGGCTCTGTGGTGTTTTCTGAAGTTGGTTTATGGTGAAGGTTGGGAAAGGGAAAGTCTCCCTAGAGAGTGGAGTCTGTGCTTGCTGCTTTCAGGGAAGTACTCCCAGAAGACCGAATAATTTCCCCTAGTGCATCCTAGGCATTTGTCAGATCACTGTCTGTCTGTCTCCAAGTTATTTGCCTGCCTGGAGCAGCACAGAAAACTTTGGGCTCTATCCCAGACAAGTCTACTGATTTTTAAAACTCCAAACGTCAGGGACATACTGTGGTAGGATTCTGTACTGGTCTTCTAGGGGAAGGTCTCGCTTTCCTGGGACTAATGCAGGTTTGACCCAGAAGGGCAATCATACCATAGTGCAGGGGCATAGGATTTGGAGCAAAGCAGGCTAAGCAGCCAGCTGGTTAGCCATCCTCAACAGACATCTCTGTGTCTATGCTGAGAGGCATGGGAGTGAAATGGCACCTGCCAGCTCTCAGGTGGCTCTTTTGCAACCTGAGAAGCAATGCCAACTCTCACAGATGCACTCCAAGAAGAGCAAACAATCTTTCCTTGTATACCTTAGGTGATCTTCAGATCATGCTGTATGCCCTGGGATAGCCTCCCTGCCTTCTCTCCAGGAGGAGGGCAGCACCAGGGCTCTATCCCAGCCAAGCCACGAACTTCTTTGAGCCATACTGGTTGCATAATTGTGTGAAAATCAGCCCCTCTCATTTTCCCAGCTAATAGCTTTGGGGAAGTGTTTTCCTTGTCCATATCCCTGTGTATTCCATTCTTTCTTGCCTTTTTCCACATCAGGGCTCCCTTCTCTCCACAGTACCTGAGATTCATTTCCCTCCCAAACCATGTCTCTGCACTTCCTACCTTTCTCAATGTGGCCTCTTCTCTCCCTTTAGTTGTGAAATTTGTTCTATCAGGTCTCAGGTTAATTTCTTGGGTATTCGGAATGATTTGATAGTTACCTAGCTATGTTCGAGGAAAAGGCAAGCCTAGGGTCTCCTACTTTGCCACCATCTTAGCTCCCCCCAAAACCCTAAAGAGTCTATGAAAAACTGTTAGTATGCTAAATGATTTCAGCAAAGTAGCAGGGTACAAAGTCAGCATTCAAAAATAAGTTGAATTTCTCTATACTAACAATGAAAAATCTGAAAAAGAAATTTAAAAAAATTTTTATTTTATAATAGCACCTAAAAGAATAATATACTAAGAAATTAACTTAACCAAGGACATGAAAGACATGAAGAATGAAAACAAAAACATCACTAAAAGAAATTAGAGAAGACAGAAATAAATGGAGACATAGTCCATATTCATGAACTGGAAGACTTAATATTGGATAAGATGTAAATACTACCCAAAGCAATCTACATACAGATTCAATACAATATCTAACAAAATCCCAGTAACAGTTTTTGAAGAAAAAGAAAAAATTCTAAAATTCATATGGAATTTCAAGTGACCCAGAACAGCCTAAACAATCCTGAAAATTAGAGCAAAATTGCAGGACTCGCACTTCTTGATTCCAAAACTTACTATAATCCTATAGTAAACAAAACAGTGTGGTTACTGACATAAAGACAGACATATATATCAATGGAATAGAAGGGAGAGCTCGGAAACAAACCCTTACATATATGGTCAAATAATTGTTGATAAGTGTGCCAAAGACCATTCAGTTGAATAAGGACAGTATTATTAACAAATGGTGCTAGAAAAGTGAATATCCACATGCAAAAAAATGTGGTTGGACCCTTACCTAATACCATATACAAAAATTAACTTAAAATGGATCAAGCACCTAAATATAAGACCTAAAGTAATGAACTTCTTAGAAGAAAACATAAAACAAGAGCCTCATGGCATTGGATTTGGCAAGATTTCTTGGATATGATACCAAAGGCACAGGCAACAAAAGAAAAATAGACAAATTCAATTTCATGACAATTTTAAAATTTTGTACATCAAAATATATGATTAAGAATAAAATGGTAAGCCATAGAATGGGAGGAAATATTTTCTAATCATTTGTCTGACAAAAGATTACTATCCAAAATACATAGATACCTCCAAAAGCTCAACAACAAAAAAACAACCTGATTCAAAAATGAGAAAAGGATTTCAAAAGACATTTTTTCTAAATAAGATCAAGGAATGACCAATAAGCACATGAAAAGATGCTCAACATTACTGATAACTAGGGAAATGCCAATGAAAATTATAATGAGATTCTACCTCACACCTATTAAGATGGCTACTATCTAAAAAACAGTAAATAAATACTAACAAGGATGTGGAGAAATTGGAATTCTTGTGCATTGTTGGTGGAAATATAAAATGGTACAACTGCTGTGAAAAACAGTATGGAACTGCCTGAAAAAAGTAGAAGTAGAATTACCAGTCACAGCAATCAGACAAGAGGAAGGAAAAAAAAAAAGGCATCTAAATTGGTAAGGAAGAAGTAAAATTTTCACTGCAGTTGACATGATACTCTATATAGAAAACCTTAAAGACTCCACCAAAAGACTACTAGAACTGATAAATAAATTCAGTAAGGTTGCAGGATAAAAAAAATCAACATATAGAAATCCATGGCATTTTATACACTAATAACAAAACAACAGAAAGAAAAATTAAGAAAGCAATCCTATGTACAGTTGCCCCAAAGATAATAAGATACCTAGGAATAAACTTAACCAAGGAGGTGAAATATCTGTACTCTGAAATCTATAAAACAGTGATGAAACATTGAAAATGATACAAACAAATGGAAAGATACTTTATGTTCATAGATTGGAAGAACAAATATTGTTAAAATGTCCATACTACCCAATGGAATCTATAGATTTAATGCAATCCTTACCTTATCAAACCACCAACATTTTTCACAGAACTAGAATAATCCCAAAATTTATATGGGACCACAAAAGACCCCTAAATAGCCAAAACAATCCTGAAAAAGAAAAACAAAGCTGGAGGTATCACAATTACAGATTTCAAGTTATACTACAAATCTGTAGTAATCAAAACAGTATGGTACTGACAAAAAACTGACATATTGATCAATGCAATAGAACAGAAAGCCCATAAACAAACCCACATTTACATGGTCAATTAATCTGTGACAAAGGAGCAAAGAACATGCAATGGGAAAAAGACAGTCTCTTCAAAAAATGGTGTTGGGAAAACTGGACAGCAAAATGCAGAAGAATGAAACTAGACCACTGGTTTACACCATATGCAAAGATGAATTCAAAATGGATTAAGGACCTAAACGTGAGATCTAAAACTATAAAAATCCTAGAAGAAAGCACAGGCAATAACTTCTCCAACAACAGATGTGGCAACTTTTTTTTTTTTATATGTCTCCTGAGGCAAGGGAAACAAAAGCAAAAATAAACTATTGGAACTACATCAAAATAAGATGTTTCTGTACAGCAAAGAGAACAATCAACAAAACCAAAAGAAAACCTAGTGAATGGGAGAACATACTTGCAAATGACATATTTGATAAAGGGATAGTATTCAAAATATATAAAGAACTTATAAAACTGAACACATAAAAAACAAAAAATCCAATTAAAAAATGGGAAGAAGAAATAAACAGACATTTCTCCAAAGAAGATACATAGATGGTCAACAGACACATGAAAATATGCTCAATATCACTCATCATCAGGGAAATATAAATCAAAACTACAATGAGATATCACATCATACCTGTCAGAATGGTTAAAATCAACAACACAAGAAACTGGTGTTGGAGAGGATGTGGAGAAATAGGAACACTCATGCACTATTGGTAGAAGGGCAAACTGGTGCAGTCACTGTGGAAAATAGTACAGGGAGTCCTCGAAAACTTAAAAATGGAACTGCCCTACAACCCAGTAATCACACTACTGGGCTTTACCAAAAAAAAAAAAAAAAAAGCAAATACACTAATTCAAAGGGATATATGCATTCTTATGTTTATTGCAGCATTATTTACCATAGCCAAATTATGGAAATAGCCCAACTGTTCATCTATTGATGGATGGATGAATGGCTACATCTATAGAGGAATGGATAAAAAAGGTGTGGTATACGTATATAATGGAATATTATTCAGCCATAAAAAGAACGAAGTCTTGCCACCTGCAATAACATGGAGCTAGAGAGTATAATGCTAAGCAAAATGAGCCAGTCAGAGAAAGACACATACCATATGATTTCACTCATACGTGAAATTTAAGAAACAAAACAAATAAACAAAGGAAAAAAATAAAGGAGAGAGAGACAAACCAAGAAACAGACTCTTAATTATAGAGAACAAACTGATAGGTTACTAGAGGGGAGCTGGGTAGGAGAATGAGTAAAATAGGTGACAGGGGTTAAAGCGTACACTTATCATGAAGAGCACGGAATAATGAATAGGATTGTTGACTCACTATATTGTTCACCTGAAACTAATGTAACTCTATTTGTTAACTATACTGAAATTTTAAAAAGCTAATAAATAATTAATGAATAAAAAATATATACAATTACCAAATAATCTGGTAATTCTACTTCTGGGTATATACCCAAAAGAATTGAAAGCAGGGTCTTGAGATGATATTTGTACAGCCATTTTCATAACATCATTATTCACAATAGCTAAAAATTTAATGCACCCCATGTCCACCCACAGATGAATAGACAAGCAAAATGTGATATACTCATACAGTGGAATAGTATTCAGGAAGGAAATTCTAACATATGCTACAATATGGATGAACCTTGAGGGCATTACACTACATGAAATAATCTGTTACAAAAAGTCATAGATTATACGATTCTACTTATATAAATTACTTTGAGTAATCAAAATCATAAAGATGAAGTATAATAGCAGTTGCTGGGAGTTTGGGGGAAGGGAAAAAGGGGAGTTATTTTTAAATGAGCACAGCTTCGATTGTAAAGATGAAAGGAGTTATAGTGATAGATGGTAATGACAGTTGCATAACAATGTGAATATATTTAGTATTACTGAGCTGTACACTTAAAAATGATTAAGATGGTATTTACATTATGTGTATTTTACCACAATAAAAAAGTAAAATCTAAGCCCAGATGGATCTAAGAAAGAAATAATACCAATTTCTCAAAAATTGTTCAAAAAATAGAAGAAGAAGGAACCTATCCCAACTCAATCCCCCATTTGAGGGCCCCCAATGAGGCCTGTCCCAACTCTATCCTATCCCAACTCTATCCCCCCCAATGAGGCTTGTATTCACTAAGTCCAAATTCAAAGACATTATAAGAAAAGAATTCTACAAATCAATTTCCCTCATGAACACAGAAGCAAAAATCACTAAAAAAAACTAGCAAATTATCCCAGCAATATTTAAAAAGGGTGTATCAAGGGGGATTTGTTACTGGAAAGCAAGATTGGTTTAATATTTGAAAACTAATCAATGTAATTCACCACACTAACAAAATAAAAGAAAAAATCATATAATTACATAACTACAGAAAAACATTGGGTAAAATTCAGCACCAATTCATGATAAAAATTTTCAATATGCTAGAAATAGAAGGAAATTTTCACAATCCAGTAAAGATAATATACAGAAAACCTGCAGCTGAGATCATATTGAGTGGTGAGGGACTGAATCATTTTCACCTATTATGAAAAATAAAGTAAGCCTCACTATTTCTATGCAATATTGTATTGGCAATAAGGCCAAAAACGTAAAAGCCATTTAAAGAACAGTAACAAATAAATATTTTTATAGATGGCATGACTATGTAGAAAATCTCAAGGAATCTACAAAAATATAAACTATTAGAATAACTGAATTTAACAAGATTTAAGAATATAAGGTCAATTAAAAAATATATATAGTAACTAACAAAAATGAAATTTTCAAATACTATTTACAATAACATCAAAAACATAAAACATTAGGAAAAATGTAACAAAATTAGTTCAAGATATTACAAAACATTGCTGGAAAAAACTAAAGAAGTTCAAAATAAAGAATTTACCACGTTCATGATTAGAAGATTCAATATTGTTACATGACACTTACAATCCATATAAAAATCCCAGAAGACCTTTCCACAGTTATTGACAACTGATTCTAAAATCTTTATGGAAATGCAAAAACTTAAAACAACCAAAATTCTTTAACAAAAACAAAGCTGAAAGCCTACATTCTCTGATTTTCAGATTAACTAGAAAGCTATGATAATCTGGACAATGAGATTTGGGTGTATAGATAGCTAAACAGATCAATAGAACAAAATACAGAATCCAGAAATAGAACCACATTTATATGTTCAACTGATTTTCAACCAAGGCAATAAAGCAGTTTAATGGAAAAAAGTCTTCAACAAATGGTGCTGGAAAAAATGGCTATTTGGAAAAAAAAATAAATCCTGCCCATACCTCATACCATCTTCAAATACAGATTTGAGTGGATATAAAAGCTAAAATCATAAAGCTTCTTTAAAAAGATAGGAGAATATTTTGGGGACATTAAGATAGGCAAAGATTTCTTAGACAAAGACCTGAAAGTACGAAGCATAAAAAAGGTACATAATGGACATCATTAAAATTAAAACCTTTTCATCAAAAGATACATTATGAAAATTAATAAGCAAATTACAGGCCAACAGGACCCTGATGCCAAAACTAGACAAAGACATTAAATTAAAGAAGATTATAGACCAACTTCCGCATGACAATAGAAGCAAAAATCATTAATAAATACTAGCGACATAATGCAATAAAAATGGGCAAAAGACTTAAACAGAAACCTTATAAAGGAAAATACATGAATGAGCAATGAGCACATGAAAAAGCACTCAACAGCATGAGCCATCAAGAAAATGCAAACTAAAATTGCAATGAAATTGTACTTAAATGTCTAATAGATACTTCAAATCTAATATATCCATTATGGACCAATTTCTACCCTAATTCAGTTGGTAGCTCCAGTTCCTGTTGTTCAAACCTCCCAGTTACTCAAGTCAAAAAATTTAGGACTCAGCCTTAAATCCTCCCTATCCTCCTATCATTTCTACACTCTCAACTAATCTATTAGCAAGTCTCCAAAAACAGATCCTCATCCTTCCATACCTTTCCCTCTCTAGGTCTTGGTCCAAGCCACCATCTCTTCTTGCTGGAATTACTGCTATAAGCTCCTAATATAACTCCTTGCTATATATGTGTCCTACTTCAATCCAGTAATGTGAGTCAAATCATGTGTCTTATTTTTCTTAAAATTCTTCAATAATTTTCCATGGCACATAGAATAAAGTCCAATTTCCTTTGCAATACTTAAAATACCTACAGGCAATACCTGTAGGTATTGTCCCTTGCCTGTTCTTTCACTGGTCACAAGTCATCTCTATCCTCCAGGTCACCTCTACAGTAAGCTCCAGCAATCCTCCTTTTCTGCTCCTTGTGTCTGCCACACCTATTCCCCACTGGCTTCTGCCGTTGACATTCCTCTCTCTGGAGCACTCCTCCCCCTTACTCTTCCACTCATCCTTCATGTTTCAACTCTAATATCAACTCCCCACTAAACTCAGAGATTCTTCACTATTCACTCCTCTTTTCTATCTCCATTACTGAAATATAAATTCCATCAGGCAGGGGCCTTGACTGTCTTATTCACTGTAATGACTCCAGGACAGAGCACTAGCCAGGCACATAATAGGCCTTCAATAAATGCTGCTAAATGAATAAATACACAGGTCATTTAAAATCAACAAGCAGTAGTGTCTAGGTTTCCAGGACATTTAAAATTTGCTTGGCTAGATTTTCTACTTTGTATTTTTCTGGTTGCATTATTCCTGATTTGCTTCATATTTTTAACTTCTCTAAGTACATTTATGCTACAGCAATACTCTCACTTGTGTTTTCAGCACCTCTTAATTTAGTATCATCTGCAGATTTCATTAATTTATTGTTTACTGCCTGCTGAATATCATTAATGAAGATGTTAAATAAGAAAAAAGCAACATCATTCCCTATGTACTGCAGCAGAATTACTAATCACCTAGCAAATGTTGAAAAAAGCATTTAAAAAAATGTTTTCCCAAATATATATAGAGCCTATACTGAAAATATTAAGCAAAATACATTTCATTCAATTGCTTCCTTCCTTTCTTCCTTCATACAAATATTTAAATTTTCATTTAAGTTCTAAGGCCATGAAGATAGGAAGAAGAAAACAAATTAACTAGTTCACAAGGACCTAGCTGTCCATTCTGTTAATTCTGTTATGGAGATACAAACGATCCTCTTTACTCACCAATTTTGTAATCGTGAATTTCCCTATTCACTAAAATGTACATGTAACTCCAAAATCAATAGTTATGGTGCTTTTGTGGTCTTCACAGACATGTGCAGGACTATGAAAAATCTGAGTTGCCTGATGTGTACGTTTGTAGCTAGAGCTCTCTGTCTTCTTGTTTCCACTCTCACACTGAAAGTAATTGTCTTTTTTCTGAGCAATTTAGTGCCACATTTTTCACATTTTTGTGCTTTTCTTGGTGATTTTGATGTTTAAAATGTTCCCTAAGTGTAGTGCTATAGTGTTCCTAAGTGCAAGAAGGCTGTGATGTGCCTTACAGAAAAAATAAGTGTGTCAGATAAGCTTCATTTAGGCATGAGCTATACTGCTGTTGGCCACAAGTTCAATGTTAATAAACCAACACTATATATTAAATACGTGTCTTTAGGCAGAAACACCCATAAAACAAGATTATATGTTGACTGGTTGGTGAAAATGCGATTGCAGGCTTGCAGGAACCTAACCCTGTATTTTCCTTAGGAACAATGGCTCAGAATTCTCTAATTAAATGTTTGAGGCAACTTTATAGACTATAACAACCATGAATAATGAGTATCAACTATATGCATAACATGCTCTAGGAGTGAGCATTATTCAGGATGGCTTCATACAGGAAGAATGCTTCAGTAAACCTTTGAAAAATTAGAAGTTTAAAATAGCAGTAAAGGTGTAAACAATGAAGTTTACAATGAGAATAAAGGAAGTCCAGGCAGAAGAAATGACAAATACAAAGGCACAGAGCAACAGATTATAGCTCCTGGGTCAAACCCAGTCCCTTTAACTTTATAAACAAAGTTTTATTGCAACACATCCATGCCCATTTGCTTATTTATTGTCTGTGTCTGTTTCTAGCCCTAGCATGGAGGCACCAGAGGCACAGTGCATTTAGGGCAAGGGAATTAGTTTGTTATAAATTTTTCATGTGGGAGATGGACAGCAAATGAAGGCAGACAGTTGGCAGGAATCAGATGATAAAGTCTGATAGGCCAGACAAAGGGTTAAATAGGGGAGGGTATGTTAGGTAACTGGATACACTACAGACTGGAGAGGAGAAAGACTAGAAGAACAAGGCCAGTGAAGAGGCTCTGGAAATAGTCTAGCTGAAGGAAAATGGTTCCTATCATGTTTTAAAGGGAAAGGGGACAATCTGAAAAACTTTTAAGAAGATGGAAGTCATTATAAGCTCGTGAATATTTTGGCTTGGAAGAGCATGGAAAAAAAGGAAGGAACAGATGATGACTCCTGGGCGTGAATTCTATGAACCAGTGAATAATGGTGCCATCTTCCAAGACTTCCAAGAACCCAGAGGAAGAGTTTTGAGAAAGGGAAGAATAGGATTTTGGTCTTGGACAATTTGAACTTGAGATATACTAAGATATCTAAATGGAGATGTTGTGTAGGCATTTGGATATACAGATTTGCAGAAATAGGGAGAAAGTTCTGGATTGAATAAACAGCTTTGGAAGTCATCAGATGATAACCAAAACTATGACTGTGGTTAACTTAGTAAGAGAAGGCAAAAATGATGAAAGACATAAGGAATAAATGGCTTCACAGGACAAATGATGAAAGAATTGACCCATTAGACACAAGAGCCAGGCATGGGTAGTGTAAGATTTTGCCAATAGTTTGTAATAGTGGTTAAACAAGGAAAGGACCACTGATATATCAGGTATCATATGGATTTGAATTCTTGTCTTATATGGGTGCATCAAATGCTTTACATTTATGTCATCTGATTTCTCCTTAATTTGAATGAAAGGCAGCTAAATCCATTCCATAACTTCAAGCCAGAATTAAGGAAGTTCTGCAAGATCCCAAATTCAAGGGTCAACCAAAACAAACTGGAGTGTTATCATACTGCAGGGGCAGGTAGAGAGAAAGTACCAAAACATGGCTCATGGTACTGCTGCTCAGATTAAATGACCAAGTAGGAATTAATATCTCACTTCCAAAGATACAGAGAAATGGAAGCATTTATTGAATGCCTCCTGTGTATCACGCACAGTGCTTGTATAATTAGAGAATATTCAAGCTGAAGGAGCTCTTGAGGTACACCTTGCTTTAGAGGTGACAAATTGGGCTCTTCAGAGTCCTAAGCAAGCCTTTCTGGGTGCCAATCCCCACTCCTTGTGGCAGAGCCCAGCTATCTACTTAACAAACCCTTCTCTTACTGTTCATCCTGGGTACAGAAGAAGACCACATTTCCCAGCCTCCCTTGTCCATTAGGTGTGATGGAATTGTTACGGCCAGTTCCAGGCTTGGACCATAAAAAATCTCCTATGGGTAATCCTCTCTCTGTTTCCATTTCTAGTTGAGGTCAAAAACTTGAGCTGCCTTGGAGCCCCCATGTTGAAGGTGACAAAGACTCTGTCTACTAGGGTCTCCAAGTGATGATCTAAAAAGAGGCTTAACCCTTCAACACTTATTCTTGACTACAGATGACTTTATGTGACTGAGAAATATTCTGTTACATTACAGAGATTCAGGGTCATTTGTTACAGTACTAATGATAATTAACTAATGCACTCTTCCTTAAATCTAAACAGCACTGTATTTACCATTTTCACCTAAAGGGTTCCATATAAGTATGTGTTTAAAAACAGAAGATTTCATCACTATTATCAGTTCCCCCATGAAATTAATGGTACATATGGTGTCATTTGATCTAAACACTAAGAGACAGTAAATTGAAATTAAATATAATTACGTTTAATTGATCTACCTATCCCTTCTAGAAACAGCCTGCTTCTCTTGACTTAACATGTTCTCCTAGCTTCTTTTCTAAGCTTCATCATAGACTTTGCAGAAGGACTTTTGTTTTTAGGACTTTATTTCAAAAAATATTGCAGTTAAAATCATTTAATATTCAAAATAGAGCTACCCTATGACCCAGCAATTGCACTACTGGGTATTTACCCTAAATATATAAATGTAGGGGCACCTTGGTGGCTCAGTGGGTTAAAGCCTCTGCCTTCAGCTCAGGTCATGATCTCAGGGTCCTGGGATCGAGCCCTTCACCGGGCTCTCTGCTCAGCAGGGAGCCTACTTCTCCCTGTCTCTCTGCCTGCCTCTCTGCCTACTTGTGATCTCTCTCTCTGTCAAATAAAAAAAAAAAGATATAAATGTAGTGATCCAAAGGGGCACAAGTACCCCAATGTTTATAGCAGCAATGTCCATAATAGCCAAACTATGGAAACAGCCTAGATGAAATCTAGAGGGTATTATGCTAAGCAAAATAAGTCATTTAGAGAAAGACAATTATCATATGATCTCACTGATATGTGGAATTTGAGAAACAAGGCAAAGGATCATGGGGGAAGAGAGGAAAAAAATGAAATGGGATGAAACCAGAGAGGGGGACAAACCATAAGAGACTCTTAATCTCAGGAAACAAACTAAGGGTTGCTGGAGTGGAGCGGGGTAGGAGGGATGGGGTGGCTGGGTGATGGGCATGGGGGAGGGTATGTGCTATGTGCTATGGTGAGTGCTGTGAATTGTGTAAGACTGATGATTCTCAGACCTCTACCCCTGAAACAAATAATACATTATATGTGAAAGAAAGAAGGAAGGAAGGAAGGAAGGAAGGAAGGAAGGAAGGAAGGAAGGAAGGAAGGAAAGAAAGAAAGAAAGAAAGAAAGAAAGAAAGAAAGAAAGAAAGAAAGAAAGAAAGAAAGAAAGAAAGAAAAGAAAAGAAAAGAAAGAAAGGCAGGCAAAACAAAACAAAAACAAAAAAAGAGAGACATCCAATCACGTGCCAACTAAAAATGCACTTAGCACTGTATTATGTCTGGGGAATGTAAAGAACTCATGGCCTAGGAGGTGAGACAGATACATGACCTAAAAAATACAAAATAGTGAGATAAATGTTAATAGGTATACAAACAAATATAGGAGTACCAAAAATAGAGCCACAACGATTTGACATTCCATAGGTTTCATATAATTTAATATTTTAGAGGATCTTATATAATTTCAAAGTTTATTCATCAGCAGCTAGGAATAAGACCCAAGAGAATAGTAATGCATCTATTATTTCCCATCACCACTCAGCACTTTCATATTGATTGTAACCACTATTATTGATGAATCTCTACTTCTGAATCATAAAAAATGAAGATTGTATAAGGTGCTTCACCAGTGAAATATAAGAGAAAGACCAAAACTTTGGGGTTAAAATACTTGTGGATTCTACTATTTTCTATTACACCAGAGAGATGTGATGAATTTCTGTACTTTGTCTATCATTGGGATAGAAAAGAATAATAGAATTTTAGAGATGGAAAGGACCTTAGAGATCACGTAATCCAACAAGATGAATAAACTTTTCTTTTCCATTGCCAATAAGCTGGCAAAATCTGATGAATATAACTCTTTTGAGTTATAGGTGGCCTGATGAAGTGAGACGGCCATGGTTTAGCCCAAGACACTAGAGTTTCTCCACACCACAAAAAATAAACTTTCTTCAAAAACAAAGTCAATTTAAGTTAGGTAGCTTTCATCACTTCTATAATATACTATGAATGTGGGAGCAAAAAAAAAATGTACCCTGAAAGAAAAATAGATAAACTTATGCTTGGTTTCCCCTTTGAGACTTTGATAGAAAATGTTGCAATTTCCTATTTATGCTTTTTTTAAAGAAATTCTTTGTGAAGACGACTGTAGCGTATTTTCAAGAAGCTGCTATGAAATGCATTTAAGAACAATGGTTTCTCAATGGTTGATGCTCATTATCAGATAATAATCAGACGTAATCACATATTTTTAAAAATATTTCTACCTTCATCGATGATTTTGAGGCCATATTAAAAGAGAAGGTTGTGCTTCCAGATGTCCTTATCCATGTCACTTACTGGTTCTCCTTAGACTGGAAAGTTTTCCTGGTCACCATCATTCTTTCATCAAAGATAATTTTAAAAACATCTGGTTCATGAGGAAAGCAGTTGTCTAAAAGCTGAAAGGAGTTCATCAGTTCTCAAACCTGGCTGCACATCATAACCACCAGATGGGGTTTTTTAAATAAAGTGATTACCAAATATCACACCCAACTTCTGATTAGGTAGATCACTAATGAGACATGGGAACATGGAATGTTTTTAACCTTCCCAGGTGATTCCTGTATACAGTTGAATTTGGGATCTGGTAATGCAAATTATCAAATCTTTTAATAACAAAAATGTTTTTTGCAATCTCATCTACTGGATGCAATGTTTAGGATGATATAATTTATAAAAGAAAATGCCTTTTGCCTTCTTATAATTAAGAGGACTCAGATTCCAATTGACTCCTAAGAAATAATATCTCCAGGATAAATGATGCAAAAGCAAATATGTCATTACTCCCAAACACTCTCTGATATAGTACTATAATTTGGTAGCAAAACTAAAAGGACTCATCTACATTATATTTTGGTTGTGTGTAATCATTTTCTTTTTCTTTGCTTCTGAGTTCAAGGGTGACCTTTAGCTTTCCGCAGCAGGCATGATGGTTCGCTTTCTCTTCTCCCAATGGACGCTACTGCTTATTTTATTTTTGGTGCATTGCACTATTTTTCCAGCCACAGGCACAATTACAAATCACCCTATAAGTTGCTTTTATAACTAGAGCTCCAACGGGGATTCAACAAGATTCTCTGTATGTAATTACCTAACTGGAAGTTAGCCAGATTCCCAGGACTGCAGCCCTTACACTCGTGAACAGGACTCTTTGATTGTTAATAATCACCCCCAGTCAGCAACCCGGTATTTGGAAATCCTTAGAAAGCAACTTAATGTTCTACAAAAAACATGGACAGATCACAAGAGGAGTAGTATTTTCAGAGTTGCCTGTTGTGGGTAGGTCTACCAGCTGACAATGTAGCCAACTGATATTCAAAGTCATCTGTTTTTGTATTGAAGGTGTTTAATAATTGAATGCTGGAACAAATGTGTTTGAATTTTCTCCAAATTCATTTTTTCTGAGAAATTCTACACCTTTCACATGGTTTTATTTTTACCTGTTATGTGTGTCATTTTTCTTCTTCTTCAATGACAATGTTGTTAACAATACAGCTATTTTTGAGCACAAGAATGGCTCAAAATGTCAAAATGTACTCTAACGATTTTTCACATCGAATGCATTTGATTAGTTGCAAGGGGCATCTATTGACACTGCTTGCTGTCATTTGCCACTCCGGACCCCCCCAGCCCCCCCATAGAATGAGTCTCTCCTTTTTTTACTCTGGTCACATTATCAGAACTGGGCTTCAGGGAGATCTGGTACTGTTTCCTCTGAACACATCGTGGTTCAGCTGGTTTATAGCACAGGTATTAAGGTATAATGTTAGCGGAGCCCTCAGCACTTTCCTCTAATTAAAAGTGAAGGTCCTTCAGCAAAACTCTTCTTCTCAATGTTGCCCCAAACAAGTCCTGAACATTTCTCATCTGGTGGGCCTTCTTTCCTCCTCTTTCTTTATCTAGAAGCCTCCCAGGAAAGCTGGGCAGTTAAGAATTTAAACTCCAGAGTCATACTCACAGAGTTCAAATCCTGGCTTAGCCACTTACAAGTGTGTGTCCTTGGACAACTTGCTTACCCTCTCAGTATCCTCCACTGTCTTATCCAAGAGACATGAATATACTCTAAATACTTAACTGTGTTGTGGGAAGAATTAAGTGGATTTATAATGTTATATATACTCTATTATTATCCTTCAAGTCCCTCTTGTTCTAGGAAGCTTCTTCTACTGCTCCGGCCCCCAGCCATTCTGTGCCTCCTCATGAATAAACACACATTTGACACTTAATCTGTATGTCAGTATATGCTGCCACTGCTGCACATCTTATATAGTATCTCCTTTAAGAGACTGAGGGACCAGATTCATAGAGTTCTGTACAGAACATAGTACTTGACCGATGTACATATCTACACCTTTTTTGGCTGGTGATGTTGTGACTATAAATTGTGAAAAAGGAGATTACTCAAAAGTAGGAAGTTTTCACCAAAAAAAAAAAAAAAAAAAGTAATTCTGACATACAATTGCAAATAAATCCCATCAGGAAGAAAAGGAGCACCTAAAGAAACCAATTCTCTGAGACATTTAGGTTTTAAAATGGAAATATTCAAAAGATGGTAAGAAGGGCTCTTAACCAGATGAAAGAAGCATGGACTTATAAGAACTATGTCAGAAAGGCGAAAGCCCCAAGTGAACCGAGGCTTGATGAGAAAAATGTGAGGGACAACAAAGGAAGCTTTTACAGTTTTATTCAGAACATGAAGTTGACAGGGATAAGCAGCTTTCTGCCTTGGGCTGGTGGTCTAATTCGATGGATAACCAAGAGGAAGAACACAGCTGTGATGTAAAAGAGAGGGATTTCCAAACTGAAAGGGGGTGGAGCACAGATCAGTTAAAAAGAACAGTAGGAGGGGGTGAAAGAGCTCTGAGATCAAAGGCAAAGAATGGAGACAGGATAGCCCAGTGGTGAAAGAATATGAGCCTTGGGTTTGAACTTGGCTCTGATAGTCTCACAGGCTGTGTAACCCTGGGCAAATTACTTAACCCCTCGCTGTCACAGCTTCTTGTTCTATAAAGCAGAGGTAAAACGCTTTCTTCATTGGGGAAATTTGTAAGGATTAAAAAAAGATAGTATTTGTTAGGCATTTAGCCCAGTAGAGTTGCTAAATAAATTACAGCTGTGGTTGTTGTCTTTAAAATAATACTTCTATTAGTACTATAATAAAGGGCATCCAGATTCTCTTAAGGGGTTCAGGTCTGCTGACTTCCATCAACTGTATTTCAAAGGACCAAGAGAAATTTCCAAGGGGACTGACCAACCTCCACAGAATCTCAAAAATCAGAAACCTAATACACATTCTAAGACAAGAGGCCAAAAAATGCACTTCAGATTTTCAAACAAGATAAGGAGAAAGCTGGAATCCAGAACAGGCCAGCTAAATAAGATGGTCTGAAACACATAAAAGGAACAGTGATGGCTAGAATGAGCTGCAAGAAGTCACGACTAGCTGACCATTCCCAGTCTCCTTCACCCAGTACACAAACACAGTTTTTATTCTAAATCAAGTTACTAAACCAGGAGATGAGTGACAATGAGCTCCATTAAAATAATGACAGTGTCTTTTTTGTTCCCTGCTAACTCCTAAGTGCCTGACACCTAGTAGGCATTCAACGATTCCTAGCTGCATAAGTGGATGAATAAATCAACAAATAAATGGAATGAAATAGGTCAGCTATCTTTGTATTTCTATAAGCCATTCCACAGAATAGCATAAATTACTGTAGATAATATGGAGAAATTGATAGACGGAAGTACCTTGAAGGAGATTCATAACTGGACAAAGCCCTAGACCGAAAAGGTACTGATTAACCAATTCATGCCAATCTAGACGAGCAGTCTATTTTCAGACCTCACTGCTCTCTCCATGACTCTGTTCTGTTCAATATGTCTTTTAAATCAATAACTAAGATGAACATATAGAAGACATATTTAGCAATTTTACTCATGATCTGGACTCAGGAAGCGCAATGAATATCCTGGAAAGTAGAGTTAGTATTTAAACATATTTTAATAGACTGGGACAGGAGATCAGATCTGAGAGAATGAAATGTTTTAACATAATGACTCGCTTCTGAATACCACATTAAATGACAAAGAGCTTCCCTAAAACTTATTTTGTGTAGTTCTCATGATGGTGCTACAGTGGGTTGAATGGTGGCTCCCAAAAAGATATGTCCACCCAGAACCTGTTAATGTGATTTATTTGGAAAAGAGGGTCTTTGCAGATGTAATTAAGTTAAAGATCTTGAGATGAGATCATCTGGGAGTAGGATGAATCCTAAATCCAATGATAAAAGCATCCTTAGAAGAGAAGGGGCTAAGTCTCAGGGAAGGTGATGTGAAGATGGAGACAAAGATGGGAGTGCTGATCTACAAGCCCAGGAACACCAAGGGCTGTCAGCAGCCCCTCGAAGCTAATGAAACATGGAAAGGATTCTCCCTCAGAGCCTCCAGAAGGAACCAACCCTTCTGACACCTTGATTTTTGGACTTCTGACCTCAAGCTCTGTGAGAGAATAAATTCCTATTGTTTTAAGCTAGCTTGTGGTACATTGTTACCACAGCCCTAGGAAATTAATACACTTTTTTTTTTCAAACAAAGGAGGAAGTCAAAGTCAGAAAGGTAACGATATTCCAAAATTTCTTTCATTTGACAGATAAATGTTGTATACCAAGCATTATACTAAATGCTGGGCTTCAACGGTAAACAAGACAGACTTGGCATTAAGGAACTTCCATTCTAATTGAGGAAGACAGACAGTAAATAATGAAACCAAGCTACTTTGTTGTTAAACTGATTAAACAAGGAAGCTATTAGACTAAGGTAGCTATAATTAGCTGGGGCCACTGATGTAAACAATCTGAAAGCTAAGACTGTAAATGCTTCAAAGAAATCAAAACTTGAGGACAACCAGTCCAGAACAGCCAGCTAGACTTTAAGTTATAGCAAATCAAAAACATCTTTGTGGCCACACCTTTTTTGTAGGTCTTTGCCTCAGCACCTGTTGGTAAAGCACCCCTACCTGCTTTCAGTTAGGCCCTCCCCAAGCAAATTAAATTTTGCTCAAATAAACTCTTAAAATTTTTAATATGCCTCCATTTATCTTTTAACAATGTAATGTGGCCGGCAGTGGAAAGTGTTAGAGGAAAATAAAGCAGGCTATGGAGGACTGGGGGTACTGTTCTATACAGCTAGGAAGGGTCCTCTGATCAGGGGCCATTTGAGGAGAGATCCCAAAGCAGAAACCTGGTAGAAGAGGGTTTTGTGTAGAGGCAATGAGCAGAAAGCTTGTGAGAAGAACCAGGTTTAGTAAGTTTGAGGAGGCTAAGGAGACCAGGGCCGGATGGAGGAACCAAAGTGGAAAGTAGTTTGGGACTACTTGAGAAGGAAGCATGGCAGTGGGAGAGAAGGAACAGATTTTGTAGGGCCCTTGTAGGCATGATAAATATTTTTACCTTTTGCTCTGAATTAAATGAGAAGACACTGGAGAATTTGGGGCAGAGGAATAATATGTTCTGACATGATTTAAAAGGCTCACTCTGGCTATTGTATAGAAAACAGTCTGTAGAAGGGCAAACATGGAATTGAGGGACCAGTTAGGAGGCTATAATGGCAATCCAGACGGGAGCCCATGGTGCCCCAAACTGGGAGGTTCTGATGAAGGTGGAGAGAAATGGTAGACTTCTAGGAATGTGTGAAAGTGAGACTGGCAGTAATTTTGAGAGAGGAGTCACATCTGATTTCAAGGTTCTGGGCCTAAGTAACTGGAAGGGTGAGGTTGCTATTTACTGAGATGGAAAGACAACCAATTAGTGGTACAATAGAAACTTTAACTCAGGTTATACCTGCCCTTATCCAGTGTGATCTGTGCATTCACCCCAGATCCCACAGGAGTAAAGTAGTGCTGTTCTAGAATTAAAACCAAACCAAAACAAAACAAAACAAAAACCCAAACCTTCACAAGTACAAGATGGGAAAAGGTGACTTAGCAGTCACATGATTAAAACTCTTAAAAAAGTTCTAGTTGAGGTCAAGCCCAAATGGATCCTCCATAGGATGGCACTGCCGAAAACACAAATCGTGTTGTCTTGGAGAACGGTCTTGGACCCAAGAGGTAAAAGCACGGTTCAAGACCACTAAGCATAAAGCAGGTTATTCCATTCTCAGAGTTATGCTTTTAAACAAAAACCAGCAAAGAGAGAAAGAATTCAGAGGGCAGGAGCTAGAACAGAAGGGCACTCAAAAGACTCGGAGATTGAGTGAGACAGGTTTGGAGGAAGGTAAAGGTGAGACAGCAGAACGAGAAAAACGTTCTGTGAAATGGAAGATAATGATGCTGAGGTCACAGGGCCGTTGATCTGATTAAATGTGATAATGTACATGAATCCACTTTGTCCACGGGCAAATGCTTTACAAATGTTAAGCATCATTATTAAAGTTGAAGGCCTGTCATGTAAGAGGTTTTAGATGTGTTCTGTGTGGCCCCCCGAGGTAGAGCTGGAATTGAGAGCCAGAAGCATTTCTATTGAGAGAGGACTGTCCACAGACAGGAGGGGCTGTTTCAGTCAGGTGACCTCCTCAGGTCTGGAGATGTTCAAAGGCTGACAGCTGAGCACATTACAGGGATGTTAAAGTGGAATTCTCCCTTTTATGGTCTGTAAGTTTTATGGGTTTCTTTCTTTTCTTTTTCTTTTCTTCTTTTTTTTTTTCTTTTAACAATTCTGAGGCTGTCGTAGTAGCTTGACGTCTTCTTCTTATTGCTTCTGTATTAGGCCCTCGGTCACATTCATCTCACGAAAAGATAATTCAGTTCTCCCAATTAATGAGTAAAGCCACAGGTGGCCTTCCCACAGAGGCCCAGTTACGCCCTTTAAACTAGTCTCTTGATAGAACTTATTATAGAAGAGTTTAGAAAAATCTGTCCTAACTCATCAAAGGCCTACGATCGAATAAAAGCCAATAATAATAATTATATATCTCACCAAACCATGGTAGTGTGTTTAAACCAGTGAAACTTTTCTTTTAAAAAAGTGGAAACAATATAAATTATTATTAGATAACTGATAAACACCACAATGATGAAATGTTCCTGTGAGGGTAAAATAATTGAGATGATAATTAGGCATAATTAGCATTATTATGAGTCAATCATATTTCAGTGAAAAGAAAACATATTTGGCTAAAAGGATATAATTTTGTTGTTGGTACTCTTCAAATTCTTTCTGGTTCAGCTAGGTCACTCATTGTATTTGCCAATCAATTATTTCAGAGATGACTGGAGATTTCCATTTTAACAAAAGCCTTTTTTAGTGAGCAGCAGAGCTTTTAGAAGCCCCTCTCCTTGATGCACCCTGAATCTTTTCACTGGCTCTTGTCACTCTCTCGCTAATCCACATATCTCATAATGACTACTGCCAGTGTCGGAGTCAAACCTACATAGCCTAAAATGGCAATAACAAGATGACAGTGTTGAGATGAAAGAACTACTTTATTTCCCCTGTTTTATTATACCACTCTCATAGATTTGACAGGGCAGGGGTTTGAGGGGGGTGATATTTTATCACAGAAAAACAATTTCCTTTTTCCCATGTCATCCATAATTTTTAAAGTTGCATTTGTTAATTAGGTGAATTCCCATCTACGCTCAATCTCCAGAGGATTTTATTCTTCCTTACGTTTTTAGGAGAATCTTTGGACCTTGGTTAAAAAAAAAATGGGTGAGGAAATCTTTAAAAGTAAAGGAAGGTGGATCCATAATAAAAGAAGATATAGAAATAAATGCACTATTGGACATGTTAGGAAACCGCTTAGAGGTGGTAAAACAAAGGAAATCAGAATAAATAAGGAGAAACACAAATCTGTGATTTAAATCTGCAGGACCTGCAAAGTTATGATGGTAAAGACCAGTTAGAGGCTGAAGATGGTGAGTTCCAACTATGGAAAAGAATACGGTTTTCCACAAGGAAATGGGGGTGGTTCTTTAAAAAGACTCACAAAATGTGCTCAAGAGAAAAAAGAGGGTTCTAGAAGGGAAGTTTGGTCACCATTATAACAGTAATTACGATATATATTACTGTGATATAATCTGTGATACAATCATGATCCCAGGATTTCAACAATCAAAATGGAAAGCTACATTTTAAAATCTCCTGATACAATTCTTATTCTGGGGTGAGAAAGAGGGGGGAATCTCTAAAAAATGTTATGCTAGAGAAAATAAAAATTCCATATAAATAAAATATCCTGAATTTTTCCTTGAAAATTGGTACTCTCCACAGAAGACTCAAAAGCACAAAGATTCTGTAAGATACAAATTCTAGTGAATATAAAGAATTCTCACAGTTTAAATGATCTAAAGAAAGGCGATAATAGTGGGCATTAAAAAATGAACTACAGGATGGTTCAAGTTTGATAACAACAGTGACATAGCTTTTTACGTCTCTCGATGCACTTATCAATAATTTATTAAGAAAAGGTCAAAATGTCCTTATCATGAAGGTACACAGGATAATGGTACTTGCTTTTAAAGACAGACAGTTCATGTAAGAAGCTTCAAAATGATCGTCAGGTGTTTGAGGCAAGCTTCCAACTCTTCCATCTAGCCACCTACTTAAATATTACGGAACATAAATCAAAGGCAGCAAGAGTGAAAAACGAGTCCTTTGAAAAATGCAGTTTTTCACAGTGAAATGCTGATGAGGCCTAGTCTTGTAATTGACATATTTTATCGTTGACCTGTAGCTAAGGACGCTAAGAAATATTCTGAAACTTTTGTTTGGCCATCACATTCCCCTAATAATTCTTATTAGTTCAATAAAATTAGTATTTTTACCTTTGTCATCTCTTGTTTTTCTAGATATCATCTTTGACCTTAATGAAATATGAGCATGTGGCTACAAAGTAATGCAAATGACTTTTAACGAGCACACCCCAATGTATGTCTGGGAGAGTAGTGTCTCCAAGGAAAACGCAAAGATGTTGTAAACACAGGCAGCAAAGCAGTACTAAATAAGGGGCCTGCCTCCCATGTTTGAAAGACAGCACTCAGTTGGAAGTATCATTTGTGTAATAGATGCCTGAAAACACACTTCGCCTTATATTTTTAATAATCACCTTTATGACTACGGTTATTCATTTCCATGAGAAAAATACGTGTTTCAGTTGCCACTCCTGATCATGTAAAGATTATGAAATCTGGAAACAAACTGTGTTTGAATCCCAGATCTGTCATTTCCTGGGTATCTGACTTGGTACCTCAGCTTCCTTGTTTGTATAATGAGGATAATGATAGGATTTTATAAGGTTGTTGTGAGATTAAATGGTCATTTATGTAGAGTACTTTAGGATCGTGTCTGGCCCTAACAGGTACTATATAAGCATTAGCTGCTACTACTACTACTATAATTATTATTATATTATTGTTACTGTCCTTAGTGTTACAGTCATAATCTCAACAGAGGATCCGAATATAAACCAAATGAGGAAGGCGAAAATTTCCAGGCTTTCAATACCTGTGCCTTTTCCCTGGTAAAACGAATTAAACATGTGCATACATAAAGGTGAACCGTTAGCTCCATAAATACGCAAAAGTGTCATTTTTACCAAAAAAAAAAAAAAAGGTTGGTTTTCACAATCATCAGATCAATAGTATATGCAGGGAAAATAAATATTTTAAATCTAGAGTATGATTAATTCACATCTGAACAGAGATCAGCTTATATAGAAAACAAAGCATTAAAATTAATTTTGCTTTTTCACTGAAAGAAAAATCACCAAAACTACGGGTATAGATTACCTAATATAAGGTAGGTTTCAAATGGTTGCCACATCTGGCATAACAACTTTCTATACAGCTTCACAACCTCATTTTCTAGCCATCTTGAGCTATCAAGATAGCAATAAATGTTGGTGCCTGGATCATGGATTCAGTTAGTGTGGCAGATTGCATTACTGGCCCCAGTTTTTCACCCTTCTCTCTCTCCCTGCCCATTACCATGTGACTTTGCACTTCCTCCCCAAAGGTCAAGTCTACTTTCTCACCTCTTGACTTTAGAGTTAGTCATATGATTTGCTTTGGCCAACAGCGTGAGGCAGTAATGAGCCAGTAACAACCTTAGGCTTCAAGAAGCCAAGCATGTTTCTGCCTCTACCACTAAAAAAAAATCCTGCCTATGCTAGCTTTCTAGTCCCAAGGGACCCAAGGGACTGAGAGACCCATGGAATGAAGCAGCACCAGTAAGTAGCCTTAACCAAGCCCAGACTCAAACACAGCTCTGGTTTATCCTCAGAAGAATGAACAGGCTGGCTGACTCCCAGTGGGCTCATGAACAAGCTCAGGAGGTATCAAGAGAACAGCCTAGCAGAGCTAAGTCTGATCAACTGACCTTAACCGACCCTTAGGCTATATTCATAAATTATTTTACTTATTTTTAATAAGCTATTGGATTTTGGTGTTTTGTTATGTAGCAAAAGCTGACTCATATAGTTAGAATATTTTCCATTTTAAGTAAAATAAAATGGGACCCTAACTACCTTTCAAGCATTTAAAAAATGTATGGTTTTACCGAACTGAGAAGGCCAGTGATAGCTCTGGCTTCAGGTACAGTTTGACCCAAAGGCTCAGCATGTCCTCTGAAAATCTCTACAAATTTCTCTGCCATCTCTGGGCACCAGACTTTTCTGTGTATGAGCTTTGTCTCAGATGAAGCCACTCTCTTGGAGCAAAAATGGCAGAAATTCTGAGCCTACTATTTGGACACTTAACCTTGCATATTTCATCTTGAAGAAAAGAGAGATGAAGAATGCCTTTATCCCAGCACTGCAAACAAAAGTCCTGAGATTCGCTCTGATAGAACCATCTTAAATCCCTCCCTGTTTGTTCTTGAACCATTCAGTGTGGCTGAGGGAAGAAATGATCTGATTGACTCTTCCTAAGTTGTGGGTTCCAAACGTAAAGCCAAATTTACCAGATTCCATGAACTTACTCCAGCGCCAAGGACTGTTGGGAAGGGGAAGAGGAAAATAAATACGGGAGAAGCAACTAGCAATACACACAGCATACTTTCTGTTTTGTAGTGTATTAGCACATCTTTCTCACATTGGGTCTCAGATATTCAAAGCCTCAGATTGTTACCCCTGCCAAATACTCTTTTATTAACAGCAATAAATGCTACTTATTTGAATTAACCATATATACTGAGAGGTATAAAGATTTTTTTAGATAAATAAAAATGTTAAAAGACAAGAAAACAAAAGAAGTTATAATGCCACCATTGATCCCCCAGTAACTAGAAACAGCTTCGCTTTGAAATCTCAGTACCACCTGCTTTGCATCTGCTCGACCAACTGAGAAATGCAGGTCTGGCAAAGAGAGAAAATCCATTTTAAGTAGATCTGTGACAATACAGGGCGAGAAGGTCTTGAAATCCACCAAGGGTTTTAATCAATAAGACTGACAGCACAGAGCATGCCAGAAGCCAGGAAAAGAAGAGTTTGCAAAAAGCATTCAAGACACAGCCCGAACTCTAAGGTTCTGGTGACAAACCAGGGCCAGCGAAGCAGAGGCACATACCACCATCTTTCTCTTCTGATCTAAGGAAAGGCGAGAGAGGAAAGGGCTGATTAGCTCAGGGAGGGAGGGTTTTTGTTCTGTTCTTTTAGATTCCAACTTTCCAAATCAGGGGAGAATTCTAAAACCCATTGTCTAATTTCAAAAGTTGGGTTTGAAAAACACGACAAGCTCTTTTTTTTGTTCCCTAATTCTCAGCTGTAAACCGAAGCTCCTTGAGTGTGCATGCTTCATAAAAGGCAAAGGGACTTAATTGAATTTTGCATGCCGCTTCTAAGTGGATTGCTAGGGTATACCAGGATTAATTAGTTTCGTGTTGTTAATTCAATTCAAAGGTTGCTGATAAACTAAGACCATCAAACTCCATTAGGAGAAACAAAAACTGCTTAATTATGACAGCATCTTTGGGGTTGTGGATAAGTTTTATCAGTATGCTAAAGTTCCATCCTGGGTTTTTAGGATTTGTGATGAATCCATGGCAGTAGACCAGAGAGACCTCAACGATTAAAGTACTTTTCACCAAATTTTTAACTTTTTCAAATTTGGTAACTTTAAAAAGAAATTAATCCTTGATTTCGATGGCTCTTTCTGCTCTTTTGAATGTAAAATTTCATTTTTGGAAAAATAACCCCAAGAGAACCGCATGTCTGCATGTAAAATATACAAGGTTGCAGATTTGGATTTTGCTCTGTCTCTCTACGCCAAAACTTTACTGTGTTGTCTCAATCACAGTACCATGATCCCTTATGTATGAGAAAAGTCTTTTATCACCTACATATTTTATTTTGTGTAGAGAATGTTGGAAATACAATTAGCTACACGGTCTTGCAAATAACTGTTTCTCCAGCCTTACCCCTAGTTAAACTTCACCTATGAAAGCACCTAGGCGAGCATGCTTGCACACAGTAGCACATATACTCATCGCCTTACCATTTGGTTTAGATGCACATGCATATTGCAGTTCAGAATCTAGCCAACTTTCTTTGCAGCTTGTTATACTGGATCCCTTCAACATCTTTCCACATTTAGTACAAGGCACTTCTCTGCTTCTGGAATACTCCTCCAGGTATGCGCATGTGCGTGCACACACACACACAAAGGCACAGAGACACACAAATGCACACACAAACACATGCACACACATATGCACACACTTCTACTAATTCCTCCTCACCCCTCAACTCTTAGTGTACCCCCCTCACCTCACCTACGACATCATCTTTGATCCCCAAGACTAGGCTGAATGTTACTCCTCTGGGCCACTCCAGCACCAACTTTAGCACTAATGTTGCACCTGACACACTGTAATAGGCTGTAAATTTATCAGTGACTCTTACCCAGAAATTAAGCTCCTGAATGACAGAGACTATACCTTACTCATGGTGGTATCACTGAAAGGTGCAGCACATGGCACACTGAAGAAATTCCACCAGCGTTTTTTGAATAAGTGAATAAAGGCCAGAACGATTGCAAAATTAGCTGCAGAATCCCTCTTAGATATTATTCCATCCTAGGTCCTTTCACTAATGACCTCCTTACTTCTACCCACCAGTCTGGCATCTCTGTGGACTGATTAACCTCCACAACTCCTCTAAAAGAGACTTATTGCTGCCTCCCAATGTTCAGTATTCCCTTTTCTTTTGTAAAAGAACACTAGAGTTTTAGCAGAGAATACTGAAATAAGGTGGGGGATAGGGAGACATTTCCCATTCTTGAGTTAAACTGACTGAATAATTATGGTCATTAAAATGTAAATATAAATACTATATGGGACTTCTGGGGAGTATTCTTAAAGGAAAAATACATACCCTCCTTCAATCCTTCCCCCTTCTTGCTGCTTCAGATGTGGAAGCAGTGGCTGGTTCTCTAGCAGCCATATTGGACCACGAGGCAATACGTTACAGAAGGAGACTGTGCTCTTGAGTTTTCTGGAGTCCCCATCCTAGCCACACCACACTTACAACTTACTGCCAGACCTCTTTTATATGAGGAAAAAAAATCTCAGTAAAGTAAGCATTATTTCAGCTTTTTTTTTTAATATAATAGGTAGATCTAATCCTAAATACTACAACCAATACAGCAAGAGAATTTCTATATCTAAGTCTTAGAGGGCCATTCCTTGTCTTTGCCCTGAGTAAGCCATGGAATTGGAGAGAAATCAGTATCTATTCTGGCTAGGAATTTTTTTGATATAGCTGTAAACTGACCTTTCCCCAGGGCTATATATCCTCTTATCCTCAATAAAACTCTAAATTAGCCAATTTTCCACACTTCCACTTTTTTTTTCTAGCAAATATGGTTGCAGATGACTCAAAGACTTTTCCAAGATAATATACTTGTAGTTTTTCCTGAGTCCTAAAATTTTAGACCAGTGTTTCTCAAAGAATAGTCCCAGATCTGCATCAAAAACTTCTGGGATTATTAGTGTTAACAGGAGTCCTGGCCTTAAACTAGATACACTCAGTGATGACCACTGGACACAGTGTCAACATTTTTTTTTTAAGTTCCCCAAGTGACTGTGAGACATAAACAGTCTGACAAACCACTGTCTTCTAAGAGACACAACAGAGAATTCTTGTTACCTCTAAAATCTCATTTCAGGGGGCTCCTCTTCCTCTACAGAGACCCAGGCTACCTTCCACTCATCTTGCCAAAATTAGAGCTTCAAAAATTCTACTGTTTTGCTGCCCCAAGTGTGGACCATGGTCCAGTGGTATCCACATCCCTTGTTAACAGTGACAATCTTGGACCCCACCCCAGGCCTACCCAACCAGAATCTGCATCTAACAAGATGTCCAGGTGCTTCATAAGCAAGTTAGTGATTAGGAAGCGCTGAGCTCCTGGGCAGTGCCTTTTCCTGAAATACATCAGAGCCTTCCTCCATTCCCATCATTTGGCTACAGGCTGCAACATACATTGTCCACAAAACTGCTGCTTGCTGAGGCCAGCAGTACAACTGTTCACTGAGCATCTACTGAGCACCATAGACAAAAGTGTAGGAAGATGTCTAGGGGTGAATATTATGTGACAACTTGGTTAGCCTATATTACCTGGATAATTTGGTCAATTACTAATCTAGATATTGCTGTAAAGGTACTTTTTAGGGGAGATTAACATTTAAATCAAGACTTTGAGTAAAGCAGATTACCCTCCATAATATGTGTGGGCCTCATTCAATCAGTTGAAGACCTTAAGAGAAAGAAGATTGGCCTCCCCTAAGGAAGACAGAATTCTGCCAGCAGCTATCGTCCAGCCCTGCCATTCTACCCTGCAGATTGTGGACTTGCTAGCTTCCATAATTGCATGATGCAATTTCTTGAAATAAATAAATCTCTTCCCCTCACTCTCTCTCTCTCTATATATATGTATGTACATATGCATATATGTTTATATACATGTATATATATATATACACATATAGCACATACATATAACACATGTATTGTATATAGTCTCTTGTACATGTATAATATATATACCCCTCCATATAATATATATTGATAATATTTAAATACACTTATTAAATATATCCAATAGCTATCAATATAATACAATTATATTTAATATATAATATTAAATGTATTTATATAAATTTATAAATATTTATTGTACACACATATTTTATTGGTTCTGTTTCTCTGGAGAACCCTAATACAATATATTTATATTATATATCCACTATACTAGTCAATATGTTGGCTAATACAATATATTTGTTTCAAATTCTTTGCAAATCTCCTTTACATCGATTCATTCATTTCATCAGATTCTTTCATTTTTCCCTATTACTTATGGAATAAATCCCAAACTCCTTAGCATATTCTTTAATGCCTCCAAAGTCTCATCCCCACAACTGCACATTTCTGCCTCATCAGGCTACTCTCCGGTTTTTAGACTAGCTTTTCTGTCTCTGCTCATTCTTTCTCTCCTTGGCCTCCTTCTCATTTCTGATGCTTAGCTCATATGACTCATTTTTACTTACTGAATATGAACATATAAACATTTGTTGAATATTATTGAATAAAACCTTCCCCTTCCAAGTATCTCTTGCCATTAATCATTATTCCCTGAAAGACCTTTGAACAATTATTTCGTTTCATATGAAATATGTTGCAGTTGGTTAAATGTATAGGAACGTATAAATGTACAGGAATCTCTCATTAGACATTAAGCCCTTTGAGGGCAGGAAATATGTTTTTATTACACATCTTATTGTTTGCGTGTATTCCTTTCAGTGTCTGTTCAGTAAAATTTATTTATTTATTTTTTAAAGATTTTATTTATTTATTTGACAGAGAGAGATCACAAGCAGGCAGAGAGAGAGGGGGAAGCAGGCTCCCTGCTGAGCAGAGAGTCTGATGTGGGGCTCGATCCCAGGACCCTGAGATCATGACCTGAGCCGAAGGCAGAGGCTTAACCCACTGAGCCACTCAGGCGCCCCATATTCAGTAAAATTTATTGAATGAATATAAAATCATTGTATGCTTGATATATACTTTATTATTGACATTATTAATATATTATGAATATGAAGTGGAAAAGGGGAATATGTATGCTTTTTTTTAAAATTTGCAATATAGAAAACTTCAAAACTAAAAGACGAACTCCCCACTCTCAGAGATGACTGTTTTATGGGATACCTGAAATAGCACTCCCTTTCCTTACCCTATCTTTTTACTCTGCCTTATTCTTCTTTGTAGCTCATTTTGCCACCTGACATTTCATTTATGTATGATTTTATCACTTGTCTTCCTCCTCTAGAATATAAGCTTTATGAACTTTGCGAATACTTAATAAATATGTATTGAATGAATTCATTTATCTGTGAGCATGAATGTGTGGTCAAGGCAGGAGTGCTTATCCACTAAAAATAACAAAAATATTTACATACGGTGGAAGGAGCTGGATGCACTGCCTTGTTGTAGAATGCTTAACAGTCAGTCTTGTTGGTTTTGGCGTTGTCTTGGGTAACGTGAGAAGCTGGCCGAGGTTAAAGATTCTCCAAAGTAATTTTTAGCAGCAGAGCCCCTTTCTGGAAAACAAATGTTATACAAACTGTGGTCACCCTGTTGTGCCCAGAGGAAGGGTGACTTTTTCTAAGTTGCACAAAGGCTCCCTAAGGACTAGAGGTAACCCTGCATGAAAGACCAATGCGTAAGGCAGGTGAGAACTGTATAGCTTTGATTAAATCAGGAACAGAACCCTCTCCTCTGGCCTCATCATTCCCCTGTGGTCCCTAAGACATCTTTGGGGAAACAGGAGTTCCTGAAAAGCACTTTGAAAACCACATTAATCAATGCATCTGGGGAGACTTCCAGTGCCAAGCATCATTAATCAGGTGGGACTTTCAGTCTGAAAACAACTGAGGCTTAAAGAGGTGTGAAGTTTTGATAGAAGCTGATCTGGCACTGATTTCATAGAGATGCAAGAGGAAGGAGCCTGACAGTTAGCATCTGTAAGCATTTAGATTATAATGGAACCAGGGGCAATAAGCAGCCTGGATTTTAAGATTGAATCAAGCTGGGCAAACCTAATTGCTTTTTTTTTTCCTTTTTTTTTAAAAGGGAGTGGGAATTGCATGATTAATAAAAGAGAGAGAGAAAATGAAGATGTAACATAACCTAATTTTGGTAAAGCACTTAATACAGTATCTAATAAAGTCTTACTTGCAAAATGAATTCAAATTGGATTGGATTTGAACTCTGGCATTCTATACACTCTGAAAGCTGAGAGCTGGTGACATAGAAACCAAGGATAAAGGCGATGTGTGACATTACAGAAGTGTCTGGTAGCCCTGCCCCGGGAATCAATGAAGCTCTAGTGTTAGTTAACAGCTTCATTAATGATCTGCTTGATGAGACAAAAGAGTATCTTAATGAATGTTATTGAAGAAACTGTGGGGAGATGCTGTGAATTCCAGTCTCAACTGAGAGGTTTGCAATAAGAAAATAAATATGCAGAAACAACTGGAAAGAAAATTCTTATAAGCTGATATCTGGGGGAAAACGGTTTGCAAGATTTTGACAAAATGCATTTCTTTAGTTTTATAAAATAGCATTCTTAGAGATTTGAGTAAAACAAACATTTAACCCAACCATGAAATTAAGTGCTAGTCTAGATGCCTAAGACAATCTGTTCCCCAACAAAACTAATATATAAATAAATAACCACAGGGCATTAAAAAGTAGCAGCTAGATAAAAGTCATTTTCTTCTTCTTCAATTTTTCTTTTTCTCCTGGAGTGTGAGTGAGAGAATGAAAACAAGGAACAACAGAAAGGGATTTGATTTTTTTTAAAGGGGAGGAGGAGATGACATCAGCAGACAGAGGCCGCATTTGTAAATCCCACACCCCCACCCCCGGATAAGAAGGATTTCAGTGGATTCTGGGTTTTTTTAAAACTAAGATTAAAAAAGAAAGAAAGAAAGAAAGGTAGACACTTAGTAATTCACATGATCTCAAAAGCCAGTACTTCTCTTCCACTCTTCTTCCCCCTCCCCTGCCCCAAAGTATATATAGAGAAAGCCAAAACATACTCCATGATTAAAGTCATTCATTTGGCTTGTCATTTCTATTTAACAGGATGAAAAGTAGAATCTTAACCTTAGGAAGCACACATTATAGTAGCAAGAAAGCTAAACACATTAATATTGAAAGAAATAAGTGCTCAAATCGAATGTGGGTTAGGAACATGGGTAAATTCAGGGAAATCATGGAGAAGGAAGCATATATAACTTAAAGACTCAATAAACATTTACTGGGGGTCAATCAGATCAGAGAATGGTGGAGGGATGGCAGCATTAGTAAGCAACAGGTCAAAATAGTAGAAGGCACCAAATCTTAGCCAACCTTAGAAGCTATTCAAAGAAGTTTCAGTTTTATTCCATCTGTGTTGGGAAACCAGTATAGGGAGACCAATACAGGGAGAATTCTGAGTCAGAGGATGGCATGGTTGGATGTATATGTTAATGAGATCATTCTGGCATCCAGAGTATTGTAACAGTTTCCTCCTAAGAGTCTCCCTTTCTGTCCTTCTCTTTCTACAGTCTAGTCTCAACAGTGCAGCCAGACTCATTCTGGTAAAATGTAACTCAGATCATAACATCGGCTCAAAATCGCCAAATGTGTCCTATCTCAGAGAAATAGAAGTCCCAGTTCTTGCTGTGACCTATGAGATTCTACATGATCTAGCCCCTGTAAGCTCTTACCTTTTCTGCTACTGCTCTCCCTTCTTGTCTTCTCCGCTCCATTCCAACCACAGGAAAGCACCAGGGTAGACCTGTGCCTACTCTTTCCTCCTAATCACACCTGTGAAACTTGCACTGATCAGCATTAGTCCTTTCAAGGCCCTGCCCACATGCACATTTGCAGTAAGTCCATCCCTATCTAAAACTTCATTTCCCTCTCCCCAATGCTCACATATCTCCTTCCTCACTTTATCTTATTAACACTTATCATTTTCTATTATGATAAGATCCACGAGGGCAGGAATTCTTGTCTATTTTGTTCCTGTGCTCAGCACAGTTTCTGCTAATAGTAAATCCTCAATAAATATTTATTGAATAAATGAATGAATAAATGAGTAAACTACTGAAACATAAATCCTGTAGGATTGAAAATAGGAGGCTATGGTAGTTGTGAAGAAGTCTTAAACAAGGGCAATAGCAGAGCAGGTAGAAAAGTGAAAATGGGGACAGAAGATACTTAGGGTGCAGAATCAGTGGAATTGAATTAGTGGTGATTAAGACACCAGGAAGCATTCAGGAAGAATGGCTCCCAGGTTTCTGGTTAAGGCAACCAGGGAGATGGGAATTCTATTTCCCTAGGTAGGGAACATGGTAGAGGAGGAAAGAAAGAAAGGGGGAAGACAGTGGATTCAGGTTTTGACATGTTGAGTTCCAAATGTCTGATGTAAACTTGCCTGGATCTAACAGTTAACTGTGAGATGTTCCATGTCTTGGAAAGAGAATATGAAGTAGAGGTCTTTGGTTCCCTCCAGGGTTTTCTCTATGCAGATGAAATTCCAAATTTCAAATGAAAAGCTACTCTGCTTCCCTGTAGTGAGCTCTGAGTTGCAGAAAGTAGCAAAACCACTGCGAGCACCAGACAGAAGGTCCAAGTGGTAAAGGGCAATGAAGGCAGGTGAGAAGGCAAAGTGCCTGAGTAACAGGTGCAAAGTGCCCTAGCTGACCCTTATGTATTCATGCAATAAGCTCGGGGAGGAGACTCTGCTGTAGACCAGGGACTTAAGTAGCCAGTGGAGCAGCCCAGAGGATGGAGACTTAGCACCTTCCCTGGGAACACAATAGTCTAGTCATGTGACTCTGAAACAGGGCTCTGTTGGTTTCACTTATGTTCACATGCACTAGGGTAGAGGAAATCTGGTCCTTAGGACTGAAATAAATTTCTGCGTAGAGATACTTCTGAAACTGTAGTTTCAATCTTATGAGGGAACTAATAAGTGCCACCATCATCCCAAGTGAACTAAAAATGAGTTGAACGAATTTTAAGAAATATATTGTCACCAATGGTGCCATACATACACATACACATGTTCACATAAGAGCCACTGAGTCAATAAGGGGCTTCATCATGAAGGCACATGAAAAACTGTATGACTTCTGTACAACTCGTTTTTTCCTGATATATCAACATTTTCATTAAAAGATACCATATAAATATGCTATAAGAAAGGCTATCTTGACACTATGGTTCCAGACAAAGATATGCCCACTAATTTACTGACTCAGTGCTTTCTAGTCAGAGAGTATCATATGAAATGAGTTTGTACTGTGTGCTATATTTGGATAAACCCCAAACATTTTTCTTTGTGTTCATATACCAAGTGAGCGGCATGAATAGGTAGCATTTTCTGGCTTTCTACTATGCTTTGCATGTGCATTCTATGTGTGTTGAAGTGCTCTTATGTTTAGCTTGATTTTGCCCCAAAGTTTTGGATGTGCTATCACTTTATTTTCACATGCAGCTGGAGAGCAAGACAGCTGACCATCTTACTCTTCATCACCTTCCACGGGATAATTTCCTGGCACCCCAATCCATTTCTGTCCTCCCTATGAGTAACCTGCATTACAATAAAATTGCATTACATTTCCTATTTTAAGTAACTGACATTTATTTACTTTCAAAATTGTTATTAGTTATAGAAACTTACTTATGTTGTTCAGTTGATAAGATTTTTCTACCTGTGAATAATGTTTGGGTATTTGGGGTTGGGTGGAATGTATCACAACTTTTTCAATTAAAATTAACAGAAAAAAATGTTTTTAGTTAATGGCTTTTCACTTACTGGCAAGGTTTTCAAAACAAATTAAAATCATTAAATGAGGGAGCAGGAGCTTCTGTTTTATCCTTCTAGTATTCCTTTTTTGCAAATAACCACTTCTAATTAAATAAAACAATACTAACAATCTGGTCTTTGTTTCTTGGTTTGGTTTGGTTTTTGTTTGTTTTAATGAAAACTACCAATTGATTCCTCCTCAAGGTGCCTCTTTTTGTAGGTAGTTAGGTCTCACTTGAAAACTCATGCTTACCTGCCCCAGAGTTAGGCCTCTGAATTCTTTTTCCCTTGCTGGGGGGACCAAAGCAGCAGGGCAGCAATAACAGGGCTAACCATGCCCTTCTGGATTGTCTGCAGATTCAATTTTCTCCAAGAAATCCAGTCCCCAGCTAAGCTGAGTGACAGGAAAGCCTTGCCAAGATGAGAGCCCCGACTCTCAGGAATGCTTGAGCATCTAATGACTGACTGCGGGAGGCCAGCTATAGGAAGGCAAGTAGGATGGGAGGGGGAGGGAGAGACAGCGAGTGAGTTGAGCTGTGCTGCAGTAGGGTGGAAGGGAGGACAAGGAGTATCGTCGGGAAGGGAATATGTATGGACCATACACGTGTGCATGCTCATGCACGCATGAGCAGACCATGCAGACCATGCACAAGAAAGCACTAAAGGAACCACGTAGATGGAAAAACACGACATCCTCCATTCAGATTCTTCTGCCCTAGTTAACGCATGGTGTTCGCAAATGTCTGCCAGGGGAGAATCTTACAGTCAGGTTCACACCAAGGCCCCTGAGATGGTATGAAAATTAATCTTGATCTGCGTTATTTCTGGAATGAATTTTCATAGGTTTTTTTCATCTCATTGGATCCCTAAATCAAATCACTTGAATACTAACCCCATTTAAAAAAATTTAAAAAAGGTCAGTAAGATCCCTCAAATCCCCAAAATAGCACATAACAGCTCTAATGTATGAGTTTTGCAAACAAGCGTTCTTTTACATGGAATCTAACTCTTATTCAAATGGTTCTGAGAAAAGAAATATGACATCCTCTCAAATTTGATCAGGGGTGACATGAGGGCTAAATGGGTTTTCTTTTGGATTCTCACATGACAGTCACAGAAAGACAAAACATAAGCCAGTGTTACTAAAGGATGAATCTCCTCACAGCTCATCTTGCCTGGAAATTACTATTAATAACAAAGAAATAAATTCTGTAATAGAGAAATCTACACTATTAATGGTGGCATTAATGTGGTTTACGGTTCACTAAAATATAATAGAAGAGCTTGTCAATAATATAGACATTTGAAAATCATTAAAATCACTAAAAACAGCTAAAAGTCCCTATTTTTTCCAACTTCATATTATGAAAAATTTCAAACATACAGAGTAATTTTAAGAATTAGGTCCAATGAATATAAATTTAACTATCACTTGGATTCGACAATCATTTATATTCTTCATATTTGCTTTATCTATAAATATATGTGTATATGTATACTTTTTGGTTTTTTTCCTAGATCAGTTGAAAGTAAATTGCAGATGACTTAATACGTTATCCATAAATACTTCAATGTGAAGCCCCTAAAAAATACATTCTTCTACATAAACATAATTCTACTATCACACCTAAGAAAATCACAGTAATTCCATAATATCTTCTATCGTCAGTGCATATTTAATTTTCCTATCATGCTCAATATGGCTTTTAAAGATTTTTTTTTACGTGGATTATCAAGGTTCTCACATTGCATTTGTTCTGTCCCCTTGGTTCCTTTATCCTGCAGCAATTCACCCACCTATGTTTTCCTCATGACACTGACTTTTTGAAGAGATCAGCATTTCTATGGTAGATGGTTTCACACCCTAGATTTGACTTAATGTTTTCTCATAGCATTAACTTGCTTCTCCATTCCCTTCACTTGTTATAAACTGGAACTTTGACCTAAACATTGAACAGGCTCAGGTTAAATATTTGGGGCAAGAGAACTTATAGGAAATGTTGTATCTTCAGACTGTGTCACCACAGAGATGCGTAAGGTTAGGTTGTCCTAGTATTAGTGAGTATGTGTGTCATCCTTGCCCCATCTTCTGATGATAAAGTTATGTTCTCCCTTTATAGTCAGCAACCTGGGGGCTGCTCCTTTGGGATCCTGTGAATATCCCATATGCCAACAACCTCTCACCTAATGATTTTCTCATCCATTTACCCATGCAGTTCCAAATCAAGACTTTCATCAGGGACTAGAAAATGGTGATTTTCTAATCCCACCATTCTTCTACATTTAGTTGTGGGATTTTTTTTATTTTTTATTTTTTGGTAAAGAAGAGCTTTTCCTCAACAACCAGGGATGAACCACAGTTCCTTCTAAAAAGCATAAAGTAAATCCTTTATTTTTATTGTTTTAATCACTACATTTCAGAGTAAAGAGCTTATGTAATAACCACCTCCAATATTGTCAAAGAACTCTCTCCCTTAGTCTGGATTCATGGTTTTTATGTATTCAGTGTTTTAAATGTAATTATAATTATTATTCTTGTAACAGTTTTGATGTTCGAACTGCCACAAATTTGGACCAGTGGCAGCCCCAGGGACTTGGCTCCTGAGTTCTCGGATACGCTCCTGTTGGTCTTTGAGTATTTCTTTTTTTAGAGCACAACATGCCCCTTGCTCATACTGTCCCCTGCCCTAAATGTGGAATTAGCTATTCCTCTGATGAGCTTTCATTGCTTTGAATGGGGAATGGTATTTAGAAAACAAGATCCAGTATTAAATGTGCTAATTGCTACTGGGGTATTATTATTTCCAAACAATAATTTTAAAAAGGAGTACTATTAACTAGTTTAATTTTAACTATGATTATAGCTTAGCAGAGGCTTCCTTTACACCTACCAAGTGGTCTAGGCTTAACTATAGTACATTTTGCTACAAAGAGACTCAAATGAAGCAGACCCTTCTCCAACTAGCAATCAGGGAACTATGGTTACTTTCCGCAACTACAACTTTAAAATAAACACAGAAGAGGTAGGTGAATTCACTTAAAAGTGTTTGTTATCCAAAAAAAAAAAAAAAGACTGGGTTGATGAGAAGAGGAGTTAGTAAGCCATAGCAACAAAGGAAAAGAAAGTTGATCATAGGAATGCTCACTCGGGAGAGAAGGTGATCAGACCCAATGACTCATCCCATCTGGGCCAGGTGGTGGATATGTCCCCATGGAGGAGATTGAGATTTGAACCATCTGATCCCATCCCATGCTCAAGAAGTATCTTTCTCTTTCTTTCTTCCTTTCTTTCTTCCTTCATTCCTTCCAATTTAAATTTTGTTATTTAACATACAGTGCAATATTGGTTTCTGGAGTAAAATTCAGTGATTTATCATTTACATACAACACCTAGTGCTCATCACAACAAGCACCCTCTTTAATACCCATCCTCCATCTAACCCATCCCCTAACCACCTCCCTCCATCAACCCTCAGTTCATTCTCTATCATCACGAGTCACTTATGGCTTGTTTCCCTCTCTCCTTTTTTTTCTTTCCCTCCTTCCCATATGTTCATCTGTTTTCTTTCTTAAATTCCACATATGAGTGAGATCATATGGTACTTGTCTTTCTCTGACTTATTTCACTTAACAATGCACTCTAACTCCATCCACATCATTGCAAATGTGAAGATTTCATTCTTTTTGATGGCTAAATAATATTCCATTGTGTATATATGCCACATCTTTATCCATTCATCAGTCAATGGACAACTGGGCTCTCCCCATAGTTTGGATAATTGTTGATAATGCTGCTACAAAGATCAGGGTGCACCAAGCAGTATTTTTCTGATTATGACTTGGCATCTGCATTGGCCAGGTATTGTTGTGCGATGCTCTGTAACAATGCAAAAATCTCAGCAGCCTTCAATAACAAACATTTGTTTCTTGTTCATAGATCTTTGGATTGGGTGTGGTTGTTCTATTTTAGACTTCAGGTTGGGTTTAGATCTATTGCATGTGTCTGTCATTCCTGGATTCAGGTTTGAAGGAACATGGCTACTTGGGCATACTCTTCTCATTATTCAGGGCGGGAATACAAGTGCAAGTCAAACCACAAAAAGCACATTTAAAGCTTCGAACTGGATGTTTTGTACAGCATGCCCCTAATAGTCCTTGGCCAAGTCAGGTTACATGGCTAAGCCCAAAGTCAGTAGGAGCAGATAAATATATGTTGCTCTCAAGCCAATCATGGCAAAGGTGGGAAAAGAGGGAAGAACTGTGAACAAATAATATACGCCAAAAATATCATTTCATGCAGCATGTGCACAGGAAGAGACAGGGCCATCCTATCCTTCCCGCTCTTATATTTCTAACAGTAAACTAATAATTTGACATCCCAGTCTCTGCAAACTTGATTAATATCAATCTTTTCCAGAAATAAATACATTTTGCTGTACTGACTAATCATGTTGCAGGTTTCAAGGTAATTGCAAGAACTGCACAGGGATGACCCATGCAACTAAGCCTATTGTTCATAGATAATAACATTCAAATTCGGCCAACTGGATATTTATTTGGGGGCACAGCATTCAATATCCATACAGAGATCATATACCTTTCACCTACTCCTTATGCCCCATCACTTCAACCATGCTCTTTAAGGGATGAAGTCACATGAACTTGTATGTCCAGCCAAAGACCAATGGTACTACTTGGTGGAGTAGGAAGAATGGCAGACTTTGATTCAGACAGTCTTGATTTGCATCCTAATTCCACCATTTGTCATCACCGTGATTTCTGACCAAGTCATTCATTTTCATGGTCCTCATTTTCCTTAGTGGGAAAATGAAGGTGATGAATACTTCCTTATTTACCACCACATTGTGAAACTCTTAAGACAGAATAGACCAACTATCATGTGCCAGAACTATAATGAAAGAAATTGTTATTAAAGACATTTCCTTTAGTGCCCGTTGTGCTCTACCACCTCTGCTGGCACTCTCTCCCAGCCACCTGTATCCCCCACCCCCATGCACACACTGTTCAACCCTAAGAGTTATCTAGACCAAACGGGAGGGCCCTCAATATGCTCCAGCCATGGAATCAGTCCATGAATCATCTCTGTATGCACAGCTTGTTCCTGGTTAATGGCAGCTGTGCACCACTAATGGCCTCCCAAGCATCAGAGATGCTCTAGTGCAGCAATTATTTGCATTAATCAAAGGCTTCAAGCAAATCTCCCATTTTTGGCTGAATAGTAAAAGTATATTCATGCTGTGCCCAAATGAGAGATTTCACAGGAAAAGGGATGCTTTCGGCACATGTTGCTATTATGGTATTCAGCTTCTCACCCACCTCTCACTCACAGAGGGTCAACCTACCTGGAGAATATTATCTGCATACAAGATTACTTAACAAACAGAATGTGTGCTATAAGTACACAGATGTACTTGCTAATTAATGGATATTTGAATGGGTTAAATAACACTATTGTATCCATTCCAATTCCAGAGGGCTCTGTGAGTGTGAAAATGAGAGCTGATCACCACAGACAGACACCTGTTTGAATAGTTCCAGGTGGGGTTTTAAATGACTCATTCTCAGCTTTGCATTTGAAGGTAATACCACAAACAGTAGCATGGACCCAAGGCATGCGAAGCCATTTTCATCCTGAAGACATGGATGGGGTTCATTTTCCAGAGGCCCCATCAGTTCCCAAATGGAACAGCTCAGATAACATCACCCTGTGGCCACACAAGTCCTCCCTCTCAACCTCAGGACAAAAAGAAAAAAAAAAAAAAAAAAAAGACTTTGAAATACCAAGACTCAGAGGGTACACCCCACCAAACCAGAACAGACCTGGAGATCTAAAAGATACTATGAAAAAATCAAGAAGACTCCTGTTGAGACCACTGGATTTTTCTGAGGTCAAACTAAATCTAAATTTCTTTTCAGCTATTCAACAAGACAGAAAAGAAAAGGGAGAGTGAAAATTGCTCAGTCAGGACGTGATGACTTGTCCTCTGTGTGCTGGAGTAGTATTAGAATAATGAGAAGGAGATTCTGCACAGTCAAGTGCTAGGAAGCCCCCTATGCTGCGGCAATATTCATTGAGGAGTATGCTGTGAGCTGTGGGGAAGAGCAAGTCAGCAGAGCTTGACGAAATTCCTCTCCTCCTGAGACCTCTGTCTGTGCGCCCTGAGTTCTGTAGCCTATTGGTGGTCAACTCGTCACTGCTTTAAAATTTCACCATGTATTTTTTTCTAAAATAATAACTTACATTTTAATGAAAGGATCATTATCATATTCAAGCACACTCCTTTCCCACAGGACTTTAACTGTTCTTTGCATATTTATGATTCTGCTGGGCTAAAGCTGACAGAAATTTACAAATGAACAAAGGGAAGGAAGATGCTGACTTCTGAAAACACTGTCATAAAATGCCATTTGTCATTATTTGTTGTTTGTTCTGTCCACATCCTCTCAACCTTCCTGAAGGAAACATACCACAGTCTTTCTCTAGAGAATCATCTTCTCCCTCACTTCCAATGCTTCTGTTAGAATTAATGATGTTCTTGGCTCCACGGGAGGGTGTGTGATGCAGCCCTGTCCATGGAAAGCATCTCATTCCCCTGGGTCATTATGATAAGTTTGGAAGTGGGTATGAGTTCAAACTGCTGGGTAAGAAAGTTCACTTTTGCCCTGGATTTGAACCTGGGAGGAGGGAGCCCTGGCACTGAGGACAGCCACTAGCCACTGCAGGGAGCCTACAGAGAAACCACACCATGGAGGACATCAGAAATTGAGGGACCTGCGTGCATGTTAAGCTCTAGAGTTTGAGGTTTGATGAGCCACTAACTTCTGTTTTTTCACTTAAGCCCATTTGAGCTGGGCTTTTTGTGCATCCTTATCTAAACAGACCAAGCCAAACAGATTTTTCAACTGTACTGTATATTTCACCCTCTGAAGAAGGAAATACCACAACCCTTTCCATGCCTGACTTACCATTGTAAAGCAGTGGGAAGGGGTCCTTGGTCAAGAATGGGAAGACCTGCTTTCTGGTCCCACGGGCGCCCTATCTGAGAAGGTGGTCAAGCCACTGCATCACAGTAAATGTCTGAGAAGTCTTATCTAGGAAATAGGGGGAGTGTCCAAACTGGAGAGTTTCTAAGGGCTCTCCAGCCCCAAAATTCCACTCTAACACTTGCCCAACAATCCTGACAGGGAGGATATTTGAGAAATAATCAGAAAGAAAAAAATGTATTTTCTACTTAATAGGACATGGACTCAAATGGCCAAATATTTTGTGTCCTTTAATCATCTTTATCATAGACCCTAAGCCTGACCCACGGCAAAGGGCATGGGTTAAAAAATAAATCAAAGAAACATACACCTTAATACATGTACTTCTTCACCTGCTACAAAGGTCTTCTATGTGAATCAGATTAAGCAATTTTCCAATTTTCAAAACAGGCCAGCTGGGCAAAGCTACGCCATCTTTGATAAATGAGAGGGAAAACCTCATTAAAGAGCCCATCCACACTTTCTTTCTCTTTCTTTTTTCTTCTTTTTTTTGTCAAGAATCTCTGCAAGCTGCAGTTAACGATTGGAACAGTCTGCAGGCTGCAGTTAACGATCCACGTGGTGTTTGTGTCTACGGAACTTATTTATTTGCATTTAAAAGAGATTTGGGGGTAGATGTAAACACTTTGATGGGATTTATGGCAGAGACAAAGGTCGGTTAACATTTTGATCCAGTGGGTAGAAAACTGAAAAGCCATCATTAAATTGGTAACCGATGGCATTGAAGTAACCTTTTGAAACCACTGAAAGGATATCCGAAGCACGAGGGATCAAAACAGAAGATATAATTGCAAGGAAAGAGGGTGGAAACACAAATCTTATTTTTGGAATTTAAATACTTTTATAATCACAAAATGAGAAGAAAAGGCACTTTATGGATCCATCAATCAATATACACCTGAAGAAAAAAAAAAAGAAAGAAATAGTATTGGCCATTACGTGGATAATCTACAATAGAGATACAAGAAGGATGGACCTATCACACTGCCTGCCTTCAGGAGGACCACCTGAAATAAAGGAGAATGAGCCTGGAAGCATTCGAGCAGCTCAAACACATAACACAAACCCTCTTCCATCTCAAGTGATTCAGATGCTCACGGAGCTCCTGGCCACATCCCTAGGACAGAGGGACCTGTGCACTTCCTGGGGAAAGGACATGGCAGCATGGGGGAGGAGGGAGGTCTGGATACAGACACTGGAGTTCAAGATCCAGATTCAGTACCTTCTGACTGTGAGATCCTTAAGTCTTCAGAGTATTGAGCCTCATTTCCCTCACCTATACAAGTGAATAGAATAGCACTTATCTCACAGTTTTTATAAAGACTTAATACTTTCTTCCTGATTTCATCAAGCTAGCATCAATGCCTCTCCTTGTTAGCTTCCCTAAAACTGAATATATATTCCATCTATAGCTTAGAACTTGCAGCCATGAATGTTGCCTCTGTGGTTTTCTGTCTCTGGCAGGACACTGCAGGCTCATTAGGTATAAACTTGCATTCACTGATTGCTATTGCTTGAATATGTACTTTGTGACAGGCAGCCTTCTGTGTATGCAGTTTATCAATGAATAAGAAAGACAAAGTGCCTGTCTTCAGGGGGCTTATCTCCTGTTGGTAACAGAGAGGTTCAGGCAGGAAACAATTACAATACAATCTCACTTTGTGAGATAATGAACAAAGCACTTTCAGAAATAAAAGCCTCAATTATTTGTTGAAGGATGATTAAGTGGGTAAAATGAATAAGTCAGTAAATGAATAAATGAATGAATAGATCACTGTTTATTCCACTTCCTTTGGAGGCATCAAGAACTCCTTAACTATATGAGTGCAGAACTGGAGAACTAGGGAAGTTAAGTGACTTGTCAAAATCTTATATTGGGTTGCTTTGTACGAAATTTTTTTTACCACTTTTATAAAAAAACAGTTAGAATCATGAGAATGCCCCTATTTGAAATTCAGCCCCAGTTTAGAGAGAGAGAAAAAGCAACTCTACATTTCAGATTTATTGGTGTATAGGGTATGAATGTGGAACCCTTGATCTATAAAACAATGTTCCTCCTAGGAATCACATGGCACACAGGGTAGACTGCCTACTGCACAATATTAGTTCCTTCTTTTGATTTTTATTTAAACTTTCTTCAAAGCCTCAAATCTTCAGTAACTTCTAGGAGTGATAATTGTATCTCTCAGGAGGTATGTCTCATGTTTAAAAAGAACAGCTGACTTCTGAGACAATGAAGGAGCTATTTACACCTGCTGCAGCAACCAAATCTATTTATCAATAGCCTGTCTCTCCTAAATGAGTTAATATAAGTACTCATAGGCCTAGACTATTGATGTTTAGTATATCTCAGGCCTTTTGAATTAATTTTCTCACTGCTGAGTGGCAGTGAAAGACAATGAAAGGCTATTTGTCTTTTAACATTGGAGTAAGTTAGAGCTGTAATGGAAAGTACATTCATCTAGCCTGGGTGTCCCAAAAATGGATCAACTCTCCCAACTGTGTTTTTTCATTTTTCTCCCACAAATCATTTAACCTCTCTGGACCCCAGTTTTCTCATTTGTAAAGTGAGTGAAAGAGAATAAAACTGGAAAATCCCTTATAATCTAATGCAGTTCTGATATTCTAGGATTCTAATATTTCCATTTTATCAATATGTTAGATGCAAAGTACAGTTTTTCAGACTCGGAGGACTATTTTTCTGGGGACTGAAGTCAAATTCCTAATGGGTATACCACAGCACAGTTTGGAGGGGTATTAGAATACCCTCTCCCAAAATCTCCACCAACTCTCCATGAGAAGCCAGAAAAATAACAGACAACCTAAATAGAATAAGCTTGCTATGTAAATGCAACTTCAAGAACAAAACTCTGTGGCACTCCCCCACATATGTAGATACGTACATACCTCCTTCCCCAATATACATACAGCTACAAAAACATAGGCTATACTTCTATTCCTCAAACCCTCCAATGTAAAATTCTGGAACCACTAATGCAAATACCTGAGCTTCAAGTATAAACAGGAGACACAAATAAAACAGAACTGATTTATGTGGCATACACAGGAAAAATTCTTTTGATATGATCTAGAATCTGAATCACATATATTCTGAGAACAAATTTTTAAGTTCTTATTTTGCCCTTTCAACAGAAACACATGGTAAATACGGGAGAAGAAAGAAAAGAGACATTTATGAGACCAGAAGCACATTTTCTGTGGGTCACTGAAATCACAAATGCAAATGGTACAACGTCAGAAGTAAAGAGGATGAGGAATCATACTGGAAGTGAAAATGGGCACGTCGTTAGGTTGTTAGCTACTCTAGGCACATAGTTCCAAGGAGGATCTATTTGGCATAAGTTTGTTTTTATAGCATTATTATAATTAACAATGTTGAAGATGAAACACTGGGTCACAAGATTGGACTGGATGACTGGCCTGGTCTCCTTCAAAGAACCTTTTAAGACGCAGGCAGACTCTGTGAAAATGATGCATAAGTGAAAAGCAGATAAGCCATGCTATTAAAAGATATCACGAGCCAGTTAAAAACGAACCCAGAATCAAGTGAAATTTCAAAGTATAGGATAATAGCACTCAATAAGAGAACTCTTCATCTAAATTGAACCAGATAGTTGATTGTCATGCGATTTGAAGAAGAATGAGCCGAAAATCAGTTTCTTTATTACATAAACCTCCCTAGACCATTCTTCAGAATTATTATCTGCACTGGTTCTGGTGCTGAGGGATCTTCTATCCCTTATAAATGCTCTGCAACCCCTGTCCTCACCAACAAGAAGGCACAAAGAGCCTGAAGACTCACTGACAGTTCGCAGGCCTTCATTCACATATCAAAATTGTGTTGAGTTCTCAATAAGCAAAAACACTGAATCAGATGCTGGGAGTGTGTGCAGACAAGATCTTTGCCTTCAAAATTTTGCAACTCGGGGTAGTAGGTTACTAGGTGGGGTTCATAATCACTAGCAATCACTGAAAGACTGTAAACACTCACCAGAAGGGATTGGGAGCATGGTAGTGGAAGCAAAATGTCAAGTTATAGCCACAAAGATTAGTTATCATGTTATATGACTGTGAGCATCTTGAGTCTTGAGTTGGATTGCATGATGTGGTATAATCTTGCACTGGCGCTCTCCATCTTCATTTCATCTCACTTCTATTTGGATCCCCTAGGAAATGTAAAAGGACATTTCCCAGACTCCCTTGCAGCTAGGATTTTTAGTGTGAATCGTGTTTTGATAGGTATAAACACTTTCAAGAGATTAAGACTTCACTAGCATAGTAAGTTAATGGTCATCTTCCTGTGGGTGTGGCTGGCTGCTAAAAGCAACCTCCACACATGGCATTTACAATGGCAAACTTCATTCTATGTAGGCCCACACCACTGGTATAAGGCAGTTGTCACAGCAGGTTTTTGGTGCCTGGATCATAGCTACAGTACAGAACATTCACCCAGCTGTATGGTAGAGCCCTCTAGACTTCTGCTTTTCTAGCTTGTTTCTTGTATATTAGAGTTCTTCAGAGAAACAGAAAATGTTTATGTGTTTTCTCCTATTAATTCTCTATGTTCATTCAACTACCCCTACCTTCTCCCTCTCTTCCTTCTCCTCTGCTCTCAAATCATTCACATGAGATTACAGAGACTGACAAGTCCCATGATTTGCCACCAATGGTGTAAGTCCTGGTCTTAGTCTAAAGGCTTGAGAAGCAGGAGCACCAATGTCCGAAGGCAGGAGAAGGTGGCTATCTCAACTCAGGCACAGAACAAATATGCCCTTCCTCCACCTTTTTGTTCTACTCAGGCCCTCAGTGGATTAGATGATGCCACATTGGTGGGGGTGGTCTTTAGTCTACTGATTCAAATGCCAATCTCTTCCAGAAACACCCTCACAGGCATACCCAGAAATGTTTTACCAGCATTCTGGGCATCCCTTAGCCCAGTCAAGTTGACATAAAACTAACCATCAGACCATGATTTTGTAAAAACTTGTAATTCAGATATTAAATCCCTTTGTGCTTGAAATAACTAGAGTTTTTTTTATTTCTTCACTTAACCTTGACTTACAAACTTAGTGAGACCATTGCCATATCCAATACTGAGCTTGACGTCTACCCCTAGCACCAGAGAAAAAAATGGCCATGTTGAGCCTGACAGAGTAGGAAAGCACTCCCATAGGCCTTAAGAGAAGATGGGAAATCTCTCATCCAGCTATTCTGGAAAGGCAGGTGAAATACTTGCTATATGACTTCGTTGTTTTGGGATTAGGACTCTCATGTGCAATGTGAAATATTTAGAAGAAAGGGTGTTTAAGACCCTCTCAGCTCTAATTCTTTAACTGGGACTATGGTCATCCCAGTATACAAAATAGCCAAATAGTGCTCCAAACTGCAGGATAATTGAGTTGATGTCATAGGTCCAAACACAGCATGGCTTTCCTAAGATCACACAGCTACTAAATAGCAAAGTAGGGGGATTTTAAAATATATTCACAAATTCTCTGACACACCTCCTTTCAAAAGACAGAGTCTGATTTCCCTCTCCATGAATATGGGCTAGACTTAGTGACTCACTTCCAACAAACAGAATGTGGTGGAATTAATTGGTGGTGTGTGATTCCACATTTAGATCATGGAAGATATTACTGCTTCTACTATGCATTCTCTTGGACTGCTTGTTTTGAAGGAAGTCAGCTGCCATGTTGTGAGGAACCTCCAGCAGCCTCTAGTGAGGCCCAGTGGGGAAAAAACTGAGGTTTCCTGTGACAACAGGAATACCAGTACAGGGGAGGAAAAAAATATTTTCCTTCTACCCTTCTAGGTTCTCAGCTGAGGCTTCACAACAAAAGAAAGATTAACAAGAGAAAACAGACAGAAGTTTATTAATGTGTACATCTCATATATCCATGGGAGACTCAGGGATGAGTAACTTAAAGGGGTGGTTAGAACTTAGGTTAAATCCAACTTGGGCTAAAACAAAGGAAAGGGGGGCTTGGGTTTCTGAGCAAGCTATGGGAAGGTGACCAGGAAAAGTATGATAAACCAGGTTAAGGTTTGTTATTCAGATTTAAATTCATGCCTTATCCATTTTTAAGGGTTCTTGTGATTAAGAGTCACCCTTCTCTTCCTGGTAGAGAAAGAGAGAGATCCTTACAAATAAGATTTCCTTTACAAATGTCAATTTCTCTCACAAAAGGGTAACTTATTTTCTGTCTTCAGAGCTTCTCCTGTGTTTTCTATATCTCAAAATAATCCTTACGCCAAAGAGACATTTTGGGGTGACATATTCTAGTCTTTCACACTAGTCATGATTTGCTAGCCCCAGTCAAGAGTTCAGATGGCTGCGGACCTGGCCAACATCCTGATTGCAACTTCAGGAAAAAGTCCTGTTATGAGTTGAATTTTATCCCCCCAAGAAGATATGTTGAAGTCCCAACGCCCAGTACCTGTGAATGTGACTTCATCTGGAAATAGGGTCTTTGTAGATCTAATCAGTTTTCAGTGGTGTCATTAAGGTGGACCCTAATCCAACATAACTGGTGTCCTTAAAGGGGAAATCTGAACATAGAGTTAGATGTAGACACCTACCAGAGACAGCCATGTGACAAGGGAGGTAGGACCAGAGTCCTAAAAACTGAGGGATGCTGAAGATTGCAGAAACACAACAGAAAATCAAAGAGGCAAGAAAGGGTTTTCCCCTACGAGTCTTAGAGGGAGGATGGCCTTGCCAACGACTTGATCCTGGATTTCTAGCTTCCAGAACTGTGAGACGGAGTCTATTGTTTTAAGCCTCACAGTTTGTGGTATTTTGTTAAAACAACCCTAGAAAAATAAATACAAACCTAAACCATTCAGATAAGCCACTCAATTTCAGACCTACAGAGACTATGTAAAGTAATAAAGGTTTTTTTGTTTTAAGCCACTAAGTTTTGGTACAATATTATGCATTAATAGTTAACCACAACTCAGAGTTAGACCAGAACTCAAGTCTTTTGACTCCAATTTAGTAATCTTTCTACCATATCAACTTACAGTTCACTCTTTGACGATAAGAGAAAGACCATGAATATTTAGCTTAAATAGCTAATAACATTTTTAGAGATAATGATAAAACCTTCTACTATGAGGCAGCAAAATCACCTTCATGGAAGACAGAAATCATCTGACAGTGGAACTAATCTCTCCTGGGTTTGCATTGCCTGTGAGTTCTTCTACATCCCTATAAAGAGGCATCAAATGGACAGTGCTCACTGATAAAGGGCTCTCCGACAGACATTACATTACAAAGAACATTATCTGTAACTATTCAACTATTCTCCAGATAGCAATGACAGATGGATAAATGCATGGATAGATGGATGGATGGACGGATGGATGGCTGGATGGATAGATGGAAGAAAGGAAGGAAGGGAGGGAGAGAAGGAGGGAGGAAGGGGAAAGGGAAGGATGGAGGGAGCAAGGGAGAGAGAATGAACATAGAGAGAGAGTCACCAGGAGAAAATACACAAAAAGAAATACATTTCCATGTGCCAGAAAGGTGAAATTATGCCTCATTATTTTCTATGTTTTAAACAAAGGATTGCAATGTTTTTTGACAGTTGTTTCTCCCTGGCTTATAAATAGATCTTTGTTTTCTCCCTCTCCCCAACCTCTATTTTTTTTTTTCAATTTAATACCCTCTTTTTCTGCTTCTGATGCAGGGAAGAGAAGTATGTATTTACATTTTAATAATTTAGAGTCTCAAAACTGTAATTTTAGAGGTCTTCTGCTTAATGTCATCAATTTATTAATTGTAACCTGGTCTAGATGAGGTCATCTCAGAATATCTGAGCTTGAAGAGAAAAAGAAAAAAGAGATGTGATGTGTTTTGGCCTAAAGTCTCTCCTCTCAGAAATAACTAATTGAGTTTCATATAGCCCTACACAGGTCCAATGTGAGGGGAGCTGGGATCAGCACAGCATATCCATCATTTTGGGCAATTACAGGAGTATTATCTTACATAAAGCTATTTGGGGTCTCAAATTCAGCACCACCAAACCTCATCATTTGGTTACTTATATTATACTAGTCCCTCCCTTATCTGTCGGGGATACCCTCCAAGACCCCCAGTGGATGAAACTGCTTATAGTACCAAATCCTATATATACCATTTTTATTATATATAAATACCTATAATAAAATTTAATTTATAAATTCTGCACAGTAAGAGAATAACAATAATAAAACAGAGCAGTTACAACTTATAACAATACGCTGTAATAAAAGTTATGGGAACATGGTCTCTTTCTGTCTCAATATCTTATTGTCCTGTACTCACCCTTCTTTCTCTTGTGATGATGTGAGATGAGAAAATGCCTACGTGAAATGAAGTGAGATGAATGATACAGGCATTACTGACTTTCCGACAATTCATCAGAAGAAGGATCATCTGCTTCTGGACCACAGTTGATCACAGGTAACAAGTGAAACTGTGGATAAGGCAGGACTACTTACTGTATTTTCCCTCTGGTTTGTATATCAACAGCTGAATACTACTTACGAAACAGGAAAATTCCTCCCTTTTCAAATAACAGTAACTGTGGAAATTCTTAGCACTCTATTTAAACATCCAACATCAACTTCATGGGCACTGAGTCGTTAGAAATGTTATTTTGGTTTTATTTTTTAGATTGTGTGTATCTTCCAAAGAAGTTACACATAAACAGAGCATGCCGGCCTTATGTCTTTGTGCAATCAACATATCCACAAAGACACCAATTTCGGGAAGCCATTCTATTCCAACACAGTTGAAGTTAATATTTTTCTTGCAGGTTTGTTTGTTTTTTAATCAAAGCACAGCAAACAAAAATGATAATTTTCTGTGGACCCACCATATTTTCTATAAAGCAACTATTGGCTGTGATTAAGTGAAGACAAAACTACACGCTGTGGCAGTTGAAATACTTCTGGAATTTATTAACTTCAGGATACATGCTAAGGCCAAATGAGCTTCTTTAATTTCCATAATGAAATTGTTTTTGTAAAGTTAAAAATACTGTAATGAGGCCAAAACGGTGTGCTTTCAGGGGGCTCCCATGGTGAAACAAATGAGATTTTAGCTTCTCTAATTGGGCATACTGCAAGCTGGCTTGATGCTGTCCTCAACACAGGATGTTTGTTATCCTAACAAAAAAGAGGTCCACAGCTGTCAGCATAATGCTATATGGCTTTTCAGAGGCCGAGCTATGGGAGGAAGACTGCCCTCTCGGGCTGGGACCACCCAAAGGGAAAGATCAAGTAGAGAACTGCGCTTCTTTTCCCTGATTAAGAAGTTATTCGTAAGGTAATTTGTTTACAGCTATCAAAGGAAAGCTTTGGAAGCAACTGGGGAGAATTCCCAGAATCCTCTGAAAGAATTTTATTTGATTAAGCAATGAATATGGATTTTTTTTTTTTTTTTTGTCCTCTTATGAATTAAATCTCATTACCTGTCAACACAGGCCTTTGGAGTCTAACTGTTCCTGTAGAAAACAAAAGTTAGGCCCATTTTGTTGAGGCGGCTACTGCCAAACTCTGTTGGTGAGCTGCCACACTGGGTACCATGGAAACAGCCTATAAACCTCTTTGAGCTTTGGAATGGTTTTGAAGTAATATTGTCTTCATTTATTTTTAACCATTACTTTCAACTACAAAGGAAAGTAAAACAGAGGGCTAGTCAAATTAATTTTTAGCCACCAGAAGTAAGTCAGTAACTGAATTTTTCTAGTTTGTAATGGGTATTTTATTTTGGATATAAATATTTAAAAGGATCCAGAAAGATGAATAATTTTGCTGTAAAGTTCTACACTATTCAGTTACATTTACTAGATGCTAGACGAGCGAACAATTGTTATACTATCAAAATATATGAAAAATTAATGACATATTCACCAAATGAATTCAAATCTCCTAAATCCAATTATTCAAAGGGATAAATATTTAAAGGATAATGTAAGCTGCTATAGTAGGCTATAATTATACATTGTGGTAAAATGTGTATTTCCAACAGCATGGTTCCAAAATGCTCTTTATGTATTATTTTAGAGGAGAACATTATAAATCATCACACAGGAGTTAGATGAAATAGATTTTATTATAGTAAAACTTCCTCCCTTGTCCCCAACACTAATAGCTTCTACTTTACATTAATTTGATTGTTGCTTCCAATTTGTTCAAAACATAAGACAAGTCCACTGTAATAAAACAAAAAGATGTTACTTACTATTCTACCTTTCCATGGTGTTACTTTTCATTTCTTTTTTTTTTTTCAATGAGCTTTCATACGCCAGTCATTTCAAGGACTCTAATCCTACATTTTCAAGATAAGTTTAAGATGAAACAGACTATTTGTAGGAAAATTTATCATTATAAATTTTTTAAATATAGACTCTAACTAAAAGTGAATTGATAAGTTACATGCATGCATATATTTTGCAAATAAAAGAAACAAAAGACAACTGTAGCTCCAGAATGATGGTAACACCAAAAACCATAGATAGAATAAGTATATATGATTACATTTAATGACAAGGAATCCAAATTCTGAAATTCTAAGACAACAACAAAGGTTAGTTACTAACAGCATAGATTTTGGAGACCATGAGATATGGGCTAGAATCTCAAGTCACTCTTATTGTGTGGTCTTGGGCACTTTAACCCTTTAAACTTTAGCTTCCTGACACTGGGGATCATACAATTATCTACCTCCCTGAGGGGCTAATCCAAATGTGATCATACATACTGAGGCAGTGCATGCATATTAAGCTGTCAGTTAATTTACGTGATAAGGAGGAAGTAATGACAACAGTAATAGTCATAATGATGTTGACACTGAGGATTCATACCCTGCAAAATACTATGCTTGAATATTCCTGAAATGATCTTCTTGATGCCTGGAAACCTGAGTTTAAGATGCCCAGAAGTGGACACACATACACTGGCAGAATATATTTTGTCATTCTATGGCTTACGAAGGGTAGGTGAAGATGCCACCCTACGACATGCCACTTTGGCATCTCAGTTATTTTGAGCTGAAAGGAACTAAGAAAAAGCCGATATAGGACAAACTTTCTGCCCTCCTCCAACCTACCTGAAAACAGAACATAAATTCCTTTTGTGAGGGTGTTTTCCTACCACCCCTTCCCCCATATCCTATATCAGGAAGGGGATAACCTTAACACAGAGACAAGAGGACACCAAGAAAAAGTCTACACACACAAATCTTACTTCCTAACCAGCCCTTATTTACTGTTAGAAACCCTAAATATATCTACCTTCCCACAATTTGCTGCCTGTGGAAGTTCAAAGTCCTTTTCCATTTTCTGGTCACTTCTCTACAATTTTATTGTTCTTCTACTAAGATGCTATATAACCCCAAGTTCTTTTTTTTTTTAAGTTAAAGCTTTATTTTCTCCATCACTTAACCCCAAGTTCTAACTATTCCTATAAGTTATTCATTACTGAGTATTCCCACATGTATGTGTGATGCATGTGCTCATAAACTTCTGCTTTTCTCCTGTTGATCTGTCTTTTCTCAGGTCAATTTGCAATTGAACCAATTTGCCAATGAACCTGAAATGAGTAGAGGTAAAAAGATTTTTTTTTCCTTTCCTACACTTCCTACAAAATAGTGTTTAGGTGGGAGGTACACAAAATGCCTTCGTGTCAGAGACAAAAGTAACTGAAGAAAGAGGAGTCAGGAGACATGTTAAGTTAAAAGGCAGAGATAAGATGAGGATGGCACTGGAGCCACAGATGCCTTAAACAGCTCCACGAGGAAGTGTGACAGAACTCTGCTACAGAGTGACAATAATCATTCAACAGAAGACTTCCAAGAGTAGAGGCAAACTTCATATCATTGGAACTGTCCACGCTGGAGCCATATGCATCAATATTTCTTAGAGAAAACAGAGCAGTAGAAAAGAAGGCTGTAGTATGATTTGTTAATGGAAGTCTATCAAACAAACTGTGAGTCTTCTCTCCAAACATGCCACAAAGTCTTGGTTTCCCAAGCATGAGAGGCTCCATGAATCCCAGCTCAAGAAATTATCTCATCTCTTTCCTAAACCAAAAGTAACCGTACGTCCTCTCAATCTTTTGCTTTTCATAACATTTGGCTAAGTCTATTTCATGATGAATATATCACATATTAGCAAAAATTTCTGTATGTAAAGACAAAAGTAAGAAAAATGTAGCTAGATTAAATTGAATTATTTAAATATGTTACTAATAATCAATGAGCAATACTTATTAATAATGCTGATCTATATCGTGTCTAACGCTGAAAGTCACTATTTGGTATTAGATCAGAATAGCCATTTCATGGCCGCTGAAATGGTTTTCTAAACCATTTACACAAATACGTAATAATAATAGACTCATTTCATAGTCTCAAATCCTTTATGTTGTGTGGACACTTCAATTCACTAACTGACCGTTTTCCTTTTAAGTACAAAATTTGTGTGTGTGCATGTGCATGTGTGTGTGTATATATATGTATATAAACTTTTAAGAAAGAACATTGACTCATTTATATTTTCGGAATGAATTTTCAATTGTGCAAAGCTTTTCGCAACATCTCCACTCCTCTCAGACATGAATACTGTAACATGTATGGGCACAGCTGAGGCAAATTTATCATGACGGCAACCAAATAATAAATCTGTATCTCTATAACCAGTTCCATTTCCGAATAATTTCTCTGTCGCACATTATTTTAGTCTGGCAGATTGCTCCATTCTTTCTTTTTTTTTTTTTCTCTTTACTTTGGGGTTAAACTGCACTTTCGAATTCACATTATTTTGCAGATAGCATGTCACCTTCACTTAAGTTGCTATAGCTGGCATTTCTCTTCTCTCAGCTGAAGCAGTTAATTTACTTGCATTGACCAGCCAACGGTGTAATCTACCACCTGATAATTGTGTTCTCAGGCCACCAAAATCTTAAAAGACAAAGAAGAAGACTTAATTTTTGCAATTTTATCATTTGAATTCTTATGATTTAATCTTAAATTCTTCGATTTGCTGAAGAACTCCATGATGGGTAGGATGGGACTTTTTTTTTTTTCCTCAAATCACATTTATCCATCTGTGTTGTGTTTAAAATGGGAGGACTCTTTCAGGTTGTATTGTAATTGATGCCGCAATACTGAACTTTCAAACACAGTGAGGTGTAAAACGGGGATATCTGTAAGGATTGCCGCATAAGTTATTTCTTCATGTATAGGTAGGTTATTCCAAATAAAATAATTGCTGTCATTGATATTATTAAAAGAATGGAGAACACTGTAGGAGGAGCAGAAGATTAAATATCAGGCAATACCAAAATGGATGTGCTCTACAATGTCCACATGCCAGCAATTTAATATTGTAAAGCGGGAACAGAAATATTTTGGAAACCTACTAAATCATACTGAAAGTAAATACTTCTGTTAATCCAAAAATGTTAGATAATTTAAACCTGCTAAAGTTGAATTTCACAGCTATTTAAGTCTTCTGTAAATAATTACTATTTCTACTTTTCTCTAGACAATTATAATACCAGAAAATGCTAATTCATACTTATCAAGATAAGATCGAGCTAGAAACCAGAAACATCCTCTGTTCAGTCTGTTACTTTATTTTGGGCGAAGAGACGCAGTTTTGACAGTGGGGCCATCTGCTACTAACTTTTTTCCTCATCATCATGCCAGTCCAGTCAAAAGCAATTAAACCTGTTTTGCCATTATAATATGTAGATAATGATGATAAATTATAGATTTAAAACGAGTCTCAAATTATGCATACGCTAGGTATTTTCCTTACAGCTACTGATATAAAAGATATTCCTGTACTTGTGAAATTTTTCAGCTATTTTATTAATGATGTTAGCTCTATAATGAGCTACCTACCAGGATATTTTGCAGGCACATAGCCTAGCAGTCATTATAAATCTATTTATATCCCAGCAAGATGTTTCTCCAAGTGGAGAGCAGAGCCCTAACATTCTGTATTGCTGTTGAACAAAATATATAGCACATACGGCTCTGAGTTGCTATGTTTTATTATGTCACATAATCAATAAAACGCATAAATACCACAAATAAAAAGTAGCAGGATGAAAATTCTATGGCTCTGGCACAACATGGGGTTATATAGCAGAGAGAAGATGAGGCTTAATGATTTCTAGGAACAGATACAAAGCTATCATTCTTGAGGCGAGCCATACATTACCTCTGATTTCCATCAAAAATGTTTGGACTTTTTTCCGTGTAGAAAGTATGAATAAGACAATGTTCCTAAATAGTGACTAATAGCAATCCTTTTTTTAGGAATGTCCATGGGAACTGCCATACTGGCCAACAGCACTGTTTATTTGATTTGGCTTTGCAAATTCGTAGCTGCAGGGATAATGACTTTTTCACAAGATTTGTTACAATTGTGCCTCTACCTTTTAATTGTGTCAAAAATAAAAAAAGAACCAGAGGTGTGCAGTAAATGCCTTGCGGATCCCGGGAAATTCCACTCAATAAACTCAGCTGTGGTACCCCACTTCAAACCACTGCTGTTGAAGACACCTCCCCTTGACAGCAGGTAACTCGTGGGGCTTTGCTGAGAGTCACAGAACCGAAGCCCTTCTTTTATTGCTTCCTGCCAGTGTTCTCTCTAGCAAGAAACCATTTAGTATGGTAAACATGCATTAATTATGAATTTCCAACTTCCTAATTCTGTGCTTTTTTTTTTTTTTTCATCAAAACACAGATCATGGAGAGAAAGAAAGGAACACTTTTGCCCAAAAGAAAAGAAACTTTGCGGCACTGGATAAATGTTCCACATAGTAGTCGTTCATTACAGTGTATCTTTTTCATTACTGTGTAACACTCATAAATAAGTCAGGGGGAGGAGGAACATGGAAAAATGAGAAACTCACCAATTATATTCGCCACAACGCTATATAAATGGAGGCAGCTTATTGATATTGTAATAGGTCTTCTTCTGAACTATACTGGAAACAGGAATCTCAATTGCAGCTAATCATCCATTTGCAGACAAAGGCATTATTCATCATGACTCACACAAGGACCCACCTCAATTTTACATCATTCTTCAAATCATCATTTTAGGGCACACCCTTAGCATCTCAGTGTGCTTCCCCAGACAAATGCAAATAGCAGGCACTTACCCAGGATGCGCAAATTGCCAGCTATAGAAACCAACAGTGTGGGAGGAGTTTGGTCTTTCACTTTTTCTCCCTCATTTATAGTGGAGCCTTTTGGCAAGAGCAAAGTTTTACTGTGCGGGAGATGTATGGTCAAATTCTTACATTGGGGAAAATATTTCATATCTTAGAGAAACAATGAGATAACTTCCCCTCAGTTCCCCATCTGTTTAATGAAATGTGTGTTGTGAGTGAATGTATGTAAATCATGGTAAAAATACCATATATATATATATATTCAATGTGCCAGAAAACAGCCTTTGCAATGCACAATTTAAATATTCTAATACTGGCCTTAGCAGAGAAAGTGAAAAGAGCAGGAATATGATACAAGAGGAAAATAAAATAGAAGTGAAGAGGGACTAACACGGAGGAAAACATGCAATTTCAAAAATATGAAGAATGCAGAATGGCACACCAGTGTTTCTCCGGCTCTGAGAAATGTCCACATCGAGGAAGCTGAGGGATGCCCAGCTTATCTCTCAAGTTAGGCTGTGGGAGGAACAGTGAGTGGGATGGATGCAGTTTTGCAATCCCTCAGCTCCAGATGTTGGTTCTAGCTCCACCCACCAGTTGTGTAATCTTATTTTTCCCTGAGCCTCTATTTCTTCGTCTGTCAAGTGGATAATCCAGCTACCTTATAGGATTGGTGATGAGGATCCAAAGAAACATCACATAAAAGCACCTGCTCATGTCCCTTGGACCAAGTTAGGTGCTAACGAATAGCATTTGTCATTATTACCTCTTATGCCCAGAATTTACCTCCATTTAAAAATATTTTCCTGATTAAAAAAAGTTGTGCATCACATACATGGGAAATATTTTCTTCTGATTCCCACTCTCATAAAATATGCTTTCTCCTCATAATTAGCGGATGCTCTATGCAATGAAGACCTCCACCCCATCTGCCCCTTTTGGGCAGCCAGGAGAGTCTGATCCCCAAATCCATGGTTCTCAACTTTGGTTGTACATCAGAATCAACTTGGATTTTTTTTTTTTTTTAATAAGAATGCTAGAGACCCTGATTAATTTGACATGGGCTTTAAGATTTCTGAAAGCTATCCAGGTGATTCTGACATGCAGCCAGGGTTGACTCCAGGACTTCATCCCATTCTGTGCTTAGAAGAGACAAAGTAAGCAAGAGAGGTGCTGTGAGTCACGGGGTAAATCTAAGCTCACTGGTGAGCATAGATCCCTTTGCTCTAGTTCCTATTTTTAAAGGAAGGAAAACATTTTCTACTCTGGGAGGGTAAGTGGCATTTGGTACACAGTATCTTTTAAAGCCACTGCAAAACCAGCTAAATAAATATAACATATTCCATTTTTCCCACTTGGCCTCTTCGTTCTCATTAGCAGCTGCCAATGCGTTGCCATATTTTTATTTCCCTTGCCAGAGAAGGCAAATTGCTCCCTGATGAGTATGTGCCAATCAAGAGGACGGCAAAGATGGTATGTGGATCACCAGCATCCATCAGCATCCTTCCCTCTGACCACACAAGAGCATAAATTGTCCTCCATGTGATCTTGGGGTCCAGTTTTCAGGTCACATATCTATCCCCATGTTCGGTTTCTTCAACTCTGACATCAGGCCATGCTGTCTTTCCTTGTTTTTGTTTGTTTGTTTGTTTGTTTGTTTGTTTTCAGAATCCTGGGAATATAGTGAGTTTTCTCTTAGTATTTTATTGTAAATATATACTACTTCATTGCAATGTATTTTCTTAAAAAGTGTCCTTGAATCCTTTTCTAAAATGTAATAGGTAACATGTCTGAAATTAGACCCAAGCCTGATTTATGTAAAAATTAACCTTACTATGTACCAGAAAGTCTGTTAATTCCTCTAATTCTCCATTCAGGGGAAATTAAACCACCCACCTACTCCTTTATCAAGTTCATGAAAACACTGCATTGTGTTGCCTCCTCTGTATGGCTCCGCAACAGTAGCTAACTGATAACAGTAACCCACCTCTGTTGACATTAGTCAACTGTGCTAGTGCCAAACAAAAATAGTACAATGAAAATATGCCGTAAGAATTGTTATTGTCTCAAAAGAGTCATATTGATAGCAACTCCATTTTACGCAGACAAGGATTTTCCAAGCAGAAAGCAAGAGGGAATAAAGCAACAGGAGATTTCCTGATTTTTTTTGTTTTTTTGGGTTTTTAAATTTTTTTGCATCGTACTGAAGGGGAACAAAATAGGCCATCCCAAAATATGACGTTCGGGGATACTGATTATTCTGATTTAAAGCTACTTAAGAAACAGGTGCAAGAAGTACACTCTGACTCTCCCTTCTGCACCTGCCAACCAACCCTGAAAGCAGGAAATAAATTTCCCCTTTGAAATGTACCCTTTCTCTGTACCAGGAGGTGGAGAGGCATCCTTATCACCAGAGATAGGAAATTCAGTGCCAAGAAAGCTGTATAAAAAAACCTTGCTACTACTTCGCTAATTAGCTACTCCAAGTCCAAACCCCTTTGTTTTCTCAGTCCCTCACAAACTTATCGTTTGTCTAAAACATATAAAAGCTGCCTGCTTTGGTCACTTCTTTGTGCCTCATATTTTTGAGGCTCCCATGGGTATAAAATTAAATTTGTTTTTCTCCTGTTAATCTGTCTTATGTCAATTTATTTATTAGACTGACCAAAGAGCCTAGAAGGGAAGAAAAGTTTTCCTCCCCTACAGAAGCACACTAATTTAGAACGGATAGTTGGGTTTTATCCCCCTCTCAATGTAGTTTTCTTTTTTTGAAAAGGTTTAGAACCTATTTAAAAAGGTTAGGAAGGTCTGTTGGTCTGTTGCTGTGGCAACAGTCATCCCCAAGACACAGCATAACTAATAAGTTAACTAGATGCACCTCGCTCCAGCCATCCAGCAGAAGCCGTAAAACGAAAACTGTTGAGAATCCCTGGCAATTTTGCTGAGGGAGGAATGGTGCATGCTGGTACGCTAGGGAGGCCGATAATCCAATTTAGAAGTGCAGATTCTCATTTCAGTTTCATTGGCATGTTCATTTTGAACTAAAGGGATCTGAGCAGTAATTCTATAAACAACCAGCACTTAGGAATCAGAGGCAACAAGATTCTCTAGAGGTATAATTGCTTTTAAACCAGGCAACCTGAAATTGTGTCTGCCTGGTGCAAGAGGGAGAAGGGAGGAAACCATCTCAGCTGGGAAAGCTGGTAACTGGCCGAAGAACACTGCAAGCTGGGCATGGCTCGGGTATCTCGATATTCCCAATCCTGTAATTCAGCTCAATGAAATTCAACAAGGGCTTCTGTAGCACTTACAATTTTATTAGGCACCATCCATTTTACACAAACCAAATTTTGTAATTCAAATTTTATAATATCAGGAGAACTAATTATATAAAGAAGACCTGCTTCAAATCACAGGTCTGCCGTCTTACCATCGGAAGCCGTGAAAACTCTGCTACGTAACGTCAGCTCTCTAGTCCTAGCTACGGTGTCTCTGAAATGGTGACAAAAGTTCCATCTACTTCCTGGGTTACCAGTACCAAATGGAGTAACACAGTTCTCAATAAATGTTAGCCCTCAATATTAGTAACTTTTCATATATCTGTCCTTTCTCTTCATATTTTGTATCTCCAAGGTTCTACTGCCCACAGCATTGCGTAGGAGCTTCTCCACCAGAAGGAAAGTACTCCAACATAAAGGGGGTGGGGGGAGTGAATGATATGTAGAGTTGTCATTCCCGATTATTTTGGGATAGAGAGCTATACACAGCAACATTCAAAGACCTGAGTACCTAAGTTAGGAGCTTTAAAAGTTGTTTGTATGAGCCAAATAATAAATAGTAAACCACTCTAATTAGGACTTTGCCCTTTCTACTGCACTCTGTCAAGGTCACCAAAGACCTCCGCCTGGTGGCATGCGGTACCTTCATGACTCCCTCCTCTCCGCTGCCCTTTCTGCTCTTGGCTCCAGAGCACCACATTCTCCTAAGGTTTTCTCTTGGTCACTAGTCACATCCTGGGTCCTCCTCTCCTCCCCAAACTTATAAATGTGAAGTGCCTCCAGGCTCAGTCCTTGGTCCTCTTCGTTTACTCCTGTTCCCTCCTTGTTCCCACCTAGCCTCACAGATTGACATGTCATGTATGTGCAGACACATCTCCCATTTGTATCTCTAGCTTTGACTGAACAACAAGGAACTTTGTTCTAAAAGTTCTCCTACTTTGGCATCTAAAAGACATCTTGAAATTAACATGTCTCAACAGAACTGAACCTCTCCTAGGCCTCTAAAACCTCTTCTGCCTAAATCTTCTCCATTACGGCTCATGGCAATTCCATCCTTATAGTTACAGGCACCCTTGACCTTTCCTTCTTTAACACTCTACATCCAATCTTTTCAGAAATTCTGCTCGTTTTGCATTCAAAATATATGTAGAATCCAATCGCTTCTCACAACCTCCACTGCTACCACCTCTGTGTCAGCCACCAATTCCTCTTTCCTAGTTAACTGTATTAGTTTTTCAATAGGTCTCTCTGCTTTTACCTTTGCCCCCCACCCCCCACAGTCTATTTATATACCAATAGTCAAAGGAATGTTTTTAAAATATAAGCCAGCTCATGCCATCCTTTAAACCCTGTAATAGCTTCCCATTTCATTAGATGATAGGGTCCTACACTGTCTGGCCCCCTCACCCTCTCACTTCATCCTCTACTACTCAACCCCCAATTCATTTCTTTCCACCCACTCTAATCTGCTCTCATTTCTAGAATGCTCCAGGCATGTTCTTTAGGACCTTGATTTGACTGTTCCTACTGTCTGCCACATACATGAGTCAGAAGACGGTGATTCCATCCCTAGAAGCACATAGATTCTGACTAATAAAGCCAATTGGAGCATGACATTAGCTGGTGGAAGCCATTGGTCCTGGGGTGGTAAGGTGCTCTAGTAAGACCAGTGAGAAGGACTTTGATCCCATACTTGCAGGATGAGTTTCCCTCTCACTTAAACAAGAAAGCATGAAGTCCAGATTGCCACCGGCAGCCATCTTGCAACCACAAAGAAAGATAACCCCATCAGAGAGCCAATGTTAAGGATTAGAAAGACAGAAAGAATGCAGGTCTTTGATGATATCTTTGATCTCTGATCATACCATGACTATAACTCACCCCATCTCTGGACTTGCGGTTATGTAACATAAGGAATGTCTTTAATATTTAAGCTAGTTTGAGTTAGGTTTCTGTTACCTGCAGCCAAAGGCATTCTAAAGATACAGAGATTAACAGAATAAAAATGTCGCATATGAAAAGTAAGATGTAGGGTTGAGCCAATCATGTCAGTTACATTTCACTAATACTTAGATCTTGACCCCTGGCATTATTCCCATCTATAAAATAGGAGCATTAATTCATATGCCATGTCATATCTCAACAATAAAATTTTATTAATCATAAAACATAAAACTCCACGTAAGTGTTAATTATATTTGATCTTTGAGTGTTTCATCCTGAAGCACCAAGTAAATATGTTATAAATTAAAGGTTATTGGGCAATTCAGACAGAGCAACTACTTATCTTAGCAAAATCATCCTTTACTCCTTTCTTCATCCATTCACATTCCACAACTATTCCATCTGAAAATACTGCAGCTCTACTTTTAAGATTAATATAAATTGGGACGCCTTCTAACCATCCCACTGCAGCCACCATAAGCCTAGTCTAAGTCACCACCATATTACATTACCACCCCCTCCCCTTCTCATTTCTTTGTTTTCATCCCTTCCCTCTAAAGTCTATATTCCTCACAGGTACAAAAGAGATCCTTTGGAAACATAATGCAGATCACCATGTCACCCCTCTTCTCAATACCTTTCGAAGTCATCACATCTCTCCTGGGGTCACCAACCAGGTCCCGATCCCTCTGTAATCCATCTGCTTCTCACTCTCCCTCATCCCTCTGCTTCCTCGTCACTGGCTTCCCCATTCTTCCTTGAACACCAAACAAGCTCCTACCTCCTGGCCTTCCTACCCACTGTTTCTCTACCTGGAACATCCTTTACCAAAAAGTCCACTTGATTCCCTCCATCACTTCCCTCAAGTCTCTACTCCAAATATCATCTTCTCTGTGGGACCTGCTCTCAATACCCCACATAAAACACCAATCTCAATATAACCATCTCCCATGTAAGCCCCCTTACACCTTGCTTTAGTTCTTTTCATAAGATCTGATGTATCATATATTTATTAATATATCTGTCTATAGTCTATCTCCCCCGCCTAGCGTTGGAAGCTCCATGAGAGCAGGAGTGATGCTTAGAACACTGCTTTATCCCCAGTAATTACAGCAGTCACAGGCACAGACACTCTAGTTGTTGAAGAAAAAGAAATGAAGCTAGGTCAAAGTAACAATATGGTACTGGCTTTGTTCTTTTACATGTATTTGTTTGTATAACCAGATTTTCAAGCTCCTAGGAGAAAGAGCTCCATCCGTAGTGTGCAGCGAAAGGTTAACTGAGCAGGCTTGGGATGTTGACTCCTGCACATTCCAAAATAAGAACTGGCCCTTGACCAGCTTTTAGGAGATAACCTCTAAAGCTTTGCAATATCCTGTCTGATAAAGTGTCTTTGTATACCTAGAGCCTTGGGCCACATAAGATAGTTTATACTAATAATGCGATTTATGGTGAATGCTTGTTTTTGCTTGCCTTGGGCCCTGCACCCTATGGTATCAAGTTGACTTCTGTGGGACTGGAGACTGAGTGGCTAAGATCAGTCAAGTGGGTGCTCCATGCCTATGAGACTGACCTCCAATAAAAGCCTTGGACACGAGAGCTCAGTTGAGCCTCTCCTGGTTGGTAATACTCCACACGTGTTGTCAAGCATCACTGCTGGGAGATCTAAGGACCATCTGATTCCACTAAGATGGGATAAGTCGAAGCTTGAGCAGAGCTGTCCTGGACTCTACCTCACAAGCTTTTATCCTTTACTGACTTCAATGTTTATCTTTTTGCTATAATAAGCCATAAACATAAATGTAACAGCTTTTCTGAGTTCTGTGAGTCCTTCTAGTGAATCGTCACATTTAAGGATAGCTTTGGGGACCACTGACACATTCGGCATTTAGCATGGTATCTGGAACATAAGGATGTTCTATAAAGGTTGACTGAGTGAGTAAGTAAATGAGGAATTAACTTAGACAATGGATCCTTGCCATGTTAACCACCCTTCCAAATTCCTCCCTTCTCTCCACTCTCTCATTCTGCCTTACCCAATACATGTTTCCTTTTTTTTCCCATTCTAATTTAAAATATCAGATAAAACTACTGGGTAGTAAAACAGCAGCCCTTAAAACTGTCACTAAACATACAAACAGCTGACAGAAAGGTGAGATTTAGAGATCAAGGCCATTTGGGTAAACAGAGCTCCGCCCCTGCAGATCACCTTACAGGCCAGCATTCTGCATGGGATAATTTGCTTTGCTGCCTGACTCCTGCCCTTCTGACCTGGCTTGAACCCAGCTCAGGAATGCATCCACCAAAATCTGGCTCCAGCTCTTCCTAGCCGTTCCTCATGGAATCAATAATAAGGGGATCTTCTTTGTTTGCATTGCATTTGACAGCCCAATGACAGACAGGACAAGGAAGCAGCCACGGCCTTAGTTTGGCTGCACTTGCACTGCTCATGTAAAATGACACATGTGTATGTGAGATTTAACGATGGATGGTAACATTCAAGGTCTTGAGTGGGTTTCCTGCAGCCCACTCCACGGCATCTATCATTTTAACAGCCACCAAGGAAGAAAAAATATGGTTCTCATTAATATCCTCAGTTTGACCTTCCACTTGTCTTGAATGGAAACTCACTCACAGTCCGGAATGCAACCGTGCCTATTAGGAGAATGGAGAAGTCCTGTTTCCTGAGGTTACTTCATTTTTTCCATGGAGTGAAAAAACAAAGAGGAAGAAAGTCAGGACTGAGGTGCAAAAGGTTATGATGGGATAGCTATTTCCCGTTGAAGTTCTCTAATTAAGGAGACTATAAGATATTCTGCTAGACTCGAAATTAAGGTAAGGTTCTTGTGAAATCATTTATCTAAAGACGAAAGAAATATGAAAATAACCTATATATCAGAATTTTCCAGAATTCAAAAGATCAAGCCTACTGATTCTATGAGCTGACAATCTAATAAAAACTGGGCAGAGTCAATTTCTGTTTCTTGTAACCAAAAAATCCTTAATAACAGACATTATGCCTCACTTTGTTCAAGACGGATCCACACTAGAATCTATCATAGGATGGCTCAACAGGGGCACCACAGATATGAGTCTGCAGTGCAGTAGTCATAATCATAGCGGAGCAATCATATCCCAATGATATTTGCCTTTGTTCTGTATGTGGGTAGAAGATGGGGCAAAGTATTCATTGCTAAGCAAATGAACAATGCAAACAAAGATGAAATTTGGTCTTCTTATGCACAAAAGCCAGCAAACTTTTAAGCACTTTATAAAACAATTATATGTAGTATGCCTGATTTAAAAAGCACTGTTGCTTCATGTACTTGAATATAACAAATAGAACATCTCCTTACAAAACCTGTAATTCTGGTTTTATACTTTTTTAAAAATGAAATTGGACTATATTAAAGATAGTAAGCCCAGTTTAATGGTCATTAGAATAAATTTATTTTAAAGAGAACACAGCCCATCACTGGTCTTACACAGCATCTTCATTATTCTTTTCCAAAAGACTTTGATGCAATCATTCAGACACTTTTAAAGATAATTATATAGCATGTAATCTAGGTATACCAGAGCATGATGTCTTATGAGCTATACAATCTCTACCCTAGTGAGTTTCCAACTTAATTGGGAAGCTAAGGCATTGACGGGCCCATGAAAAATTAAGTTTAAAAAGCAAAGCAGCAGTAAGATACAAGAGCTTACTCAAGGAGAGACCCAAATCTGGTCTCTGTCTTTGAGTGTTTCATAACCTAGCTAGAGAGACAGACAGTTAAAAATAGATCTATATTAGAAGAGAGCCCATGCTCTATCAGTGACATAAGAAAAAATGATGTGAGAAGACAGAGGGAGCCATTAATTTTGTCTCATATGTCCGTGAAGGCTTCATACAGGAGGTTACAACTAATATGGAACTTACCAGCTAAGCATGATTTAATATGGCTGGGACAAGGAGAAAAGCATTCTCGCCGGAGGGGATTGTAAGAATAAAATTAGAACAAACTCCGCTATCCAAGGCAGTTGTGAGTAGGCCAACGTGCCTGGAGCATGAGACACAGGGGTGGATGAAGACTCAGGCAAGACCATGCTAGTTGGTTTGTATTTTAACCTAAAGGTAATGAATGAGGAGGCAAGTGCTGGTGTTTAAGTAGGAACAAGATGACCCGATTTGGATTTTATAAAGGTCATTCTGTCAACTACATGAAAGAGAGATTGAAGGGATAAAAAAATTAGAAGCAGAAAGACCAATACTTCATTCATCTATATGCCCATCCACTCACTCTGTTGAGGTGTATTAAGTAATGGCTGCCTGAGTTTGATTCTTTGAACAAAGGTTACAAACTCATGAGCCATGGACAGATCTAAATTCCAGCTATATTTGGCACAGTTTAATTTTTTTTTTTTTTAATTTGAGCCAAACTTTAAAATGAAAACGTTCCACATAAAATCTAGATTTTCATCTTCTCTAAAAAATCAGATCTGGCAAAACTAGACCCACATTTCCAGCCAGAGTTGAGTTAGTAGATGAATCCCTGAAAAAGAGGCACCAATACCTAGTTGCCCAAAATCCTCATCATTTACATTTTTGTCCCCGACACTGAAGCTAATTGTTAGTGGCCACAATCATTGTGCTTACCTTGCTAACTTTCTATAGAGAAAACTACCTTTGTACTGACGTAACCATCAAAAATGAGAAAGTAAGAGATAGATGGGAAAAGCGTCTCATTTCAAGAAAAACAGGAGAGAGCATATTTCTTTGTGGAAATGATGAACTGCTCCATGTTTTTAATGCAAATACAGCGTCTGTGTTGAAAGAATACAGCTTAAGATGCCGTTCTGTTTATATCATCACATCATACTCATTTATGATACCTGTTTTTCCATTTGAATTTACAACCCCAAATAAGTTTAATGTAGGCTTCCCAAGAAGCTGGCATTTGCACTGAGACCTAAAGCATGGGTAAAAGTAGAAGTTAGCTTTGTAAAGCCTTCTGCAACTTCTATATTGTAACCCCAGATACTCACCAAAATTACTTGGATTTCTGTGAGTCAGTTAACATTTGCCTCCCTTAAGTTGATTCTAATATTCTAAGGAGTATGGCTACTGATGAGATGGGGCCTGGTACAAGTCACATATTCATTTAACAAGTACTTATTATTTGTTAAATATTATTAACAGGTATAGTTACCTGTTAATCACTTACCTGTAGTCACATAGGTACAAAGACAGTGTTCTCTACTAGAAGTTACGCAGCAGTATAAGCACAATAATGTGGCCCCTGACACTTGGCTTCAATGTTGGGAACAAAATATAAAGGGTGAGGACTATGGGAAATTGATTATTGATGTCTCTTGTTCAGAGGTTCATCTACTACTCAACTTCAGCTGAAAATGTGGGTCTGGTTTGGGCAGATCTATTCTGGTACCCTGGTTTTTGGCACTCTGTTACATTTGGGAGGTACAGCAGCAACCAAGATAGATATGTACTAAAGTTTTCATCCTAGCTAAGGAGACAGACAATTAGAAAAAAATTATAATAAAATACAAATGGTATATGAGATGAGTGTACAAACTAGAGCACATAGCAGGGGCACTATGTCAATTAGGAATGCTTTCGGCTGCAAGGAAAAGAAAATACAAACAATGGTGGCTTAAACAAATTGGGGTTATTTTTCTTATATAAGAAGAAATCAAGCGGGCTGATTATGTGGTGGTTCCAGAATGACCAGACTGGTATTCTGTGATTTTCAAAGCCTCTCCTTCAAGGTCATGTAGGATATTTACAATGTATGATGGACAAAGAACTGATGTTTGATATGGAGAGAAAGGGGAGAAAGAACCAAGGATGATACACATCTCTTGTCTTGTCAAGTGCACGAAAGTCAAAAAATTTTCTGAGATAATAGTCATTGGAGAAAGAGCAACTTTGTCTAAGAAAGAAAAGTGGTCAACTAGGCAGCTGGTGATACAGCAATCTTGTCTGGGAGAGAGATCTAAACTGAAATTCGAGGCTTGGGATTTGATTTGAACACTGATGGCTTTACCCACCCAATATCTCCTAACAGGACCTTTTTCCCCACAGAGAATTTATTTTGCACAGTTCAAATGAGGCTAGCACCATCCCCTTGCTCCTGCTACCAGTGGAGCAGACATGAGACCTAGATCTGGCCAGTCAGAATACTCATCACTCTAAGCATAGGGACTGGTTCAGGGATGAGCCAATCGAAGTCCTTCCTGGGGAAAGAGAAGAAAAATCCTATTCTTCACTAGGATTTCTAAGTGGGCATAAGGAAACCTTGTGCCAGAGATAGAGGAAATGGACCTCAGATGTCACTGTATGAAGACACAGATATAGCCAGGCCTGAAACAGGTCAAGCACTGTGTATTTCTGGTATGTTAAAAAAAGAAAGTCTCTTTTTTTAAAACATAAGCCACTTGTATTAGGGTTCTATCTGTTGAAACCCAGAGTATTGACTAATGCAGAATCATCAACATTTTGATGATGATTAAAGCCACTGAAGTAGATAAGATCACCCACAGACAATATGTAGATTGAGAAGTAAGGTATACCTGGGATCCTAGACACTAAAAATCCACAAAGGAGACCAAGAAAGATGTCCAGAAAGGTAGGAGAAGAGCCAGGAGAAATGAGTGAGCATGGAGATGGAGAAAATATTCTTTACTGTCAAACTAGGGGAATAAATAAGGGTAGCAGTGTCAGGACCTGTTGATAAGAAGAGAGTTTGGGATCCTGACTAAGGCAATGTCAGTGGGTTTGGGGAACAGAATGGGCAGAAGGCAGAGTGTAGTCAGTTGCATAAATTGGAAGCAAGGACACTGTGAAACTGTGGTAAACCAGTCCTTTTTAAGAATTGTGGCCATAAAGAAGATGAGAGAAAAGGAAACAGCTGAAGGAGAGACACAGAATCAAGGAAGGATATTTCATTAGAATTAGATATATTTAAATGCTGATAGGCTCTGTATTGTTAAGATTCTGGCTTGCCAAGGATAGAAATCAAGTTCAAATTAAATGAAGGAAAAAAAGGACTATAATGGCACAGTCACTCCAGAGGCTGACGCAGCAGGATCCAGGCACCCCACCATGTCTCTAGGAATCTTCTCTCACCCTCCACAGCTCTGCTTTCAGATAGGCTCTAATTAAGTGCTAGAAAAATGGTCAAAAGCAGCTCCAATTAGCACCCCCAGTGGAAGAGGAGTGCATTTTCTCAACGGTCCTACAAAGCCCATGGATTGACAAAGACTGGCCTAAACACCGGGAGACAAGTTGGGTGAGCCCCACCTGAACTACAGGGATGTGGAGTGAGAGGGGTCTGCTTGCCCACTGGAAGAGTGGGTGCGGTTATCAGATGTGGCACTGGAGAAAAAAGGGGGCAGGGACCGAAAGATACTGTGGCCACACGATGGGCGGAAATTCACACCAACTGGTTAGGGGCAGCTGATAAGGAAGTCTCAGGTGACTTTGAACTTTATAGGTTGGCCAAGTAGGTGATGATGAAGCCATATACTGAAGAAGTTGGAAGATGAAAGAAAGCAAATGCTAGTAGCTTAAAAATTCTGGGATTAGATACCCTTTTAGGATACTTTCAGCTTAAGCCCTGAGCAAATGGGAGGGCAATAGCATTCGAGTAGGTAGCCATAAAAATGAAGGTGCAGGAATAAAGTTGAGAATTCTGGGCATGAGTAGCATCCAGAGAATGCTGCCACAGCTGAATTTAAATATTCACGATTTATGGTCTCTACGTAAATGGTCACCGAACCCCAGGAATAGTAATTCAAAATTGAAAGGAAGGTCTGAACCATCAGGAATTAATACAGGATTTTGTCTAAAGAACATGGGAAGTTGTACGCTATTCGGTTACTGAAGAGAGCCGTGGCCTCAGAGTATGTGAGAAACTAGGCCATGAGGGCCCAAGGCTAACATAACTTAGGCAACCTTTCATTAAATTTGGTCCCCATTTGCAAAGGAGGAAAGAGTATCAAGAGAAGTAAAAGCAGAATTCTGCCTGCTTTACTTTCATGTTATTCAAAAAATGATTTAATATAAGAATATACCAATATAGATGGAAAGGAGCTCTGTGGAAGGTCTAATAACAAGTGTATTAAAAATATATGACACACTGTATATTCTCACAGGATTCCTATCCTGGACCTCTACAGCTGATAAAATAACATAAAAATGTGATTAATAATATTGTAAATCCTGTTGATTGGAAAACTCAGGGACATATGACAGATTGACCTGACTCTTTGATTTAAGCCAATATCACTGAAATAACCTTTCATATCCTGAGAAAGAATAATGTCTAGCCTGCAGGATAGAACACAGCATCAGAAAACACAGTCGTCTTTTGAGGTGTGTTTTCATACAATAAATGCTCTTGAAACATTTTATATCTGAATCTTTATATGATACCAAGCTACTAGCCTAGAATTATCATTATTTCATTAATCCTTCCAAATCATACATATAATTTCTGATGCAAAATAAAGCAACAGAAAAAAAAAAAGAAATATGCCAAGATGCTAATAGTGAAAATATTTAGGTTGATGAGTCTGAGTGCTTTTTGTTCATTTCTTTTTAGTTTATGGGATTTTTCCAAGTTTTCTACAATATGATGGACGGGGCAAGGGCAGTGGGGGGTTGGGTGGAGAAGCAAATGTTTATGTTAAAATATAAACACATTAGAAAGGAAAGTCATTTTAAAAACAAAGAATATTGTAAGCGCTTCCCATCAGATCCAAACAAAAAGGTCACTAAGGTTTAAGTGAATCTAATGACCAATGGATAACAGAATGCCAGAGGTAACCAGTGCTGTCACTGAACATTCCCAAGGCAAGCCCAAGCTGCTATTCACTATTCATCTGGAAATGCAGACTATCCACTCTCTTTTTGTTAAACTCCTCTCCCTTTGCAGTGGGCACTTTTTCTTTTGGCCTCCCCATGTCTTTCCTTCTCTTACCCACATGCCAACATTCCTCTGAGGAAAAAGCCAGCCCTTCCTCCAATCTCAGACCATGCATTTACAGAAGAGAGGACTCCACTCAGGGCTTGTGATGCATTGCTGGTCACAGAGATCACATTCTCTGGCTATACTGATTCAGGAATGGTAACACGATTCATCTTCAGAGATGCAGTAAGACTGAAGGACAAGAGCGTTTTATGGCTGCTTTGGTGGCATATCAAGCCCGAGAATGAAACTCACCTGGAGAAAGATGATGTCCTCATTACACGGTTTGAGCCTCTGGATCGTCAGTTCTGAAGCTGTCACTGCTTCTGGGCTATTCTGTTGTAGGAGCCAAAAAAATTCCCTTTGTGCTTAAACCTGTCTCGACTTAAGTTTTTATCCCTTACATTTGAGAATCCTAATTGATATAACCTTTTACCTATTTAATATCCTGCTCAGGAGTCTTGTTACCAGAGCATTTAATTGTTATACCTGTATAAGACTAACAGAACTGTGCAAGGCAGAAACTTGGAGTTGTGTTCCTTTTAATGCATAAAATTTAGGTATTTATGCAGCAGTTTGTCTTTTAGACCCTGAGTACCAAAGTTTGCACACTGAAGACATAAGCACAACTATCAATACTTACATTACAAATACATCAAACCTAAAGTTAAATAACATATACAAACATAAGTACATACCAATGTATTAAAATAACATGCTTTGGAAATTTCTAAACAATGCCCTAACAGTAGGTTTTATGTTTTGACAAATATACCAAATGATAAACTCAAGCAACAGTTCTCAATCCTATTGAGTTTCCCTGTCATTCAAAGTCAACAATAATTTGAAGGTAGAGGATCTTGTATCTGAAGGTACAAAAATTTCACCTAGTTTAAACTCATTTAAGAGCACTCTGATATAAGCAAGGACCACAGGAGAACTTCCATCTTGGTTCACAGAAAATGACGATCAACCCATCCACTAATTCTGAAGGCGCCTTATTTGAGAAGAAAAGGGCTCAGAGAAGAATAAAGTATATCCCATCCTCTGTTTTCTTCTCCTTATAGGAGAGGGATTTGGTGGCATATGACAATACAACTAAGAAGGTGAATGAGCAGAGAAGAGCAGATCATCATTGTTGGAGAGGATCACTCTGGTAGTGGGTCATAAGAGATCTGCTCTATAACATCCATGTGCTTTACTTTCATCTGTTATAAAATTGTCATAATATAATAATTTTGATTGACTAGGATACTTTATCTTCCAGGTAAAGGCAGTGATAAAATACCAATTTACTATGTCTGTTATGTGAACATATCCCTTACATGTGAATTTTTATTCAGTGCACATCCTACACTGCTGTACATGGCAGCCCTGTAAGTGAAGACTATGATAAAGAATGCTCATATACACTGACCTACATTGAAACAGTTCAAGTCTTTTTTGACCCTTCTCTCATATTTCTCCCAGGAATCTTCTAACTAGACATGTTAGACCTGCTCAGCTGCTCCTGTCCAGATAACAGGGTCAAAAAATGCCAGATTCAGCTAAAGGAAGGAAACAATTATTTTTAAATACTTGTCATATGCTGGGAAACATATTTTTTCATTTTTGAAATTATCTTTGCCTTTATTTTTAAAATTTTTATGACAAAGTAAATTTTTAAAAATCAAAGCGAAACAGTGGAGATAAGGGAAAAAATAAAAGTCTTCCTCCTAACAACCATTCTTTTTTTTTTTTTAAGATTTTATTCATTCATTTAGAGAGAGAGCGTGCATGTGTGAGTGCGCATGTGCACACATGCATGAGTAGGGGGAGGAGCAAAGGGAGAGGAAGAGAGAGAGAATCTTCAGCAGACACCCCACCGAGTGCGGAGCCTAACACAGGGCTGGATCTCACGACCCTTAGATCATGACCTAAGCTGAAATCAAGAGTTGGGAGGCTTAACTGACTGAGCCACCCAGGTGACCCCTAACAACCATTCTTACTCCTTATAAACAGCATTAATAATTTCTTAAGTGTTCTTCCAGAAAGTTTCTATACATATATGCATCATCAACAAAAAACAAAATATTCACAAAATACGCAAATATTCACATACACGGAATGCATAGTAAGGCAGGGGTAAGTACCCATATCCCCCAGTTGTCACCTGTTTGAAAAGGAAGATCCAGGAAGTGACCTCGAAGGAGATGTCTTCATTCTGGAAAGGAAAAGAAGTTGCTTATAGTAACTCAAATGTGAGGCCAGCAGATACCCAGTCCCCTGGGATGACAGTGCAAGGAGACAGTTCAGGCCTGTGTGATTAAGCAAAAGCCACTCCTGCCCTTGGTATACAGAAGGTAGAGAGGAGATGGGCCATTATGGAAAAGAGCCCTGTCCCTATTGTCTTCTGGGAAAGAGGAAATGTAGAGTTCAGCTTCTGCCTGAAGTTAGGGAAACTGGTTGGGAGGTTCCATAAAGAAAGGATACTGAGGCCTCACCAGGATGGAAAAGGGAAAGCAGTTCACCACCAGGGCCGAGAGCTCCTGCAGGGAACGTGGCTAAGACTGTCCTTTGATTTGGAGAATAATGACACAGCTCATGGGCGCAAACTAAAAGCTGCTATCCCTCCACATCACAGACATGAGCCATCACGGGTTCTCAGGATCCTGGAGCAGTAAGGCATTCCAACAGAGAGGGCAAGTGCCACCTGATAGTTGGTGCCACGACCAGTCAGTGCAACTTAGATCTGACATGAGAAGAGAGGCGAGGATAGGGCTGAGCAGAGTCTGCTGTGCTGGCTCCCCCTGGTGTTGGACTGACAGGTCCCTTTCGCACTGCATAAACCAATTCATCAGGGAAGGTGGACACAAGGAAAAATACAAGAAAGATATGCATCTGTATACCAAGTTAGTGAAGCATTTTAAGCTGGTTAAATGCAAGATGCTACATATTCTTATGTCTATATATACTTACTATACGTGTGTATACATACATAGATATGCATGTGGGTATGCATGGTGCCTACCATTTACTATTCTTCAACTAGCTATTTAATAGAAGAATAATTTTTGGGGGGGGGGCGCCTGGGTGGCTCAGTGGGTTAAGCCTCTGCCTTCGGCTTAGGTCATGATCTCAGGGTCCTGGGGTCGAGCCCCGCATTGGGCTCTCTGCTCTGCGGGGAGCTTGCTTCCCCCTCTCTGTGCCTGCCTCTCTGCTTACTTGTGATCTCTCTCTCTCTCTCTGTCAAATAAATAAATAAAATCTTAAAAAAAAAAAAAAAGAATAATTTTTGGATGCCTTTCCATATCTGTGTATCTATCTCATTCCTTTTCATGGCTACACACAATTCCACTGTACAGATTTATTATTATTTGTTACTTACTATTACAACAGGTATAAGTATCCTTGCACATATATTTTTATTTATCCGTAAGATAAGCTTCTAGAAGTAAAATTCCTGGGAAAAAGGTATTCCACTTAAAAGGATAGGAGATGTTGCCAAATTGTCCTTCAAAATAGTTGTACCAATTTATATTCCCACTCAAAGAATATGAACCACTTTCCCATATTTTTCCAAGCACAAAGAATTAAGTGTATAGATTTTCCACTCTAATGGTGAAAGATATCATTTCATTTGATGTTGCACAACAATTCTATGAGATAGAAATGATTCCCCCAATCTTTCAGATGAGAAAACCAAAGCTGAGAAAGGTTATATAACTTATCATAGGGTTAACAATTAGAAGAACATTCATATCCTGATATATTTGATTCCAAAGCCCATACATTCATTCGCTTAATAGAGCTGACTATGTTTCAGGCACTGTTCTAAATATGCTACATATATTTGCTCTTTAAATCTTTATATCAAGACTTTAAGGAAGATGTAATTAATATCCCCATTTTACAGATGATGCAACTGTGCCAAAGAGAAATTAATCTACTTGCCCAAAGTCGAGCAGCTAGTAAGTGGCAAAGATGGGGTCAGAACCCTAACTGTTTGCTTCTGTTTGTTTTATCTTAACAGAAACCTCTTAAAATATTTTTGTTTTGCAAAGAGAAAAATTCACCGCTGCAAAAGCACTGGCTGTACAGGTCAATGTTTATGAAGATCATTATGAGGAAATAAAAACGGGCTACAGAAAAACCAATTTAATGGGCTTCAAATGGCTGCATAATTTGAAATAAATCCAGTAGCATCCCCTCCTCTCTCTTTTTCAAATTCTAAATGCAACACTACCTCTCAGGGTTTCCAGTGGTTATCAATAAGGTTGTAGGTCTTTCTATGCACAAGTCCTTTGCTGTCACACATTTTGTGATATAAATTTAACCACCTAGGTGCAGCAGACAGATGTATAATAGCCATTGTATTCTAACCTGCAAAATATTCTGGGCAGATGTAAACCTGTCCAGTATTAGTTGGTGATGGAATGGAAAACTTTAAAAAAAAAAAAAAAAAAGGCATTCTTTTAATATGTTTTTACGTAGATTTTTAAAATCATGATAGACTACCCAGCAAATTTAGCATTATTTTAAATAAAGGGGAAAATGGTAGATTGCCATTGGATAGCCACTATTAATTAGCATATTATAAAGGAAATTAAATGGACTTCCCAAACTACTCTGGATCCAGACAATAATTCTACAAGTTTAATAAGATAAAAGTATCTGTGACTCTACTAACTGCAGTTCACCTAATAATACTTCTACACCAAATAAAGTATTTTACTAGATTTATCAACTTTGAGTATATTCCAATATTCACTTAAGTACAAATATATAAATGTATTTACGTAATGATTTAAAGGTAAAAGGAAATCAATTCACAGGAGTAATTAATTCCACTGAGGCAGTTTCAGCTATAAAAAGTCAAGTGATTTCAAAGTTTCTTGAGCTGAGTAACAGGGGCAAGCAATGTCCATTTTTATTTTTCACATCTCACTGTTCTTTGTCTACTCTGTTCTTACAAAGCCAAAGACTATGTCAATGAGTTGTGTCATTAATACTGAAATAGGATGCCATTAATTAGGCTTACTAATGGACTTTGGAATGCAGTCAGTATTTTAATGGGCTTTTGAGAGCTGTCATCTCTTTAAGGGGTCTACTTTTCTGTGGTCACTACTGTTTATGAGAAATATTGTTACAGCTTTCTCCAGTCAGTCAGTAATGCCAACAAATGTTCAGAAAAGTCTTTATGTGGTCCTTTTCATAATTTCACCTTTGACATATGATGCTTTAACCAACATCTTCCAGGGTTTGCCCATTATAATAATTTTCAAAAATTGAATGTCCCTTACACATAATAAATGATCAATTATGCCTGATTAACTCCACCTTTGTATTACCATAAACATTTTCTACCACTTTGCTAACATCTTGCATCTTTTTTCTCCCTGATAGCCAGGCAATGTGACTATCCCCCTAGACTTCTAAGTACAAGGAATCTGAGTAGATAGGCTCAGAGAGGTAATAATGTTTTTCAGGCAATTTGATAAAGAAGTATGCAATTCTAGATCAGTAAGTTTGATTCCAGTGAAATTTAAAGTAATTACACACAGAGCTACATTCATTTGAAGAGTACAGATCTGGTAGGGTATCTTTTTGTCACCTACTTTTAAATACATGTTAAATTATATTATTAGGCTACATCATATATACGTATCTATAAAAGCTATATATATATATCAGGTATAAGATATGTATGTTATATATGTATCAGTCTTCTTAGTTTGTTAAAAGGTAGGTTAATAAAAAAAAAAAGGTAGGTTAATAGAGGGGCGCTTGGGTGGCTCAGTTGGTTAAGTGTCTGACTTGGTTTCTGCTGAGGTCATGATCTCAGGGTCGTGAGACTGAGCCCTGTGTCAGAGTCTGCTTGAGATTCTCTCCCTCTCCTTCTGCCCCTGCCCCTCCCCCTGTTCTCTCTCTCTCAAAAAAAAAAAAAAAAAAAAGGTAGGTTGATAGAGATAAACATTGCAGTTTGGTCAAAACAGTAGGAAAGTCACGCAAATATAGACTCAAAATAGATGAAAGACCTCAATGTGAGACAGGAATCCAGCCACGGCGATATGTGTGGGAAGAGCATTGCAGTGGAAGGAATGGCGAGTGCAGGGTAGGGCAGCACGTTCGTAGCCCTGCAAGGACAAGTGTGGCCAGCAGACAGAAGCATGAGCAGGAGGTCTGATCCAAGATAAAGTCCAAAAGATGACTTGTACTAGATCTGAGGCCACTATAAGGATTTTGGCTTTTATTCTGAGATGAGGAGCCATAAATATTTTCAAATAGAGGAGCTTAATGATCTGACTTAAAGGGGTCTTAAGGAATTACTCTGGCTGCTGTGATTTAAAAAAAAAAAAAAAAAAAAGTCCACTGGAGACTTTTCAGGAGGCCCCTGTGACCATCCAGGCAAAAGGCAGTGGTGACTTGAGCCCTGGATGGTGAGAGAAGGTCATATTCTCGACTTTCTGAAGGTGGAGATAACAGGATGTGTTGATTCATTGGATATGGGAGTAAGGGGGAAAAAACTATAGGACGACTCCAAGGTCTCCGGTATAAAAAAAGGGCATGATGGAAAGAAACACTCTTCAAAATGAGAAGGAAAGCTTGAGAAAGAAAATCTAATACTCGACAGTATTAACAGTGTCACTGACCAAATCAAGGCAGAAAATTATTCTCACTGCTTATAACGACCCACAAGAAGCATGGAGTGAACAGAAAAGATCCCCAAATGGAAGAGTATAGCTTTCCCCGGCTTAGATACTTATTACAAACATATTACAAAATATCTTTTCCCCCTAAAATTCAGAAACATCCAATTTAAAAAACTGATTCTGGGAATTTGGGTTTTATTATTAACTTTGGTCACTGGTGCTTTCACCCATAGATGAAATTACTCCATTGGAAAAATACATATTTAGTATCTAATATGCACCAGGCCAGGTGCTGGGTAAACCTATGCAGGAACATTAAGCATTAGGGACATAATTATGAATAACACACGCCTTCCTTTCTCACCTTCTCATGTTTCTAGCATTCTGACAACGCATATCCCTGTTATAAATATACTGTTACCACGTAAACAATACTGGGCCATCACCATCGTGGGAACTGATTTAGCTGGAAATGACTGGAAAGAATCCTGATGTGAAAATACCAAACAGAGAAGAGAAAGGAAGGCCGGCGTATGAAATGGATGCTAAATATGAAATGTGACCTAGGAGAGAACAGGGCCATTCATATTTACTATGTAAAAGGTCTTCCATTTACAGATGTGCCTCAGCTCTGCCTCCCTCTGTGTTAGGAAAGTCAGATGCGCCACCTTAGGGCTCTCTGTGGGATGCTGGAGTTCAGAAGCACGGGGCAACTGTACATCAAAGAGATCCGGCTATGTGGACTTCAGACCAAAAGAGGAGGAAAACACGGGGGATGGATTTAAAATGTCACTAAATCAAAATGACTCTGGCAGTACACAGAATTGGCAGAATTAATCAAAGGGCTAACTTGGAAGGAGTTCGCGATGGTAAGAGAAAAGCACCTCATTTTCATCAGGGCTCCCGGAGATATGGAAGCAACACGTAACACATCTTCCACATACATGTCTGGAAGGAGCACTCAAGTGACCCAGCGGACTATTTCTTGGCATCCCAATCTACCCAAATTAGTCTGGTCTCTCTCTCTTTTCCTTTTAGATATGCGGATTTCATGGTGTGGATCCAACACTATGATAGAGCCCCGACTTCCCCTTCCCCTTTATTAAAAACTTCTCACGGTAACAATCATAATTTACTACTGTACACAATTTCTTGCCTTATTTTTGCTTCTCATTTATAGTAGTAAGTTCTACAGGGTATTGCCTAAAACAGTATTAATGATGTTCATTTTTACTAACTTCTTTTAGAAGTATTTAGCATATTTACTTTTTTTTATTTGTACTATTTCTAAGGAATATTTCCTTTATCTTTTCTTCTTTCATCGTCTTCTTTATTTATTTATTTTTTAACATTTCTTCCATTTGTATGGATGAAGTACTGAGTCTTGGAGGTAGAGTACTAGGAAGTCACCCAGAACTGGAAATTAAACCTATAATGCCTTCTCCTGCCCCTCCTGACCTTTCAGATCAATGGAATTTTACTTGTGAATGCTTTAAACCTTCAGAGACAAATCCAATAAGGGCACTGGAATGCACCCCACCACTTCAGTCCAATGTAGAGCAGGAGAGACAAAAGAGTTGGCCTCTTGGTGTGCATTCTAATCAAATCTCTCATGAGTACCCCCAGCTAAGTACAGGAAATCTCAAGATTTCAGGCAGTCTTCAATTTCCTAATCACGGACTTCAATTCCCTTCAGTCTTTATGCTTGAGCTAGCACCCATTGCCTCGCAGGCTCCGTCCGGCAGCCCTGGCAGCATTCTGTGCTAAGTGTTCACATTGTCTGAGGGGAAGCTGAAGGGGGCCATGCAGTTCTGGCTCTGGAAGGGCTGTACTGCCCTGAAAAACATTTCTCTTCCAGGCCCTCATTCCCACAGTGTTTACTGAAGCCAGATCCTTTCTTTTTCACTCTTTCTGTGCTCTTTCTTGGTCATGGCTTTTTAGCCTGTAAACTGATAAGTTTGGGAAAAGTTAATTTAACCAGACTTACCGTGAGCCTTGCTCTGATTGACTTTTACAAAGAATTTCCATTTGACTTTCACATCAGCTACAACATAAAAGTGATTTGTTGGGTGTCACTAATGACCTTTCTCCAGAAGGCTTGAGTCAGATCTTCCACAACAGTAAACAGCATCTATCAAAATCTTCCCGCAGCACTGCCGAGCCAACAGCAATCCTTCTGTTTCTTCTCAATAGCCTTCCAAGTTAACCACCTCCAACACATACACCACACTCACATACACGTGTCCAATAAAATTACATGTGTATTTTCGGGACTTCTAGTCAATGCTGATAAAAATTGAGACATTTTATGGTGAGCGAAAACTTATATTCCCAAAGTTCTATAAGGCAATCACTGATCCTCATTTTTTCCTTTGGTAACCACATTTACAGTGTAAGTTTGCATGTGTGTGTGTGTATGTGTGTTTAAAGGAAAAAAATCACCTGTCTGTGACAAGGAAAAATTGTCATCACATACACTGCATTTTCCCTAAAACTAGTGGAGGTAAATATAGTTGTACATCAGTAAAGAGTGGAAAGAGTCTTTCTAGACAGAACAAGAACAAAACAGTCTTACGCCATCTATTAGAGAATAATTTCTGAAAAGAAATCTGTAGGGCTATTTCTGAAAAAAATATCATTACAATCAATTTCAATGGGAAAAATTTTGTGTTTCCATCATCCAAACTGATAGGCACTTATGTTAAAACAACATCAAATCCCATTACAATGGGCTTAATTACCTCAATAGTTAACATTCATTATCATAACATAACCTAACATGGTGTTTTCTCTTCATTAATTATTCTACAATATGGTTGTTTCCCTGATCCTTCTGAGGTCTTTTATGAAGCTATTTTCCATCTTATGATTAAGACAATGCTCATAAAAATTTTTGTATACGAGTCATATTCTGTTAAGTAGTTCAACCTTTAATGTAGAAAAAAATTACAGTAAGTAATAATAACCAATGAAAATGATATATTTATCTCACGCTCACTAAGTTGACACCAGAAGGGCTATGCCATATAAAATATCCCTGACAAAAACTGATCACTCCGAAAGGAAGAGTTTGTACAACTCCCAACAAATAGACAACTGCAAGGATTACCATGTAATGACCCCTCTCAAGACACTCAGGTGCTCACAAAGTCCAAAATCTACACTGATAGAGTTTCTTTATATAATGGGACCTACAAAATGGTGGCCCCATATCACCAAATCTACACCTAAGTCAGCCTACACAAGAAACACCTCACTATCAAGGAAATCTAACACCAACCACAAACCTCCTACTCAGCTGGAAAACAGGACCTGCTCACCTTGTAAGGAGATCCCCAACCTCCTAGCCAATCATGCCCAGCTTCCACAATGCTTCTTCTAATTTCGACAGAACTCGCTCTCGCCCAAAATCCCTCAGGAAGAGTGCCCCACTGCTTGTGAGGTGCTGTACTCTGCCAGCCCATGGACTGTTTTCCCCTTCAATAAAGGCACCAAACTTGTTACTAAATTGCTTTGGTTTACTCATTTGACAATAGTAACGAAAATGTTTTTAATGAAACTTGATATCAAGTCAAGTTCTTAGAATCCAAATAAAATGTTGAGAAGAGTGAAGAAGGGGAAGTAAAGGGGGCACTGAGAGTTTGGGTACCTAGTTGGCTTTGTCCCAGGTATATTTGATATGCAAGATTTTAATACAAATCCAGGAGGTTGATGGGACTTCCTGAAGCTCATCCATGGGGAATAAGGAGTGGCTTTTTAGTGAGATATCACAGATCCCTCCGAAAAATCTGTTCAGAACTCTGGTACTCTCCTCCTAAAAAGTGCATGCGTGTGCGTGCAACACATACACACATACACACACTTGGTTTACACTTACCTGTGTTTGGGAACTACCTACAACTCACTCATGATTTGAGAATTCCATTAAAGAACACTTGCTCTAGGGACAGAATCAATCTAAATTTCAAGATTTCCTTTCTGTTGGTTCAAATGGTTTTTTTGTAGTGACTCATTCATAAAAAAGCCATAAATAAGTAAAAATGGAGGTGAGACCTCCCGCCTCCACCAAGGGCAACCTAATTGATGACTATGAGCACTTAATTATCTCTTGGACATACACTGTTAAGTTTTCTACAAGAACTTAAATTCACATGACTTCTGGGGAATGAATTAAACTTACTGGGGAGTTGCATTAACTCATGAAACCTCAGGCTATTTCGTAATTACAGATTTGCCTCATTTTTGTTCAATGGCTATCTGTCCTGAAATTCTGTACAAACAAAACCATTATGTAAATCAAATCATGTTTTAAATCTATTTAGCTAGTAAGATTTGCCTCTTAGAAGAAATGTTATGGTAAGTCTTTTGGTGGAAATAATCGTGACCTGAAAAGTTTTATAAATCCTGTTTTGTATATATCTACTTAACTGAAAGTGGGGAGCTCTTGAACTAATTTATACACAGTAGCTGGAACAGGGTCATAAACTCCTAACAGAAATCTGCTTCAAGAATGAAAGGATTTGGTCAATTCTATAGGTGTATTGATTTAGTATTATAATTGGTCATATGACTATGACTTCTGGATACCTGAGCAGCAATTATGATTTTTTTCCCCCAGAATTTAACGGTATTGGGGGGTTTTCTCTATGTGTCTTGTCTCCTCAGTTAGCTTTTCAGTGGCAAGATCCTTTCTTCCGGCTTCATTTTTATCTCTCATGGTGCCTTGCTGAAGGAGGAAATATGGGATTTAAAATGGACACTGTTACAGATGGGCTGTAAAGCGTGGGGAGGGTATGCATAAATGGAGGAGGACACCCAAACAGTAAACAGCAGAAGCAAAGTCTCAGTGGTGGAAATGCAGATCCCGGGGCAGGGAGTAAAGTGGGGTCACAGGCAGAGGGTCCAGGAAAGCAGAGCTGGAAATGAGATGGCACAGGAAGGAGATGAGCCAAAGACAGTGCCCAATACATAAAGAGAGCTTAGTAAGTATTCGTTGTTGTTGTTGTTTTTCAAAACACTACTTACACCAGGTAATATTTCAATAATTTAACAGGTAGGTGTGTGTGTGTGTATGTGTGTGTGCACATGTATTTATTTGGGTTAGAGGGAGAACCCTAGTATTTTATTTACACTCTGGCACTTTCCCCATTCAAGACAAACAGTACAGTTTCAAATTCAGGAGATGTTATCAGAACAAAAAAGAAGAGAAGAAGCTTTTTTGAAGTTCAAAGTCTGACCTTTTAGGTTTCAGAAGCTTAGGACCAGAGGGAAACTGGGCAGGATTCCCACCTGTCCCCACCTAAGAGTAGGTAAGATGTCCTGGGCTTGAAGGGTCTGGGAGGGTGGGAAGAAGGTTAGGGAGAGGTCAGTGTCTCCACAGGAGATGACTCGGCCAAAGGCACCATTTGGGTAAAAGCAGAGGCATTCACACTGGTTGATATATTAATAGTAATAATGATAATCAAAATGGTATCTGTAAATGTTTGTTGAGCACTTAATATATGCCCGACGGTGTTCAAAGCACCTTATTTGTATTAAATTTCATCACATCTTCACAACAACCCTAGAGGTCGATACCGTGTACTAGCTCTATTTCATTTACTTCTCACAGAGAAGTTAACTAAGTTTGCAAGGTCACACAGCTAGTAAGTACTGAAGGATTCATGATTTGTGAAACTGATATCTTAGAAAATTTTTTTCCAATTGGAGAGAGCAGAATGGATAGAGGGGTGAAAGACTGGAATCAGGGAAAGTGATTTAGAAGCTTTGCAACAATCAGGGCATGGGTGTATCCTGGGTGTCAGGGGCTGGAAACTAAAATACAAACTTTGGACTGTCAAAGATGACACCCAAACTTCCAGTTTACGTGTCTGGAAGACCAGAAATTCGAAGAAGAAGCCTATTGGGGATGGTGGCCTGAGAATGTTAAGTCACATTAGAAACACATTTGGATCTCATCCTTTCTTAAAATCACTGCAAAGGGCTGCAATAAAGCAAAGAAAATCATGTCACAGTCACAACATAACCAATAAGGAATTCACCAGCAGTTTCTAATCTCATGAAATGGTTGATAATCAATGCCTGTGTCTAATTGCTTAAGTTGCAAAATTGAGATTATTGTGAAATGATACTGAGTTGGGACCAGTGAAGACTCTGGGAAGATCTAAACTTGAAGGTTCTTTCTTAATTATCTGACAGATAAGAATCCACAATCAGGGTGCAGGTCCTGGAATTACCAAAATCAAATTTTAATTATTTAAAGATTTTATTTATATATTTGCGAGACAGTGAGAGAGAGAGAGCATGGGGGGAAAGGGTCAGAGGGAGAAGCAGTCTCCTCACTGAGCGGGAAGCCTGATGCAGGACTCAGTCCTTGGACTCTGGGATCATGACCTGAGCTGAAAGAAGACACTTAACCAACTGAGCCACTTAAGCGTCCCACCAAAATCAAATTTTAAAAGACAAAAATTTTAACACCTCTTAATTCCTCTAGGAGGCAGAATAATGCCCCCCAACCCCCACACCCCCCAAAATGCCCCCAGCCTAATCTCTACAACCTGTGAATATATTAGGTTATTTAGCAAAGTAAGGGTGCAGATGGAATTAAATTTGCTAATCAGCTGACCATAATTAAGGAGACTGGCTTAGTTTCTCCAGGTAGAGCAATGTAACCCTAAGAGTCCTTAAAAAGGAAGACCAAGGGGAACCAGGGAGATGACAGTGTGAGAAAGACTGAGACCAATGTTGCTGACTTTGAAGACAGAGGAAAGGGCTATGAGCCAAAGAATGGAGATGGTCTCTAGAAGCTGGAAAAGGCAAGGAAACAGATTCACCCATAGCCTGCAGAAAGGAATGCATTCCACCAGCACTTGCTTTTAGCCCAGTGAGACCCATTTTGGACTTCTGATGTCCAGACTATAATATATTTGTGTTGTTTCAAGCCACTTAATTTGTAGTAATTTGTTGTAACAGTCATAGGGAACTCATACAGTAAGTTAGAAAATAAACTATCTCCCCCAGTATTTCAGATTTTTACTTTAACAAAACATCTACACACTGACTCTTGCTTACATGAAAAGCAATACTGACAAAGAATCCTAGACTTCCGTTTGTGTTCTTGACAATGGGAACAGTCTTTACTACGAATTGAGGATAAAAACTTTTAACTGGGTAATAGTCTATCTAGTCCCCCATTCGCACTGAAAAAATATGCTGGCAACAGCAATTCCCACGTTCTGGGAGGCAACTGCTTCCTTTTATCAGGACATACCCCTAATTTAAAAGCAAAGGAGGACAAAACTGCAGTGATCTGTGTGAACATATAGGAAACATTCCTTTGTCTCAGCGGCGTAATGTAAGGGGGAAAATGCCTTGCTCAAGGAAGAGACTCTTAAACTATATCAATAATTGGTTGGCATAAAAAGGAGAATGGTGGAGGTTGTGACCTTATTTTCTTCCTGCCAGCTTCCACCTTTCTAGGGTTGTACTATAAGCCCATTCTCTCAGTTAAGAGGCCCAGCTCTTTCTGCCAAAGCTCCAGCCTTATTCTCAGCAGGTTGCTAGGTTTGGGGCCGTGTGGTCACTTTAAGATCAATGCAGCCCTTAACCTTATTAAGTAACAAGACAAGAAAATTCCAGGCAGTATGAGAGGCTGTAGTCCAATAAAAGTTCCTTTAACCAAGTCTCGAATGTGATAACACAAGTGATGTAGTCTTGGAATATAAGATGAAACCTGCCCTGTTCAGGGGTCAGAAAGTAGGGGAGAGCTTAACTTGGTTAAAAGAGCCCAGTAGCTTATTTTAGACAAGTTAGTGCTCTGAGGTGGAGCCCGCATTGTGCTAGCTCAGCACTATCACCTGCATTAGAGACTGTATTACTCACCAGGTTAGCTTTAGTCAATTACAGAAAACAGCACCTCTGACTTCAGTCTAATACTTTGAATTTCATGAGTGAACACAGGTTCTTTAATAGAATAAATTAACCTCTGACCACATCATAAACCAATCTCAAAAACTTGACTGTCTTCCTAAGTGGAAAAATAGGAAAAAGTTGGATAAAAGAAAGAAATTAATGTCAGCCTCAAAGAACTCCTTCTGCCAAGAAGTCCTTAAACCCTAGAATTTCTTCTCAAGTCCAGATGGTCAGATAATTAATAATCAGCCAAGAGTTACTGAAAGTTCAGCCAAGCATGGTGGAAGGACCCAACCACTTTAAGATGTGCCTAATGCCTTCAAAAAAGCTCAGAATTAAGTTGGGGAAATCAACCATGAGAAACTTACAACAAGTAATTATACCCTTCTTTGTGTATTTATTAGTCCTGCCTTTACTCCATGCAGACAGGGACCATGTATGTGCATTTTACTCGCTGCTATACCCACAGTAAGCAGCATAAGGTATGTATTCAAAACTACTTGCTTAAGAAAGGGTGAAGCTCCAAGTGCATGAACAGTAACACTAGAATTTCTACACAGAAGTGGTTCGAGAGCCACAATCTGTTTAGAAGGGAAGTTAGAAGCCATGTTGTCCAGCACTATACATAAGATTGTAGAATGCCAATTGCACATAATAAGGAGATGTATGTGTGTGTTGTGTGTATGGTAGCAAGGCTAATGGATATTATAGGATTATGGGATTATGGAAAAGGTAATCTCCTAGTTCCTCCTTGTTGCAATGTAACCTAAGCACAATGACAGTTCAGAGCAAGGAAAGATCAGTTTTAGCTAGAGACACAGACCGTATCCTCCAAAATCCATCATATTGAAATCTAATCCCCAAAGTGATAGTATTAGGAGTTGGGACCTTTAGGAGATAATTAGGTCATGAGAGTGAAGCCTGTGTGAACAGGACTATTCTCCTTATAAAAGAGACCCCAGGGAGCACCTTCACTCCTTCTGCCATCTAAAGACACAGTGAGAAGTCCACTGTCTATGAAGCAGGAAGTGAACTCTCACCAGACACTGGAACTGCTGGCACCTTGATCTCAGACTTCCCAGCCTCCAGGAAGAAATAAATGTTTGTTGTGTAAGCCACCCAGTCAGTGGTATTCTGATGTAGCAGCCTGAACAGACCAAGCTAGTTAAGAAAGATTTCATGGAAAGTAATCCATTTTGTTCATTTTCCAAAAAGGACTGAAAGACATGTTTCACACAACAGATATTGATATCTTACTTTAGGAAGCAGAAGGATAAAGAAATCCCCACTATGTGGGGACTGGGGAAAGAGCACTAGGAAGACCAAATCCAAAGTGAAATGATTATTCCTCTACATATAATATATAGTACGGTGCTTACAAATGCAGATTGCCTGGGTTTGAGTCCTGACTCTGGAAGCTCACTAGTTATGTGATCCTGAGCAAATTACTCCACTTTTCTAAGCTTCAAACGTTCCCATCTATTTAATGGAGATAGTAACAGGTCAAGATGGAGTGGCAGAGACAATAATTGCTTATGAAAATATTCTATGTGTTCTGATTTGCCTTGCAGTGAAATGAATCACAGTTCTGGTCAATGGGCTATGAGCAAAAGTAATTGTGTCACTTTCAGAGCACCAAAAAATTCAGGAGCTGGCATACAGTTTTCTATGTTCTCTTCTCCCCTGCCATAGTGAATGCTGATGACCCAGGTCGTGGAGTCTCCATCATCTTGAGCACCTGAGTGACCACATAGAGCTGGGTACACCCCGTTCCTATCCACATTAGGTATCACATGAAAAATAAATAAACCTTTATTAAAACCTCTGAGATTTCAGGGTAAGTTTATTATTGCTACATAACCAGCCTGTCCTGAGTAATCTAGTTGGCACTGTGCCTGAAAAAAATAACTAGGGGAAAAAAGCAATCTTCTAAAAACATGACTCAAGAATATAGCTAATAAGGAACTAAATGCTACAAATTTTGAGTAAATGAACACATGAATAACCCATATGTCACAACTCTTGGGTTCAAGGAAAAATTTCTTAAAATTAATCCTCGCTCTCACTGAAGAAAAATTCCAGAGACAGCAGAATTTCAAAATTCTTCCTAAGATTTCTGTGAATGCCAGGGCCTAGAAGTTCCAAAGTTCTTCTGCCCTCTGACACTCATTTATGTTAACTTGGTTTTGTCCTACAATTACCTGGACATTGCTCTCAAGCACTTTTCTGGTTGCTTCAAGAAATCTAATTGCATCAGTTACTACTTCTATGATGCACCAAGGATTTAGAACATCACAAACATTATTGACAACACAAAGCATTGTGTGAAACCACTATTTCTAACCTGCTGTCTCTCTTCCTCTCTGCCGCCCCCTCCCTTCTCTCACAGAAGTTCCTAATTCTTCTCTCTTATTCAGAGTAGTTTATCTGACTTCTGAGGACAAGAGATCTACACTTGTTTCCTAGAGCTGCTGGAGGCTAGAAGTAAAAATATCCAGGTGTCAGCAGGTCATTTACCTCTGAAATTCGTAGGGAAGAATCTTTCCTTAACTCTAGCTTTCAGTGTTGGAAGTCAATCTTCGGCGTTCCTTGACTTGTATGTTCATCACTCCAATTTGTGTCTCCATCCTCACATGGCATTTTCCTGTGTCTCTGTATCTTCACATGGCTGTCTTCTTATAATAACAGCAGTCACATTGGGTTAGGAGCCTGCCTTACTCCAACAGAAGCTCATAATAACTAATTATACCTTCAATGACCCTATTTCCAAATGAGATCACATTCTGAGGTACTGGGAGTTAGGATTTCAACGTATCTTTTTGAGGGGTATATAGTTGAATCCATAACAGGACCCTATTCCTGTACAAAATAGAATCTACCCCAAGAATATATAAACTCCATTTGCCTTTATACTCCCCATGCCTTAAATAGTATCTGATTCATCCTAGATGCTGATACAAACATTTCTTCCCCGAAAAAGAAATCCAGTATGATATCCGGTCAACATTTCTCAGAATAACTTAAAATTTAGAATTAAACAAACAGAAGACTGTTTAAAGGCATCTGCAAGTTGCTGAAACAATTAGAACTAAAGGGGACAAAACTCTGGAAAGAAGAGAACTAGAGAAAAACACACTGACATTTTACAATTGTTTTATAATTCTGGGTTCAGAGCAAAAGAATGCAAATCTGGGTTTTGCCCAGGTAGAAAGCCACTGCTTGAGACATATAAACGAGCAGAGTTTTTCACTGTCTTATGAAGCTAGAGAGACAAAATTTGAAACTTCAAGTTACTGGTAACAAGGGAGGAAAAGAGAACAAAGCCTGATACATAGCCAGCTTCTCCCTTAACACATATGCCAATTTCTAAAGTGAGGCTAGAAGGCTTAGAAGCTAAGCAGATAAAGTAAAACGCAGAGCAGAGTTTTTAGGAATCTCAATTGTTAAAGAGAAAGGATTAGAGTTGAGGCCCTGTGTGGGTGAGGGACCCAGTGAACTCCTCAACCTCTCATGAAGGTTAGGCTTTGGGGTGGGGGGAGCACTAGGAGTAGACTCAGACCAAAACTGAAACATAGTCTTTACTTGAATTAAGAATAAGTTCCAAGTGGGCCTAGGACAATAAAGGGTAACTCTGGCTGGAGGAAGATAACATCTGGAGCCACCACGATTTTTTTATAAAATGATTGTCATTTAACTAAAAAATTACTAGGCATGCCAAGATACAAAACAACATGCCTAAAAACCCAAAGAAAAACTGATATGGAAATATGTTCATATAGATCCAGATATCAGAACTAACAGGAAAAAAACTTTAGAATAACTATGACTTATAACTTCAACCAAACAAAGAAGAAAAAAATTTAAGTAGAGGAAAGATGGAAAATTCCAACAAAGAACTGAAATGTGTAAGAAAGAGTCAAATGAAAATTCTAGAACTGAAAAATACAGTTACTGAAATTAAGAATTTATTGAATAGATTTAATATGGAAGACAAAATTATTGAACTAGAAGACAGGTTCATAAAAATATCCAAAATGATGAACAGAGAGGAAATGAATAGAAAATGCAAAAAAAAAGGGCATAAACACATGTACAACATCAACAAGTCTAACCCTATATGTAACTGATATCCCAGAAGGAAGAGAGCAACAGAATAGGAAAATACTTCAATAACCACTGAAAATTTCCCAAAGTCATGAAAGACCATACTCATAGTTTCAAGCATTCTCAGAACCCTAAATAAAGTGAAAGAAAAATATATCAAGCTATATCATGTCAAACTTCTGAAAACCAAAGAAAATGAGAAAAAAAAAAAATCCTAAAAGTAGACAGAGGGGGAGAGGAGACACATTACATTTAATAGAACAACAGTAGGATAATCTGCTAACTTCTCAAGAAAGATGATGAAAACCAGAAGACAATGGAATGATTTCTTGGAAGTGTTGGAAGAAAATAATGAAGATTTCAATACTCAAAAATAAAAGGAAAATTAAGATTTTTTTTATTATGTTCAGTTAGCCACTGTATAGCACATCATTAGTTTTTGATGTAGGGTTCAATGATTCAATGAGTTAGTAAGACAAACTCCAAAGATGTAAAAAATACACTTCTAGCAAACCTGACTAAAAAATAAAATTACTAAAAGGATTTTTTTTCGGGTAGGAGGAAAATATCTGAAATAGCAACACTGAAATGCAGGGAGCACTGAAAAGCCTACATTTTCAAAAACCTGTCAGTAATCTCCAGAACAGCAAGGAGTTCGACAACTTATGGCCAGTTCCTAGTATGATGACTATCTCTTAGTAAGTGTTTAACTGTTAAAATAATAACATTACTTCCGACTTGCTCCAAATGAATAGTTTCCTCACTCCCATTTTCATTTAAGTCAGAGAAATTTTATATTCCTAAAGTATCTGTTAACCTTAGAAAAGGAAGAAAGGGAGAATCCAAATGTCTATTCCTGGGTCTGAAAATGATTCAATTGCATCACAACTCCCCAAATAAAAACTAAATCTTAAAAGAATAGGTGCCCTCAATCCTCTCCTTCCACTTAATACTTTCTCTCATTTCAAAAGAGAGATTACCTCAAGGAATCCTCATTGCTGAGGAATAACCTCTTAAGGGAAGGAGTGTCATAGATCAGCCAATTCTTTCCCTGGTCACTAATAATGATCCTGAATCTTTTTCCCATATTTTGTTTAACCTGCACAATAGAAATCTGGAAAAAAGAAAGTATGGGAGAAATCTTTTGGATTCCTTAGATGCCTTCTATAACATTCCACCAAAGTTTTCAATAACGAACTACTTTAAAGTTTTAAAAGCTGCAGCAAGGTTTAATAGACTATATTAAGTTTCTTCCCAACCCCCTAAAGAATGTCTGAAATCAGATGACAGGGAAAAGGAAAAACTGGCCTTAACCAGTAGAACAATGTTGTCTGCATGCCTTCTTATTCTAGAGGCTTAGAAACGCAGTCAGTTTTCTTGGCTGCTACCTTTTTGTGCGCAGAGCACATTATGCAGCTTTCTTCATGGCACAGAAGCTCCCTGCACTGAAAGCCGCTGCCGGAATGGGGTTTCTGAGCACAGATATTTTCTTGCGTATTATTTGCAGCTTTCTACAATAAGCCCTCTCCCACACAAATACATATTTTCATTATCTTATTTTTAGAAATGCAATGTGAACAGGGGAAGTGTGACCTGACATTCTAATTGTGGTAGATTCTTCCGTCTGAGTCTCTCTAGGATCTAGCTGCAAATACAACAATTCTAACATGAGACTTCCGCACACCAGGCATCGGTCCCACTTAGCCATATTAAAAGCAATGTGCATTGCAGTTGTAGGGGCACCTTCCCACACATTCATTCTTCAAAATATATCATGCAATATGATTAGTTTCCATTACAGCATTAGGTGTCTGATTCAGACTGTGAGTGTAGGAATAATTTTAGGGTTCTATGGTTCAATGAGCTGAATTCTCAGGTCTGAAGTTAGCTTCTGTTCCTTCAAGTCACAAGAGTACTAGTCTATGTATTGCACCAAGATCTTCAAGCTAGGAGGACTCTTGACATACTTCATTTACCAGCTCTGTTACCTAAAGAATCTAACAGAACCAAATGTAAGAAAGAGAGGAAATTGTCTCAAAACTTAGGATTTACATCTCTAACTCCGTCTTTCTTTCCCGCTTTCATTCTTTCCTTTTCCCATCTTTTCTGCCTTCTTTCCCTCTGTCCTTCCACCCATTCTTTCTTGATGAAAAATTATCTTAACATCTAAGAAATTCCAAATGCTATTTGAGGTACTGGGAAGGCAAAGATATAGAAGTCAGGGCTCCATACTTTTTGGGAAGACAAATCAGAGAGAAAAATAATTAAAATGCAGAATGAGACAGATGAGCTGGATTCTGAGTGACCAAAATGTGTGGGAAGGCAGCAGGTGGAGGATGAATTCTAGCCAGAGAAGAAAAGGACTGCATAGTTCCACTCCCGCAGTTAAAGCCTAAACTAGCGCATGGACCTGATCTGAACCTGCTGGTTGTAGGCAGGACTAGAACAAGTTATTTGCTTTTGGGTTGTTGGATCTAGGGGAAATGACCAGTAAAAGGGAAAGCAGGAAGGGTTTGTCTCAATGCGTCAATCCGCAAATAATTATTTAGTACCTATTACACTGCATGTACTATTTTATTACAACTCCCTAAATACTTTCTTTTTTAAAGATTTATTTATTTATTTATTTTTGAATGAGCGAGAGAGAGAGAGAGATACCACAGAAAGACCATGAGACGGGGGCGGGGCAAAGGGAGAGGAAGAAGGAGGAAGCAGATTTCCCGCTGAGCAGGAAGCCCAACCCAGGGCTCAATATCAGGACCCTGAAATCATGACCTGAGCCAAAACCAAGAGTCAGACCCTTAACTGACTGAGCTACCATGCAGGCACCCCCAAAAAAACTAACTCTTAAAGTTTAAATACTCTGCTAGGGACTGGGGACACATGGGTAAACATGGCAGATGCAGTCTCAGCCCTCCATACATCTACAGGCCAGAATATCAACCCTCTATTTTCTAGGACATGTAACTTAGTGATATGGAGTGATGAGCCACAGGCAGATACTAGGGAAGGAATGTTCATGAAGGTTTCAGGGAGACTAAGAGACAGGAAGGCACAGGTAGAGTAACTTTAGGCCCTAGAGACAATCTGCACACAGGTGAGGAAAAGAGATCTTCTCCGTGCAGATACAGCCATAATTCTTTGGAACCTCAAAGACTGAGAATGCTCAGAGTACCCTAGGTATAGACATATGTATCAGTCGGTGTTCTCCAGAGAAACAGAACCAATGAAAGGGATAGAAAGATGGGTAGATATTTTCAGGAACTGGCTCATGTGATTGTGGCGACTTGCAAGTTTGAAATCCATAAGGTAGGACAGCAGGTAGAAATTCAGGAAACTCAGGATTTCAATGTTACAGTCTTGAGGCAGAATGTCTTCATCTCTGAGAAACCTGTTTTTGCTCTTCAGGCTTTCAACTGATTGGAGGAAACCCTCCCATGTTATAGAGGACAATCTGACTTACTGAAAGTTAAATGTTTTGTAAATGTTAATACTTCCCCAGCAACATTTAGAAGAGTTTTTCACCAAACGACTGGGCATCATAGCCTAGCAAAGTTGACCTGCACTTAACCATCACCGTACTGAGTCAGGAATTAAGAGTACTCTCTGTACAGATATCCGTATTCCCAGAAAAAACACAAGACACCAGCAAGAGCAGCAGTGGTGGTTCGTTGTCCAACCGACGACCAAGAGGACCCCTATGAGCACATGTGAAACACCCTCGGGGTCCCCTCAGAAATACTAGGCTGGAAAGGGCTGTGCAAGAACTGTACAATTTTGGTTATTGTCTCTGACACCTCATTAACCTGGTGAAAGACTCTGCAAACTGAAGGATGAATTTTGGAAATGATAAAATCTTGGACCTATAAGGGGCCCAAGGGCGGCCAAGAGCACAGGATGTGTGGATCCTTTATTGCAGGAAATTTGTGAGGGCAAAGGAGAGAGAAGTAGAAATGTGTGAGCCTCTCCCAAGTTGTGAGGGGTTTCTGTGTGATGGGGTTGAAAGGACAAAGAACCTAAACAGGGCAAAGTAAGAGGGAACCTTCCCTTGAGATCCAGTGCTTTGACTCCTGCTGAGTGTAGCTTAGTTGCTGTACCACCAGCTTACTCTCCAAGAGGCCAGTTTACTGAAACATTGTTTTGATTCCCCAGTTTCTAAGGCTCAAGCCTGAAGGAGAATGAACCTCAAGCCATTTTAGGATGGGAAATGTCTCTGCTTTCAAGTTCCTATGGTCTTGGAATGATTCATGAAAAAAATCAGTCGTGACAATCTTAACAGGGACTGCTGGACTGCCTCAACTTAGGCAGAGAATTGAAATACCTTATATATGTACACGAGGAAAGCTGGGCTGAAGAAATAACCAGTATATGCATCTTATCAGCTTCTAGGGACATACACACATATACTCTTTTCCTCTAAACCTACTTCCTCTCCTGCAGCCTTTTTCCTAGAAACCAGTGCCACCATTCACCCTGCTTCCCATCCTGGGGGAAATCCTTACCCCCTTGCACTCAAGGTAACTCACCAAGTTCTATTGATTTTTACCTCCTAAAATATCTCATGAATCCAATCCCCTCCTCTTCATTCTGCTACCACTCTTTAAGGCTGGCCTTCCTGCCTCTAGTTCCCAGCTACCTCCCACCCATCCTTCACATCAGCATGATGATTCGAAAATGAAAATCCAGTGCTGTCCCTTTCCTACTTCCCTCCTAGAGCCTTCCAGATAAATGAGAAATCCTCATTTGAGGGCAATAAGGCCTCTGTAATGTGGTCCTTGCTTCCTTCTCCCACCTCACTCCGTACATGGTTACATCAACCACTTGGCTTCTTCCTCTCTTTTTAAATCTCTATACATGCAACCCTCCCTGGAATACTCTCCCCTACTTCTCTTCTGAGCTGCTGAGCTAACTCTTACTTCTTAAAGACCTACATCAGAGGTCATTTCTTCCAACTCAACCTGGCCAGACCAGATAATTCTCTCCTAGCCTCAATTCTTTGAGAAGCCACGTGCCTGGAGACTTTCTCTTTCTCTCATTTTATGCAGTGATAGGCACCGGATCGGTTCACTTACCACCACCCCTGGCCCCCATCCCGCCTGCCTCGGTGGGGTGCTCTGCCTGAACGCTTGCTCCAGCCCAGGAGCCAGGCTGACATGGACTCTAAGACTGAGGATCTTTGTGAAACCACACTCAGGAGTGCGCCTGGTTCTTGCTGCCCCAAACCAGAACCCAGTGTTCATCACAGACCTTTGTTTTATTGCAGTACAACTGAAACTGAGGGCAAAGAAATATGATAGTTGCTTCCAGGATCTCCTGGTCTGAAGACACAGCAGCATCTCTGTAACATCCCCATCAGGGTTACTTTCAATCCATGCTTCACCCAGGTATTGGTTTATTGGCATTCTTTTCCTGTCACTTAAAAATAAGTTGGTCTTCCAAAATAGGTAGATAAATACAAATAAAAAAGAGCAATAATTTCTATTAGTCTCCAGCAAAGTGCAGAAACAGGAAATAGGACAGGTCTTTATGTTTGTTATATGTGCCTAAAATTAAGTCCAAAACAAAGTTCACAGTCTCTTCTGACAATATATGTGGATAGTCAGGTAAGGTCATTCACTTGCCAGACAACATTTGGTGCTATCCAGACAGCCACTTAAAGAACCACAGTGGATTAAGGAAATCCTTCAGAAAAGAAAGGCATCTGACAGTGCAAGGACAACTGAGGAATTAACTTTTAGGGAGAGTCATCTCCAGCCTGGGGAAAAAGCAAGCAAAGGAAAGAGAATCAGAAAGACAGTAAGAATGAAGCAGCCCCATCTCCTCTCTTGGTGATTGACTGGTTTTCCTGAAGCACTATCTACAATGGCCAAATGGATTATTCTTCTTCTGAAGATAAGCAAATCTCAGTGATTCAATCTAGTAAAATCATAAGAAATCACATTAACTAAATACTTGGAAAAAAGCTGAACTCAGAGAAACAGAAAGAGTGACAGTGACCAGGGGCTGGGGGGAGTGGAAGAAATGGGGAGATGCTGGTCAAAGGGGACAGATTTGGAGTTATGAGATTAACAAACTTTAGGGATTTAATACACAGCATGGGTATATAGCTAGTAATACTGTAATATATACTTGAAAGTCGCTAAGAGAGTAAAGCCTAAATGTTCTCACCACAAAAAAGAAATGGTAATTATGTAAAGAATAAGGGTATTAACTAAAACCATGGTGGTCATCATTTTGCACCACCTACGTGTATCAAGTTAACGTGTTATGTACCTTAAATTTATACTGTTTTATGGAAATTATATCTCAATAAAGCTGAAAAAATAGTGAATAAAGTATAAAAAACAAAAAGTACAATAAGCTTTGTAGAGCATAGAGTAGTCTCTTAAATATACATTGTCATCATGATTATGTCTTAGTTAAAATTAAAAATAAATTTAAATCCTTGTGTTCTAAAGCACGGTGGTAGGGAACACACTGAAAAAAGCCAGCCATAGAACCCACCATTCATTCATTCATTTGTTTCTACAAATACTTATGAAGTAACCACATGCAGGCACTATGTCAATAAAAATAACCAACAACTATCTTGGGGTTAAACAAATGGAGCCACACTGTCTGAGTTTTGTCCCCAACCATCCCACTTACTTTAACTATGGGACTTGGACAAGTTCTTGAATCTCTATATAACTCAATGTCCTCATCTGTAAAATGTGGATAATGAAAGTACTTTGACTTCATAGTATTGTTGTGAAGACTAAATAAGTTTGCAAATGTAGAATACTTATCCTTATATTTGCATATATACAATGCCTGCCAGACCACATAACAGTAACCACAAAACCCCATAAAACTACAGCCAATCTTTATGAGGCATTTACTACCTGCCCTGGACTAAGCATAGTACACATTTAATAAATGTTAGCCATTGTTTTTATTACTATTACTTGGATCTTTTAGTTTTATATTTTAATGAAAAATCAGAAACATTCTGATTTCTTTAGTTGTTGTTATTGCTGGGTTGATAGCTTTGGCAGGTTTCCAGCATACTTTCAATATGAAATTAGAGAAAATACATCCAAATACACTATAGGTCTAACATAATAGTAACCTGACCATATCCTGGTTTAGAACATCAGCCTAAAAAGCCAGATGGTAGTTTTAAGAACGTATTTTCTACCCACCAGATAGCATATTCTACAAGCCTAATAAAAAAAGACTATGCCCAAGGTCAAGGAGAGAGTCTGTCTTTTTGGACCTTATTTGACAAAGCAAAGCAAGAAGATGGGCCTATGTCAGCAGAACAGTGGTTCAGAAAAAAAGTAGTAATGTTAGTAAGCGTTCTAAGTTAGTCAGACATAGGGTTATGTCCAGAAAATCCAACTAAAGCAAAGAGAATGAAGGCAGTTCTGAGTCTAGGCATGCTAGAAGGAGACTGTCATCAGTAAGGTGGTTCAAGAGACCGAGGAACAATAGGAAAAGATTCAGTCAGAAGATGAGAAATTCCAGCCATGGGTAAGCAGTGCAAGAATCAAGTTTGTCTAGGGATATCTGATGGTCCCCCAGCTTATTTTCACTGGCCAGGAACTATGAGGGTCTAACAAATCATAGGCACTCAAATACTAGTTGTCTGACTGATGCTGGTCTTACTCTGTGAACTAATGCCTGGAGATATGCTTGGGATATCATGCTTACATTTGTATGTCTCTTACCCTTAAGAGATTTAAGTACCCTAAAAGCATCAACTACTTCCCCAATTTGACATTCACAGAGAGACTTTCATAATATAGATATTCAATGAATGAATGAATTTTCTGAATGAATGAATAACTACCATGAACAAATTAGCAGACACCAAGGGAGTCTGATCCTAAGCCAACTGCCTTCTGAGAGAAATGTTCCTTACATCTTCCCTATCCAGAGCAAAACGGTTTCAGGGTGTGGGGACATCTGTTAGTGCTGTCTGCCAAGAAACTTCAGTGCCACCTTCCAAGAAGAGCAAATCGATTTTCCTTTGGGGAACTACTGCACCCCATCCTATCCTGGCTAAGGGTAGGGCTAAGACTTTCTCTCCCTGGAATTTGAATCTTAAGCAGAGCTTTAAGGACAGAAAAATGGCTAGAGCTGCTTCATCCAGCAGTGCCTAAAGAGGCCGTCCATTGGTTCATGTTGCCTCAATTGCCATAGCTGTCTTGGTTTCTGTCTTGAGACCTGGTAATGTAGTCCTTCCTTTGAGTCAGTGAGCTTCCCTTTATTTTTTAACAAATTCCTTCTGTACATAAGTTAGCAAGAGTCCATTCCAGTAGCTATAAACTGGGAATCCACTTGATGTGCTATGAAATCCCTGTCCTAGAACAGTGGCTGTCAACCTCAGTGGCACAAAAGAATTACCGGGGAGCTTTTCAAGTCCAACACTAAGGTCACACCCCAAGCCAATTAAAAGAGACCCCGTGAGGATGTGACCAATTCCTGTTAAAGTGCCCCAAGTGACTCAAATGCACAGCCAAGGCTGGGAATCACAAGCTCTAGAATTAAAACAAGTATGGCCACCTGCCTACTCTAAGAAAATCAGGGCATAAGGAGTATTTTATAAGTGGCATGTTTTTAAAGACAGAATTTAACCCTAGAGAACTAGCTAAGTTCCCACTTGGAGTTTGTTTTTTTTTCCCCCAAGAATTAAAGAACTAAGAGTGTTTTCATCTTTAATTGCTATTTTTTACCACCAAGTAAATCTAAAGAACTTCACAACTGTAAGCACTTTCTACTTTTATTAACAACAGAAGTAAAGCACAGTGTCAAGAAGAAAAGATCCCTGTTGGCTTGTATTTAAAATAGATTGTGATAATCTATTCCAAGCCGGGAATAATTTCCACCTAAGAAACCCTAGAATTCTGTGGAAAGTGAGGTCATATTTGGTGACACTTGTTGACTAGACAGCGATCGTGAAAGGGGAGAAAACTGGCGCCTTTTTGCCTCCTTCACTCCTTCTGTCTTGTGAGTGACCGTTTTCTTTTAAAGTTGTATGAAATGCAATGAGGGAAAAGCTAGCTAAGGAGCAAAGCAATTAAATCCCACAGAAGACAACAAATGTGTCTACAACAAGAGAGAAAGACATGTTGAAATATTTGACATTTAGTTTCCTAAAGGAGGAGTTGCCTTTTCACAAGGATGGTTTCAATAGAGAGACCAAGACAATCCAGAAGAAATCTCAGCTCTGTGTGCACCCTGCGCAGGAAATCAAACAGTCACACCCAGAATGGAGAGGAGGTGCCTCAATGGCGGTGCCTCCCAATGGCTGCCCTGGCTACCGCACCACTCTCCCTTGACCGTGACTCATCCCCAGGGCATACAGACTTGAGGCGCACACAGGCTCTCCTGAGCTCTGCCAGGGCTCAGGGAGTCATGCTGCACCTAAAGAATCAGGTCTGCTTCCCACAGCCCTGGCAGGGGACACAGTGTCCCTAGAAATCAACTGGGTCCATCCTCTACCAGCTACACACAGTGACTTCTATTTTTGGTTTTAACTCTGGTGAGACTGAGTCAGTGGAGAATAGATGTATGTATAGTGATCTACTTGCATAAGTTTAACAACAGGGCTTAGACACTTTATGGAATGTACTGTCACTGAATACAGAAGGGGAAAGAATGGGCTCAGCTCACAAGGAACATGGAAAAGGGGAATATTGATGCATCTTGCATATATTCAGGATGTCCTTTTTATTTTTACTTCATCCCACTTATAAACTCAAGTACACGTGAGAATGCATTTTAAAACATTTTTTAAAAAGTCAAATACATTTAAATTAGGTGGTAATCCTTTGTTGTCTTCTTTTATTTCCATTCGATAAATACATCAGGAAATAACTCCTGAGAATAGGCCAATCACTAATAAACAATTTAGATACGTGTTTTCCCATAAGTCAAATACTTTTGTTACAAATGTGAATTGAATTCAAAAGATATTTAATTGAGATGCTAGGGTATGCTAAGCCTATGTAGTCAAAAAACAAAATTCACGCCTTTGTGTTTATAATACAATAAATGACCTCTCGTGCTGTACTGTCAATTCATTTTGTCATCCTCTCAAAGTTATTTTTAAGCAACCAGTTGGCACGATCTTTGGCAAGATGCTGTCGTCCTAAACCAAGAGAGTGATACTAATTCACTCTTTATTGCAGAGGAGCTAAGAAGGGCTCACTGTGACAGCAGAAGCAGCAGGAATGTAATGGAGTCAGTCCCTGTGCATTACTGATTGACCACAGGGCAACACAACTCACAAAAACAGAGGAAGTATAGGACAATGGGAAGAGAGGTGGACTTGGAGTCTGAAAACCCACATTGGAATCCTGGCCTCTCGAGATGCAAACTGAGACACCACACAGTGGTCACCTCCTGTCATGGTTTCTTCCACTGTAGGATGAGGGTGACAATTATAGCTGCCTCCCCAACTGTTAATGAGAAACAAACCAATAACAGAGGTTCCAACACCACCCACAGTGGCCTGTACTCAATTTTTTGCTCAACCTGACTCTCAATTCCACTAACATCAAGCCATGAACATCGCAATCAGCTACCATGAATGGCTTTTTACTTTATCATAAATGAGCACTGATTACCTATGATCTTTACCTTCTTTTTACTTTGTTTCTCAGTTTTTCTACAGTGGTCATATATACATTTTATAACCATGTTTTATGAATAAAAAGATGTGGGCAAATTTTTGAGGTTGGAGTTAAACTACAGGCACTGAATTCAGTGAATCTATGAGTTAAGAGTCCTCTGATATTAGTGTGAACTGACCAAAGGACAGAATGTCAGCAAATGAGAACACTAAAATTATTAAGGTGCGAAGCATACTCCATTCTCATTATTTTTGTATGCTTTTAAACATAAGGAAAAATTTCCTTAACATGCTCATTGTGTTCTTATATAGTTAAAATATTCATTTATTGTCTATTTAGCATAATGGCCATTGAGTATTATGTCATAGATGTTTTGAAAATAATCAGACCAACACTATAAGATATGTACTTCTATCCCCATTTTTATCTATAGGAAAATTCAAATAGTAATTCACCCAAGGTTGTGGCCAGTAAATGGTTGTTTACCATTAACCCACTCTATTCTCTTCCATTGTATCTTTCTGTACTATGGAAGCTAAAGAGCTAGTTTTCAGACTCTCTTGTGGCTCCGCCTCTACATGCAACCTAGGTTTGACACATAGATATACCCATGCAAGACAAGGAGGGTGGATGTGAGCATCAAGCACAGAGATAGGATTCTCTGGCAAGCACAGGGCACCATCTTTGGTTCTTGGAGGGAAATGGTTGAGGAAGTTATGTGTTCAATTCATAAGTGATGAGCAGAAGGTAGAGTTGGTAGTGGGGTTTTCTCTAAAGAAGGACATTGTAGTATTTGAATGTTTCTGCTGGCTGGATTATTTCTGGCTGAATAGCAAGGAAATTTGTTTCCCAGGCCTGGGAAGTGTGCAAGTTTCCCAACACCCTGTAATAAAGCCATTTCAGTTAAACAACCTAGAGTGAATTCTGTTGTCTACAACTAAAGGATTGAGGCTGAAACAATGAATCTGTTAGACTCCATGCTTTACCTGCCATGTCTATGCTTTTTCCAGTATTAGAAACTACCTTTTTTTATAAAAATTGGCAAGAAAGAACAAAACAAACAAATCTGGATCCAAGCTTTCTAAAACCAAACAGATGCATTTGACAACATAGCTATGACTGAAAAGGGTATAAAGAATCAAAGAAGTTAAACAGAAGAACTTCCTTAAGGCAAGAACTCTGGAAAGGACTAAATCAACAGAGATCTGAAAAAGCAGTAGAAAGTAGAACCCAGTGGAAAGTTTCAATCAGGGTGAGAGAGAAGTTTAAAAGTATCTGGCACATATTACAGAGGAGTTCAGGGGTAATCGTGCTGTAAACCGAACACAGCAGTTTGGACTAGACCTGATCACAGAAATTACACTGGTAATCCCATTCACTGGTTCAAAGATTTCAGGCTAAAAAACATACAGTTAAGTTCAGAGGTTAACTATGGTCCACAAACAAAATCCTGCCTACTGGTTTTTTGTGTTTTTTTTTTTAATAAATAAAGTTTTATTGGAACACAACCACACTCATTCGTTTATACACTGCCTATGGCTGCCTTCACATCATAATGTTGAGTAGTGGCCACAGAGACTGTAGAGCCCACAAAGCCTAAAATATGTACTATCTGGCTCCTTACAAAACAATGTGCTGACCATTGATCTAGGAGGTTGGAAGGGCAAAGTCATTTAGAATTGGTTATTCGGTTCTATATATCTATCAACAGAAGAGGGAACTATGTGGCCAGAAAAGCAGACCAAGGTTGCTGCCTGAGGGGAAGAAAACTTTTTTTTTTTTTAGATTTTATTTATTTGAGGGGGTGGGCATGACCATGAATGGAGAGAGGCAGAAGGGCAGGGAGAGGGAGAAAGATTCTGAAGTAGACTCTGCACTGAACATGGAGCCTGATGAGGGGCTTGATATCAAGACCAAGAGATTATGGGGCTCAATTTACAACCCTGATATCATGACCTGAGCTGAAATCAAGGGTCAGACGCTTAACTGACAGAGCCGCTCAGGCGCCCCCTGGAGGGAAGTAAACATGTAACTCCTCTGGGGGACTCTGTCTGCAAGAGGATTTAGTCTGTGTGGGTCCTTGCACGCTTGTGGGCTGGGGATGAGGAACAGCACAGGTGCTCAAGTGAGGAAATGTAGACATTAAAAAAGATGAAAGTGTAGCCAGAGGATGTCAATGATAAATCGAGAGAGAGAGAGAACACAAATAGAGGTAGAAAGGTGAGATGCTCAGGCTCAAGCTCTAGAGGTATTTAAGGGAGAAAGAAAAGGTACAGAGGGGTGGTCAGAGAAATAACAGGCAGCCTGTTTGAGGCCACTCCTCAGAGACCCAGTCACTATGGGCGCCTTCTCCGTGTGCTCCTATTACATCCCAGGCACTGCGTGGGGCCCTCAAAGGGCCTGCATACTAGTGAAGGACAAAGGGGCAGCCCATAGTACCAGAAGCAGCGCAGTGTCTAAGCCGCCTTGGAATCTGATGGTTGAGGGGGCCTTCGGCAATCTTCATAGAGAGAGGTGGGCTCTGGGTAGGGCTGGGTAGTTTGGAGGAGTAAGTGCTATCCTGAAAGGGGTCTCGGAATTTCATATAATGAGATGGAGTCGTGCTCCAGAGGGATTAAGATGAAAGGAAGGAGATGAAACGGTAGCCGAAAGGCACAAATGGGTCTCATTTGCTTTCTGAGAGATGGGTGTTGTAGCCAGAAACCCTTTTCATTACCCAGAGTTGGTGGTGCGGCCGTAGCAGCATTCTTTGTAACAGGACTTGACCTGCGGGTGAGCAGCTTCCATTCTCTCCAACTACCAGGAGATTTTTCTGCGTTTTGGAAAAACAGAAAGGAATGCCAAGTCTACTGAAAACCACTGTAAATGCTACCTACACGGTGCCTGTGGCTACTTCATGCAAGGGTAATGAGAGAATGACCAGAATAAAAATACTCTGTGGCCTTTCTCAGCAGCAAATGGGCAGTGTGATTGGGTAAGCACAGAAGAAAAAGTGAGAGCCCTTCCTGAGTGGCAACAGCACAACAAAAGACAGTTATTAAATAAATCAACCAACTTGGGCCCACAGGAGAACCTGTTGCTGCAACTGCATGAGCTCTCCCAGGAAAAAATGAGAGGTCAGGTCAAACACTCGGTGTGGTATTATATAAGCTGAAGAAGCAAAAAGAATCCTATAAGCCCCAACCTTAGAGGACTCTGGAAGAAAGTTGAGATTTCTTTATCTTCTGGCCACATTTTTTTGTCACCCCTGAAGACCTGCAACTCAAACCTAGAGAAGTGATTTAGATTTTTTGGGTCCCTTTTTCCATCTATAAAAATGGGGATGATAAATATTGTGAGTTGCTCCTCAGAGGGTTCACGCCACTGCTAGCAAAATATTACTCTTGTGGAAACTCAACACACAGATGCTCAGTTTTAGCAATTCTCTCCGTCTCTAAGGAGCACTTTGGGAACCACAGAGAAGCAAGACTTAGATGCTCACCTTGTCTAACAAGAAAGGTACAGGAAGTCTGGTTTCTGCAAGATCCTGCAGAGTGGCATCTCTGTGGACTCTGTTACTCCATGTAGCACTTCCTAGTAAAGCAAGGTATACGTGGGGAACGCTGGTGGCTGGCGGGGGCAATAATACTTAGAAGATACTGGTTAAGAGCATGGATTCTAAAGCCAGACCACCTAGATCAGAATCCCAGCTCCTCCAATATCTACAGGTGACTTTTTATAAATCTATCAACCTCTCTGACCCTCAGCTTCCTCATTTGTATAGATAATAACTATACATACTTCAGGAGGTGACAGGAAAGACTAAAACAAAGAATGAAGATAAAGTACTTAGCATACTGCCTGAAACATGAGAAGCAACCTAAAATGTTAGCCACTAATATTATTATAGTTTGATATTAATGAAGGCTCAAGCAACGTGTCATGGGAAAGAAATTATAGAAGTACTGGCCTGACTTGAAATCAGAAAGCCGAGGAAAATATTTCTGGAAAAATGCCAAAATTATCTCACAACTATCAATTGCTTATTACTGCCATGAGGCAGGTAAGCTACCGATAACTGAAGCCCACAGACCATTGCTTAATTCCATTTCACCTGACATTTCCAGCCTCTGCCCTAGTATTCCAACAAGCCTTGTGGGAAATACAAATATGCAGCCCTATGCTTCTCCCTTTGTTTCTAATCTTCTTAAGGTCAAGAAGCAAAATGAAGAGCGAAACAAAAAATACTAATGGCCTGAGCAGTAGTATATCTACACCCAGGGGTGAGGAGCCAGATGAAAAGTTCCTCTTCTCAGGGAAACATCTAGGATTAAATCACCTGGGATAGGAAGCCTGGGACCCAGAAAGAACTGTGAGGAAAGAGGGGTTCAGAAAGAACATGTCAAGGACAGTGTCGAGTTTTCCAAGCATCAGGAACCAGCTTTGGCTTGAAGACCAAAGCTCATTAGCCACTGGAGGTCCAGAGATTATATGAAGTCATATAACGAAATCACCAAACTCACTGAGTAAGAAAAGAAAGGAACACACTGGCAAAAATCATCCTCAAAAACACATCTCAGCCCAGAAAGGAACGTAAGGAACTATGTTCCAAGCAAGGGATCCAACTCCCCTTTGGCTCCAAAATGCTACCAAGAAATAAACCAGTAAAGAAACAGAAGCCCCAGCTTATGTTGTTTAGCGACACCTCCCAAGTACTATTCAAACACAGCCTTTGTTTTCTGTTGCAGTTATTTGACAAAGTTAAATATCATTTTCAAGACAATGAAAAAATAAAAATATTAGAAGCCCTGCAAAAATGAAATTATATGGCCCACTCTCTAGATTTAGCAAACATCTTTCTTCCTCCCATGTTGTCCTTTATTAAAATCTAATACTAATGTGGGGTTAATGTGACAGCCCTGAGTACACAGATGAAGTTACAAAGGAAATAAGCTTTTATTACTTTTCCAAAGACAAAGCAATAACTTAGAATAACAGAACAATGTTAAACTTTCTACCGCTTTCCACCCTCAAATTCTCTCCTTTTCTTTCTCCATATTATAGGAAAATTTTCTTTAAAAAAATTAAAACTCCATTTATGAGTTTACAATAGAGCCATAGCTAAGAATAATCTCATATTTTTGTAACAACATCTTCCAGAGGCAAGGAAAAATGTCTTTGAAATTATCCCCCAAATTTAACTCGGTTTCTTATTTTCAAGTATACTAGGCTAACTGGCACTATATTGTTAGACGGGACTTCTCCCTCTTACCCATTCCCCTTAGCCACCTAACCACCAAATTCTTTTTTTTCTTTAGCCTCCTGAATCTCTCTCAGATTTGTCACCTCCTTTCAGTACTTCTCATATTTCAGATGCTGTCAATCTTCTCAAAAGCATCCTCCTAGCCCACTAGACTGGGATCCTTGTAAGCTGTCTGATTTCCTCCCTTCCCTGCTTAAAAAAGTCAACAACTTCCCATCACTTACAGAATCATGTCCCCACTCTTTGGCATGCCCCACTTATATGTCTGTCTACTCTCTCCTCCATCCCCCCAACCCTCTCCTCCTTTCCTACTTCCCATCCTTGTACACACGTGTGCATGCATGCACACACACACACACACACACACCCTTAGGATGGCCACCACCCACCACTACCATTTAACTCTTACAGTTCTAGGAAGCCTGTGGTTCTCTAATCCTCCCATGCTATTGTAAACTCACTTTTCACATTCTGTGTCTCAATTATGCTTCCTTCTTGATTATTGCATTTAACAAAGAGTGATATAGCTCTTATCATGCCAGGTCTTATTCCATGAGCTTTGTGAGTATTAACTCATTCAATCATTACAACCTTGTGAGACAGATATTATTATTCTCCTCATTTTATAGGTGATGAAACCCTGGCACAGATCAGTTAAGAAACTTGCCCAAAGCCACACAGCAAGTAAATTGTTGGAGGGAGGAAAGAGGCAAGAGCCAAACCCAGGCAGTCCAGCTTTATGTCTGCGCCCCTCACCACACATGCACTGCCTCCATCTGCTTCTTCCTTGCTCTGTATCGGCTCCTCTGCAAAGCCCCCTCTGACTACCGACCACAACCGCACATCAACCCCACTTAATGGGTCTCATGAAGAGTCTTATTATATGATAACCACCATGACCTTTCTTCTCATTTTCGACCATAAGTTGCTAGAAGGCAGACGCTATCATTCATCATGGTATCTCAGCAAGGTGCTCAATACCTGTTTGATGAATGACCCAATAAGGATGACAGATAGCCTTATTACATGTTCCATAGTTGGTATAAGGAGAAATTCAAAGAAAGTGGAAGCTAAGGATTATGGGGTTCTTTCAATATTTCATGTTTCCAGCTAACATCCTATCAAAGCCATAAATTGCAGGAAACACTTGCATGCATGCCTCTACCCCCATTCTACCCCCCGCGCAAAGATCAGCGCGGTCTGAAAGGATGGTCTCAGATCCTAGAAATGCTCTATATCTGTGTTGTCCCACATGTTGAGTACTTAGCTAGAAAGACTGAGAAACTGAATGTTTTTATTTTACTTTATTTTAAATTTAAATAATCACACGTAGCTGGTAGCTAACATATTGTATAGTGCATGTCTAGACCATTTGCAAATCATCAAGTGGCAGAGAACAGAGCAGTGAGAGGAACAGAAAGTGGGAAGCAGTTAGAAATATGCAAAGAACACATGGTACTGGGATAGCAAACCTGCCTGGTGTGACTGGAACTGTGGAGTTTCCTGGGACTTTCAAGGCCAAAAATGGGACAGTCCCAGGCAAACCAGAACCACTGGTCAACCTACTCAGTGCCTAGAAAGAACTAAAAGTAGATTCTGTGCAGGAACTCAGGAAACTGAAGCAGGAGATGGAGCAGGAAAAACACTGAGTTTGGGCCAAGGTGAAGATAAAATATATGGTGGGCTGGCATTGTCTTGGAAGCCATACCCTCTCTTCAGATTTTCATGTATCTACATATTCTAACACCCAGGTTCTAGCACAGAGATTTCAAACAAATGTGTACCTGCTCTTTTTCAAATACATGTGCTTTATTTTACTCATCTGTCTCTTACCAGGGAAATCAAGACAGCAGCTATTCAAATGTCTTTGATCTACCATTTACATTTCCATTCTCATCCCATAATCTGTTAATCTTTCCAGTATCTCAGTGCAAGGCTGAATTAAATTCCCATATTGAATCCCAACATGAAAGGCATTTCTTTGTGAGCAGCTCAATATGATGTTCTTCTAAATGACATTTAAAATGTTCGGCTCAGTAATGGGATGATAAAGAAGGGCACCCGGTGTTAGTACACATTGGTAAAAAGAACATTTTTTTTTTATCAGTCAGAAACCAAAAAGATAGAACAAGATAATTAAAAAAGAAAAAGTTTATTCCTGCTAGACTGCCACAAGAGTATTATGACTCAAAATGTAATAGTCACTGAATTCCTGCAGGAATCTAACTTCTTAAAAAGACATCAGACATCAAAGTCTGAGTCATGCCACATTAACCACCAATGGCCAAAGAAAAGTTTGAATACCACTGGAAAAGTTAAATATTAGACTTTCCCTGAAACACTTAAACTCAGAGAAGTAGGTATTGCGGTTGTCATACCGACTTGTGTGAATTCTTTATAGGTTTCCAGACCAATCTTTGCAACCCCCTTCTGTTGCTATGGTGACCCAAATAAATTCTCTCCTGAGATTCATTTCTCTCAGATGCCAATGCATCAGGTCAAGCAGACAGGCAGGCTAGCAAATAACGCACTGGCCTAAACATTCTCACACTCTCTGGGCAGCCACAAAGAGCTTTCCTCAACACATCACACCCTATCTCAACATTTTCAAAACTGTAATTCCATTACATTGAGATAAAAAAATTATTCCAAGCTTTGGTACTTCTTTTATTTCTCTAACTAACAAGATGAATCCCTGCACAAGGCAAAGTGTAAGAAGCTGAATATCAGAAATTCTCCTAACATCCACTTCATCACTCCTATGCTCACCAATAAGACCTGATTGATGGTTTTCAGTAAAATAAAGATAAATGCAAGGACTTTCACCGTCCAACCTCCATATAGTACCAGCAGATATGGTATTTACTACTTAGAATTAGGGACTGGGGAGACTGAGATATTACCCCCAAAAAATTCATGAAGGAAGAACATTTGGTTCATAGAAACTATGCAGACATAATTCTAGGGGAGAAAGCCTTAAAGCCTTTTTGCCATTAGAGATGTTACAGTTTAAAGCCTCAGTGTTTGAGCATCCTTGTCCCCTGCACGTGTTAAATCTGTATTACATACAGTGCAAATATTTCTCAAGACAGAACAGCATACCAAGCAGCATTTCACAGTGATAGTATATATGTAACAGGAAGCAAAGAGATGCTACCCACATTCTCTAAAAATCCAAGTCTGTTAATGTTACCCAAAGATGTCCAACATTTTGACCCCAAAACTAATACAAGGCACATAATAAGAAAGGCAAAAATAAGAGTTGGGCATTCTATCCTAGGGCTGCTAGTATATTATTGACACTTTCCCTCTGCCCCTTAGTAATGCCTCACCACAACCCAATAAAAGTTGTTACCCCCACTTTGAGCACAGAGGGATAAATTAGTTTGTCAGAAGTCACACAGCCAAGAAGAATATGTATGGGAGTCAAAGTCTTAGTTCAAGTGCCTGGGCTTGTTACCCCCATGCTGTACTGTCCCTGAGGGTCCCCAGTGCACTTGGATGAATCAGACTCTGACTAGAGATTTTCTACCTTCAAATGCCTCCAAATCACTATCTATCCTCCACCTCTAAACATACATGTGCTCACTCACTCTCCCTTTCTCGTCCCCCCTTCTGTTTCTGTGCTTTTCCCAGGGCTCTGAGACCAGCTGTTTCCTGGGGAGCTTAGCACTGCTAGAATGGGACGTTACTCCTCTACCAAATTTGCGGTCCAGGGCAGAAATGAAACTGTCAGGAGCCAGAGACTACAGACCAGAGGAAGTTTTCACTGAGCCTAGGGGAGCAGCCAGAGGTTACCACTGTTTTGGAAGACAGAGGTGAGGAGACCAGGAAGACAAAAAGCAAGCACATACTTTCCACTTCTATGTCATGGTTTCCCCCGAAGCAGAAAAAAAGAAAAAAGAAAAAAAAAAAACAAACAAACATGGGACTGGCTGCCCCCACACTTGTACACAGGGACTCTGGCCAGACTATGAGGAGGGGATGATTCCACGAGAGGGCTGGATAAACCAGCACAGAAAGCTTTGAGCAAATAACAAGTGCAATGAGCCTAGAGATTCAAAGAGAAAGAATGGGAACGAACGGGAGAGAGGGAGCAGGCCAATACACAACTGGCCCTTTTGTGCCCACCCCCCACAGGTTCTGAGCCCCCGCGGCGGACGCGCCAGGGCCTGTTGTCCCCTCCTGCTCATCCAGCTCCATAGCACTTGCCTCTCTCCTTCCTCTCCAAGACAGGTTTAAACCGAGGTTGGTATTTTGAGGGTCAGCATGGGTGTTTTTCAGTGACTTTTGAATACTATTAACCTTTTCTTATAAACCAGTGTCTTTCTCTTATTAGGAACTTAAAACTATATATGCTGGAGATTCTTTGGTCTTGAAATGCCAGTTGGATTTCTTAATGGCCATCCATGCAAACGGGACTAACATGAAGAAATCTGCCTTAAAGGCAGCAAACTTTTGGAGGGGAATACATCTACTCTATATATCAAGGGATAACTGTTTTTGACATCAGACATCAAAGGAGTCATGAACATTCATATTCCTCTCCAAAGGACAGCTAGGAATCTTATAAGCAGAGTCCTAGCATGACTCACTTGTTAGCGTTTGCTGCCCGGGGCACAAAATGTCTCATCAACAAGACTTGGGGTTTTGGATAACTGCCTCTTAAGTGGATTCAGCTCTTAACCTGAATTGCATATTTTTCTCCTTCATTACATGTGATTTAATTTCTCAAGAATTAAATTATTTTTAAAGTTCTTCTAAATTAAATGAAGAGTAAATAAAAAGATCTCTGACAAAAAAAAAACTGAGTAATTTTATTAGGAATATGATAAATGTGATAGTTTGCAGTAGCCTGAAAATCCCATTATATGCAATTAAGGAGCTACATTAATGTAATTGTAGACTTCCTAGCATTTTAGCCCAGCACATACAGTATTTACAGATAATTGCATAGTAAGGGGGAAAACGCAAGCTGTGAGTCTAGCATGCACGTGACTTATGTTGTCAAATTAAAACCTGGTTGGGTTTCTCCTTGAGTTATTATCTCTAAAAAGCTTAATTTTTATCTTTTCAAGATGGGAAAATGCACAGGCATGCAAATGAAATGTTTCCTGTTAAAAACTATACAAAGTGCCATGAAATTACAGGCACTATTAAAATAAGGTAATAGTCATTTGGATAATACTAACTCCAAATTTGTAACTCTTTGACTAGAACTTCACTGAACAAAGAATTCTAAGGCAAATTAATATCGTAAACAGTATGCAAGGATAGATAACTTACTTTTATGCTTATGAGACCTCCTATGTGCACACTGTTAGCATAAAAATGATCCTAAAGTTACAAAAGAGCCAATGGGTGACAGGAAAATATCATGGAAAAAGTGCTCACCTAGGCTGGAAGAAATCTAAGTTCCTATGCTACTCTGTTGACAATAAATTACATAATCCTGAAAAAAATTAAACACTCCACATCTCAGTTTCTTCAATTATAAAACTCAGTTGTTGAAATAGATAAGCCACAAAAGTCACCTCAGTCTAGAAATTAAGATGCTATCTAACTGTTGAAGCAGGTCCTGGTAGGATGAATAATTTTCAGCTATCAGGTTGAATTGAATTATCTCAATTTGAAAACGGTGCTACATGTATTTTTAAATAGCTAAACTTTTCATTAATTTAAGTTCACCTACCTTCAGGTATGATAGGGGAGTAACATAGACCAGGCAGTTGTGATGAGTCAGGAACTGTAATAGCCACTTCTATATATACTGAATAGGTTTACTCTGTGGGGAAAGAAAAATACCAAATTTAGTTTGTGCAGTGCTAATTTTACATTAAAAGGGGTTATAATCATTCTAAACTCATTTAACTTCAATATGTGCCTAAGACCATGGTCATGATCATAGTGGTCATCATCCTAAAGCCTCTGTTGAGTACTGGGTAGAGCACTGAGTGCGATGGGCCCTTCATCCTCCAAAACACCTTACACAGAGTAAGTACGATGACTGTCTCCATTCTACAAATGTACAAAGTAATGAGCCGTGGAGAGGTGAGGCTGGGCAACTTGCCCCAGGCCACCCAGCCAGCATGCACATGAATCAGGACTTGAACTCAGGTCAGACACTAAATCTAAAGCTATGCCCCAAACCAGTTTGCACACAGACTCAAGAGTGACATTATTCTCTTCTTCCCACTGCCCTCTAATCATTAAAGAGGTCAGAGGAAAGTGGATATATAATAAACACCCTCTATCTAATTTCCCCCGCCGAATTCATGAAGAATAAGTAACCGATCCAGCCGTTTCCCAACTCCTGCTCCTGTATGATAGAAAACAAATATTCTTGCTAAAGGGCTTGGATGGAAGCTATCATCAGGAATGAAATTTCAAATGATAGCTGCCCAGAACCACACAGCAATACATTATCACTCATATAGTTCATGGAACATTCATTCATTTTCTTTAACATCAAGTTTAACTTTGCAGGAGGCGAGTTATGTTATAAAACAGCAAAAAAAAAAAAAAAAAAAAAAAAGCCTGAAAATGTTGATATGATTGTCTATCTAGCGGAAGGGAGACAATTTGCAGCGAAATAATTGGTACATTTTCCCACTGCATTATGTTTCTCAAAACATGTTACTGTGGGAGGAGATTAGCTTCCCCTTTCTTCAGGAAGAAAATGACTTGTCTCCTATAGTGAATAGAACTGTCATTCTGAGAGCTGACAAATGCTAACAACCTTTGGAGGTGCAGTGTGCCAGCATCTAAAAAACAAATAAAATAAAATGAAGAATCCAGTAACCAAAGAAAGAAAGGTCATGAAAGAAAATAATAGGGTAGGACCCTTAAACATTAAAAAAAAAAGTATTGGCAATCTACTTAATTCTAGAAATAACAGTCATATACTAAAATGAAAGGAAATAGAAATAAATAATTCTAAATTAAAATCACTTCAATTAGTTTACATTTTTATGTTAGATTGTAGAGCACCAAATTAAATATAATGGATTCTATTCTGTTTTGCTAAAAATATAGTTGCATTAGGAATACAATTAATAGATCTGGCCACAGATGTTCCAAACAGTCATGATCAGAGCCAGAGTTGGGACCATCAGAGCTGAGGTAGCACTGTTCTTACACCTGTGGTCCCATGATCCTGATGGGATTAAAATATTTTGGTGACAGAGAAAAACCGATATGAGACCATAAGATGATGCTAGATGGATAAGGGGTCCTGAGAGGCCATTATAACAGAGACGACTGAGATTCTGGCAGATGATGCAATCAAAAGAAGCTTCCGGTCAATCTTCATCTCTCTTTTTCCTGTCAGAAAAGGCTCTCAAATAATGATATTTTTATGGCAGTATTTTCTTTTTGCTGTTTGTTATTTCCATCAGATAAAAATCTGTAACTGACAAAACTTAAATTTTTGTCTGTCAAGATAGAGTACTTATATTCTTGTTACCCTAAGTACATTCCCAAATACTTAATCATCATAAAATTGGGGGTGCTGCTAAAAACCAATGTGTACCTTAGAGAAGGGAACTTTAAACAATGTTAATCACTGTTCTGTACTTCATGAACATGTAACTATTAGAGGTGGAAGCGTCTTCAGCAGATATCCCAAAGGTCTACAAAAGAAATGCAGTTCTCCACAAATAACCTGTAACAGAAATACTAAGTACTTGACATGCATGAAGTTATTTGCCCTTCACAGTTCTGTGAAATGTACTATGATCATCCTTACTTTGAAGAAAAAGAAACAGAGGATTGGAGGATCTGAATATTTACTCAAGGTGCCACGAATAAGTGGTCAAGTTTAGATTTGGTAATTTTCTATTGAAAGTTAGTCATTGTGAATTTTACATCGCTGGATGTTGGATATTTTTATATTCTTTTCTTGAGCTGTATTCTGGAATGTTGTAAAGTTACTTGGGAAGAATTCATTTCTTTCAGGTCTTGGTTTTAAGGATTGCTAGGCATGACCAGAGCAGTTTTTTAGTGAAGGGCTAAGTATTCTCCACAACTAAGGCAAAATTTTTCAGAATACACTACCTGATGCCCCATGAATTATGAGGTTTTATACACTGGCTGGTGGAAACAGAAACTTGCCCCAGGCTTGTGTGAGCTCCTAGTATTATCCCTCTAAACCTTGGAAGTAGTTCTCTCCCTATCCTTGGTAGTTTCCTCTCATTAATGAGCTGGTTATCACTCAGCCAAAGACTCCAGAGGGACCTTCTGCAGATTTCTGAAGCTCTCTCTCCATGGCCATCTCTCTTCTCTACAACACTCTACCTTATAAATTCTGGCTCTGGCCTCCCAAGAATCTTAGCTCTGTCATCTCACTCAGGGGAGCTGCCCTGATCTACCTGAGTTCCCCTTGCCTACACCTTAACCTGGAAACTCTCTAGGCAGTGAGCAAGGGCAATTACAGGACTCACCTTATTTGTTTCCCATAGCTCAAGGATCACAGTCCTTCATGACATGATGTCCGATGTCTTAAAAGCTGTCCAATGTCAAATGTTTCCTGACTTTCTAGTCATTTCAGAAAGGAAGGTAAATCTAGTTCCTTTCACTCCATCTTAGAAGCAGATGTTCTCAAGCTCAGAGTTGAAACTATGTGCTCAGTTTTCAGAACCTGAGACCATACTGCTATCCTAGTTTTTATGAAGTAGTTTAGACCAGAGAGGTTAAAGAACTAAAGAACATATCCCCCCAAAAAGACAACTATCTCCTTCCTTTTAATACAATTTTTTTCCTAAAATACTATTATTTGTACAGTGGTATTAGAAGGGGTAGGAGAAATAATAGTCATATCTTCTGTGAGTTAAATATTTTCCTCAAAGCTCAACTACCAGATTTTCCTCTGAGGGAATACTTACATCTTCTGGGAGAACTAGTCCTGGAAGATCACCCACAGAAATTTTAAAAAATTCCATGTTTATGATATGGTAAGGTGGCTTCACCCATTAAGCATCCCACTCTTGATTTCAGCTCAGGTCATGATCTCAGGGTTGTGAGATTAAGTCCTGCGGCAGGCTCCACGCTCAGCTGGGAGTCTACTTGAGATTCTTCCTCTGCCTCTCCCTCTGCCCCTCCCCCCGCTTGCATGCTCACGCTCTCTCTCTAAAATAAATAAATATTCTTTTAAAAAATTGCATGTTTATGTCCATGAATCTTACGTAATTATCCATATAGTGTATGAATGAGGGGGGGTTCACTAAAGTCTCTGACAATCAGGGTAAATCTAAGTACTGCAGACGTATATCTCACTTTATCCAACAGATCTGTTCCTTTAAAGAGCTATGCCTAAATCACTATACTGTACAACTGAAACTCATATAATACTGCATGTTAACTATACTAAAATTAAAAAACTTAAAATTTTAAAAATACGTAGAACATTAAAAAAAAGAGTTTTGCTTAAATCAAACTTGAGCAAATTGAATGATTTCAAAAGCAACAGTGAAGCTTACTGTTTAAAATAATAATAATATCTTCTGTGAATTGAACCAAAGCCCCCATTGTCTTCATGGAAGCCTGCAAAGCCTCGTGATTAAAAGTACATGTTTAACCCAAAAAATAAATAATCCAGTTAAAAAAATGAGAAGATATGAACAGATATTTTTCCAAAGAAGACACAGAGATGACTAAAAAACACACGAAAGGATGCTCAACATCTTTTATCACATCACAACAGTCAGAATGGCTAAAATTAACAACACAGGAAACAACAGGTGTTGGTGAGAATGTGGAGAAAGGGAAACTCTCTTGCACTGTTGGTGGGAATGTAAACTGGTGCAGCCACTCTGGAAAACAGTAGGGAAGTTCCTCAGAAAGTTAAAAATAGAATTACCCTATGACCTAGCAATTGCACTACTAAGTATTTACCCCAAGGATCCAAAAGTACTGATTTGAAGGGATACATGCACCCCAATGTTTATAGCAGCATTATCAACAATAGCCAAATTACAGAAAGAGCCCAAATGTCCCTCGACTGATGAATGGATAAAGAAGTCATGTATACACATGCACACACACACACAATGGAATACTACTCAGCCATAAAAGTGAATGAAATCTTGCCATTTGCAATTATATGGATGGAGCTAGAGAGTATTACATGAAGTGAAATAAGTCAGTCAGAGAAAGACAAATACCATATGATTTCACTCCTTTGTGGAATTTAAGAAACAAAAGAACAGGGGCGCCTGGGTGGCTCAGTGGGTTAAGCCTCTGCCTTCGGCTCAGGTCAAGATCTCAGAGTCCTGGGATCGAGCCCCACATCGGGCTCTCTGCTCAGCCGGGAGCCTGCTTCCCCCTCTCTCTCTGCCTGCCTCTCTGCCTACTTGTGATCTCTTTCTCTCTGTCAAATAAATAAATAAAATCTTTAGAAAAAAAAAAAAAGAAAAGAAACAAAAGAACATAGCGGGGGAAAAAAAGAGAGGCAAACCAAGAAACAGACTCTAAACTACAGAGAACAAACTGAAGGTTAATGGAGGGTATATGGGTGGGGGGATGGGTTAAGTGAGTGATAGGTATTAAGTGGGGGGCACTTGTGATGAGCACCGTGTGTTATATGTAAGTGATGAATCACTAAATTCTACATCTGAAACTAATATTGCATTGTGTGTTAACTAGCTGGAATTTCAATAAAAACTTGGAAAATAAAATAAAGCAAAGCATATCAGAGGGGAGGTAGATGGGGAATGGATGAAACAGGTGAAGGGGATTAAAAGTACACTTATCTTGATGAGCACTGAGTAATGTACAGAATTGTTGAATCACTGTATTGTACATCTGAAACTGATACAATACTGTATGTTAACTATACTGGAATCAAAATAAAAAACTTAATAAAAATAAATAAAGGCACAGGTTTAAGAACCAGGCAGGCTGGGTTTAAATCCCAGCTTTCCAGCTATGCAACCTTGGCCAAGTCATTTAACTCATCGAAGCCTCAGATTCTGCTATAAAATGAGGATAAGAATACCTACCTCTTGGATTGTTGGGAGGATTTATAAAATACCTGTAAATTACCTATAAAATACCTGTAATCCCAACAAATGTACTTAGTGAAAGTATGATGCTTAGCACTAAATTAAAGTTAACTATCATTAGTTCTCTTATCTAGAAAAATTTAAAATTAATACAATGAGAGAAAATAAGAAATAAGTTGTTATAAAATAGTCATCTCTAGTTAAGTCTTTCTGCATGTATGCTGGGTTTTAGTCTAATTTTAAATATATTGAAATACATAAATACATACTAAAGTAAAAATATTTAACATATTTAAATACCCAACAATTTCTTAGAAGATTTTTATAATTAAAATAATAAACCTTGGTATCACTCTCTTTAAATTTTCATTTACTTAATGTCATTCATTAATACTCACGTGCCATAGTAGCTAATTCTGCAATATTCACATACCTTCCACAACCCACCACACCCCTGTAGTTACTATTTTCATCAACCATAAATATTCATTTCTTTAATTATTTTCATCTTTCTGACATATGTGAATCAAATCCTTTAGCACTAAATATCCTCATCACTTTCCACAACTTTTAAAATTCAGATAATACTTCCCCCAGAATTATAGAAAATCAAAAATTACAATGTCCCTTTCAATCCGCTGTTTCTCACACCTAAACATACTTATTTGGACAGCCATATCATACTTCAGACCAGACACTTGTATTAGTCCATAAAAGTAGGTTAGCCTTAAAAGAACTGACCTAGCAACCCTAGATGAGGAAGCATAATCATCATTTTTTTTATAACTTTTTCTTAGGATCTCTTAATACATCTGTGTTTAAGAATACATTCTAAGTATATTTAGTATTTTAATTTGATAAATCTGGCAACCCTTAACATGTTTGAAATAGGCATATGCTTGTTATATTCACAGTCTAGAAAAGGCTATATGTGAACATAACTGTGTGAGTTGGTAGAATATTTAAAAGCCTGAAGGTTGTCAATGATACAAAATATGAATATTTATGATATTTTAACACATCTTAGTATAATTTCTTTTGCCCTAGTGATTCCAACAAGTTTTAATGCAACACAAATGTAAAATGTCACCGACTTCTTTAAATACAACCTCCAAATCAAACACTAGGATGGCAATTGAAGGCACACTTAGTTTTCATTTCTGTAATAGCTCATCGCAAGATGCATCATTATTTTGTGTTAGTAGACTTCTGTAGCATCTAGCAGACAACAAGAGGTTCACACCAAAGCCAATTTCAATTAATTCAAGATGGAAAATTTCATGTGACACTATCAAACACTTTACCAAAATGAGATAGATTACATCTACAATTTCACATTACTTTTATCTACTGATCTTGTAGCTCTATCAAAAAAAGCAATCAAGTTTTTCTGGCATGATTTGTTCTTTTTAAATTCCTATTTTATAATGTCCATTATAATTATCCTTATATGTTTCATCAATGCTTGCAAATTTTCTATTAATGCTCATTCTATTCTTTCAATGTAGATTTACCTGCTTTTACTAGATAATTATGTCAGTGTTGTTCATTGTTTTAAAGAACAACAATAATCATTAAGATAATGCTCAAGAAATTACTCCTCATATTTGGGTTGATAAAAGAATTCAAATCAATTCTACAAATACTTACTGCACATTTACTAATTGCTTATTACTCTGCCAGGCAATGTAGGGAAGACAGATTAGCAGAAGAAAACTTTTGTCTGGAAGCCACTGATCTCATGGAGGAGATAAAATATAGACTAATGGGAATTCAGCATTCATTGGTACCCAATGTTTTCAAACTCTAGTAGGTTAAAAAAAAGTCTTATTATTAAAATTCAAGTTTTCATGCTTATTTCCAGAGGTTCTGATTCAGCATTTGTGTTTTTAACAAGCACTCCCCAACTGATTCCAGAATAAGCATTTTTAAACCACACTTGAGAAAAAATGATATGGACAGTCAAAGTACCAGGGGACCAGAATAGAGTTCTGCCATTATAGGCAACATTATACAAAAAGACTTCCCAACAGAATCAGGACTTTCAGGATACCAGACTAACAGAGTTCTTATACAACATTATCTGTATTAGCAGTGCTGGAATTGATTTCGAAATATACTTGATTTACTGACAAAACCATGATCTGCTGCTCTTTGGTCAAATCAATTAAGCAATGGAGAAAACATTACAGTAACTTGCCCATGCAAAAATAAGCGTGTTTCCCTGTCAAAGGAGCTAAAATAAATTTAACACGGAGAACCATTTATCTGGGTTGCTTTCACATTATATACATTGGATACATCCCAGAACATGGGAATTTGTCAATATTTTAGTGACGATCTAGAAAGCAATACTTGGAAGATAATTTCAGAGCCACCAAGAGATTTTTATCCCATGAGTAAGCCTTGTAATACTTCTGGGAAAGCCTGTAGTGTTAAATATGATTACTCTAGATTCATGAGGTATCATATAAAATTATTACTTGAACGTGTATAACTAAATGCCTTTCTTCAAATATCTCAGACCGATCTACTGTATTATTTCATTTTTTGTGTTATATATGTGACACCAGCATAGCAGTCAGGGCCCAATCAGAAAAATAGTATTTAAAACAGAGGGATTTAACAGAGGGGACTTTGTTAAACAAATGTGAAAGAGATGAATAACCAAAGGGAATAGTGAAGCAACTGAGAGATTAGCAGTATAGGAAGTCTCTTCCTCCAAACCTAGTAGAGGAGAGGTATTTGTGTTTCCAGAGCCCAGAGGCAGGGTCACCTAACTAAAGCCAGAACAATGAGGCTAGTCTGGACTGACTACAATAATGGAGAAGCAGCCCTCCAGGCAGAGAGAGGGATGGAGAAATACCCTGCTTTCTCCCTTCCTCCCACCCTCCAATCTCCTGCTAAGCGCCTTCCCACAACTCAGCATAGCAAAATGTCAGCTGACAGGTGACCTTTGGAAACACAGTCAGGCCCCCTGCTCCTCAGAATAGAGCAGGAAAAGTAAAAGAAAGTGGTTTGAGAGCAAATAAGCCAAGATCTAGGAAAGGTGGTGGTGATGGTGGTGGTTATTACTTTATAGTATCCCTTTAAAACAGAGAAATTGAGTTTGCACAATGAATTTGAAATTTTTATAGAATCTCAACTCAGTGTTTCACTTATTCAACAGTACATGCTGCTTCCAAATACACTGCATTTTATTCTCTTATTCTTTTTCACTCTAGTTTGCTATGATTTAAAATTCAGTGTTCGAGTAAGCTTCATTATTCTTTTTATATTACTAAATGCAAATCCTTTCTTCTTATTCATCTCTCTTACCTATACATCAGGAGATATTCTTATTTCATTCCTGATACGTTTTTAATTGCCCAAACATCTTTACTCCGTATTTTTTAAATGTACATTTCTAAGGAACAATCTGGTATTAAAACCATTTAATTACCATAATTTTGTTCTCACTGCATTAATGGAATTTTTGTATCTAGTAATTTCTATTCCCCATGCAGAAGGCTATAGATTAGTCTCTTTAGCCCATTTATCTAGTAAGAAGGATGTGCTCAAAACAAAGTTTGCTATCTTCCCTCCTCCACCCAGAAAAATCAATCATATTAACTGAGCACTGCAAGGAGCTTTATGTTTAGCAAAGTGCTTTGCATAGTTTGTGTGTGTGTGTGTGTGTGTGTGTGTGTGTGAACAGAATGGTTTCAAGGATGAGAAACAAAGAAACGCAATTTATGTATAAATAAATTCCTTTCCACGTATTTATGTATAAATACATAAATGCAACATATAATTTAAGTTATATAATCATGTTCTCAGAACACATAATTTTCTTTGCCACAGTTATCCAAAATCCACAGATTATATTTCAGTTGATCCCCACTTTTTCCTTAACAAGGAATTTCTAGTCTTATCAGGTTAGTCTCCTTACTGGCCACTCAACACCTCCATGTTCAATTTGGGCTCCATGATACCCCACGCTCCACTAGCCATGACTTCTCTGTTCTCCCATGTGCTAAGTCCCATCTCCTTGAGGGAATTTACCATAATGGGCCAGCCCAGAGGATCCCTCTTCCTTCTCATTAGCTCCTATTAAACAAATATCTATGGATTAAGTATATATTCATTACTTCATGTATGTGCTTTGTATCCTCAAAAAGTCCTTTAAATTTTTGAGGACAGGACCTGTAGCTTAAATCCCACAATACTGTTAAGTAAACAGCAAGTACTCAAAACATACTGAATGCCACTGAAGTTCTATAATCAGTCCTGGAGAGGGGTTTCTGAAGTCACCATAAGATGCTGGAGTAAAGGCAAAAAAGAACGATATTATAATGCAAAATGTAGAAGAACAGATGAGAAACCAAGTGACCCAGAAGGAAGCAGAAATAAATCGATTTTGGGTAAGCAGGAGTAGATCTCCCTTAAAGAAACTTAGATATTTGGGGAAAGTTCCCAAGACATTTCTTTTCCCTCCTTTGGAACAAAAAAGTCGTATTTTTATCTTCACTGATTAAATTTTTGTTTTAGCCGGCAATATATTTTTGCTGCCTCTCGCATTTTGAAAAATAACTCTGAGGAATTTCATCTCATAGTCACTCTTGATGATCTGTCTTCTACCCTGTCTTAATTCAGTTTAATCAAGAGGATCAAATCTGAAGTCTATCTGTAGCTCTGATTAGGTGTTCACTAAATGTGATTTTAAGTCCCAAGTCTCAAGATACCATCCTTCTCAGAGCCTCCTGAAGGTCAACGGGGATTACACCAGTGGCAATTAACCAACGTGCTTCCCCTCAGGGCACCCCTCCCCCACCTACCTGGCTCTTATCATTCTGCCCTATCTCCTCATTTAAACCTCTCCACACCAATAAGTCTTCAACTTAAAAATCAATTTTCTCCCTGTTTCAGTTTCTTTTTCACAGTTGCTTCTTCATTTAATCTTCAAGGCCATCTCAATCCCCATAAATCTAAACACGGCAATCAAATGTCTCGTCTGTTTAAAATGTCTCGCCACAGGTGGGGCACGAATCCCCCCTCCTGATGGATTGGGCAATTTAAAAGAAAGATGGTGAGCACGGGAAATTGTATCTCCAGAAAAAGGCCCTTCCATCGGAAACCTGGGGCTGAAGGGGCAGCTTTTGTTTTTATTATTGAAAGGGTTTATGCTTTAATCTCTGCTTTGAGAATTTTATTTTCTTGAAGAAAACAATCTTAACCATTTATGAGATCTGAAAATCAAGGTTTTCAAAACCCACTGCAAGTGTTTTGTTTACTAGAATGAGAAGACTCCTACTACACCTGAAGTGGGCTCTGTCTCACCCGCTACTACACCCGCTACTGCACCACTCAAAATGCCCTGCAGTAGGCTTCAGGCTAGGGTTCTCTGCTCCTGTGCTCACTCGTTTTTTACTACACAAATACTTAGTGAGCACTTATGATCAATAAGGCACTGAGCTAGGTGCTATAGGGCCAAATAGGATTAGTATGACAAAGGCCCTGTTCTCAGTGACACAGATGTGACAGGCATGGATGTAAACAGTTATACAGAAAGGCAGTATGTGGCAAGTAGTAGACTTTATTTATTGATTCAACAAGCATTTACTGAGTGCTTTCTCTGCCAGGCACTGAGGATACAGCAGAGAGAACAACAGGCACTCTTCCTCCCCTAAAGGAGCTTCTACTCTTGTTGAGTGAGTGACAAATACTACTGGAATGGTCAGACTAATGACCTATGGCATCATGGACCAAGATAAGTGTTTTGAAGACAGTGTATATCTAAGGAGACTGACAGAGACCAGCTGGAGACATGACTTATGGCTGAGACCTTAGAATGAATAGGAGGTGACAAGGCTGGGAGGCTGGGGAAGAACATTCTAGACATGAACAAATAAATAAAAAATGCTATGGGAGCTTGCACAGGGAGAAATCCTTTCAGGATGGGACCGGGAGGGAGAGATGGTACTTCCTAGAGTTCACAGAGCACTGGCACTGGTCCTCACTGAGGGCAGGATTTCATTATTTCATTATTTCATTATTTCATTAAGCCAGAAAGGGCAAAGAAGCAGACCAGGATGAGCAATGCTCAGAGAGAAAGAAATAGCAAGATTTAATCAGGGTGTGTAGGGAACTCAATAAAGAGGCTGGAAAGGGAAAGAGAAGATTGAACATGGAAGGCCCCACCTCTCTGAGCTATAAGAGGGTTGGGATTTTTCTAGGCGTGCAGTGGAAAACCGCTGAAGGCTTTAGAGCTGGCCTCTCTGTTTATATAATTGGGATCATGTGCTAAGGATATCAGTCTGAACTTGGGATATCATTCTGCCATTCTGGCAGCAGGACTGGAGCGGAAGATATAGATGCAAGAGATAGTCACAGAAGCAGATCTAACAGAACAAATCTTAAAAGGAGGTTTTTATGTGTTCAGGAGCTATAAAGAAATTTTACTTTGAGAAAGGACAAAGAAACTCATATATATCGAAAATTATATGTGCTAGACCCTATGCTAGGAGCTTCTTATGAACTGTTTTATTTTATCCCAGGAATTCATAAAATGAGTATTATTATCCTTTTTATACAAGTGAGAAACTGAGGCTCAGAGAAGTTAAGTAAGTTGCCAAAGAGCAAGATAATAATTTATAGAGCCAAGATCTGACCTCAAGATCAGTTTGTTTTACTTCAAGGCAAAAATAACACTTGAAGGTCTTTCTTCTTTCCTAGCACTCAATTCTTACCCTGTTCACCATTCCTTAGACTCTATCGACATTCAAAATGGATTCTTATTGCTCTGAAAACCTCTGACTGAATATGGGAAATTTCCAAAGGATTACCCAGCCAATGTCAGACATATTTCTCTCTGGAAGAAGGGAGATATTATCTCCAATAAGACATACATTTGGAAGAGTAGGGGGAAAATAATTCATGTCTGAAGTACCTGGTCCACTGCTCCCTGAAATTTCAATAGCAGGGCATTTGTAGGACTTGAAAACCAGTGAGTAGATTCAGTATATTAACTTTCATTTTGTTGTCTTTATTTTCCCTGTAGGGATCAAAAGATGAAGAACTCTTGTCAAAGCTCGTAACTCTCTAATTACTTAATTATTAACAGTGAAAATCTGATTTTCGAAGTTGTTTAATGGTCATGCAATAAACCAACATGAGATGACGGTTAATGTCGCAGCTCAGGTCTCCAAAGAGTTGAGTGATGTTGTAGTTACAGTTATTTCCAAGTGGAAATAGAAAAGCCATGACTACAATACTGCCTAGGATTCCCAGTCACCCACTGAACAAGTGAAATGTCTTTTACATTTGGATGGGGTCAAGAAGGAGACTGTTACATAATAAGATTTTTCCCCAACCAGTCTTTGACATAGCAGATAAAAATAAAGTTGATTACTAGGCAGAGGAAAAAAAATGAACCGATTATTAAGCACACTGCATTATTCTTAAGAGTTGTTTTCTGCCTCTTGTTACCGCTGCTGGCTGTGAATTTCAGCATTAATTATCTAGGGGAATCAAAAGTGTACTGATATTATAATTTGAAACCATTATACCAAGTATCTCCATTCCAGCTTATCATGCCTGGCAACAAACAGGAAGGTGAAATGCAAAGTAGCCATAAAAAAAGAAGAGAGAACAAAAGAATAATAAACAGACAACTTTATATTAGTCATGGGAATGATGACAGCCCATCCACAAATATACTACACTGGCCACAATTCTCTGAAGGTCTGTCCATAGAGTTGTAGCGTCACTAAGAGAGGGAAGTTCAGCAGATGGGTTCATTTCTGGACAATCACTGGAAGAAAATATTTCAAGAGGAATTGGCCATACAGAATATTTTAGAGTAGCCCTTATCAAGGAGGGGCAGTCCCTAAAATGGGTGGTCCTGGAACAGATATCTGTTCTTCCATCACAAAGAAAACGGAAGCCATCAGAAGCTCCTGCAATTTTGACCAAATCTACCAATCAGTCAACAGTGTATACAGTCTCTCCTCCTTTCAGTTAGAATATAGGTTGTGCCCTCCCACAGTTGAAAGCCACTCTTACTTGTACTTTGGTCTCTATCTCCTCCCACCTTCTGCTTCTCCTATTACCTCTCTCTTCTTAATGCATCACTCTTTGTTATCCTTTTTTTCCCCTTCCTTTTCCCTCTATCCTTTCCTTCTCCCTCTACCCCAGACTTGCTCACTCTTCCTGAACAGCATTTAAAATGTTTAAATCTTCCACATTAAAAAAAAAAAAGCCATCAACCATCTGTCCAACCTCCAGCTGACAATGTTTCTTCCTTGTTCCTTTTCTGTCCTAAACAAATTCTGTGCCTTCTTTTTTTTTTTTTTAATTAACACATACTGTATTATTTACTTCAGGGGTACAGGTCTGTGAATCATCAGTCTTACACAATTCACAGCACTCACCACAGCACATACCCTCCCCAATGTCCATCCCTCAGCCGCTCCATCTCTTCCACCCCCCTTCCCTCCAGCAACCCTCAGTTTGTTTCCTGAGATTAAGAGTCTCTTGTGGTTTGTCTCCCTCTCTGGTTTCATTTTGTTTCATTTTTTCCCTCCCTTCCCCTATGATCCTCTGTCTTGTTTCTCAAATTCCTCATATCAGAGAGATCATATGATAATTGTCCTTCTCTGATTAGCATAATACCCTCTAGTTCCATCCGCGTCGTTGCAAATGGCAAGATTTCGTTTCTCTTGATGGCTGCATAGTATTCCATTGTGTATATATATATATATATACCACATCTTCTTTATCCATTCATCTGTTGATGGACATCTAGGTTCTTTCCATAGTTTGGCTATTGTGGACATTGCTGCTATAAGCATTTGGGTGCACATACCCCTTCGGATCACTACATTTGTTATCTCTAGGGTAAATACCCAGTAGTGCAACTGCTGGGTCGTAGGGTAGCTCTATTTTCAACTTTTTGAGGAACGTCCATACTGTTTTCCAGAGTGTGTGCCATCTTCTTTATCTCCCTCACTCCTCGTCTCCCTTAATCTGGACCTTTTCTTCATACGCCACTGAAACTAATTCCCAAGATCATCACTGTCTCCCATTTGCTAAATTCAATGGTCATTTTTCAGTTATAATTTTCTGACCTCTCAGCAGCATGTGACATGATTGTCCAGTCCCTCCTTCTTGAAATTCTCTTTTTTTCTTAACAGTAGATACTCTTAAGTTTTCTTCCTACAACTCTGGCTACTTCTGATCTACTGATTCCATAATGTTGACATTTCTCTGGAATCACTCTTCTCACTTAAAGGAGCTTAGACACTGCTACAGACCTCAAGTATCATCGTTGGGCTAATGAGTTTACAATCGATATCTCTAGATCAGAACTAATTTCTAAGCTTTAGTCTAATACATTCCAAGGCCAATGGACATCTCTACTTGGTGTCTTGCAAGGATCTTAAATTCAGCATGTCTAAAAAGGAACTTAACGTCTTCCCTCCAAACTTGCTCCTGTCTTGGTAAATGGTATAACCAAGTAAACCACTCACTCAAATCAGAAATCCGGGAATGATTTTTGACACCTTTTTCTCCTTTATCTGTCTTTCATGACTCATATTAAGTCAACCATAAGACCAATCATTCATTCATTTCACAAACATTTATTGAGTCTATCATCTGTATTAGGTGCCATGAAGAGCAAAACAACTGAATTTCCTGGCCTCATGAAACTTACAGCTTAATGGGGAGTATAGTAGTCACTAAACAAGTAAACAGACACATAAGAAAGCAAGAAATACAAGGGAAAATAGAGCCAGTTGAAAGATGACTCTGATTGGACTAGAGCTGGACAACAAAGAAAGAAGCACAGAGATATCCTGAGAGATAGAATTGGAAGGTTTTCCTGATTCACTGGATGTAGGCATCAAAAGAAAGAGAGAAATAAAGGACTATTTCCAGCTTCTCCACTGAATATCTGGGTGCCAGATGGTAGTTCTATTATCTGAGGTGGTGAAAAGGTAAGGAATCAACAAGTAACTTTTACATGTGATGAGTCTGAACTGTCTGTTAGTTTCCAAACTGGCTTGGCAAGTACCAGTTGGGATAATGAGCCTATAACTTCAAGGAAAAGTCTAGGCCTGGACATAAACTTGTGAGTCAACAGCCTATTGGCAATAAAATCACCTGGAAAAACAGTGTAGACACTATACTATAGAGAGAGAAGGAAAGCAATCTCAGAATCAACCCCAATGAGTTCCTTTATAGGTGGTTAAAAGGGAGAAAAATAGTTAAAAAGAGACTGGAAAGGTAGGTTAGAAAGAAGAGAAATAGGTAAAAATAAACTAAAAAGGAGAAAAGTAGATAAAAGAAAAACTGGGGTCCAAAAGACAAGAGTCCAACTATCTAGAATACTGTCAACTAAGAAGAGAATGGAAAAGTACATAACTACGGCAATGACAAAGGCAGTATGAAAGAATGATGAAGGCATAAACCAGAAATCCTGCAGCAGCACGGTCTAAATATTTCCCAAACGTGTCTCATTTATTCCATCTCAAGTTTAAACCACTACAGTTGCTCACACGTATCACTTCTGTATCGCCTTCAATTTATTCCCCATTCCAAATCCAAAATAATCTTGCTAATAACCAGTTCTGATCACATCATCCCACTGCCCCACTTGGGATACAGACCAAATTCTTCAGGATACTTTCAATGTCCAGCCCCCTCACTCACCATGTGGCCCCTGCCTTCCTTATCTCATCTCATTCTACTCTCTCTTTCAAGTTCAGAGCATCAGCCAAGTTGAACATCTAAAATTCTAGACACGTCATCCAGAGATCGATTCTGAGTCACAGCAAAAGTAAAATGAGAAAAGTGAATGGACTTATGCTTGAGGGAAATGTCCTAGGTGTGAACCAGATAAGTGTGGTATAACTGAACTGTTCTTTCCCATTCTTGCTTTCTTCTTTAACCTGGGCCATGTTCCCACTTCAGATTATACTCTCACCTCTGCCGACATCTTGCATGATCAGGGAAGAATCCTGATGCTATTTGTTTTCTGCAGATCTTGCAATGATGAGCCTTTTCCAGAAGAGTTATGCCCCTTGTGTTCCCAACTACACTGTAAACTCTTTAAAGTTAGGGAACATCAAGAGGCCAAGAGTATGGACACCTCTGTTTGAATCCTGGTTTCTGGAGTCCATGGGCCATTTTTTTTTTTTTTTTTTAAATCTCTCTAGGTCTGTTTTTCAATCAGTAAAACCGATATAATAACAGGTCTCTACTTCATAAGGTTTTTGGAGGATTCCATGCCTGACACATAGTGAGCACTCAACAAATTCCATTACTATCATTTTGACTATTGTTGTTTTCTAGACCCTAGAATGCTTTACACAGTACTGGGCAGAGTCAGTGGTTAACAAATACCAGTTGGCTATCTGATAAATGCTATGGCACCAACCGCCTTTCCCATGACCTTATGGTATATTATTCAAAGACAAGAGTGGTGCACCCATCCTTATGATTAATTCCTTCTTCCGTTTTCATGTTGAGTTATGTAAATCATGCTTACACATTTCACCCTTCAGACAGAAATGGAGTGGTTCTAATTTGATCCAACCTAAGGTGGGAGCAGGGGGATACCGAAGACTGTAGAAGTTAAAACTTTCTGGTATAAATGAAACATCAGGCTGCCTTATGTTTTCAACATTAGCATTTAAGTTCACTGCAGCTGAACTCAATTCATATCAGTGGAGATTTATATCAAACAGTGGGAAGGCAAGTCATATCCTACTGCTGTCTTGCAGAATTATCATCAGGAATGTAGCCAATTTTAGCACAAATAAATGGTAGTTAGGGAAGTAACTCTTATGATCGAGTCCTAGAATGGTCATTCTTTGATTTAGAAATATGTTCTAAACCTGTCACTTTGCATGAGCTTGATTTTCAAAGGAAAGAAGAAAAAAAATCACTACACTTTTTCCTTTGGGAATAGCTACCATATACAACAACAAAATAGAGAAAGTTAAAGAAAATTCTGCTCACTATTCTATCATTTTACGTGTATAGAAAATAACTTTAAGTGGTGTGTGCATGCTTAAGGATTAAATTATATACAACACAGCTCACTATCGTTACTGTTACACATCACTAAACCAAGACACTCTTAAAACTGTCATCTTGTTGGCAGTCAACAGACAGCTGAAATGCTGGTTTGAATTTTCTCTCTCTTATCTCCTTTATGAAGTAGGAGAAGCACTTTATAAGAGTCACATATGAATGGAGAAAAAAACTGGTTTGGTGAATGAAATGAAGGTAAGTTGAGAGCCGGAAGGGACCTCAGAGATCATCCTTTCCAACCCCCTCAGTTTAACAATGAGGAAACAAGACGCAAAGAATCACAAGAGCCAGCTCAAGGACACGTAATTGGGGACTGTATCTATATAAGTCTCCCCACCATTAAGTAATTACCAAACCTGGCCAAACGTCAGTCACCTGAGAGTACAGGCTCCTGGACACACAGACTTGCAGAAACAGATTCTTTGGAGAGTAGATTCCAAAATCTTACGGATTTAAGAAGCTCCCCAGATGACTCAAATGCCAAACATCCAGAGTCTAATGTTCATGAAGCACTGAGCTACACTGCCCGTGGTTATTGGGTAGACATTCAACTTGGGAATGAAGGCAGATATAACCTGTTCATTTTTTATATTTAAATAGCTACATTACTTAATTTATATATTATTATCCCAACTCATGTCTATTTACTCTACATCCAACATAAAAGCAGTCAGGCTTACTACAGTTCTTCTCTAGCTTATAAAAGCATTGTACGTATTATTGTGTCCCTAAAAAGAAAATCAGAGGACGCTTTTCAAAATGTGTAAACTCAGAGCAACAGACTGAGGGTTTTGGAGGGGAGGGGGGTGGGGGGATGGGCGAGCCTGGTGGTGGGTGTTGAGGAGGGCACGTATTGCATGGAGCACTGGGTGTGGTGCATGAACAATGAATCTTGTAACACTGAAAAAATAAAATAAAAGTATTTGGGGAAAAAATTTAAAAAAATAAATTAAAAAAAAAAGACAAAATGTGTGTTTTTCCTGAGATGGAAAATTGATGTCTTAATTACCTCATACTGCTACTAATATATCAATAGTGTGATACACATGAACATCAAATGTACAACCCACCCCAAAACAATCCTACACATGGTACTGATTTGCTTACCATTCCCCTGCCAGTTTACTAATATATCCTGAGTGCTTGCCATGGGATCAGCCTCGCACCACAAAAGGAGAACTTCAAAAAGAAATAAACTCTTTCTGAACCACAAAATCGACAGATTTAAACCTGTTTCTCAGGCTCTGATCTTTCCCCTAAATTCTGGACTCAGGTATCCATCCATATGCCTACCTGACATCTCCACCCACTTGTCCCATGAGTAATCCAGACTCAGCATGATCCAACCAAAGTCAACATTCTCTCCCAAACCTGCCTTTCCTCTATGTTTCACATATTGATTAATCTACCCAGTCACCCAAGGCAAAAATCCGGAAATCACCTATATTTGCTAGAATTTCAAATTGAGTTTCAAGTGAAAGAAATTCAACTGAAGCTGGCTTGACCAGAAAACATAATTTATTGAATCACTTAACTGGAAAGTCTAAAAAGTGGACTCTCTCTCTAAGTCTCACTGAACCTAGCTAAGTGATACCATAAAATTGTTCTCCTGTTCTCTTTCTCTTCTCAGCTCTTCTCCATGGTTTGCTCCATCCTGGGTTGTGTATGCTAAGCTTACATCTATCTGGTTTTAATTTAAAAAAAAAAAAAAAAAAAGGTTCTCCTTCCTAATAATTTTAGCAAGTTGGCCTTGCTGGGCCAACTCAGTTTACTGACCCACTCTTGAGTAGTTACCGTGGCGAACTGTTGGGTCATCCTCACACATCCTGGATAAAGGGGACTGGGAAATGGACTAAGTGTGGGAAAAAGGAATTACCCAGAGGAAAACGGAGATGCTATTTCAAGGGGTAAGAAAAGGAGGAACACTGTGCAGGCAAAAACATCAGATACTTTTTCCATATCATCCTGGACTCCTTTTCCCTTCACCCCTTGACCCAAAGAATTGCTTAGTTCCAGTGATTTTCTGTCCTTAACATGTTTCTTACCTATCTCCTTCAGACACTATTACTGACTTACCTCAGGCTCCCATCACGTCTCACCCACAGCTGTAACAGCCCTCCCTACAGTCTTGCATCCGTACTGCATTTCTAATCTGATGCTAGTGCTGCCTCCCTTACGAATCTATCAGGGCCTGATTACCTATGATGTAAAGACCAAGCTCCCTAGCAGGACATTTAAGGCTCTCTAGGATTTGCCCTGCTTTGTCTCTCAACATTCCCCAACATACACCCTAAGGTGACTGATACCATACTAACACCAATAAAGAAAAATAATATCTCTTAAGTTCTAATGAGGTACCAGGTTCTATACAAAGAGCCCTCTGTGCCCTCACATCAACCTTATTGCAATACTCATTTTATAGATGAGAAAATCCAGCCTTAAAGAAGCCAAGCAAGTTGCCCAAATTCACGCAGCTGAGAAGTGCTTATGCCATTACCAGAACTCAGACACATCTGTTTGGAAACAAAGTCTGATCTCTTAACTATTATACTACATTGCCACACTGAACTGCATTTAGTTCACCAGATTTTCCATGTTTTTCTTTTCTTTTCTTCCACTGGGTATATTCTTCTCTTACATGTCAGACTGATCAACCCCCAGACAACTACAAGATCTAGCCCAAATGCCTGCTTCTCAATGAAGCCTTCCTTGACACACACAAATGGGGCTCATCACCCTCCCCTTTATGAGGGATACATAGTAACTTGGGAACACTGGAAACCGAAAGATTTAAATAATGATATAATTAGATAAATGATGGCCTATGGTAGAATATTAGACAATATCAAAAGTCATCAAAAAATTTTTAAAAAACCACTAATAATCTGAAACTCTGTTCCCAATACAAGGTGATTAGGGAAAGCACAGCAGGGTACAAAATGCTAAATAATGCATGCTTCTACCTTCATAAAATAATATGTTTCGAAAAACTGACATACTCAAAATACAGAATAGTGATTAAGAGAAAGGAGCGTTAGTGTCAGAAATGGATCTAAACTCCATCTTTGCCACTTAACTGGCTCTGAAACCTTGGGAAAGATACATAACCCATGTGAATCCTGAACCTCTGGATATGTGCGTGAACACACGTGTGCATCTACATCTGTCTATACCTATATTTCTACCTATATCATATATGTATCTATATCTCCACTTATAGAGAGAATGAGAATAAGAGACTAGAAGGAAATATACACCAAAAGGTGACAATGATGGTTGATTTGACTGGTGTTGACGTCATAGTTTTATATATTTTTATTCTTTTTCCAAACATTCCCTGATGCCTAGGTGTTTCCCTTACCTATATTCTGATCCATTCTCGGCACTAATATGCTGTGTCTAATTTAAAATCGGGGCCCCAAAAGCAGAAACTGCATCTAATCATCTAATTACACATCCCGCATCACACCGCACGTGGCCTCGGTGTGAAATGACCCAGCAGTTAGCATCGTCACAGCCATGCCAGATACATCTGGAACACCTGGGAGGTCTTCTTTGAAAAACAGTCAATTTTTGACAATTTAAGGGTCGATTATCCAGTTTTAAAGTATCTATATCCTTATACTCTATGACATTTCCCTCCTGCTGACCAAATTTGAAGGTTTCATGGCTCCTTAATATCTCCACCATGACAGGAAGAGAGAAACAAAAGTGATGATATTGTAATCAATCAAACTGCTTACTCTGTGGAACCACTGATTATTATGTTCACTTCAGAAGCTCCAACATGAGAAATTTCTTTTTAAATGTAATGGTTGAGGGGAAAAAATAACTCTCTTTCTCCTGAGAAAATACTGTTTTCTTTTTTATTGATAAAACAATGTAGCTTGTGTTATACCTTTGGTCTTGGGTATTAGAAGGCTTAGCATTATTTGTTGCCCTGTCTTCCTCCTTTGCTTAAACCTGGTTCTCCAGACTTTATTTTTATGGCCTTTTTTTGGTAGCCTGTTTCAACTTATTTTTTGAAAGAGCTGGGGTAGAAATAAACTTGCTAAGTATCAATTTTTAAAATCTGTGCTAATAAATAGTAATACCTTATATTTTGTTTTGTTTTTTTCATAGTTTCACGTTTATGACCTCACCTATTTCTTCTCACCCTATAAATAGGGCAGCCATTATCCCCATTTTATAGATATGAAAACTGACAAAAAGCCTCTGGTAGAATAAGGAAGAAAAACAGAGGCTCTGGAGCTAGACTGCCTGAGTCTGAATTCTGGTTTTATTCTGGTTCCACCTAGAGTCACATCTTTGGATAAGTTGCTCCACCTTTCTGTCCCTCAGTATTTTAAGTTGTAAAATGAGGAGGAAGATAATAATAGTTAACGGGTGCAGAGGAGTGTTACGAGGATTGGTCAGGCACACAGACCAGTGCCCAGTACATAGAAGGACTCGTAAGTGTCTGAGGTAGTTATACCTATGTCCCTGTCATTGAACATCGACTACTCCTCTGTGTCCCACTCATTTGTACTTTATTAGAGCTCTAGTTAGCTGGGGCTGCCATAAAAAACTACCGTGTGGGTTAAGTAATTGGAATTTATTTCTCACAGTTCTGGAGACTGGGAAGTTCAAGATTATGGTGGGGGCTAAACTGTTTCCCCAATGAGAGCTCTGTTCCTGGTTTGCAGACAGCCACCTTCTTGCTGGGTCCTCAGATGGTGGAGCGACAGAGGGAACCCTGGTATCTCATCCTCTTTTTATAAGGACACTAATCCTGTCATGGGGGCCTACCCTTATAACCTCACGTATGTGTTTTGGGGATATGATAGACAGTCCTAAAAGTCATTTTTTTCTTTTTTAATGTAATAATGAGGTTATTACATGCCAAAGGCCCCACCTCCAAACAGCATCACATTGAATGTTAGGGCTTCAACATATGAATTTGGAGGGAATGCAGTCCCCCAAATTATGGGATTCGGTCCATAACAGTCAGCCTTCAAAGTATTCTGGACAGAGATCTGCTTAGATAAGAAGAAATGGTTTCCTGAGGACAGTGAAAACATGATCATGCAGTCCTATTAAACCTGATTTCAGATGGACAAAAAAAAAAAAAGAAAAAAACCACTTTAGGACTTTCTACCATAAGCCAAAGACATATAAATTTCATCATATAGTGCAACGGTTAAGAGGGGCTTTAGTACCAGACAGGCCTGGGTGTGACTCACTCTTGCCACTTGCTAGCTGTGAAGGCTTGCGGCAAGCTCTATAGTGTCCAGAGCCATTCTGTCCTCAGTTAGAAAATGAAGATAATAATGGCCCTTACTTGGTCTGGTTTTTATGTTAAGCACACAACACAGGGCCAGGACCACAACGGGCAGTCAATAAACATCACAGGGATCACTGTTGTGATCATTGCATATTACGCCAAGTATACCAAAAGCCATCAAATTCAGTTTCTTTTATAATATTCTACAATTCAGATTTTTAAGAAGTAATCCAGAATTTTCTCCAAGTGAGTTAAAATTACAGAGGATTTACATTAGTGGAGGAAAAAAAAATGTGTGTCCCCCTAAATGGACAGTTTTATTAAGTTATTTCCCCCAGATTTCTGGCTGACTGCAGGGTTCATTACATCAATATTTTAAAAAATAATTTAATGTAGAATGAATCCCTTTTGTTATATAGAATTATATGATGGATTTTATGATGAATATAGACCTTAAATTCATTTAGACTCTCACCGCTGATTCTGATAAATGTTAGTAAAATGTAAGGCTTAGATTTTTATAGTTGGATGTGTTTATTTCATTTTGTTTTTGAGGACTGGACAAGGGGAGGGTTATGTGCTTGAATATTGGGAAGAATTCAGTCTGTCTTCAGTAATTAAAATAAACTTAATTAAATTCGTGTTTACTTAAATTCATACAACAGACTTTATTAAAGGATAGTATCCATTGCATTCCTAGAGCTATCAGCTTAGAAAATAAAATCACATCAAGAACACAGGTAGGCCCTCCTTCAAGAAAATCCAACATTCAAAGCCCTCAACCTGTAAAATGGAGAGATGACATTTGCTTTACAAAACAGACTCTGTTTCATGAAAACGTAGCTTTCTTTCAAAATCAAGCTTTGTACGGTATTTTAAATGACTCGATGGCAAGAAATTTGATTTGCACAGACCACAAATATTGAATAAAATGAAATATGTTTGTGTCTGGAGTAAATAAAAAGCTCACTTTTTTCATTTTGATGCCATTATTTTCATGTATCTTTTAGCACATTTCTACAGTTTAAAAATAAGAATCAGTTTGGATGAATTTGGCCTTTACAATTTTAAAACGGGTCTGGTGATCATGTGTCCCTCACCACAACTGATGTGAAAAATGCAGTGCCCTGACAGCTCGCATTAAGCATCATGCAGAAAAAGTATAATTAGCATTTCTCTGCTAATTAAAAGTGATGCTGGGTTACTTCCAATATCATGCTTTTAAATGGCTGATGTCTCAAGAGAACGACGTTGGGGGAGAGATGCATTTAAAATGGAAAAACCCTGTGCAAACTTTCCTAAGTGATTCAGATTTGTGGCTGTTGTTATTTATATCTTATTATAATGGCAGACTTCAAGATGACTTCTGTTAATCAGTTTACCATTTTCACTTTCCCCACTTTGCCAGCAGTAGGGAATTCAAGATGTTTTTCTGCTTCTTTAAATCCTTTGACCGTCTGCTTTCACACAAAATTAATTAAGGATTTTCTAAATAGAGAACATACCATACAAGAAAGAAACGATTCAGGATTTTCAGTTTTTCTTTCGCACAGTGCAAAGTACATAATGTACTCAGCCACTTCAGCTTCTCCTACAAATGAAAATTTTAAAGACAAATACCACCTCCCCCACCCAATGGTTTTTCAAATAAACAGATGATTGCCATTGATTAAATACTTTTTTTTTTCAAACATAGTCCAATTATTTAAAAATCACAAAGGTTCTACGTGGTGTTAAACCTGATTTTCTTTTCAGGCCAAATGTTGGAGGATCACCAAGATGTGGGGAGAGAGGGAAGCCATTGTTCCACCACATTCCATTCCCGTTAAATCAACTTGATATACGCGATAAATTAAGTCTGCACTGCAGGTCAGTGAATTTCTATTAACTACTTATTATGGAAGAAAGGAAAGCAGCCCAGTCAAGAACTCTTACACATTAGCCAAAGCAAGCTGTCACTCTGTTTAACTTTTACAATAAATGTTCCTCTGTCTCACACATGTGAAAGAAAAAACATCATTTGGCATTTAAGCTCTCATTGCCAGTGTGCATTAAAGCAAAGAATCAGCCTGGATTGAATACTTCTCCTGATTTAAAAGGCTAGGAAGCTGAATTTTGCTAAGATTTTGCTGATTTATAAAGTAACTACTTTAAAATAGGCCTCTAGGGATTCTGAAAATATGGAGACCTTACTAAGGTCTATTACAGCTATACTCCCAACTCCAGTCTATCCGCTTCTCTGGGGTCCAACAGTTGGTGGGTGGAAGGGAGGCCTCCCCTCAGAGTGCATCCCCAAAGGTGGATATGGCTCAAGTTTTCCCCATAGGGACTAAATGAGCAAAAGACTACAGGGGGAGACCAATGTCAGAGATCCCAGCATAAGGATCACAACTCCTAAGATGCTGGAAAGAGCCTTGCCCACAGAACTCAGTGGGTTCTAATCCCCATGAGCATGCCTGGGATCCTTAGACAAGAAATGGTATATAAGTGGATAAGAAGTAACTAAGCATGTGGGCCTGGTGCTTCTTGTCCCCAGTCCTTCAAATTCTTAAAAAAAAAAAAAAAAATGGGGGCAGGAGGCTTCTTCTGATGCTTCTATGGGAGGCTGGATGTATACCAACTGCCCAGAACGTAGATACCACGCTGCCTTCTATCATTCACTTCCTGAACTGCTACCACTTCAGACCTCCAACAACCAGACCTGAGTCCCACTGAGGATGCTAGAAAAATAAACAAATGAATAAATAAAACGTATTTTTAAAAAGTATATTAAAGCCAGAGAAAGAAAGATCATTCAGAGCAAATAGAACACATGTCTAAGAAAACAGAATTGCTAGGGAAAATAAATGATGATGTTGTAACGCACATATTTTTTTGTTAAAAAAAAATATGTAATCACAGTCACAAAACTTTCTGGAAGAAAATCAAAACACAGACCATGATGTTGCAAATAAACAATCTAGTAGATGAATTTGAAGACTGAATGTTTACCTTTAAGATCCAAATTAGTGACTTGGAAATGAAATATAAGAAATATCTCAAAACACAAAGCCAAAGTATAAAGAGATTTAAAAAACAAATATAAAGACAGAAACAGGAAGAGATTAAAAATTATAAAAGGTTAGAAATATTGAGAGAAAAGACAAAAGCTTTGGAGGATAAAGTCAAGAATTTAGCTTATTTTTTTATTTTTTTGCCCCCAGAAGAGGACAGAGACACAATGTCTAAACAAATAACAGAGAAAATTTTCTGTGAACTGAAAATTTGAGTCTACAGAATGAAAGGACATGATTCAAGCACAGATTAATAAGAAAATATAGGTTTAAGACTATTTTAATAAGATGCATGGATCCGAAGGATTAAGGGAAAATTTAACAAACTACTAGACAGAAGCAAAACAAAACAAGTTACTACCAAGGAAAAAGAATCAGGCAGCAGACTACTCCTCTGCAACACTGAGACCCAGAGGCTGATGAAGTAACAAAGACTATGGAGAAGAAAGAATTGCATGGATCTGGACAGAGGAGAGGGGAAACAGAAGGTAGGAAGAAGGATAAATGGCATTGTTCAAAAGTTCACTACACTGAGATGGGCAGGGAACAGTGCCCCCTGCTAAGAAAATAATCAATATCTTATTTTTGAAATAATATTAGAGAAATATATGTAAGATTATAAGTACAGAGAAAGGACCCAAATAATACAGTGGATCTTCCAAATAAGTAAGAAAATGATCAAAGCAATTAAAATCAGGATAAGGGGAAAGTGGAACAACAACATAAATCATAAAAGAAAAGAGGAATAAAATCAAGTCACTACACTAAAACGCAACAGACTAAATGCTCCCATTGCACAAAATTGTCAAACTGGATTAAAAGAGAACACCTGGATTTATGCAATTTAAAAGAAACAATTGTACAACAAACTGATTAAGAAAGGTTGAAAACAAATGTGTGGACAATGACAAATGCAAAGAGGTTATTAATATTAGACAAACTGTAATTTAATGTTAAAAGCCCTAAACAGGAAATAGAGTGTCATTCGGTATTCATACAAGGCATAAGGAAGATAAAATAACTATAATTTTATATATGGTAGAAGCAAAATATAAAAAGCAAAAATTAGAAATGTGAGACCTTTAAATATAATTTTAGCTTGAAATATCGATATATCTTTTGAGCATTACACAACTCTAGTTTACAAAAAATAAGATTAGAGAAAAAGGAAGAGTGCAATTTATAAATTTTACTTAATAAATCTATGTTATTGGACTGAATTGTGTCCCCCCGCCAAAAAAAATCACATGGCAGTCTTAATCCCCAAACCTCAGAATGTGACTATATAGAGAGATAAGACTTTTAAGTGGTAATTAAAATTAAATGAGGTCATACGGGTGGGCCCTAATCCAGCCTGACTGGTCTCCTTATTAGAAAAAGAAATCTGGACACAGAAAGTGCCCTGAGTGATGGATGCTCAGAGAGGAAAGACCACAGGAAGACACAGTGAGAAGGTGGCCATCTATAGGCCAAGAAGGGATGCCTCACAAGAAACCATGCTTGCTGGCACCATTGTCTTGGACTTCTAGGCCCCCGAACTATAGGAGAATAAATATCTGTTGTTTAAGCCCACTTAAATGTGTGGTATTTTGTTATGGCAGCCTTGCAAACCAATACAATCTATATTGAATCTCTTAATTCTCAAATAGAAAGTATCTTCTCAAAGAATGTCTGTGTGTGTGTGTGTGTGTGTGTGTGCGTGCGTGCGCGCGCATGTTTGGACAGAGAATGATCCATGGATCATCTATAAAAAAATTATATGTTAACCACAAAGAATACTTCTAATACATTTTTAAGAGACAAGTGCTACATTTTCCAATTATAAAATGATACAATTAGAAACAAATAGTAAAAGGTTTCCTCCAAAAAAGGTATAACTACTAGGAAATTAAGGCACATACTTTTAGAAAATTCTTGGTCCAAAGGGGAATCAAAAGAGAAATGATAAACTACTCTGTAAGCAATGAAAAGAAGAATATTTCCTACCAGAATCTATCAGAACATACTTTCAAACCTAAGGGAAGGAGATCCATTAGCACAGAGTTTTGAAAGGTTAAAAAAAAAATTTAAGTTATTATTAGAAAGAAGCATTGAAATCTGATGTATTCTCAGCTGAGTTTTTCAAACCCACTGTTTTTTAACTGGAGCACTATTGGCATTTTCAATGGGATAATAATTTGTTGTACAAGACTGTCTTGTGCATTGCTTGGCATTAACCCATTCCTAGCTCCTATGTACACAATAACATTAGCATCTCACCATCACTGAAATAACCAAAACACCTGTACAACTGCAAATGTTCTGATGAACACATAATTCCAGTGTTATTTAAACTACTCTGCAGCATTGAAAATGAAGAAAATCTCACTAGCGGAATCTAGCTTTACTGCAATACAAAATTGTGATAAGATAGTAGGAAATAAAACCCGCTAATATGACATTACTTAAAAATTTGTTCGTGTTATTAGTTAGGAAGACTTAATGCCACAAAAATGTCTATATAAATATCTATCAATATATCTATGTAATTTTAATGTAACTTCAATTAGATTTCCAATATGACACTCTTAAAACTTTGCCTATGATGGTCATACATTTTATATGAAAGGATAAGTACCTAGGAACAGTAAAGAATAAAATAAGACTTGGTTTACCAGGTATCAGAACATACTACAAAAAGAATATGGTATTAACTTAGAAATAGAAAACGAGTCATAGAGAGAACATAACAGAAAATCAAGAATCAGATGCTAGTATATGAGGACTTAATATATGGCAAGAATAGCTCTCATTTTGCTGGGTGAAAAATAAATTACTTAATAAATTATCCTGGTTATCCATCTGGAAAAAAATTATTTGAACTACCATCTCACACTATACACCAGAAAAAATGAGATCCATTAAAGATATAAAAATATTAAATGAACTATTTTTAAAAAATCTAGGACACTGTGTGTATTATTGAGGAGCAGGAGAGTCCTTTCTCAATCCAACTGAAAACTCATACTGTAAAAAGTAAAATAAACATTTGGCAAGTGAAAACTAGACACTTTCAATGGCAAAAGTTACCTTAAACAAATCCAACAAACAGACAACACATTTGGGAAAAAAATACTATAAAACAGAAGAAAAACAGACAGTTAATATATGATTTGTACACAAAAAGCTTCTACAAATTAACAGGAAGGCAAACAGTTTTTCCCAATAGGAAAAGAACAGGAGGAGAACACTTGCAGAAGAGCTGATACAAACGGCTAGATAGTATTCAAAAATGTTCAATTTCCCTAGTGGTGCAGGAAGTATAAATGAAAGTAATTGAAATATCCATTATGCCCATTAGATTGACAAAGTAGGAAAGAAAAATAACTACTATTGTTGAACTTTTAAAACATGTCCATTTTACATTTCTTAGAGAGAACAAAGGATATGTGAACTATAAAAGCCTTTTTGGTAAAGAATCTGCCCACATTCATTAACAATATACATATATTTGACTGAAAACTTACCTCTCCTGGGAATCCAGCCAGAGAAATAAAAGCTCAGATATACAAGAATATGATACAGGATATTTAATGTATCACTGCCTATAAAAGCTACCAATAACAACTGACAACAACTACAACAGAAGGGAAACAAAGTAAATGTCCATCAATTTGAGCCATCATGGAATATCATACAGCCACCAAAAAGAATGAATTATAGCTCTGCCAACTGTGATAAAAGGGGTATTTTGAGTGACAAAATGTAAATGTAGAAAAAAATGCTTCTAAAAATGACAGTATTATAAAACAATGATCAAACTTCCTAAAATATTACCTTTATGTATGTGTGTGTATATATAGGCTCGCACATAATTGGATGATCATGTGGATAAATATGGATTACACATACACCTTTATATAGTAGGTTATACAATTTAATTATATGAGATGGATGGATGGATGGATGGGCAGATGGATGGATATAGCAGCAATAGTGGGAGAAAGAGGGATAAATAATTTGCACTAAAATATTGTAGTTCTGTAAAATTAAATCCATGTGTATAGTGATAAAAAATCAAATATACATATCTTATTTCACTGAGTCTAAGATAATCTTTTTTGCCTTTTGATATCTCAGAAATCAGAATGCATCTTTTATAATTGAGAGCATCTTGTATCTCACAATTAATTGGCTGGGTTTTCTTTCTTTTCTTAGAGGTACATAAAATGATGGTGCCTTAAGTGAATAAGATATGGTATTATACTAATATCATACCCCTCAAAAAGTGCTTTTAACTCAAGTTGAAAATGGTGCATCCAACTGAAGAGCAGACAGAGCTCTAAAAATCAGTAGTCTTTTTTCACATTTAAGTGGATTAAGAAAAAAAAGTGTGCAGGAGTAAAAATGGATCCATCAGGACAGAATCATTCAGTAGACAAATAATCTAACAGTGTTATACTCTTACAAGTGGATTAAAAGAAGAGAGGCCATGCCTTGAAATCCACCTTGGAGGGCAACTGAAATAAGAGTATTTCTTTGGTCTTTCCGCAACCCGTCGGCAGACAACCAGGGCAAGACAAAGGATTTCTCCTGCCTAGACTGTGCTGTCACTGGCAACGTTAGGCCCTGATCAAACCAATCTTCCTTCCACTCCTAGAGGGAACAGCAAGCCTAGGAAGGCAGTGTTTCTCTGGTGTTGTGAAGTAACAGAAGACCTGGAGGAAATTGACATTTGGCCACAGGGCTCACTAAAGGAGAACCCTTCAGTTAACTCCCAGTGGGCCCATTTAAAATAGGTCTTTCTGATCTCATGTGGGATTTTCCAAAAGTCAGCATCTAGGAACATGAATTAAACATGAAAAGTTATCTGCGCAAATTTTTCATTTGCTTTAAACAATCTATGCCTAACAAACAGAATGTATTTATTTATGATCTTTCAATGACCAAAATGAGAATGTGAATAGTCCACTCTTAGAATGTGAACACTCAGATGAATCTCAGACTATCTAAAGCCAGTACTTATACTTACGACACCTAAAGTCCTTTTTTTTTTTTTAAGTGAATATTTACACAGGAATCGGTAAATTAAGAGACCATAACACTCTTAATGAGATTATACAATGTAACATTTTTCCTGATTCTACTTTTGCCAAAGGATTAAGATACGTGTAATTATTATGCAAAAGTTTACAACCTAATGATATTATTTACTATTTTTTATTATGTTCAATTAGCACAAAATATAGTCCTTTTTTCTTTCCCTTAATGTCGTCCTCTGACCACACTGATCGAGAACTCCTAACCTGAAAAGGAAAGAGAAGAGGATCCACAAAAGAATAAGGACACTCTGGCTGCAAACACCGATGGTTAGAAATCACTGCTGAATTTTATTTCATGTTTTAATGATCTTATTACTGGCCTGGTGTTGGCTCTGGATACCGGCATATATAAAATAAGAATATGACCCCTTTCCAGACCTTGGATGACCTATGATCAGGAAATAAATCAGAGAATAATTTACAGAATGTAGTACTGCTAGCCAATTCCTCAGTGTATGCTATTTGCATATATGATATTTATATGACTGTCTTTTCTTCCCAAATGAGGCCTCCCTTCCTCTTCTCCCTGACGTCCACCTCCACCTGTGCAATATCCAAGCTGTCCATGCCTAACAGGGTCAGCCTAGGGGACTGGTACAAGATGGTGTTCGGCTCCAAATTCTCTTCACCTTCCCATCCCCTCTTCAGTGGGATCATGAATATGCTATCCTAGCCCATGTTCTCCTTCTTTGGTTATTTATAGCTCAATTAATTTTATCTCAGTAACCATTTCTCACCAGTACACATTATCTTTACTCATTTCCTTGACCACTTTCACCTAATGCCAATTGCTTCAGGAAAGATCTAGAGAAAGGTTCAAACATATTATAATGTGTGATTTAATTAAAAAACTTTTTTTAACTTCTCTGACTTGAAAAAAAACCTTAAAATTTAGAAGTTGTTAAGAGAAAAGAGGATTAGCATTTTAAAAATATTTGCCCCCAGTGCATGAGTGGCTCAGTAGGTTAAGTGTCTGACTCTTGATTTCAGTTCAGGTCATGATCTCAGGGTCCTGGAATCAAGCCCCACACCAGGCTCCACACTCAGCGGGGAGTCTGCTTCAGGATTCTCTCTCTCTCCCTTTGCCCCTCCCCCTGATTGTTCATGCTCTCTCTAAAACAAATAAATCTTAAAAAAAAAAAGATAAGAAATAGAAATAAAAATATTCACCCTCAAAAAAGGATGTAAGATAGAAAATTTAAATCACTAAAACTGGGTCTTTTAAAAACAATACCTATTATTTGTATTGTCTTTAGTATGTTCTGAAAAGGGATGAGAGGGGAATGGGAATCAAGTAGAAAGCAAGAGAATATTCAGTGATAGGCAATACAAGTACTTTTAAAAATTACCAACGAGGGGCGCCTGGGTGGCTCAGTGGGTTAAGCTTCTACTTTCAGCTCAGGTCATGATCTCAGGGTCCTGGGATCGAGCCCCACATCGGGCTCTCTGCTCAACGGGGAGCCTGTTTCCCCCTCTCCCTCTGCCTGCCTCTCTACCTGCCTCTCTGCCTACTTGTGATCTCTTTCTCTCTGTCAAATAAATAAATAAATAAATCTTTAAAAAAAATCACCAAAGAAAGCCCAGGATCAGCATAAGCCACATGACAAAAAATAATATTAATTAAAAGGAATCACATCACCAGGGGAAAAAACAGATGTAGGGAGCAAGGCTGAAAGTTAACATGGAGAAAAGTAGTTTTCCTTTTGATTTTGAGGAGTGGGAGAGAGAAAGTAAGTACCTAAGATTCATTGAGCCCAAGGTCTCATGTATGGTTGTGCAGGTTGTGAGCTGCACAAAGGCTGCCAATGAAGGTGTTGAGTGGAACTGAATCCAGTGTTCCCTGGCACAGGGCAATATTTCTTTGGAGAAAGAGGTATTTTTTTTCCTTGCCTGAAGGGATAAGTCTGCTGGATGGGACATCTTTTTCAAATTAACATGTAGTCTTTTAAAAATGGCTTCCAAATTCTCTGATACTCCTAATAAGAAGTGTGATCTTTGGTCCATCCCCTTTGAATCTAAGGTCTTTGTTTTTGTTTTTGTTTTTTACTGCTGGAGAAATCAATAGATATCAATAGAAAATTGAAAGTGACAAAATGGCAGCTTCTTCTTCCTGCCTTTTGGGACATTCACTCTTGGAACCCAGCTACCATCACCTGATGGCTACATGGAGGTGCCACATGCAGGAGTTCTGCCTGAGTGTCTGCTAAGGCTCTGGCAAACAGCCAGGGTCAACCAGAAAACATGTACGTAAAGACCCTCCAGGTGTCTCAGCTCTTGGGTCACACCCAGCCTTCTCCTCTCTCCCTCTGATACTCCAGACATTGTAAAGCAGAGGCAAGCCAGTGCTGGTGGGCCCTGTCCAAATTCCTGACCCACAAAGTCCATGAATATAATAAAATGCTTATCTATGCCACTCCGCTTCGAAGTGGCTGGTTATGCAGCAATAGATAACTGGGACATCATCCACCGGGAGCTACAACTCTCATGCAGAGGCTCTGTCCAGGCTAGTGGCAGCTGGGACTTAAGCCCTTTCTAAACGCTGTGCCCGGGTGTGCTTACCAGTGAGTCTTCCGGTACACACCGCCACGACTCCCATTTGACAGAGTCAGCTTGGTATACAAGGCTTTGGGCTTCTCCCTCCTGACTCCTCCCTCTCCACTTCCCCAAATCTCACACCATGTTTTACCTACACTCCCACTTCTCAAGCACAGCTCTCTCTTGTCTGTGGGTCTTTACAAATGCTGATGTCTCTACCTGAAATATCTTTCTTCCTCTCCCACCCTCCATCTGCACTGCTGTATTCTCACCTTCTCACTTGCCTGTCCCATGCCAACACTGTCAGTGATGCAGAGGATTCCCGTATTCTTTCATTCTGAGCTGACCATAACACTGAAAGCTCAAATGGCTTCCGCTGGAGTTGCCAGATACACCTTCCAGATAAAGCAGAAATGCCTTTCCACAGAAGTGCGGGGAGAAACATGGCTGCCTGCAGGTTCCAGAATCACCACCTTAATATTTGTCACCCCACAACGCGCTCTGAGGAAAACTTTGAAAACTCATTCCCACGAAGGAATGATGTAAATTCGAGAAGGCTTAAGGTCAATTCTCACCATCAAAGCGATGGCATGCATCACGTCTTCAGGATGTTTTAATTTCTTACTGACTAGAACCTCAGAGTAAGCAAAAGTGGAAAACAGCCTAGAAACCATATTTAGCTTTCGTGTCATCTGGCGTGAGGGAAGCTGTGACGAGGTACTGTTGGACCAGCAGCTACATGACAAGCCGAAGCTGGCTGCCACGGGCGTCTGAGATGCCTGAGCTCAAAATTAAAACTCTGGAGGCTTAACAAGAACAGTTTAAGAGCTGTGATCAGGAGTGACTCGTTTCTTCCTGATGATTTCGGCACTTTTACTTTCAGTTTCTTCTCCATATAATCCCCACCGTGAAACAATTAAAACAAAACAAAAAGCGAATGGATTTGAAAATGATCACTTTGATTTAAAAAAAAAAAAAATGTCCACACCATGAAATAAATGCTGGTCTCAAATAAAATCTTCCACATGTTATGAAATGAGACAGCTCTAATCTCTCAAATAACCAAGATCAGGCAAAAAATGATAGAATGTGAATGTCAAAGAGACTCACAGGAATAAATGGAAAATTGATAGATGCCCTGGAGTTTCTACAATGCTTTTTAAAAATCTTAACACATTCTGTGACATAATACAAAATCTGTGACATCCATGGGAAAATAAATGTTTATTTCCAATATAAGCTTTGAAATGTGTAAATAAAAGCAGACAGGCTCCTTTCTCCAATGCTGAAGGTGCTGATAGGCTAACAAGTACTTCCATGAAAAGAAGATACATATCTCTGAATTAAAGAAAGTGATGGCTGGCTTATCTCACTCCTCCCTCTCTACCTGCCTTTCTCCTTTTTTTTTTTCTTCTGTCATCTCAATTTTCTGTCTGCCCTAGCTCTCTTTTTTATTATTTGCTCTTTTCTTTTCCTTCTCACCATAACTCTTTTTCCAATCAAATGACCTATTCCTTGTGGTCCTACTCTGTGCAGGTCAATTGGCTGCACCTTAGGACAACATGAACGCAACACGAGGTCCACGTCAGCCTGGAAAGTACGATCGAGCTAAAAAAAAAAGAGAAGAACCCGGAGAGCCGCAAGCAGGCAGTGCCAAACTGTAAATGCTGGAGTGTTCCAAGAGCTGGGCCTTAGAAGACAAGCAAACTCTGGAATCCTGGAAGAGTATTCAGCCAAGGGATACTGGGAGCAAAGACATAGGGGAAGAAGAGCACCATATTTGTTGCAAAGTTCAACCATGTAGACTGTTCAGTCTTCGGTGTAGGGTTCGCATAGGAAAGTGGTAAGAGACAGGGTTACAAAAGCAGATGAGATCCACATGGTAAGGGACTTTGAACGCTAGGCAAAGGGATTTAGACTGGACTGTCTACCATGAAGAGCCAGTGGTGTTTTTCTGGTGGGATTTTTTTTTTTTTTTTTTTTTTTTGGCTGTATTTTAAAGAACTATCTTTGGGAATCCTTCCCTCCCTACCCTTTCATTTTGGCTAACTGTCCTCTTGTTATTTGTTATATTTATAGAATATAAGGTTGCATTCTTTATTCTATTCTCTATCATAAAAGTAGGCAAGTTACAGATTTCTAGAGTATCTTTTTTTTAAAGGATTTTATTTATTAATTTGAGAGAGAGAGCATGAGACGGGAGAAGGTCAGAGGGAGAAGCAGACTCCCCATGGAGTTGGGAGCCTGATACGGGACTCAATCCCGGGACTCCATCCCGGGACTCCGGAATCATGACCTGAGCCAAAGGCAGTCACTTAACCAACTGAGCCACCCAGGCACCCTCATGTGTATCTTTTTAAGTCACATACATTGCTTGGGTTTCTGTGAATGAGTAACCAAAAGACAATAATACTCAGGTCTAGTTGTTTAGAAATAATAGATTTTGAAGATTACCTTTCATGTAAAAAGTAAAAAAATGAGATAAATCCAAGTCCACTATAAAATCCAAGAAATAAGTCATTTGGGATATCTAACCTATTCCATAGAGATCTCCAGGAATATAGCTAAATACTTCTGATTTAAATGGAGTTTGTCCTGCAATCGTTCACATGGCCTTTTCTGATTCTTCACTAAAACACTTAAAAAGTCAAAGAAAATATAAAAATTATATAAATATATAAAAATATATAAAAAATATAAACACCACCATAAAAATAATAGTTACAGATGACTTATTACTAGACTCTAAGAAGAACTTCAAATAAATATATGGCTCACAAACAAATTAAAATGTACGCTTGCAGGGCCTCAAAGACCCTGGTCTGAAGGACCACAAGCCTGAGGAGCCAGATGGTATTTACTCCCCTACGTCCTCCAACTCCAACTCACTGATCTTTCTCCATCCCTTTCCTCAGACTGAAACTCCCAGAAAATAGTAAGGCAAGAACTAGACAGTGAATGTTGCATTATTACTTCCTTTTCTGTTGCCGCACAGTGAGAAGACCTTCTCTCTTCCCCAAGCGTGCTCTGAAAAATCATATGGAAAAAGGAGGGAAAATATCCAGGATCTCAGAGGAAGTGCACAGTCTTGAAAATGCTTTCCTTCAAGGAATCAGAAGAAATTCTAAGAATTAGCTCAGCAGCCTCAACTGGATACTGTCCAAGAAGCTGTGCCCTCTAAGATACCCAGAAAAGAGGCCCTTAAGGAGAGAAAGGGTAAAGAATAAAGGACGATAGGATGAGTTTTGAAAATAGTGACGTTGAGAAGCTGGGTGGCCCAAGGAAGATTTGCGAGAAAACTAAAATTGCAATAATAAAATTAAAACTCACACAGAACCTGGTGAAGAGTGGAATTTGCACTCTAGAAAATCAGATCAGAAATAGGGATGAAGAGAACATCAGCACCGCCTTCTCTACCAATGACAGATAAGAAGGCAAGGCAAATAACCACGTGATTAGCATGCATCTGTGATAACAGATACAGACAAAGGGAGGAGTCCTATAAGTAGTAGCTGTCTTCTGCATGAAGATCCTGTAAATGAATAGAGTTCAACTGGCAACAAAGAAACTGCGAAGGAAGTTAACTATAACCTTACTAGAGTATTACAAAGCTAAAGGCATAACCTGAAAGTAGGAGAGGTCATTCCTCTCTAAAGAGGTGGACACAAAGTCTCATTTGGTCTTAGCTACAATAGAGAAATAAAGGGCATTTCATAGTGAGTTCGTAGTACAAAGCCACTGCCAGGATTGAAATCCTGAATTCGTCACTATGTGATCTTGGCCGAGTTACTTTATTTCTTCTTGCCTAAAAAATTAAAAATTATAAGCAAATTATAAAATGGGAATAATCATAGCTCCTTCTTCAAGGCTCTTGTGTTACTGCTGTTACTCAAATGAGAGGAAAGAATTATATACACAGCCTTAGAGATGAAGAGAAATACGTTAAAATAATTAAAGAAGTCAAAAAAAATGCAAACTGCAAATTGGAAGTTTTGGAATTAGTTACAATTCTTGGGCAGAGGGTTGTGGGGGGAGAGAGGGTGCAGGATCCCACCTACTGAAATCAAAAGAAAGAACTGCATAATTTAAACCAGAAGGAGCCAACCTCATCTATACGCAATGGATTGGGAGACCCCTGTTGTCATAACAACAATAGTATGCTATCCCACTAGACCTTATGGATCCTGATCAATAATCTCTAGCCAATAAGCATCCTCAGCATCCAGTTCTCCCCAAACACTCACTCCAACTTGTTGGGAAAGCCAACCTAAATTTATTTTAAGTAATTCAACCTAGTGGGTGTCTTTTCCCTCCACGAAGTTTTGCATTAAACGTAGAAATGATAAAGCGATCAAACCTACAGAATTAATACTTTTTTTTCAGAATTAATACTTTTGTGGTAAATGTAGGAAAAGGTTTCTAATCCTTGGACAATATTTATATGTGTAGTATATAAAAAAGCTTAATGTTTAAAAAAAAAGAATGTGGCATATCAGTGAGCAAGAAAGATTAGTCTTGGGATTTCAATTTAAAAGGTGTACTTGAGTAACGGATTTTAGACTTTTACCTGTAAGTGGGAAGACTTAGAGAATTTAATCAAGTTTAAAAGTATTGTTAACAGTTAGGAGAACACGTGATTTGTTATTTAAGGTTAACTTATTAGATTTATTGGAGTTGTTAAGGTTTGGCTAGTAGGTCAGGCATTTGAAAAGCTTAAGAAGAAAACTGAATGTATCAAATGTATAAATGGATTTTAAATACTTAAGGGGATTTTATTAACTAAGTTGTAAAGGGACATGATTGGGAGTTGAATGAGTTCAACTTAAATTGATCAAACATTATTCAAAGGCTCCCCTGAAAGTAATTGTTAAAATTTACTAGATTCGTTAATCAAATAATAAAGTATGTAAGGTGAACTTAAAGGTTTGATAGAAGCTGGATTTCTAAAACAAAAAAGAAAAAACAAACAAAAAAACTGTACCTCTAATAAGGTGAATATTAAGCTAAAACCTTGAATAACAGCATAGCCTTTCTCTCGCACAAAAGCAGCCCTCAGACATAAAAAATATATATATATATATATATATACAATTGACACAGAGATCACATCGAAGAATTGTAAGAGTTTCTGAAAAAGACACCCATATAAACGAAACAGAAGCAACAATCATACATGACGGAAAATTATTTCCCAAAGCTAGAAAAAAATGACTTGCATATACAGGCATACCTCATTTTCTAGCACTTCAATTTATTTTGCTCTGCCAGGTTTGTGTTTTTATAAATCAAAGGTCTGTGATAACCTTGTGTTAACCAAGTCAATCAGCACCACTCTCCCAAAAGCATTTATTCACTTTGTGCCTCTGTGTCACATTTAGGTAATTCTCATAGTATCTCAAACTTTTTCATTATTATTATATTTGTTAGGGTGATCTCTGATCATGTGATTTTTGATGTTACCATTGTAATTGTTTTGGGGGTGCCACAAATCGCACCCAGTTAAGACAGTAAACATCAGTGTTAAATGTTTGTATGTGTTCTGACTGCTCCACCAATTGGCTTTTCCTCCATCTCCCATCTCCCTCCCTCTCCTAGGGCTTCCATATTCCCGGAGACACAACAGCACTGAAATTAAGCCAATTAATAACCTTACAACGGCCTCTAAGTGTTCAAGTGAAAGGATGAGTCACACATGTCTCTGTTTAAATCAAAAGTTAGATTGAAGCTTAGTCGGGAAGGCATGTCAGAGGCCTACATCGGCTGAGAGCCAGGCCTCTTGCTCCAATTAGCCAAGATGTAAGTGCAAAGGAACAGTTCTTGAAGGAAATCAAAAGAGCTACTCCAGTGTACACATAAATGATAAGAAGATGAAACAGTTTTATTGCTGATATGGAGAAAGTTTTAATGTTCTAGGCACAAGATCAAATCGGCCTCAACATTCCCTTAAGCTGAAGCCCAATCCAGAGCAAAGTCCTAACTCTCTTTAATTCTGTGTAGGCTGAGGAAGCTGCAGAAGAAAAGTCTGAAGCTAACAGAGGTTGGCTCATGAAGTTTAAGGAGAGAAGCCATCTCTATAACATAAAAGTACAAGATAAGGCAGCAAGTGCTGATGTAGAAGCTGCAGCAAGTGATCCAGAAGACCTAGCTAAGGTAATTAATGAGAGTGGCTTGACTTAACAGTAGATTTTCAATGTGCACAGAACAGCCTTCAATCGGAAGAAGATGCCATCTAGGACTTTCATAGCTAGAGAGGAGAAGTCAATGCCTGGCTTCAAATCTTCTAAGAACAGGCTGACTCTCTTGTCAGAGAAGTCAATGCAACTGGTGACTTTAAGTTGAAGCCAGTGCTCATTTACCATCCGGAAAATTCCAGGGCCTTTAAGAATTATGCTGAGTCTACTCTGCCTGTGCTCTATCTCTAGAACAACAAAGCCTGGACAACAGCACATCTGTTTACAACAAGGCCTACTGAATATTTTAAGCCCACTGTTGAGAACTCCTGCTCAGAAAAAAAGATTTCTTTCAAAATACTACTGCTTACTGACAATGCACCTGATCACCCAGGAGCTCTGATGGAGATGGACAACAAGATGAATGTTTTCATGCCTGCTAACACAGCAACCATTCTGCAGCCCATCGATCAAGGAGTAATTTCAACTTTCAAGTCTTATTCTTTAAGAAACACATCTCATAATGCAGTAGCTGCCACAGACAGTGATTCCTCTGATAGATGTGGGCAAAGTAAATTGAAAATCTGGAAAGGCTTCGTCATTTGAGATGCCATTAAGAACATGTGTGATTCTGGGAAGAGGTCAAAATACCAACATTAACAGGATTTTGAAAGAAGTTGATTTCAACTTTCATGAGGGGTCCAAGACTTTAGTGGAGGAAGGAACAACAGATGTGGTGGAAAGGGGAAGAGAACTAGAATTAGAAGCAGAGCCTGAAGATGTGACTGAGTTGCTCCAATCTCATGGTAAAACTTTAATGGTTAAGGAACTGCTTCTTATGGATGAGCAAAGAAAGTGGTTTCTTGAGATGGAATCTACTTCTGGTAAAGATGCCATTGAAGATTGTTGACATTACAACAAAGGATTGAGAATATTACATAAACTTAGTTGATAAAGCAATGGCAGGGTTTGAGAAAACGGACTCCAATTCTGGAAGAAGTTCTACTGTAGGTAGAATGCTATCAAACAGCATCGCATACTACAGAGAAATCCTTCATGCAAAGAAGAGTCGATCAGTGTGACAGATTTCACTGTTGTCTGATTTTAAGAGATTGCCACAGTCACCCCACCACCACTGGTGGGACAGCAGCCACCCACATTGAGGCAAGACTGCCAGCAAAAATATTATGACTCACTGAAAGTTCAGATGAGTCTTAGCATTTTAGCAATAAAGTATTTTCTAATTAAAGTATGTACTTTTTTCTTAGACATAATACTACTGAACACTTAACAGACTACAGTATAAAATAAAAATAACTTTTATACGCACTGGGAAGCCAAAAAACTCATTTGACTCACTTTATTGAGATATTCACTTTATTGCAGAGGTTTGGAATTGAACCCACAATATTTCCAATATATGCCTATACAGACCAGTATGCAGGGGCTTACTGCATTTTAGGAAAAATTAAGAACTGCTATTACATTTTAGAAAAAAAAAGTTTAATTACAAGGATAAAGAAAAAAATCACGTTAGCCTCCTGATAGAAAAATTGGAAAAGGTGATCCACAAGGGAAAAATACCAAGCTGGCCTCAGACTTCTCTTTATAACAAAGGCCAGAGGACTACAGATCAACAACTACAGAGTTTGAACAGAAATGGTTACTATCTAAATATTTCACCAACTTGTTATCTATGTATGAAGCAAAGATAAAAACATTCTAGGAACTCTAAAAGTATATTAAAGATACATTCCTATGAACAAAGATGAATTAAAAACAGGAACTTAGAAATCAGGCAGTCATGTGTAAGAGGATTGTGGTGAGCATTACATGAGTTAAAGAGTAAAGCTTAAATAATTGTAAATATTTTTTTCAGTCAAATGGCATTAAGCACAGTCATTTGATTTCTTCCTCCCCACTTTCCCAATGAAATCAGGGAAAACCCTTTATTAGCAAGTCCTGAGAGGGAAGAACAACTTTCACATGGCAAAACTTAAAAACATTCTCATCCAGTGAAGGTAAAGATATTGACAGAAGGTCCAGAATGTGTTCCATTCACAGAGTCCCCTCCAGGGAAAGAAAGAGCAGCAAACGCAGGATTTAAGTGAAGGAAGCTTTGGGTGAACCTTACTGACATTCCTAAGCTGGAAGCCTGGGCTGAACTTACGACAACCAGGACCAACTGCACTCCATTTCATCCCTCGTGAGTATTAACACTGGAAACAATGTGGCCCCAGGATCCATTTGACAGCAGAAAGCAGAAAGCTGGCACAGTATCAGAGATCTGGTGGGCTATACTGCAGAAGAAGACTGGATACTGTTTGTAAGTTTCAAGCCACAGCTTGATCCAGACATGGTGCATGCAGAAAATTGGTCTCTGTTTCAGAAGTTTCACCAAACCTAGAGAACAAAGATCCTCCACTGGTATTTATTTGTTTATTCATTCAACCAATATTTATTGTCAACCAACTAGGAAATGCATGATCCTTGTGCTCCAAAGCTTACAGTCTACAGGGGACATGAGACAAATAAGTAGGTGGTGGTGATGATAGATGAATAGGTGAAGAATATGGAGCCAGCAGATAATCCACGGAGGCATCCAGATCAGACTTCAACGATGGGGAAAGACTTGCTAAAGGAAAACGTTTGTATGTAAAAAATGAGTTGTAGTAGATGAAAGGTTTGGAGTCAGGCAAGTGGGGAAGTATGTAAAAGAACACTTCAGACAGAGACAGCAGCAAGAGTTAAGCCAAGAACCAAGAGAACATGATGCACTTACGACCTGAAAGAGGCAAGCAGGGGTCCAAGTCACAGAGAACCTTGTGACTCATGCTTAAAACTCTGAACTTCAACCCAAGAACAGTGTAAGAGTGCTGAAGGATTTTTAAGCAGTGGAATATGATCCAGTTTCCATTGTGAGAAATGATTTTGCTAAGAAAAAAGTAGGAATGGAGGCCATGAGACTAATGACAGGGTGAGAAGGCAACGTAATAAATGAGGGGACTTATGATCATGACTGACCTAGACAGCTGGTTGTAGACATAGAAAATACATCAGATTTGAGAGAGATCCTGAAACAATAGCACTTGGGATGAATTTTATGTTAGTCATCTATTACTGCATAACAAATTATCACTAATCTAGCATAAACACATTTTCATCTCGCAGTTTTGATGGATCAGGAGTCAAGGCATGTCTTCTGCTTCATGGTCTCACACAAAGCTACAAAGTGTGGCCCAGGGCTGGAGTCTCATCTGATGGTTCAAACGGAGAAGGATATGCTTTAAAGCTCATGTAGTTTTTGACAGGATTTAGTTACTTGTAACAGTTGGACTGAGGATCTTTGTTCCTTCGTATATAGAACATTCCTCTGCAACATGGTAGTCTGCCTCAGCAAAGCCAGGAAAGGATAGAATGTGCTGGCATGGAAGAAGTCACTTTTTTTTTTTTTAACATAATCATGGAAATTTTTTAACATAATCAATGACATGCCATCTGTTGGGTACAGGAAAGCTGATCGGCCAGCCCATACTCAAGAGGAGGGAATTATACAAAGACATGAATTACACAAGGACAGAACGCAGGGATCACTGGAACTAACTTTGAGTCCGACTGTCAATGTGGATTGAAATGAATAAGAGGGTAGTTCGTTGAATTATTGGGACTACTGAAGTAGTGACCAGTTTTTGCCATAAAATAATGAGATGAGATTTGGATATTTTGAGTTTGGGGGACCTGTAGCACACCCATGTTGAGTTGGGTGATACTTGCTGGGATACAGAGTTCTCATACTTGGTATAGTCATCTGGACTAAGGGTAGGAATTGTCACTTCTCAATAGATTATCAAAGTGTTGAGAGTTGATGAGATGACCCAGGGAAGGTGGATAAGTAAAACCGTAAAGCGTATTACCATTAAACATAATGGTAGAAAGTGTTTTAAGAAAGTACCTCCTGAATGTGAATCTCCAGAGATGAGGTCTGGTCATCCATATTTTTTTAAAGCAACACAGGTGATTGTGATGTGCAATCAGATTTGAAAAACACTGAAATGTATTCATTAAAAAACAGACTAAACATATACAGTTGACCTTTGAACAGAGCAGGGTTTTTTGGGGTTTTTTTAAGATTTTATTTATTTATTTGACAGAGAGAGAGAGACAACGACGAGAGAGAGAATACTAGCAGGGGGAGTGGGAGAGGGAGAAGCAGGATTCCCACTGAGCTGGGAGCCCCATTCAAGGCTTGATCCCAGGACCCTGGGATCATGACCTGAGCCCAAGGCAGACAGTTAACGACTGAGCCACCCAGGCATCCCTGAACAAAGCAGGTTTGAACAGCACAGTCCACTTGTATGTAAATTTTTTTCAATAAATACAGTACAGTACTATAAATGTATTTTCTTTTCCTCGTGATTTCCTTAATAACATTTCCTTTTCCCTAGCTTACCTTATTGTAAGAATACAGGATATAATACATATTACATACAAAATATGAATTAAATGTTTATGCTATCGGTTAGGTTTCCAGTCAACAGTAAGGTATTAGTAGTTAAGTTTCTGTAGATTCAAAGGGTATATGTGGATTTTCAACTGTGTAGAGGGTCAGTGCCCCTAAGTCCTGCATTGTTCAAGAATCTACTGTATATACCTAAGCTTTAATGGTGGTTATTTCCAGGAGGCAGGATTATAGGTGATCTTTATTTTCTCGTTTCTGCTTGCCTGTACTTTCTATCCTGAACATATTTCTTTGATAAAAAGGAAATCGAGTTGCTCCTTTTAAAAACAATTCTACCACAAACAATAGGGTCTATCTAAGAAGTATAGTAAAAGAAATTTTATTAATATAATACATCATACTGAAGGGATTCAGAACAAGGCTTCCCAAAATGTGTTACTTTAGCATGTGGATTTCATCGACCTGAAGTCAATCAAGGCCCAAAGACTCAGGAGGAGGTTTTGTCCACCCTCTCAACTACCTAAAAAATTCAGAGGGGTGCCTGGGTGGCTCAGTCAGTTAAGTGTCTGCCTGCAGCTCAGGTCATAATCTCGGGTTCTGGGATTAAGCCCCTGTTGAGCTCCCTGCTCAGCGGGAGCCTGCCTCTCCCTCTCTCTCTGCCCCTCCCTCCACCTGTGTGTGAATGCACATGCTCCCTTTCTCTCTCTGTCAAATAAATAAATAAAATTTTTAGGAAAAAAAAAAAAGAATTTAGAAAGAGGGCCTGGTCGAGAAACAGATAACTACAAAGAGTATGTGCTAGATGTGGTAATCTGTGGGGAGCTTGGCAGGGCTTGGAGATCAAACTCCTCTCCTGTCCCATTGTGTCTGTACAGCATGACAAACATTTGTTACCAAACCTCTGCTCTTCTCATCTTCTTGTAAAGTGTCTTCATCCCTTTTGAAGCCTCAGATTCCTACCCCCTGCTCTAGCTCATGATGGCATATAAGCTTCAATTGCCTGACCGCATGTGGGTCTCATATGCTCATGAGGTTCCCAGACATACATAATCAAATTTGTTTTTCTCTTTTTAATCTGTCTTATGTCAATTTAATAGGCCCGCCAAAAGAACCGAGAAGGGCAGAGGAAATATTTTTCCTCTCCAACACTGTTAATAGAGTAAAAAGCATATGGGAAACTCAAAACATACCCATTTTTCGCCTGTGCAAAGATTTGCATTTTCGTGATAACATTCAAGGTTCATAATGCTATCATTGAGCCAGGAACTGTTATAAACTATGGGCTGGTATATAAATTAGTACACACTTCCTAAAAAGCAATTTGGCAGTGGGTATCAAGACCCATAAAATTATTTATACTCTTGGATTTAATTTACTTCCAGGAACATATCCACAAATAATCAGAGATATGGACAGAGATTTACCCATGCAATGAATTCATAGCCATATTATTGATGACAGTGAAAAATTACAAATAACTGATGGATAATTGGAAATAGTTAAACAAATGGTACATATACATGCCATTCTAATGTCCTTTAACTTTATCCAGGTGAATACAAATGTATTGTGTTTACTGTGATACCATATACATTTACTATAATACAATAACACTCTTTACTATAATACTATATGCTATAGTATTATATACCGTAACCCTATATAAGTAATATATACTATCTCATGTTTAGCATAATACTAGCCTATAAGGCCCTACTGCCTTGATTATTACTAGGTCAAGACTTTCTAGGAATCACTCCCCACAATTATCCCCTCCTTAATTCTGGGACGAACAAAAGAGAAGACCTAGGAGGAAGATGACCATGGAATTGAGCCCCACAGCCCCTCTGCTCTTCACCTCACTGTCCTTACCTCCATCTAGAGCCTTCCTGCAGCTAGCCTCACCTCTGCTGGCCTCTTGAGAAAGGCCAACTTCTGGCATTCATCTCTGGCCAAGAAAACAGTTCCTTCTACTTCCTTTAAAAAGCTACTTTAAGGGCTTTCCCTTAGAAAAAAAAGAGTTCATAGAAGAGTTCATAGGCCCCAGAGACACAGTTCTTCCCCAGACAGCACAACTTGCCAGTATGAGAAGCTCAGAATAGGGACTATCAAGGTATTGTACCTGGAGCTACTCTCTCTGTGACATTCCAGCCACTGTGCTCTGGCCAACCTCCAGATGTCTTCCCTCAGGGTGATTTCACTTGAGTCTCCCCTGTGCCTCCCTCCAGTATGGCTTCCTCTGGGAATCCAGTCCATTCCACAGCCTGACTTTATTGATGAGCCTCATTCTGCTTTCCTCCCAGAAGCAACTCAGGGATGTGGCTGAGAATCTTTCTCACTATCTCTAATGGCCCATGACAATTAAGAAGTTTCCTCTGTCCCTCTGTTACTGATGGAGGCTGGTCTTCTCAGAGCATACGGAGAATGTAGGTGGGCAAAACTCCCTTTCTCCACTGCCCTTTGCATCATATGTTCAAAAATGATTTTTTCTATTTTGAATTAAATATACCATTCACATGCATATGTGTACATTACATCTCTAAGTAATAATTCTTTTAATTCTAAGTTACTTTTTTGGGATAAAGAATAGGCCAAACCTCTATCATATTCTGTTAAGAACAAATAACCAAGAGAATATTTATTCACCCATTTAATACATAGTATTTTTCACTTACAATGTAGATATTGTAAGTGCTACTAAAATGAATAGAAGAATGATCCCTACTCACAGTACAGGAGGAAGAAGTAAGCAAAAATAATTGTGATATAACATGATATGAACTAAGTGTGATACGAGTAGCACAAATAATGAAAAATGATAGTTCACTGAATGAAAAAAAGAATTTTATTTATTTATTTTTTGAAAAAAGAATTTTAAAAGAATGATTAAAAAAAGCTTCCTGGAGGTGAGCCACCATTAAACTAAATGTAAGTAGAAATGTTTCAAGAGTAGGCTGAGGAGAGGTTGGGCTTTAATTTTTTGTTTTTGTTTTTGTTTTAAAGCAACTTAAAGGCTTATACACTATATTTGTAAAACTTTAGTTCTGAGTTTTATTAGTTGGGACTCTTTTGGTTGCAGATTTTAGAAACGCAACTTGAACTTTCTGGTTTAGGGCATAACAGGAATTGACTGGTTTTTGGAAGAGTGCTAAAGACATCTCAGGTGATCACAGAAAGGGTTAAGGACAGAGATCTATTATGACTGGTCTGTTTTTAATCAAGTAACATCCCTCAAGCAATCCACAGAAGCTGAGCCTGTGGACACGTTTTACAAAAATGGCAGCTCATAGATACAACATTGAAATAAAACACTGTTTACAAAAGGTATTCTGCATGTTCAAACTGTAAACTTTTAGTTCTTTATCTTATAAGTAAGACTCCTCTTAGAGAATTATTTAACATCACATACAGATGGCTGGCCTCCCTGCTTCTATTTCAGATTTGCATACACAACAAAAATCAACATGTGCTCTAAGAGGGGAAAAGGAACACCTTAGACATTGCTGGAAGTACAGAGAAATCCCAGGTGCAAATTTCTCAAAGATCACCAAAAATATCTGATGTGATCTATTTCCTGCAACAACATTTAAAACAGATACTCATGCCTCCTTTAATTTTTCCCATTCTATAACCAGGTCATGAAAAATGCCAACTTTCACACTGGCCTCTTCACTGGATGTCTGAAAAATTTAAACAAAATTTTATTTAACATCCATTTTACCCAGTTAAATCTAAAGACAACTGCCCTGGCTCTTGGTGTTTCACTGTTCCCAGATGAGGACCTCATAAAACTAAGATGCTTAGTGAGAAAGACTGATTAGCCTGGGGTCTTCTGACCCCCAGAAAATGCTATGCCTATTGATATTCACTTTTATAAAGTAAGAGAGACATTAAAAAGTATGCCTATTAGGGAACATCAGGCTTTGCTCTGATGAATATCAGCAGCACATGGTATAGGAATATTCATGGTCATTACTAGCACTCCCTTGAGTTTTTCTGAGATGATTATAGGGCTGGAGGCTCAGCATACAGCACCGCAAACAACTCTCAGATTGTTCCCTCAGCCCTCCAAGTAGAGTTGCCAGATTTAGCAAATAAAAGTACAAGATGTCCAGTTAAAGTTGAATTTCAGATAAACGAGGAATATTCTTCAGTAGAATTATATCCCAAGCAATATTTGAGATATACTTCTACTAAAAATATAATTGTTATCTGAAATTCAACTTTAGACTGGGCATCCTGTATTTTATTCAGCAACCCTATCCTCTCCAAAGTCTCTTTGATACTACCTTTAGTCCTCTTCTCTAAATACTATTTTTAGCACAAATAGCTTCCAAGAATTAAATTTCAAGAAGCTTTTTATCCAAACCCCATAAGCTATTTGGGGTGGGGGTTGGGTGGAGTTTGAAGGAGAGACAGCATCTTAAGCAGGCTCCACACCCAGCATGGAGCCCTACACGGGGCTCATCTCACAACGCTGAGATCATGACTTGAGCCGAAATCAAGAGTCAGACATTTAACCGACTGAGCCACCCAGGCACCCCAAAACCCCATAAGCTTTTTACTTCCACCATTCTGTGGTCCCCAAACTGAATTCAGCGGCCCAAGGGATGACAGAAAAGAGGGAAAGCAAGAAATAAATAAATACGTTTATTTTCTCTTTCAAATAATTCCTTCTCCCCCCCCGCCCGTGCCACTTGATCCCCCAAATGAAGCACTAACCAATGTTAGTACATTGCCCACTGTAAGTACGGCTAATGATTCCTTGGGGTTAGACCTGTTTACAGTGCAGTTTACATACAGTGGAAATCTTCCATAGAAGCATGCTATTGTTACATCGTAAAATGCCTGACAGAGCCTGCTGGCAACACCAAGTACGTCCTTACCAGGATGCATGGGGCCCAACGCAGAGAAATGCCATGGCCACAGCAGCTCCCTGTCCATATATCATAAGCATGTGCACGTCCTTACAAAGGCTTGCCACAAGGAAAGGAGGAGACCATATATCACCTCTTAACATCTAGAATTTATATTTAAACCTACCCTTGCAATGTCAGGTCTGGGAGGTCCTTGTATTAAACCCAAATCATAAAATACTTGAGGAAAGAACATGAAAACCATAACTCTTCCTTCAACTCAACACCTCTACGGTCACGTCTGTGTGAGAATTTTTACTAGTTTTTGTTGAAGGCAGTGTATGTGTGGGCACTTAGAGGGTTACAGTTAGCCAAGAAAAATAATACAATTCTAGAATGGGGGGACAAAAGCATCTCACCAATGACTTTAGCAAAGAGAGTTTAAAAACAAACCCCCAAGTCCCATTAGTCAGGTGGCCACAAATCTAATTGTTGGGTCCCCAACAAGTAATTCTGAAAGCTGAAAGATAAAAGGAATGAATGAGGCATTTATCCTGTCCTTCCTGTACTTAAGGGGGTACTTTATGTGTTGCAGGGTCATCAAACAATCGATGAAGGAATTTCTTTTTTGGAAAATTTCTGCTAATAATAAATGCAGAAGGAATGATAGAACCAGAAAATCAACATTTTGCAAGCCCTTAAATGAAATTGTGGACCTAGATAACAATCAACAAGAAACAGAAACTTTATAATGGAGGGATGAGGCTGACACACTTGTCCCCACTCATGGATCTCAGCATCACTTCAAGTGGGACAACCAGACCTATGGCTTCATGAAATGAAGCAGCCAGAAGGACAGATAATCCAGGAAAAAGTCTGGCCTGAAAACTGGACTTGAATCTAACTGAACCTTAGGATCATTATATCATCCCCTCACTTTGTGTGTGTGTGTGTGTGTGTGTGTGTGTGTGTGTGTGTGTGTTAAATTTTACATGAAAAAAAAGTATTCAAAATGTTCTTGGAACCTTGTTTTTGACCTTTGTTTTAAACCCTTCTAAGATGCATTATTAGTTCCGTTCACCATCCTGAACACAGCTGAGTCTTTCTTTGATGACAGAGGTCAGCATTTCATGCTTATTACAATAAACTTCAAGTAGGAGTTTCCATAGCTACTGATTTAAATCATGTAAGGGACACTGAACCGAATCTATACTAATCCCAGAATATTTATTCATCGATTGTAAATAGCTTTCAAGATTTTTCATGTACTCCATATTACCACCATGTATTTTCCTGATATTTGACCTTTTTCTGATAAGATTTTTAAAAATATTCAAAACCATAGTGAGTGTTGTGAGGGAGTTGGGGCTATTGAAACATTGTGGTTAATTAGATTCTGGTTATAGGAGGTTCACCTTATACAAAAGAACTTATGGCAGAGCTTGGTCAGGACAACATTCTGTTAAGACTGCTGCTTAGCCACTCTTCCCACTCCACGGGCCTCACCCGTGGCTGAAACGGGATCAGTTGTCTGCATGTAATAAAAGCAGGTGAGGTTACTTTCAGACTTCACGAAGTTAACAAGCACATTGAGAATGACTGAACTTCACTCACACACAAATTCAAAGGAAAGAGGGTAGGATTCCAAAAGAAACACCTTGTTCTTTCTTATGGAAAAAAAACTGCTAGAAACTCTCAGCCACTGAGGGTAGGGGATTGTGCTTCTGACATAATCTGAATTGCGCTTTTCCTCCATCTTCACCAACCTATTCTTATTCTACCCCAGTCCACGGTGGAGTAGCTCCAATTCTCATCAGTGTCCTTTTGTTAAATTTCTCAACCCACTTCAGAGTTCACTTTATGCATTCTCATGATCAATCATTTCGCTGAGGATACTTTGCTTCCTGCCAATACTCTGGAATATGCTGGCCGCCTACATTCTGTGCAAACCCCTGGAATACACAGTTTGTCTCTCAGTTTACGATGTGTTATGATTTACTGCCTGTCTAATCTCTGAGATGTCGGTGGACATACAGATGTCTTCTGTATTTTCTGTCCGCCCGTGGCAAAGGAAAGAGAAGGGTATGTTTGTTATTTATTTCTAGTTCTGTTTTTATTTTATATTTGTGGGAAGGGCAACTTCCTGACTGGAGTTCCTGCTGAAAACGGACTTTTTTCTTCCTTAGTTCATTTCTGATCCAATGCTGTTAGTCTTGAACACACCCACCTCCCCTCCGGCTGCCATTTGGCGGGCAGGTCGATGTTTCGTAGCTTGTCATGCCCAATACTGAAGAGACTCCAACAGTAACCTTCCTGGGGTTGGTTTTGCTTTTTCAAATTCCACAAATTACTGAAACTTTGCTTATGGGTAGAAGTAGAGATCAAGGCTTTAAGAAAGAAAAGGAAATTCTACAAAACCCAGAGCTGAGTTTAATAGAAAAGAATCCCTCTCGCTGTGATCCTTGCCCTTTTCTGATAAGACTGAAATGAAGATCTCTTGCCTCTTTCTTCCTTAAATACTCCCTTCCCCCCCCCCCCACATCCAACCCCATTTCCCAGACATAATAAAATCCAAAGATTAAGACCACCAAGCATCTGCTTCTCAAGAGGTATAATGGGTAAAAGACTCACATTAAAGGCCTATTAAAAAAAAAAATGCCATCACCTAGAAAGGATATGGTAAATTCAGAGGGAAGATATCTAAGTGCTAATAGGTACCCACAGAGAAATGAGGGCAGAGAACAAGAGTTCGGGAGAATAACTGAAGACTTCATAAGAAAGAAAACAATTATGTTACAGATAGAAGAGGCCCAGAATCTATAATAAAAATGAAAAAGCCAGGGAACAAGAAAATGCGTCCAAAACCAGGAGAGAAAAAAAGTGGGAATGGGGAAGCTGCATGAGTGAATGGAAAATCACCCAAATACAGAACCTGAGAAAGTTACTTCTCTCAAATGATCCATGTCTCTGGCCAGAGGAAGAAAGGACATTCAGAAGAAACTAGATAGACCCTTCTCCTCCAGATGACAAAGGAAAGCTAAAGATAGAAACAGTGCCACTTGGTATTTAAGCGTAGAAGCAGGGTGAACTAACCAGCATTCATAATTGGAGGGGACAGAACCTAGAGAAGAGGCTGTGCCCCAAAGAGGAGATATATCTATGCCATTACCAGTGCAGCAGGGATGGGACTTAATGTTCTGATCTTGAGGGGGTGAAGTGAATTAAAGCAGCTGTACCGGTGGGATGCCCCCAACTCACTCCAGGGGTCTTCAGTTCTGCACCCAAGTTTTGAGGGTATGCTGAGCTAAAATGGGTGGAGGAGGGGTGTAGGGAGGAGGTACCAAGGAGGTGGAGAGAAACAGAGTAAGAACAAGGTGACCCAGATCAATTTCGAAGGGAAAAAAAACCTCTTCTTTCCTTCCTAAAGAGAACAAATCTAAAGTTATCCAGTGCTATGATCTGTTTACACTTAGACCTATAGCCAACATTCATTCATAAATGGTTACTGATCACCAACTATATTCAAGGCACTAGTAGTCAAAGTGGAAATCAACAAAAAGTAACCGAGAAGGTGACACCGAAAAAAAATGGACTAAAAGAGTAATTAATTTCCGAGCTGGAATATTAGTAGCCTCAGATTATGAACAATATTTGTCTCTATCACCTGATCAAAACACAGATTCTATTATCCATGTATCTCACCGAGTATCCAACGAACAAGCATGCATAACATCTACTATATGCCAAGATTTATACCAGATTGTTCAAATAGAAAAGTGTCAGATATGATACCTGACATGAATAGCTCTTCCCAGGAGGGAACAAGGGGAAAAAATTTAAAAACCAACATTACAATCCACGTAAGCACAAATTACACAGAAGCCCAAGGGATGATACGAGAGCCCAGGAGGGTAACACTTTACCTCGAGATGGTAAAAGGGGAGGGAGGCATTCCAGTCAGAGGGAACAGCATGTGCAAAGAGCAGGACAAGAGAAACAGCATGGCATAGTCATAGAGGAGTAAGTAGCTTCCTGTGGTTGGAATCCTGGAAGCACAGAAGAAATGAGCAAATTAGGTAAGAGGAAGGTTTCTCAACCTCAGCACTACAGACATTTTAGATTCTAGGCTTCTCTGCTGTAGAAGCTGTCCTGTGCATTATAAAATGTTTAGCAGCACCCCTGGCCTCTGTCCACTAGATACCAGAAACACACACACACACACACACACACACACACACACACACACACAACCATAGTAACAATCAAAAATGTTACACAGACATTGTCAAATGTCCACTGGGAGGCAAAACTGAGCCTGGTTGAAAATACTGAATTAGAGAGAAAGAAATGGGTCAATCTATGAATGGCTTTGCACAAGTTTTGGATATTCTCTCTGAACACTGAAAACCATGGAAGGAATTAACCTGATCATACAGGTCCTTGAGACCCATCACTTTCATATAGAGAATCTGCAGAGAGATAAAGCTGGAGTAAGGAGCCCAGTTAGGAAGAGGCTACTGCAGTAGTCCAGGCAACGGAGGATGCAAGCCTGAACTGAGGCAATGACAGGGGGACCAGAGAAAGGAGGGCAGAAGGTAAGAGCGAGATGATAACACAATGTCATGTTTCCCTGACTTCTCGGTCAAAATAATCACCAAAGAGCGTACACAATAAATCTTAAAATGATTATAACTGGTAAACAGATTTACAGTATAGTGATAGAAAAATGAATACTTCATGAGCTTTCCTGAGAAAACATTCCTGCTTTTTCAAAAACCATTTCACATTAAAATTAATACATTCATTTATTTAACAACAACACTATTAACTGCTGGGCTAGCAGAAAATAAGAGAAACTATGTGTAAACATATGTAGAGTTCATGTAGGAAACAAAACCATGAGACTTGCTGGGTTGGTGGCCTGTGAAATCTAAAGAGACCTCAATCCCCTCGCTCTCTGGGCTATTTCAGAATCTTATGCATCCCAAGGACAAGAAGGAAAAAAAAAAAAAAAAAAAACAACTTCAAGCAAACAACACTGCCTTTTTCAAGGAGACACTCTTTCTTGTACATATCCCAAGCACATTCTGTTTGTGAACTTATACAGCATCATCTGTCCAATGATCTCAAAGTGTCAAGACATTTCAGAAGCCAATTAATTGTGTTTCCTCTGAGAGCACCTTTACGTGAAAAAATTAAACTGCTTTTTGTAGGGACGACTGTCAGATTGTGACATACACATATACCACCTACCATTGCCTCGATTCTTACTGAGATGCGCAAAAGCAACAGCAGAAAAAGGGTAGCTCATGGCAACAGCACCGTATTCCACACGCTGGGCTGTCCAATCAGACGGCACACCTGTGGTCTTGCTAATGCCACTTGCAACCTTCTCCCAGCACCAAACCTAAATCATATGTCCACTGTTTTCTCCATATCAGCTCCGCGTGACCAAAACAAAAAACCCTGCATTCATGGAGGCTATCATACAAATTGAAATTAGAGCAAAACCACAGCGAGTAAGTTAGCCAGCTTTGGATATCACTCTAGTAGGAGAAGCACTGAATTGGCTAAATTAACATTTTTCTCCTTCAAAGTCTTTTTTATTCCCCAACTTCTTCTATTTCATTTTCAACACCCAGGTAACTGACTTATGAACCAATCTCTCTGGAGACTGCTGGTTCTTCCAACGCGACTGTTACAGAAAAAGCTTATTCTGCCCAAACTTACTATTACTGGAACACCCCAGGAGACATAACATTTATAAACTTCCTGTCACCCAATGTGCTGTTCAGAAGCCATTCATTTTAACTTAATTTGCAGGAGTGAAAGTCTCTCAAGTTCACTTGGTATATAAAAAGTGACTTTTTTAGCTATTACCCATTATCATTTTGCCTCCTGCCAATGGTACAAAGTTAAAGAGCACCACAGAGCTGAAAACCCTTTGTTTGTAGTTAAACAGTGAGCTCCAAGACAGTTCTTACCTGGAAGGCAATCTTTTCCCCCTTTCAAAATCTAATAATAATATCAATATAGCAAGTTACTACTTTTCTGAGGATGCTGATACTGGTGAAGTACTACTTTATGGTCAATGAATACTTCATGGAAATCTTTAAAAATGTAGTTTAAGGATCATTTTTCCTGCCACCTAATATTCATCTATTTCTTCTACTATTAATCTTTTTTTTTTAATTTATGTGTAGAAAACCACAATGCTTACTGCCAGAAAAGTCTCCAACTGTTTATATAGGAAGTTACGTACCAGAGGCGCCTGGGTGGCTCAGTCAGTTAAGTGTCCAACTCTTGATTTCAGCTCAGGTCATGATCTCAGGGTTGTGAGATCAAGCCCCCCATCAGACTCCAAGCTGGGCATCAAGCCCGCTGAAGATTCTCTCTCTCCTTCTGCCCTCCCCACCTTGCCCCCAATCACCCCTCCCAAAAAAAGTTATGTACCACTTTGTGATATGGTAATGCATACTAATCACATGACTCACATGTCCTTCTCCTAGTAGAGAAATAGCCAGTTTGCAACTAAATACTATCAATATCATTAAGATCCTAGGATTATATATTCGGGATGAGATACAGGATTCTTTTCCACTAAGTTTGAAGCACCACACCAACCTTCTTAAGCCAGACAGAATCACGTCATTTGGACAATGATATTGTATTCACTCTATTGCTTCCCTGAAATGATTTTTGGCAAGATCACCAATGGCCTCCCTTTTGCTAAATCTGCCCACCGGACACTTTCAAGTCTTCACTTTAATTAACCTTTATCTTTTCTCTCCTTCTATCCTCTTGTTGTACTACTTTTTAGAAGATTTCTTCAACTTTTTCTCCCAATTATTTTGGTGAATGTTTTATTTGAGCCATCATTTCTAATTTCCAAGTGTTCTTTGTTCTTTGTATTTTTCATTTTCATGGCATCTTGTTCTCCTTTTATGAAGGCAATAGCTTCCCTAAATCTCTCTAAGGATAACAGAGTGGTCACTGTTGTTTTTAAATTCTTTTCGGTTCCCTGGATTCTCTCTTTCTTCAGAGGTCAGTTTTCTATGATTATTTTGCACTTTTTTCTTGTCCGTGTTTGTGAACCTCCTCAAATATAAAGCTGACCAGGAGCAGAATTTGCCAATTCACAGGCTTTCCCTTAGGGTGAAGAGGAGAGTACCAGATATATTTATGAGTCATCCAACTGACAGAATATGAAGGGGTCTCCTCCAGGGTGATAACACCCACACTAACAGCTCAAATTCTCTCAAAATATTGGTTCGATTTCTTTAGAAAAGAATACTCTGGATTGTTAGTGTATTGCTATTACTGTTTTTGCCTAGAGGAAAATATTTGGTTGCTAGACCTTCTGAAGGAAAAAAGGAGACTATGAGTCCTTATTTAAACAGGCCTTTAAATATAAACCTTCAATTCTCTGCTCTCTGTACCCTCATTTCCACTCTCTGCTACCTGCTATGTCTGAGCTTACAATCTAGATCTTTTGGGAACATTCTAGGCAGGTCAGCTCCTTTCTGGGCTGCAACCTCCTCTGCAGATATTATGGTTGAAGTTTTCTCAACTCTGCTCAACCAATCTTTAATTTGCTTTGGAGCAGTGGAATCAGTATCTTTGTCATTTTTCCCTTTGTAATACAAGTTGGGAACATCAGTATTGTGTCTCTCCTGACTACTTGTCAGTCTCTGCTAATCCAAGATGAGATTTGAAATTTGAAATCCACGTAATTATTAAGTGCTTTGTATGTGTATTTTCTCATTCCACCAATTAACAGACATATCTTTAACAATTTTAACATGTGTGATTACTTTCTGAATCTCTGTATATCTGAAAGTGCTTTTCTGCTGTTTCCACACATTGATAAAAACTTGGATGCATACTTTGGTCAAACTTTTTTCCGCATAGTTCTATTACTATCCAGTACTTCATATTGTAGAGGTTACTCTATCTGGTGTTTAGTATTGTAGAGGTGGAATCTGAATTCACTTGATTTTTGATCCTCTGTATGAAAACTTTCGGGAATTCAGGGTTTTGCATCAATGTTTTATCTATGAAGTTCAAACATTTTTGTAAGGACATGTCGGAAAGCAAGTCCTACTCTGCTTATTCTCTCTGGAAATTACTGAGGGCTACCAAATGCTGACTCAATCTTTCTTCCATTTGGGAAAGTTTTCTTCTTTATATCTATTATTATTACTTTGATACCATTGATATTCTTGATACTCATGGTTTCATTATCTATTCTCTGCCTTCCATATTGATCAACTTTGCTATCAGCATGTTCATCTCTTGGATGATTTCCTCTGCATTCTAAAGGTGATGTTCAACTCTCTCTTCAAAGTAACAGATGTGATTTTTTTGCACTCTCAGTTATGTACTTTCTTCTTTCCGAAAAAGATTTCAAAAATGTCCTTTTGTTTCCTTTAACAGATCATTTTTCAAAGTATACTTTCCATCTGTATCTTCAAGGCAATGGTCCTTTTTTCTCAAGTTGCAGAAACTTTCTGAAGGCCTCATGTAGATTTTATTTGTTTGCCTGTTTTGCTCATCCCTTACTGAAGAAAGTTTAATCCAGTTTCTTTCTTCTGAAGGATAAGTTGCAAATATTGCTCTTAATCCTCTGACCTCTTCCCGCCCCCAATAAACACATCTTGCATTCCCTGTCACCTGGATGCCAACAGAATTCCCCTCTCAGATCTTAACATGGGAAAAAAAGGTGATCATTTATACACACACACACACATCCTATGGTAGACTATATTTCATTTTTCAAGATTACCATGAAAACATCTACCCTCTAACACACTCTTCTGCAATGTAACCTTACCTCTACCACCCCCATCAAGAGGAGGAGTCTAATACCCCTCCCTTGAATATGGACCAGCCTCAGTGATTTATGTCAACAAATGCAACAGAAGTAACTACTTCATGATTTCTGAAATTAGACTGTGTCAGAAAAGGCCATGCAGCTTCCACCTGCTTAATCTCCAGATTCTCCCATTTGGAACCCAGCTGCCATGCTGTGAGAAGTCTAAGCCACATGGAGAGGCCATATACACATGCTCTGGTTGACATTTTCAGTTTAGCCCAACCTTTAAGTCATCCCAACCTAGGGGTCAAACATGTGAGTGAAAAAGCCTCAAGATCATTCTGCTCCCAGCCATTTGGAGGTCTCACTCATCGTGGAGAGTGATTAACCACCTAAATTACTAATTCAAGGAATCCATGAGCATAATTCAATGGTTGTTGCTTAAGCCACTAAGTATTGGGATAGCCTGTTACATGGCTATTTCCTTACATGACTCAGTTATTAACACAGTGTAATTTTGATAGGGCAAGAAGGAATCAACTCTTGGTCCTGCTGTTTGGTATACTATTACTAAAATAATTTATTTATGGATATGCTTTATTAGACTCCAAGAAAGTTTAAAGAAGGCTAAAACTCCTACTTTACTATCTCTTCTTTTCTCCACCTATTCTATGGCTGACTTCACATCCCAGGATATAATGTTTCCCTGTCTGTCAGCTTCAACAGTCAGCCTTTTGCATGTCTGAAAAGGCAGAAAGGTCGTTTTGCCTCAGAAAGCAATTCCCATGTGTGGTGCTGAGGGGTATTCACATGGCTTTCTCACTGGTATGGGCCTCATGGGGCTTCAGTGGCATCAGTAGAGGCCTCTCCCTGTCTTTTCCCTCTCTGGCCCTGCCAATCTGTTTGGGGTTAAACATGCAAAATGAAAAAAAAAGTGCAAAATGCATTCACCGTTATAGTTGTTTCATTCCTATCCCAGCTTCACTATAAGTGAAAACAGGCCCCATCAACTGATAAGCCAGGAAGCTTCAATATGGATAAAGAGATTTCTTAGAGCAAGACACCCTACATGGTAAGAAAATTATTTCCATTATTTAAATTTTTTAAGGCAACTGACTGAATAAAGTATTTCCCCCTGAAGGACATAAATTTTGTCATATTAGATCACCTGCAGAGTAAACATAGCTTAGCACTCTGTCTCGAACATGGCACCAACTTGAATATAAAATGTCAAAGAGGTACCACAGGACCGTATAATTCACTCTCGAAAAAGCACTGTGTCTCTACAACTCATAAATACATTACACCTTCTGTGAACCGTTATTATTTTTAACCCAGACCATATCTTGGGAGTGACTTGTTTCAAAAGTTTATGACTCACTGTATAAAGTAATGTTTTCTTCTATTTGTCCTAAATTTCTCCTCTTTCAGGCTTCAAAGAGTCTTCCTGCCCATCCTTGTGCTTTGGAATTTGGTGAACACAAACATATTGATGCCTTTCGTGGCCTCATCGACTTTGATCATCTCCCCATGCAGCCTTCATCTCTGTGGGCTGAAAGTCTTAATCTTCTTAGTTTGACCTCATGTTTCAGCCCACATATTCCCTTAATTCTTTCATCTGCCCTTTACTGGCCCTTCTAAGAATCATATTTCTTTGTTAAGGGGTACTAACCACAGACACTATTTCAAGAGCAGGTGTTCCCAGCCTTATCTTTAGCTCTCTCCAGTGGGCTAGTCAATCGAGCATGCTTATATGTTTTCTGGAGGGTGGGAGCAAACTGGAAGAGAAAAATATTTCAAAGTCAATGTCAGAGCACGGTTTGGAAATATTTTGTCGCCCGAACGATGCAAGGGAAAACTACTCCCTGGGCTCCTTTAGTATCTATTCAAACTTGAATGGCATGATTTCCAAAGCATGTGGGAACTACAGCGGTAGGCACTGTAGAAAAACAAAGAGCCTATTTTTATACATGATGTTCCAAGGGAGGGGGGAGACACAAAAACCAGAAAAACAACCCTAAATTTTGTACATGGGGAAAAAATAAAAATTGGATGGCAGCTTCATTTTGATATTTTGGTTTCAGAAGCTGTTGTTTTTATAGAAATGGGGAAAAAATAAACAAATGGAACAGAAGGTGTTATACACAGGAGGAATATAAACACAGGCTTATGGTATGTTAGTGCTTAGAGGAGAACTCCAAAGTTCCAACACAATAGGGGGTTTCCAAAAACCAGCCTACAGCCAGAGATGGGCTGCCGCTGTGAGATGCACCTAGAGGGCTGGTTACAAAAGCCCTTGGAGACCCTCCTTCTGGAAATACTGATGCAATAAATCAAGGGTAAGGTCTGGAGGGGAGCTGCATTTCTTTTAATTCATCAGAATAATTTGATACATAGATAGGGCTGTGAAATACTAATCTAGACCAGTGGGGGTTTCCAAATTGTTACTTGTCTAGGTTTTCACTGCTTTTTGTTTTAGCAGCAGAACCCTCCTATGATATGAAGTCACACACAGAACTGAAACATACACTATCCACCAGAGTGGCTCCCCCATCGAACCAGGTGTGGCACGAGCGGCTCCTTTTCAACTGTACATACTCCTTCTCTAATGACCCAACAGTATCACCAGGGATTTCTGAAGGTGACACAGACACAGTGCGAAGACAATTGCTCTTGCCTCTCCCTTTAACTATACTGATGAGGAGGCTGGAGCTCAGAGAGCTAGCACCTACCAAGTTCACACAGTACAGTAGAAGGCAGGTCAACTAGAATCCAAAACAAAATCCCAGGCTATGTGTATAGACGCTCTCCAGGTGTCCACCTGCAGCCACTGAGAGTACTGGGAGAGCACAAGTCCACAGTCAGTTCCCTCACCAGCACAGGACTGAGGTCCCCTCACCTTCACAGTGTTCCAGGCTGTTCTCCCTCCCAGAAGGTGGAGCTGGTCCCTCACCTCATGGCTACCCTTCGGGGAGTCTAAGGGACCTGTCTACATTCATCTTCTTAAGAAAAGCTACCTTAGTGACAACTCCAGGGGCTTCCTGTGGCCTCCTGCAGCTGGAGCTTCTGCTAAATCAGAAATAAAACAAAGTCCATACCTTTAATTCCTGAGACATGGTCCCTTCTGTTAGTTATCCTCCTTCCTTTGATCAACTACCATCTGTTCTCTCTTTTTTTTTTCTTTTTAACAGAGTATTTGTGTAGCTAATGAATATATGTAATGTGTATGTAAGTTAGGAATGAAGCACAATAAAACACATTCCCCCAAAACTTCCACCTGACTTAAGAAACAGCATATTGCCACAAGAATCTCCTGTGTGCTCCTCCCAAACCCATTCTGGGGGTTCCTGCCCCTCTATGGCTGCAACTATAATCCTGAGCTTTCAATCTTTACCCTTCTTTGGTATTGACATAGAGATTTACTACAAATAGCTGAATAACTAAGCTTCCTATTATTTGGTTTTGCTTGATTTTTAACTTTAAAAAGTGTCAGCATACTGTAATGATTCTTTTGTCTCACCTTTTACATTCATGTTTCTGGCATTCAGCCATGTTGAGACATGTAGCTATCATTCATTCGTCACTGTTGTCAGGTATCCCACATAGTGGGATTATACAAATATAGTTGACCCATGAACAACATGGGTTTGAACTGCATGAGTATACTTGCAGGTGGATTTTTTTATAAATAAATATAGTACACTACTATAAATGTATTTTCTCTTCCTTACGATTTTCTTAATAACATTTTCTTTTCTCTAGCTTACTTTATTGTAAGAATACAATATATAACACAGAAAACACATAGAATATTTGTTAACTGACTGCTTATGTTATCAGTTGCGTGTCCAGTCAACAGTAGGGTACCAGTAGTTAAGTTTTGAGAGAGTCAAAAGTTATATGAGGATTTTCGACTATAAAATCAGTGTCCCCGATTCCCAGATTATTCAAGGGTCAACTGTACACCACCCACGAGCTGACCAATCTCCACTGCCACCACCTACCCCAAGCTACCTCACTCCTCTCCTGAATTGCTACAACCATCTCAGGACTCCCTTACTCTTCATTCAGAGTCAAAGCCAGTCTTTACAATGACCTTAAGGGTCTATCCAATATGGCCCTTTGTCACCTCTCTAAAGTCAGCTCCGACTTTTCTCCCCCTTGCCTACTCTGCTTATACTTCAATGGCCTCCTGGCTCCTCATCAAACACACCAGACACCCTCCTGCCATAGGGTGTTTGCAGTCGCTGTTCCCTCTACTTGTAATGTTCTCCTCCTTGATACCATATGGCTTACTCACCTCCTTAAATCTTTATTCCAATACCACCTTCTCAGTAAGACCCACTTTGACACCACCAACCCTTCCCTCCCTGGAACTTCTACCCCTCCTTACCGTGATGTATTTTCTTTTCTATAACATCATTTTCTAACATAGTATATAACTTATTTATTATGTTTATTATCTGGTTTTCCTACGAAAATGTAAAATCTACAGAGATAGAATTTTTTTTATCTTTTCTGTTCAGTGATATATTTCTAATACCCAAGATCAGTGCCTGACACATAGAAAGCACTTGAAAAACATATGATGAGTGATTATTGAATGAATGCCTCTGTTTTCTAGTACTTTCTTTAGGAAAAAGGAAATCTGAAAGAACCTTGTTTTACCTTTTGTATCTATCCTTAGCATTGTTATTATTCTCATGCACGTCTGTTTGGTTTGCCCAAGAATATCTCGTTTTATAATATAAGGAGTTTCTCATCTTCAAGTAATCAATCTGTCTTTCTTGGTTTTCTTTCCTCCACTGCTCCTATTCCGCTAGCAAGACTGAAGCATGTTTGCCAGACCACTCCAGGTCCTGCCTGACTTTCTAAGCAAACCTGATTCCCAAATATAGAGTGTCCCAGATACAGGCCTTCCGAATTGCTTTTCTGGACTTTCAACCTACAAAAACTTTGTAGACTCCACTGCAGTCCAAGAATACGGCATATGCTCTTTATACTAAGGGTCCCTTCTCTCTTTCCTGCCCTTCATCCCTCCTTCTTTCTTTTTAAATAAAATCTAATACTTCTTCATGGGTGAAGCCACCATTGGAGCCCTGGAAGACCAAACCCATGCCCAGAGCTTATACAGTTAACAATCCAGAGCCAACGTGAGATCATATAGTGGTCACGATCGTAAGGAGCCCAGGGCCAAGAAAATAAAATCTAAGAGGTTAGCTCCCCTCTTGGCCTGAACATCGACATTAGAAGGGCCTTAATTTGGTGCCATCCATCTCTGCCACCTGGCACTTATCACTGAAAGCCAGTGCTCAGAAGGGCAAGGGGAACTCAGCCATCTTCCAGCAGTTTGAAATCACCCCTGAAGATCTGGCCAAGAAACAGGACAGATTCTCCACCAGGAAGGGGAAGATGGCAAGTCAGGTGTGCCCAGGTCCTCTCCTGAACTCACCATGAGGTGAGCCTCTTTTCCTTCCGTGGACAGAGAGTGAGAGAGCATCAGGGCTGGGCAGGATGTCTAATGAGTGTTCCTCCACATGGAGGAAATTTCAGGAATGGTGAGTCAGTGTTTTCACCTACACCACAGAAGAGTAAAGGGATAAACAGAATTGATTTGTGTAGGTCCACATTCCTGCCTCCTGAATCACTATGCCCCGCTGTGCTTTCCCTTTCATTCTTTACCTACATAATTATTTTTTAACGTGGTCTTGATACATGAAACCATTAACGACATCGGGCCAGGGAACTTGTCCGTCTGAGTCACCACCACAACTCCGGAGCCTAGCATAGTGCCTGGCACATAAAGGCCACTTCATTAATATTTATTAAGTCAACAGTTCAGACCAAATAGATTTCATTTTGACAAGAAGAAAACCATTTTTACCTGACATACCCAGATTACTAAGACTCAGTACACAGTTTTATTGTTATTTTCTTACTTGGAGGCTTAAATTAGCCCAGTATTTGTTGTGGGACCCCCTTCCCTTTGTATCTGGAGACGAAGGCACAGGCTGTGGAACGACAGGTGTTACCGTTAATAAAAGAAGTCACTGAACGCAAAGAGGCATTGGAGGGTTTTCTCGCTGATAACTGTATTGTTTCAGAATATTCCTCAGTAATAATCTAAGATTCATTCGTGCAAGGAAAAACTATATTTACAATTATCCCAAATATACCTCCCACAGTGTTCCTACCATTTCTCCAAAATAAAAGCTCCCTTCCTTTCTCCCATGAAGCGTATGTCCTTCTGAATCATAAGAATGGATTTTGTCACTGTTTGGCCCCCGACTAATGGTTTTAAGTTTCTGACTTGTGCTGTAGGATAAACTGGGTACTTTTATATCGAATTTAAAAGAGCATTTCAAAAGGAGTTTATGGGACAAAGTATACACAGGCATCCAATGAGATGAAGCTGCTGGAGGGCCACTTATGTGGAATAAAACACATTTCAGAAAATATAACTCGAACTTTGATGAAAATATAGGGGTTCGTCACTTACCATCCCAACTTATATGAATTTTTCAGATAGCTGAATTGGCAATTTTTTAAGGCTTGCTTTAGAGGAAGAGTCCTAAAAGCACTATATATATCCCTCCCTGACTTCTAAGTGTGCGTGTGTGTGTGTGTGTGTATGAATCCTCAAATGTTCTCTATGCTGAGAACTTCTCCATGGCCTATTTAATCAGTTCTTACAAAGTGGAGGGCTAGGAGGGGAACACTGTTTGACCCTGCATTGCCCTTCTGGCTTCCATGCTCATTTTTACTTCATACCTAAGTTTTTCCAAAGTGTGATTCACACTTACTTCACCACATCCTTGCTTCTTGTGCCTTCCTTGACTTGCTAAAAGACTGACTCCCTTTCCACCAGCCTACCAACACGTACTGGCAAAAGTCCTGTCCCCGAACTCTCTGAATTTAATTATGAACCTTTCTGGAAACTCCTTTCCCAGCTCCCTGGAAATCATGTCCCTGTCATCTTTCTATTGGTCTGACCATTTCTTCCCAGTCATCCTCACCAAAGCCTCTGGCCTTTCAAGAGTTCTCCTCTAACTATTGCCTTGCCTTAAGCAATTCCACGCCCTCCCTAACCACGTCCATCCTGATAATTCCCAAACGCAATTTTGGCCCAATTTTCATCCCTCCACTCAGAACAGGCACCTCAAGCTCATAGAACCCAAGCTGAACACACTGTCATCCCCAAATCCATTCTTTATCCAAACCCAGAATCCTAACTTCTCTGGTGTGCAATATCACATCTGAGATTTCTAGATATGTCTCAGCTCCACAGTCTCTTCCTTATCCCTGCTGTCCATATCTTCATCCCGACCCCTCATCTTCCTCCTCAGAATTGTTGCAACGAGCTTTTAACTGACTACTTTTTCTCTCTCACCTCAACAATTTTCCATCTATGCTCCTGCCACCAACGAAGTTACTAAAGATCTAAATTGGATTATGTCACCTCTGTTTAAAACCCTTTCTCCCTAGCATGTATAGAATAAGGCCAAGGTCACTGAAGGGCATTTGAGGTCCATCTTGATCTGATCCCTGCTCATTTTTTCACCATTGACTTGCCACCTCAGAATCTATCTTTCAGCAATTTATAGCAGCTTATAGTTCCCTAAGCACACATAACCACTAAGAATTTGCTTCATGATACGCTTGAGAAACATCAAATTTCTTTATTTTTCTAGACAAAATTAAAACTGGCTCGGGCTTTCTTCACCAGTGTTGATGAGAAATCCAGTCCCTGGGACTGGAGTCCTGACTCTCAGTCCCCTCCTTCCAGTGAGGTCCATAAGGATCCCAGGGCTCCCACAGGAAGAGGCCCCAACCCAGGTCCACAGGTAGCCCTTACTATGACTGAACTTAGAACCTCTGCTGCTCATGCCAGAAGGTAGTGATAAGAAGGGAACCTACTTAGACAGTACTTACTCTATGCTTACTCTGTGCCACTGCTCCAAGCAATTTGCATATATTAACTTACATATTCCTCATAGCAGCCTTATAAGATAGGCATATACAAGGTAGGCGCCAGCCCCATTTTGCAGGTGGGGAAGTCAAGGCCCAAAGGTCAAGTAACCTGCCCAGGGTAAGTGGTGGGGCTGGGATTTGACTCATCAGCCTGACTCTTGCTCTTAACTGTATTCCACACCTCTCCAAGTGCAGCTCTCCAAGGCCTCTAGGACTGGCCACAGAGAAATTTCATCATTGCTCCCAAGCAATGACCAGCCCCATACGAGAATCCATGTACCCCTTTCCCACTACCAGTTACCTTCATATCACATAGTAGAAGTAGGGCTGAGGAGTCTTGTTTCAACACTTCAAATCTACTGCATTACCAAGAATAAAAGAGAATGAACAACATAATAGCTTACACTACCCCACAACTCTTGCTGTTCCCTCTCCCTGAAGTGTCTCCCTCCACCAAGGAAGGGAACCCTATGAAGCTCTTGTTCCTTTTTTAAAATACGGCTCCCCCAAGAAGCCCTCCCTGTCTGCCATTCCTTTTCTTTTTGGGTCTGCATCTGTACCTTGCACGTATTTCTATTCCATTGAGCCTGCCACAATGCATTGGAATGTTTTTAATATTTTTCACAGTAGTCTCTTTTCTAAGACTGGGCTCCTCAGAAATAGGAGCTGGAGCTTACACAACTCTGTATCTAGTCCCTAGCAAGATGCCTAGAACACTAATAAATACCCCAAGTTGTTTGATAATTGATGTAAGCTGACCCAAAGTCAACACTGTACCCATCATTACTTTACCACGTCTCCACCTTCACTGCTACCTCCTGGATCCCTGCCACTGTCATGCCTCTCCTGGATTAGTGCAATGACACAGCACTCCCATGTAACAGCCGGGATAATCTCTCAAAATAAAAAACAGATAATGCCATTCAACCTTCCAGTGGTTTCCCACCACAATCAGAAAGCCCTACAATGGCCCACAAGATTCTATATGATCTATACTCTTTCTCCCTACTGACCTGATCTCCTCTCCTACTGTGCTACTCATCTCTCCAGCCTCGGTGGCCTCCTGTTGTTCCTCAAACACATCAGGCATATTTCCACTTCAGGGCCTTTGTACTTCTGGTGCTCTCTGCCCAGAATATTCTCCCCGTATAATCCTCATAGCTCATGCCCCCACTTCCTTCAAGTCTTTGTGTAAATACCACCTTCTCACTGAGGTCTTCCCTGATCACTCTACTGAATGCCTTGCTTTATTTTTCTTCATAGAATTTTTCACATTCTGCATAATACAATAACATAACGTGTCTGTAATACACTGTATAATTTACTTATTTATTACCTGTCTCCTCCACATAGAATGTAAGCTCCATGAAGACCTGGCACATTTTAGGCACTCAATACATCTGTGCTATATGACTGACTCTTAGACCAAGGAACCCAAATCCAATCTCATCACTGCCTCTAACTGGAGAAACCATTCAATCTAACTGTTCTCAGCTGCTTTAGCTCTGAAATAAGGGAGGACTGCAAGATCTCTTAGAAGGAGATTTATGGTGGAATAAGAAAAGAAAATCTAGGATTTTTCCCACCCACTTTGTCTTTTGCACTCTTTAAGGTAAAACTGGCAATCCAGATTACAATCTCAAAATATTTTTGGTCTAAAACAGTTGCATAGTATGTGTGGGTGTGATGGAGAAAATGTGAACTCCCTGTTTTCACAGCCTTGTTTTTAAGAAGGAGAGCATGGAGTCTTTGTAAGTTGATCCAGTAGTGGAGGAAGAAAAATAGAGAGAAGCAAGAAAGAATTCATTAATTTATACTAGAAAAGAAGGATCTGGAACTGTTCTTGGAAAAAGGAACTGATCCAGAGATATCAGAAAGTAGCCCAGTGTGGGAAGAGGTAAAGATAGGCATTTTAAAATAAAGTCTGGTATAAGGAGAAGGATATCATGAGTCTTTGAAACTTAGAAAAGCCTTGTGCTTCCATGGAGAACCCTGCCTTGTCTACAGCACACCCCTCTGGATTATCGGATTCTAGCCTTCCATTGCTAGTAAGCTATTCTAGAACTCTGTAAACTGTAGATAACTGATAGCAATTCAAAACAGTTCTTGTTGATTGACATGTAAATTCTCTCTGACAGAAGTGGAATGGACTTCCCTCTCCTACTATGGAAAAGTCCAGTCTCACCTCCATTGTACATCCATTCCTCTAGTCCTAATCTAGAAATGCATCTGTTCCTTGGATTCTTCTTTGAACTGGTTGTGACATCTTACAAGTTCCCTCATTAATGAGTTGAATAAAGTCTTTAACAAATGTTCATTGTATATCGGTATGAAAGCCATAATTTTATCTTTTTGAGAAATATATCCTTCAATTAAATGTGTGAAGAGATTTCTAAAGATGATTTATACTGTATTATGCAATATTAGCAAGAAAATACAAGAAATTTTAGTTGTTTTTATTTTTCATATGTCTCGGCTGAGAATGACCTTAAAGTGGCCAAATTATATTTGGATAAATGGAGATGATATACAGTCCCAGAGTTTTAGGAAACGGGCACTCCCAAAGTGGTTTCACGGCCTTTAGATTCTTCTCCTTCAATCAAGTCGGCATAATTTTGCTAAAGTAATCTTTTTTTTTTTTTTAAGATTTTATTTATTTATTTGACAGAGAGAGAGCGATCACAAACAGGCAGATGAAGGCAGAGAGAGAGGGGAAAGCAGGCTCCCCACTGAGCAGAGAGCCTGATGCGGGGCTTGATCCAAAGACTCTGAGATCATGACCAGAGCCGAAGGCAGATGCTTTAACCCACTGAGCCACCCAGGCGCCCCTAAAGTAATCTTTTTTTTTTTTTTTAAAGATTTTATTTATTTATTTGACAGAGAGAAAGAGACCACAAGTAGGCAGAGAGGCAGGCAGAGAAAGAGGGGGAAGCAGGCTCCCGGCTGAGCAGAGAGCCCGATGTGGGGCTCGATCCCAGGACTCTGAGATCATGACCTGAGCCGAAGGCAGAGGCTTAACCCACTGAGCCACCCAGGCGCCCCCTAAAGTAATCTTCTAAAAGATAATTTTGATCATGTCAATCCCCTGGTAAAATACCACGAACACCGACTATTGGGTGAAGCTCAGAGATCTTCACGTGACATTCCAGGCCCAAGCTGTAATGAGCCTTAAGTACATTCTACCTTTCCCTGCCTCAGCTCCCCACACAACAGGAATCTTCTACACCAGCCGAACACTCACTCAAAACCCATGAGTTTGCAACCTAGGATCATGTATGTGACATCTATTCCCTACTTGTGGAAATGACACCCATTCATCCCTCAAGGCTCAGACCACGTCTCACATCTTCATAAAGCCATCCCAGAGCAATCTTCTTTTTTGAATATACTGAACAACTTATCTATTTTCTCATGTATCAGATACTGTTCTATTGTTTACATCTAATTAGATTGTAAACTACTAATGATCATATCATATTATATATTTTATTTGTATTCCCCATGACTTAACTCAGGATTAAGCACATGGTAATAAGAATCTATTGATCTCTATAAGAATTAGCATCTGAGAAATCCAATCCTTTGCTTCAGCAGTGGCATAATATTTGACAACGAGTTATACACATCATACACACCCCCACACATACCATACACATACCACACACACACACACCACCATACACCCCCCATGTATCATACACCACACACCATACCACATACACACACACTCCACACCACATACATACCACACACACACTCACATACATACTACACACAGCCCACACATACACACATACCAGACACACGCTACAGTGAGAAAGCGCCACAAATACTCCTAACCAGAATTCCTATCCCCTTACTTTGGATCTTTCCCAAGTTCCCACAAACAGCTATTCACCCAAATCCTCCAGATGATTTCAACCTGAAATGTATTCCAGGAATTGCAGCATATCCAAAAGTCTCCTGATTGGATCTCCTCCCCCTACCCAAGCTTTCTAGGAAGGGCTCCTCTGCTGTGCCCCTATTTCTAGACTTAGTCCCACAGGGCTCTGAGAGGTTGCAGTCTATCCTGTTTACCCAGCACGCATTAAGCTCCTGCCCCAACTTTTGCTCATTCTCTTCTATTCTCCACACTGGCCAGTGGCAAAGCTCCGTCATTTATGCAAATCCCCGCTGCCCTTAATATGTGCAGGGCCTCAGCCAGAGCCTGGGTGAGATATAATAATGAATAAGACATTATCCTTGCCCTCCAGGTGCTTACAGGCTAATAATACCTATAGAACTAATTAACTTCTAAGGGAAAAAGGGATAATATCTTCAGTTGTCTCATTTTTGCTCACATTCAGGTTAGACAAAGCCGCACGAATTGCTTGTTGGTCTTTGTGAACAAGTACTAAAAAGAAGCCACCGCCAAATCAATACATTTTAATTGGAAGTGTTTATGAAACCCAGGAGAGTTTCCTAAATGTATTAATTGCTTCCCAAGGAAATATAAAATTCACAATTACTAAAACCATGAACATTAATACAATGACAGCTCTAAAATATTGCTTTGTAAACTGTTGGTAAGTGAATAAAAATAAACCAATTGACCTTTTTAAAAGTTTTTTAAAAAATAGCTCTAAATGATCAGCATACAAGAACTGTTTGCCTTGAGACTAACCAACTTACTTAGGGCAGTATATTAATGCATTGCAATTCATTTACAAGAGATTTCTTCAACTGTATCGTTAGTTTCAGAAAAGTTATTTCAACAAAAAGTAGCTAAAAGGTTAGATGTGAGTTATTCTTCCCTTCCTCTCACACCCACAATATATTAGCACAGGTAAAAAAAATTCTCTATTAGTCTGAACTTAGACTTTAAAAAGTAGTTTGAAGTGAAAATAGCAATTATCTGTATTCTAAGATTCTTTTTCATTTGAAGTTCCCATTGAATTGCATCAGAAAATATGCTGATGTCTGGTTCTCCATAAAATGCTGTCCATGCAGAGCTTTCAAAACTTGAAATTGCTTCCCCTAGAAAAGAGCCTTCTTGTTCACATGGTCACTCATTCAATAAACACTTCTGAGTAGTCTCCACATGCCTCCCACTGTGTCAGGTACTAGGAGATAAAGGCAAAAAGACCCAGTCCCCAGCCTCAGGAAGTACACAGTCCTAGGAGAATGAGGTATTTCTTTACTGGGAAAGGGGAGCCCAAGAGAGGTAACACTTAAGTCTGTTCAGAGAGGACAAAGCACTTCAATTGAGAATTGAACAATAAAGATGATGTTGCCAGACAGTCAAGACAGGTAAGGGCATTCCAAGAGAAGGACCAGCATGGGTGAAAAGTACAAAGACCTGAGAAAGTGTGGCAGGGTCAGAGAAGAGCAAGGAGCTCAGACCAGACCTTAACGGTATCGAGGTGATTGGTAGGACACACGTGGCTAGGTGAGCAAGCAGAGGCCAAATAAAGATAATGACTAATTCTGGGCACTACGTATGTGCCAGGCACAGTGATAGGTGCTCATGTGAAGCATTTATATTATTATTATAAAATAATCTCCCTTTGAGATAAGTACTATTATGAAACCAATTTCATCGATGAGGAAAGTAACACACAAAAGTTACTTGTTCAAGGTCTCACAGCTAGTCAGTAGCTTGGAAACCAGGCATTCTTTCTCCAGACTCCACAAGCTTAGCCGCCTTTCACTAGGAAGGCTCCTGTACACCAGACATAGGAGGTGAAAAAGTACAGATCTTTCAGGCAATGGGAAGCCACTGATGGATACTGAGCGTGGGAGTGATAGCATCAGACGTGTGTAATAAAATGGTGCTCTAGAAGACAGTTGTTGCAGTTTCGCTCCTTTGTACAATGGGGGCGGGGAAGGGGGCATGAAGGGGGCAGGGTACAAAGGCCAGAATCCCAGTCATGAAGAAAACACCCTCAGGAAAAGAGAAAACAGAAGCCTGACCTGGGCAGTAGCAGCAGAGGCAGAGGGGAAGGGTTGATACCCAGGATGTTCAGGAGGTGGAACGAGAAGACGGGACAACCCTGACTGGGACTGGGAAGAGGGCAGAAGCAGACACGTATTAGGAATGGAACATCTCTTTCCCACTCCTGATGTTTCTTGAAACATGAATAAAGAACATCAATTAATATAAAACTCCAGGCCTCTCTCCACCCTCTTATTCCCTGGCCCTTTGAGCTATAGAAATGTTTGTGCTGCGGCATCTGGTAGAGAAACAGAGCATGTGTAGCCCACCCCTTCCTCTTCCCTCTAACTTGAGGGCAACAGGTCCTTGCAAATCACACATTCTATTCTGCATTTCCACAAAGCAGGGAGGTTCACAGTTGTAGAAGTAACCCTGACCCCCAACCACTGGTGCATGAACCAGGAACTTTGAAAAAGAAGACAAAATGGTGGCAATCGAGGGTACCTAAGTCATGGTCCTCTGGGAGAGCCTGAGATTTAGGGCTGTTTGCTGGTGTTTAGCATCTTAAACAGTCCATGTTGTTGTTGTTGTTGTTGTTTTTCAACAAAACCTTTATTAACATTTTGAACAGCCACTGAGAAAACCAGCTAATCAGCTATTACCGGAACTAATTTCTAAACTTAAGTTAGGGAAAATGGCTAGAGTGCAGAGTAATGCCATCACTGGGCACTGTGAATGCCAGACAGAAGAATTAACAGCCACCCTTCAGATGGAGAATCAGGTGCAGGATTGACTCTTTCTAAACGTTGTAGTCAGAAAGATCGGGGCCATCTTCTAGCTGGCTGCCTGCAAAGATGAGCCTCTGATGGTCCGGGGAGATGATTTCTTTATCCTGGATCTTAGCTTTCACATTTTCAGTAGTGTCACTGGGCCCCACCTCCAGAGTAATGATCTTGCCGGCCAAGGTCCTCAGGAAGATTTGCATTTTGACCTGTCAGCAAATGCAAAGACACTGCGAATCCAATCACGTTGAGTTACCTCAACACCAATGCACTACCACTGGACAATGCCAGTTGCATCTCCTTCGAAGCTAGTTTTGACAGTTAGGCAGTTGACTTTGAACTACTACACCTGGACAAAGACCATGTATGGTTTTCCCCCTGGCTAATCTTCACAGACTGTGGTGGCTCTGTCTACAAGCAAGCAACTTTCTCCAGAGGCAGAGTGGCACATACAGGACCTAACCAAAGGCCACTGAGGGGGAGAGCCTTAGCACTGCAACAGGCCAGGGAGGGGTAGGGTAGGTGCAGGGATGCAAAAAATATTTACTCCTTTAAAACTGCAAAGCAGCTGAGCTTGGCTGTGTACAGAGGAGCTCTGGTAAGTTCTGGGTTCCAGTGGTTACTGCCAGGTAAGTAGGCAGTATAAAAAGGAAAAAAATATAGAGAGAGGTTTCAAATATACGCGATAAGAAAGGGGAAAAATAGCTCTAAAAAGATCCTCAAACAACCACCTCTGCTGCAAATGTGTATTCTTTGTCAGAGGGCCACAATGCCTCAGATAGCATGTAAAGGGAGGAGCCACTCATGCACGTAGGTGGTGTTCTCCCCCAGGTTGACTAAGTTCCCCGTGCCCAAACTAGCCGACTGCTTGCTGATATTTCTCCCACTGTGTTTAAGGTCACACATTGTGTGTTTCAGAAAGCAGACAAAAGCCACCAGCTTCCTGATAAAACCAAACCCTTTCTCCTCTGGTCCACTGCACAATGACCAGTGCACCCCTACTCCAGCCTTTGGCAACTCTAAGTACAAGGTTCTGGGAATATAATTTTGCCCAGGATAGGGGATAATGGTTTAAGGGCTACGGGTTGGCTTATTTCCTAACCAATTACCTTGAGTGTCCTAAGTCTTTAGATTCTTTACATCTGATATTCATGGACACCTGGAATTCTATCAGTATAACTTCCAAAGCACAGAGAAACGTGCCCAGTCTCACCAGATTCCACTTGGGCTACACCTCCTGGAAAACCCCCAGGTCTATCCAGAGTCAAGAACACCTCTCCCTAAGACTGATCAAAATAGCAAACTGAGGAGAATGGATTACTGATTTCAATTTCCATGGACTTTTACATCATGGTGGCAATAAAATATGATTTTGGACTTCAATTCCTCTGGGTTTTATCAAGTCTTGAGATTTTAATTTCTCTTTAGACATTTTTTTAAAGATTTTATTTATTTATTTGACACAGAGAGAGAGATCACAAGTAGGCAGAGAGGCAGGCAGAAAGAGAGGGGGAAGCGGGCTCCCCGCTGAGCAGAGAGCCCAACGCGGGGCTCGATCCCAGAACCCTGAGATCATGACCTGAGCTGAAAGTAGAGGCTTTAACCCACTGAGCCACCCAGGCGCCCCCTCTTTAGACATTTTATATAGGATCGATATTAATTTTCGAGGCATCTTAACGATGTTATTTTGATTTTTTGTAGTATCATAATACTGTCATTTAAATCTCACAGTAGGACATGGGCAATGTGCCACCATCACGGATGACAGAAAACAGAGCAAGGTGGAAAGAGTCCACCTTGGGAACAGAGTAGCCTACAGGATCATTCAGTTAGGGGACTTGTCTCATCCATGTCAGGGCCTTGTTTAAGTAAACTCTTCACTGCGCACCTAGGGCTGTGCCCACAGGATAATGCCCACAGGAGCAAGGTTGTCCCCGGAGGACAGGTCACAAGAAGTGAGAGCAGGTTGATCCAACAAGCTGCTCCTCCTTCCCCTGAGCAGAAGAGCCTCACTCTAGCTAACCAATGGTAAGGCTAATAAAAGGACAAAAAGATGGTAAGTAATCAAAAGGGAATACATCTTCATCTTCTTCACTCCCAATGTTCCCCTTTAAGTGAACAGCCATCAATTACCATAACATACCTGGCCTGGGTCCACCTACATCCTTTCGGCTTGAATCCCACCTCAGACCCAGTAACAGAATCTTTTGGGGGTATGCCCAGGCACCAGTATGTTTTAAAAGCTCTCGAGATGATTCTACTGTGTAGGCAGGGCTGAGAACCAAAGAACTAAATGATCTCTAAAGGCACCTTCCAACTCTTAAGAAAAAAATAAATTGCAGTGATCTTGCCAGAAGTTAGAGGAAATGACTTTGAGGCCCTTGGGACATCCTTTCTAGTAGCCCTGAGACTCAAATGCAGAGTGTGCAATCAACCTTCTAATGGGAAAAAAATACATGAGCTTCTTGTGTTGGTCCCAAAGCTTGCCTCTTAGGGCTCCCCTACCGGGTCACTGCCACACAATCAATGGTAGCACTGTTCTGAACTGTAACTTGAGAGGGAAATAATCAAGAACAATCCAGCTACACCACAGCCTAATCACAATGACTGATATTTCTAGGGCCGTGTTAATCAAGCCTTCATGTAGACAGACCCTTATGGTCAAACTGATTCTGGAATGATTCTGCCTCCACGGCTGGAATCTTTTATAAACTGAAATTCTCCATTCAGCCTTCCCTCTCACCTAAGTGCAAAATCCCTCCTTATGGTAGCATCTGTTGTCTGCTGCAAACAGAGTTGATTATAGATGCTCTGAAAGGAATTTAAGTCCTTTCTCATGCTACTCAGGAGGTAATAGTGTGATGAGAACAGGAACTCTTATGATTAAAAAAAAAATCTTGGGCTACACAGTAAGTGCAATAGTAAAGTAAAAGATATACTATTGTATAAAATATTAATATTTGTCAGATTTTTACCTCTTTCTTCAGTACTAAATACGGCCAATAACCATACATGCACTGCCTCTTACAGTTACAGAGCAGGTGTGCAGGTAACTGGTTACTAAGCAACGTATTGGCTAGGGATTAGAGCACACAGTTGCATGGGCATAACTCTGAATAATGCAGACCTTGTTAAGTGATACATTTTTCATTATCCTAGTATCACATCAAGTTCTATACCCCCTTTTTTTCTCCTTCTTTAATTTGGGAAACATATTCCTATTAAGAACCTTGAAGAAATGTTACCATCGGATATTTCTTTTTTTATTAAAAACAATGAAAAGAACAGATTCATTATATCTTATCCATCAAACCTGTTATCTACCTAAACATCTGTTCAGTTTTTGTTGTCGTGTTTAGAAAGAATAATTATCCAACAGACCTTATAAGAAATGAATTCCGGCGGAGCAAATGAACTTTACTAATGACTTGCATTTATAGCTCCTCAAGGAAAAAGTTACCTATTCTCATAATCCTGTTTATTCTTTCAAAATGAAAAGGTCTTTGGTGGTTATTTTAGATCTTAGAGGGTTTTTAAAAACTAGCTCTCAACAGCTTTCTGATCCTTAATAAATATGATCAAAATATATTTCAAATGTTTGTAGCTCCTCAGTCCCCGTGTCTGGATAAATGTCCCTGCTCGTTACCTTTACTTTCCTAATTTAAATATTAGTCTGCATTAAGAACTCAAAGTAGCAACTAGAAAATGTTTTGTTTATAGGAAAGTTCTCTGATACTTGTGATGACATCATTTGTCCTTTTTTTCTTTAATCATAATTAAGTGAGGAGGCAGAGTTAGCAGCTGGAAGGAGGGAGGGAAGGAAAGAAGAAAGGAAGGAAGGGAGGGAGGAAGGAATTCAAAAGGGGTCCCTAATTCCCCCATTCTTTGGAAACATTAAACAAGTAGGAAATCTTGTTATAAGTATATTAACTACCCTTCTGTATTTTCCATAGAACAGTTCAGTTTTTAAAGGCTTCCCTGGAATTATTTAAATGATCTGCCTACTCTAGAGAAGGTACTTCCATGTGGAAATGGTATATGAAGTGATTTTGGTGTAAGGGAACAAAATAACTATTCTTGTCCTTAATTTAAGGTTATGTATCCATGATCTTAATTTTATCACCAAAAAAAAAAAAAAAAAAAAAGACAAATACATTTTTTTGAACATGGAAAGAAGCCAGTGGCATTTAGTCTTCATGAGTACAGAGAAAAAAAACAACTTAGCCCAGTTCTTGGGCTTGATGTCATAGTTACGAATCTAGAGAAAAATACATTTTACATAGCCCTTTGGAGTTCATGCGAGGCTGTACACAACCGCGTGCCTCAGACAATGGAGCAGTGGGAACTTGCTTCTGACCTGGCGGCTTACTGAAGCTCAAACCGACAATTTTATAAAATTTCCAGCAGCTTTGTAACTGTGTCCATTATTTATGATTCAGCATCTTCAAATTCATCTAAAGTATACTTAACATGAGCAGAACACTAAAAAACGGCAAAGTAGGCAGCTTCAAATTTCTTAGGGGCAAGAGCTATGAAAACTAAACCCTCTCTCCCTACGCGCTCCTCTTTTAGGAAAGAAATACAGTATTTTCCATACTGAGGGTAGGACTAGGCATCAACTCATGAAAAATGGACGTTTCTCTTCCTTATATTTAAAATTTATATGTTTGGAAAAAAATAAGAAAATAAAAAAGAAATAAAATCTGCATGCTTGATACCAACCTTATATCTAAAATAAGTATCTGGGATCTGTACCTCTCCAAAAGAGCAAAGTGAAATAGCTGCTTTTAGTTTCAAGATGCTGCAGTAAGATACATGTAAAGCGGTCCCCCTCTTTTCCAAAGAGGATGCATCCCAAGGCCCCTAGTGGATGCCTGAAAGTGCATGTGTGTACCAAACTCTATATAGACCATGTTTTCTCCTAGCCATACTTACATAATCAAGTTTAATTTACAAATTAGGCACAGAAGGAGATTAACAACAATAACTAACAATCAAATAAAACAATTATCACAATATACTGTAATAAAAGTTATGTGGATGTGGTCCCTCTCTCACATGAACAAAATACTTTTCTGTTCTGTACTCACCCTTCTTCTTGTGATGATGTGAGATGGTAAAACGCCTACGTGATGAGATGAAGGAAGGGGAATGACGTCGGCTGTGACACTGCATGACTACTACTGACCTTCTGACAATTCATCAGAAGGAGGATCATCTGCTTCCAGAACGGGTTCACCGCGGGTAACTGACACTGTGGAAAAGCGAAACCATGAATGAGGGCATGCTGCTATGGTTGTATTTTCTTCCTTCATCACTTATTTTTTCCCAGTCTATCTGGTTCTTTCCTGATAGGATTGTTGCCATGCTGTCCAGATGTGAAGAGGTTTTTTGAGTTGTTTTAAACACACACACACACACACACACAACTAACTATAGGCTACGGGATTTGTTCAAGCTTTAATTTTGTTCTATAAATTTTCTGTCAAGACCAAAAAGATATTCTTGTCAACCTCACCTTACTATTTCAGGCTGGAGATTCGAGCATCATTATCTATGTACAGTCTTGTAACTTTAAACTAGTTTCATGATAATTTCCTCATAAAAGTCATTTCCACCAAAATCACACTTGAAAGATACTCATTACAAGAAACCATAACTTTCTTATCACAGAAATGTGCATTGACCTGAAACAGATTTATACACATACATTCCTGCCCTCCCCCCATTCATATAATTATGTAATAAAGACATACACAAACGAGGCAAAAATTTTTAGGCTAAATTCTTCCAAAAGTATTTATCGTGTGCCCAGCAGGACTTGACTTGTCTCCTTTATTCCAAGAAGGACTCTTTTTAAAACTGTTCCCTAAAGTTGTCTCCGTTTCTCAGAATCAGGTAATAAATGAAAGGGAGAAAAGATAGTCTGTAAGTCTGTCTTCTTTTGTGATCTTTCATGCAGAAATCAACCAGGTTACACTTCAGAGCTGAATCTTAAGACTCATAAATTAGCAGGGATGCCTGGGTGGCTCAGTCGGTTAAGCCACTGCCTTCAGCTCAGGTAATGATCCCAGGGTCCTGGGATCGAGCCCTGCATCTGGCTCCCTGCTCAGCTGGGAGCCTGCTTCTTCTTCTGCCTGCTCTGCCTGCCGCTCCCCCTGCTTGTGAGCTCTCTCTCTCTCTGACAAATAAATAAATAAAACCTTTAAAAAAAAAAAAGACTCATAAATTAGCAAATATTGCTAGCCTGTTGCTAATAAAAGGGCTATATACATAACAGCTTTTTTCTTTACAACAGAAAGACATCAAAATTTTAAATTTATAATACAAATCAGTAATAAATTCATATTATATGTCAATTCCAAAACAAAAAATACCTTTACGAGAACTAAATTGAATGAATATCCCCCTCCATTAGTCTATTTGATCTTATGAGTCACCTTTTCTCTTTTTCCTGTTCGCCTAGAGCTGTCTGAGAGTCATGGCCAAGTTAGTCTGTTTGCTTTGTTCAGCAAAAAAAATGCTCAGTTTTGCCTTAAAGTCTGAATTTATTAAAAGGTATAGAACTTTCTACTCCAAACATCATTACAACTCTTTTCCCCAAAAAGTGTAAATGCAATCTAAACACTATTCTCAGAGTGAACACCTAAATAATCACATTTTCAGTTTATTGCATTTTCTTATGTGGCTTGAATCTTTGCAGAAATAAGATGGAACAAAAATTATATTACTTAGAGAAAATTTATTAGAATGTCTACCATTCCCATATTTAAAATGTCAGCCTCATGATTCATTAGCTTTTGTCAACTCTCCTGTGCACCTAAACATGGTAATTAGCAAAATCTTTCTTAAAATCTGCCAGGGTCTTGCGGGGCAGAGGTTGGGGGTGGGGACAGGAAAAATATAGGCCTGTTATGAAGGAGTAAGCTGGATGACCTGTGGTAACCTCACAGGACTAGAGAACCCCCGAGATAAGACAGGGATGTTGCTCACTACTCTCTAAAACTGGAGGACCTCGGTATGGTGCCGTCTTCCTTTGTGACTGGCGAGCCGGGACTCCCTTGAGAAACAAGTAAAGGTGTCAGCATCCTGAATTGTACCTTCACCCTGCCAGGACTATTTTCTCATCTGTTAGACATATATATTTTGTCTCTGGACTATCAGAATGCGTCCTCGTCATTATCAACTCAAGTTTAGATTTCTATGTGGTATTTATGGATATGAATAAATGAGAACCAACATCCCAACATTTCTCAAGTATATACTTATGTAATACTGAACACAGTACTCCTGGCACTTTTTTTTTTTTTTTTTTTTGAGAGAGAGAGAGCACGCAAGCATGAGGAGGTGAGGAGAGGCAGAGAGAGATAGAATCTTCTTTTTAAATTTAAATTCAATTAGCCAACATAGAGTGTATCATTAGTTTCAGATGTACAGTTCAGTAATTCATCAGTTGCACATAACACCCAGTGCTTATCAAGTTACATGCATGCCTTAATGCCCTTCACCCAGTTATCCCATCCCCCCACTCACCTTCCCTCCAGCAACCTGCAGTTTGTTTCCTAGGGTTAAGAGTCTCCCATGATTTGTCTCCCTCTCTAATTTCTTCCCATTCAGTTTTCCCTTCCTTCCCCTGTGATCCTTCCCCTATGCTGTTCCTTATGTTCCACATATGAGTGAAACCATATAATTGTCTCTCTCTGATTGCCTTATTTCACTTAGCCTAATATCCTGCAGTTCCATTCACGTTGATATAAATGGTAAGATTTCATCCTTTCTGATGGCTGAGTAATATTTCATTGTATATATGTACCTCATCTTCTCTATCCATTCATCTGTCAATGGACATCTGGGCTCTTTCCATAGTTTAGCTATTGTGGACAATGTTGCTATAAACATCAGGATGCAGGTGCTCCTTCAGATCACTACCACAGAAGAAGAAAAGTTAAGGAATTGATCTCATTTACAATTTCACCAAACACCAAAAGATACCTAGGAATAAACCTAACCAAAGAGGTAAAGGATCTGTACTCTAAAAACTATAGAACACTTATGAAAGAAATTGAGGAAGACACAAAGAGATGGAAAAAGATTCCATGCTCATGGATTGAAAGAATAAATATTGTTAAAATGTCTATGCTACCCAGAGCAATCTACACATTCAAGGCAATCCCTATCAAAATACCATTGACATTTTTCACAGAGATGGAACAAATAGTTCTAAAATTTGTACAGAACCCGAAAAGACCCTGAAAAGCCAAGAGGAATGTTGAAAAAGAAAACCAAAGCTGGGGACATCACAATTCCAGACTTCAAGCTGTATTACAAAGCTGTCATCATCAAGACAGTATGGTACTGGCACAAAAACAGACACATAGATTAATGGAACAGAATAGAGAGCCCATAAATGGACCCTCCACACTATGGTCAACTAATCTTCCACAAAGCAGGAAAGAATATCCAATGGAAAAGTCTCTTCAACAAATGGTGTTGGGAAAATTGGACAGCCACAAGCAGAAGAATGAAACTGGGCCATTTTCTTATACAAGACACAAAGATAAACTCAATATGGATATCCATTCCTATCCATATTCATATCCATATCCTGTGAGACAGGAATCCATCAAAATTCTAGAAGAGAACACAGGCAGCAACATCTTTAATCCAGCTGCAGCAACTTCTTGTTAGACATGTCTGCAGAAGCAAGGGAAACAAAGGCAAAAATAAACTATTGGGATTCCATCAAGATAAAAAGCTTTTGCTCAATGAAGGAAACAGTCAACAAACCTAAAAGGCAACCTATGGAATGGGAGAAGATATTTGCAAATGACATCAGATAAAGGCTTAGTATCCAAGATCTATAAAGAACTTGTCAAACTCAACACCCAAAAAACAAATAATCCAGTCAAGAAATGGGCAGAAGATATGAACAGACATTTCTCCAAAGAAGACATACGAATGGCCAACAAACACATGAATAAATGCTCCACATCACTTGGCATCAGTGAAATACAAATCAAAACCACAATATGATATCACCTCACACCAGTCAGAATGGCTAAAATTAACAAGTCAGAAAACAACAAATGTTGGGGAGGATGCAGAGAAAGGGCAACCCTCTTACACTGTTGGTGGGAATGCAAGCTGGTGCAGCCACTCTGGAAAACAGTATGGAGGTTCCTCAAAAAGTTAAAAATAGGGCTACCCTATGACCCAGCAATTGCATACTAGGAGAGAGAGAATCTTAAGCAGGCTCCACACCCAACACAGTTTGAGCCTGATGCAGGTCTTGCTCTCAAAACGCTGAGATCACGACCTGAGCTGAAATGAAGAGTCAGATGCTTAACCAAACAGGTGCCCTTATACCTGGTGCTTTATGTTCATTTTCTTATTTAAACCCCTCTATATTACTGTGTTGTTGTACTCTTATCCATCTATTATATATGAAATACACAAAACACAGAACTCAAAACTCAAAAAGGCCAAGTAAGATACTGTAACAAGGGAACAGGCTTGCAAAAAAAAAAAAAAAAAAAATCGAGATTCAAATATAGGTTGGATTCCAAAGGCCCTGTTCTTTCTACAATACCATGGAGGCTGGTGAGATACAGATTTCCTCACAAGCTGAGGAAATTGATTTTGGCATTAAACAGCATCATGAAACTTCTTACCTCTGAAAATAGTTTTGGCAGCTCCTCAAGTAACTGATCTGTATTTTGTTGTATAACATTCATTTCTGTTTGATAACATTTCCAATATTTAAGTACACTAAAGATTTGTTGATCTGCTGACATTTAAATTAGTTTTTGCACGTCTTTTCTTCCAACACTGTTAGGTCATTGAATTTCAGAATAGAGTCATTTTTATAAAGAGTTTCCTCCATATGTAAAAAGACTACCAAATCATACTGAGAAAAAAGATAAAGAATGAAAGGCCTGAAATTATATAGTTCTCAAAGTAGGGTCCAAAACACTTTATCAGAGTTACCTTGGGAGGTTGTTAACATGCAGGTTCCTAAACTCCATCCCAGAGACACTGATCCCAGATCTGGGCCCGTTACCCACATTTTAAACACAAAAGTTCAGGAATCACTATTCCAGGCAATGTGCTGTGAAAGAAGTATTATAAAGTCCCAACCTATGGAAGTTTTTATACCCCAAGAGTCACAAAAAGTCACTAAAGACTTAAATTTGAAACAGACACAGATGAAATTGACTAGACTCTCTGTGAAAATACACAAATTATTTTTATGGAAAGCTATTAGCTTCAGGTATGCCACTGTTGATATGAAGCACAGTAAACTGGACTAACCCACCATCTTCACCAGAAACCAGCAAATTAACACATGTACGAAAACCAAGCGGGGCCTTTGGGTCTACAGCAATTGGTCCACTGTCTTTCTCCTTTTCCCTCTCTCCTTGCATAGTCTTAGTTCTTTCATTATTGTATGATTACAGGCCTTCTTTCTTCCCAACTCTTCATGTTTCATAGTGATTACACTCAAAGCCTAACATGCCAACGTAAAAGAATTTCTGTGTCATGTACATGACATGGAAGGCCTTTCAGCATGAGGCCGCTGGGAACCCTGCACTCCCTCTGCCACCCTCTCATCATTCTGAACCCTGGAACAACTCCCAACTGGAGCTCCCTGAACACCCAATGCTGACCCATGCTGCATCCTTCTCTTTTGATAAAATGACCTTTAACCCATCATCTTCTTTACCTGATTGATATCAATTTTCCTCTCAAGGATTGCCTCCTCCTAGAGCCTTCCCTGATGCTCTGCAGCCCCACAGTGGGTGAACTGAGGGGGTGCTAATTTCTGACTGTACCTCAGAATTATCTGGGTAGCTTTGTATAAATATAGCCTTTCCAACTCTCTTATGGTTACTGTGTGCATGATAATCTTTTTCCATGCTTCTACTTTTAACCTATTTGTGTCTTTGAATCTAAGCTATGTTTCTGGAAGACAGTGTATAGTTGAGTCTTACTATTTTATCAAATCTAACAACGTTTGTCCTTTGATTTGAGTGTTCTTCCATTCACATTTAATGAAATTATTACTATGGGTAGACTTATTTTTCCATTTGATGTGATGGATTTCTTTGCTTGTAGATTTCATATCTTAAAATTTCCATGTAACTATTAATTTGGTTGGATTTATTTTCAATATGACTATCTTTGTTCCTGTTTTCTTCATGTATTGTCTCCATCTGCATTAATTACCTGTTAGGATACCATTACAATTCTTCTGGTGACTTTTTTGTCATTTTTTTAAGTTATTTTTTTAGTAATTGCCCCAGGATTGATATGCATCTCTACTTGTCACAATCCACTTCAGGTTAATATTGACAGAATTCTGGTAAAATATATCAAGTTTGTTTCACTGTAGCTTAATTTTCTCCTCCATATTTTGTGCTATTATTATTAGATATGTTACACCTCTATATGTAATAAACCCAACAATATAGTATTATAACTATTGATTTAAACAATCTTAGTTTTAAAGAAATTAAGAGAACGAAACAAAAAAAATATTGCTTTAGATATATCTTATTTTACCTACATATTTACCATTTCCAGTGCTCTTCTGTAGTCTAAGGACCTGACATTAAACTTTTTGATTATAGTGTAAGTGCCTGACATTAAGCTTTTGATTGCCAAGGCATCCATTTCAAAAGCCATCCATCTTGAATAAACACATTGCTGGCTGTATGACACAGCTACTAGCAAAACAACCAGATAAGGAACTAGGTTACCTGACCCAGGAAGCTCCCTCTTTCAGAAAGCCCTGAGTAACCTGGATAACTGACCACTTGAGTGGCCCCACTTCCCCCTTCTCATGCCCTAATTCCTGTTCTCATGCTTTAAGATAGCTGATAAACAGTGAATCCACAAAACCCCAAACACCCCTCCCTGGAACAATAATAAAGGCAGAGCCCCAGGTTGCGCCTCCCCTCCCTGCACTGCCCAAGATCTTGCTGTGTGGCCCTCTGGCATGCCTTGTACCCTCCACCACCACCTGTGGGTAATAAATCTTGTTCCTCAAAGTTTCTTGATGATTTTCCTGAATGTAGCCTGCCATTATAGTAAGAACCACATGGGCCAGTCCAGTCACAACATTTACTTATTTATATGGATATATATGTATATGTTTCTCCCAAAAAACCAACTTAGTCCACAACTTGATATTTTTTTTCACTTGGTGACGTCTAATATATAGACCTCCAAAGAACTTCTAATAATAATAAATATAAACAGAAGGAGAACTCCTTGGTACTACATAAAGGAAATAGAACAAAATTTTAAGAGATTTTTTTTAACTGCCTCTTATGCTGACATTTATAGAATGATCTGATGACTCAGAAATGTAAAAGAATCAATGATGCAAAGGTTTTCCTTTCTTTTTGATTCTTTCTTGATAAGGATGACCTATGCTTTACCCCATGCTTGTTGCCTTCTAATTCTGCTCCAAAGATGAATTAGCTTTCTCAAGAAATTCCTCTTCGAGAACTTCCAGACCAATTGAATTGCGTCTCATTTCATTCTCATGAGACACTGAGATTATTGATGCAAAGTAAGCAATGTATAAAATGAAGGACCTTCCATTCCCATGAATTACAAGCAGATCTAAATGAAACGCAGTTAGTACATATATCCTAAAATTTATTTTTCACAGTGAAGATGGACTCAGCCTTTGACAATATTCTCTGGCCACCCATTTTTAATCTTCTTAGATTTCTGGAATAATTGTGCGCTCTGACCCCTGATCTTCTTCACCCAGCTCAACAGGGCTACCTCCATCTTCTCTGGAGCCTACACGGCATACTTTCATAGAAAAAAAAAACCCTTAGAGCTACATTTAAAATGCACATTTTAATCAATGGCCAAGATTTGAAAAGGGCAGTATTACACTCATTCTGCCTCCACCTCTAAAAGAAAGGATGGGTAAGATTTACATACTGCTTAACTCCATTGCAAAGAATTTTTATGCAATAATTTACAATTTTGTTCGGCTCCAAATCTTAACAAGGTCAGGTTCTCAAATAATTGGCTATAAGGTTATGTAAAACATAACACATTCAGTTTATTCCCTGCACTCCAGCCCCATAATCTGTGTCTGTGTCACAAGAATAATTGGGAGTCGACACAAGGCTGTTGATTATACATGCCATCATGCCCCACATAAACAGACTTGCAGCTGGTAGGTTCCAAAGGATTGCTTTTATGTTCTCTTCTCCCTCTGCTCCAACACAGATTTTAAGAGATTGGAAATCCGAGTTGCCTGGTTTGACTTAACTTAATGGTTGCAAAGTTTGTTTAATTACTGCCTTATTCCCAAAGCATGATAGAGGGTGAATTCTTGGTGGGGGGAGAGAAGGAACAAGGTATCACTTAGAGAATATCATTGTGTACCCACTGTTCTCACTTTCCCTTTCCTCCATAAACAGCTCTTGGGGCCAGGAGGACCTTCCGACCTACAGGTGAGGCATCCAGAATCCCTTTACTGTGACAGTTAATGAGCCTCATCTCCAGAGAACATACACAGCAGGTTGTTCCAGATTAAAGAAGATGCTCTTATCCTCTTGCAAATGCAGAACAGTGCAGCTTTCATGAAAAATGGCACTAAGGAAACGAATCCTCCAACAACACAAAGTCAGGCGATGTCCAGCAACCTATCGCCAATAAGCAAAAAAGCCCACTGATGGTACCTGCTACCCCTTCAATGGTCAGAGTCTGTGTGAAATTAAAGAACACAAAGTATTTGAAATAGATCTTTCCTACCTGTCCATTCTCATTTGTATCCTCACCTCTGTGTGTGGCAGCTTCCTTCTCTTCCTGCCCAGGATCCCCATTCCAGTGCCCATGTTTTCCCACCTTTCTCTTGGCAATAAAAATGATCTGTCCTTCTTGGCCTCTAGGGCCATTACATCCAGGCCCTGTAGGATAGGTTCACTCCCTGAGCCAGGATACTGATGTCTGTTCCATGTGTACCCCCCCTTCCTAAGATACATGATTATTTTTAAAAGGAGCTCTAATACCTTTACTCAAAGATATAGCAATGTTGAAATTCCAGATGACCCAGCATGATGTTGCTGGCAGGAAAAGGATAAGAGCATCTACTGATGTCTCTCAAATGATCCCTTATACACTTGTACCCTATAAGGGATGCCCAGAATGGGGTCTCACTCTCCTCTCCTTATGCACCAAGGCCAAACTCATTTACTTACCCACTGTTGAGATGCCATGATGCTAAGGCCTAAAGGAACAGAATGTTCCTAATCAGAAGCACTAACAAATGGAGTGGTGACTGCTAATGCATTATCCACCCATATGTGCCCCATTAAATTCAATTAAGTGGCACAACTTTTGCCAGAGTTAGATATTGTCACATGGTACAAATATCATGCATACTACAGTATAACAGAAGATCCCGCCATGACTCCCTGTGTCACCTCTGCCAGGCAAACACCCACTGTGGACCTCAGGTTCCCCATACACACACCAGAGATGACAATATCTGCCACCCAGGGCTGTGTGAGGAATAATGAGAAGGTGCCTATGAAAGCAGCAAGCCTGGAGCCTGACACCCTGTAGGAACCCAACAAATGCCTTTCTTCACCCTTACTCCAACTTCAGGATTTGTTTCTTATCTAAAACACCTTTTATAAGAATGTGGATATCCATAAATACATGTGGATATATATATGTGGATACCCATAAAATCCCATATTTGTCTCTTCTCCATAACCACTCAGTCTCCTGCTTGCACTATTTGCCCTGCAAATAGTGAGAAGACCAATCCAGTCTATCTTCCTGGGTTCTTTCCACACTGGCCAGGACAAGAGATACAAAAGGCTGCATGCGAGTTCACACTTCAACAAGAACCTTCTAAGAACAACCTCCGAGCTCTGCAGTTGGTACTGTGATGGCTCCACCAGAACAAAGACAGGACCTGGTCCACCCAAAACCTCCAGCCCAATTAAGAGAAGCACTAAATATGTGAAGCTATTATAAGACCATGTGAGATTGTGTATTTTTATTGTGTACTGTGTTATAGGCAGTAAGCAATTATACTAATAATAGCTAAAGTAATGAGTGCTCACCATGAGCAGCCACTGTTCTAAGTACTTCATATATGTGGTGCTTTTGTTATTTCCATTTTATAGATGAGAAACTTGAGGCAGAGGAAGATCAAGTAGTTTGCTCAAGGCCAAGCAGTGGAGGAGCCACCACTATTATTCAGTTTGTGAAAACTACAAAATACTGTGCTGAGGACAAGGTTTGGAGTACTGGATTAGTGTGAGATTCTTAAGGGAAGAAATCACATCTTCCTGATTTTTTATTTCCATAGTAGACAGTCCATTAATGTGTGTTGGCTAACTGACTAAATGAATAAGAGAAGTCTTATTGAATGATATGGAGCTTGATAAGTAAACTACAGATGAGCAAAGTAAAGGAGAATGGCAAGCAGAGTAGCAGGCCCACATACTCAGAGGTTATCATAACTATAGACAGGAACTGAGGGGAAGACTGACCTTAATGACGCCCCAGGCTTGTTTTGAGGATAATGATGGATGATAGATGAGATAGATGGGGATAATGGGGAAGCCTTAAAAGCTTAAGCAGAAAAATACAGAGTTGGCACTATGGGTGATAGGGAATATAGGGAATATCAATAAATCCTTAAGGAAGGAAACAATTTGAGGAAAGTGGCATTTTAGAAAGACTGATCTGGAAAAGAGTAAAATAATATAAGTGTGAGATCAGGAAGGAGTGAATTTGAGTTTGCCAAATGGCTGAACTAGAAGGAAGAGCTATAAGAGCCAAAGCACGGAAAGAAATAATTTAACAATGACTGAGCGTCCTTTATGTACCTGGAATAGTGTCAGAGGCTGACGGGAAAACAAAATGAAGGAGATATAACCCTGGGTGACTAATCACGGAGAAGAGGAAAATGAAATTGAGAGAGTTCTGCCATTGGTGTCCAGGTATCAGACCAGAAGTGGTGCCATCCCAGACCTCAGATCAGAAGGGCAAGATCCTGATTCCAGACGTGAACGCTGACTGGGGGGGGAGGGGGAGAGAACTCACATTGTTCTCTCATCCCTTCATTAGTATTTATCTCTGGCAAGATTTTAAGCTTCTCCAAAAAAGGAGCCATACCGTTCACATCTTTCAAGATGCCTAGAACAGTACTAGCAATAAAGAAATAATAGGATGCATACCTACAATCAATTAACTAAATATCATGAAATCCAACAGGAATTTCTTTTTAAAGTTATTACAATAACCTAGTCTCTCTCTATTCCCTCATTATCATTTTATAGTCCCTCCTACCTTTTCTCCATTCCTTCACAATTACCTCTCTACCCCGGATGGGATTTGTTTCCTGCTGCTCCAGCCATCTGGCACACTGTTTTTGAGTCTCAGAAACTCTATCAATTTAAAAATATCATTGTTCTTATACTTCCAAAAAAATTAACACAAAGAAAAGAAAGAACTGTATATTAATGCTGGGAAGTATTTTAGGCAATACTGTGTGATAAGTGTTAGGAAGGTACACCATGTTGGGACTGAACTTTTGGAAGTTCAGGGCCTCAAATGCCACTATTGACTTTCGGTCTTACACCTCCATATTTCCTTTCTTGGTGCCTGAGTTGTTCTAACCATAAGTGAAAAATACTCTGATCTGACAAACTCTCACGAAGAAGAAACCCAGAACCCAGGACAGGCCTCAGTGCAGAACTGGATTAATGGGAAAAATCCCTGACAGGTAGGAAGTAACTCTCCGGCACATCATCTCACAGGTGATGACAAATGCAGCACAGGAAAAGAAGGTGCTATTAAAACAATGGACTGCCTGGTCAACAATCATCTATAGACAAAAGAAATGGGGGCTAATGTGACTTCGGAAGGGATGAGAAATGGGTTTCAATTCTCTAGCAAACTCCAATTGATTGACACAAACCGCCAAGAGCCCTGTGTTAAGCACTTTGGACTGTTCTAAGCTCAGTGAGAATACAGTGCTGGACTACTGGTACCTAGCACAGCAAAGGCAGAGGTAATGATATGAGTGCTGTTAGGCCAGGTCTGGTCATGTCCAAACCCCACCTGAAGGACCAGCATGAACAGTCTAAAGGATTGAGTGAAATTCAGCAGTAAAGCTTCTAGAGAATGCAACTGAGTCTAATCTGTGAGTGTTTCCTGAGTCATTACTAGGTGTAGGGCACCATATAATACTAAGGGAAGCCTTGTAATAAGGGAGGAAGAGAACAAAAGAGAAGAACCAAAAGACCTGCAAGTCTACTGGAAGCTAGCTCTACAACCCTGGGTGAGACCTTCTACTTCCTTGGATTTCCATATGTTCATCTAGAAATGGGAGAAGGGCATACACTTTCTCTTACAAAATTCAACCTTTTTAATTGCCATTTTTACTATTTCTCATTCACCAAAAAAAAAAAAAAAAAAAAAAACCCAAAAACAAAAGGTGATTCTCATCAAAACATTATGATCATTTTGGGGTAAACTAGTCTACCCTGAAGACAGAACCTGGGAGTGATCATAGTTTAACCTAAATACCATCTATATTCTGGATATTCTTAGATCCAAATTTTTGTTGCTTTCCCCTTCTTATAAACCATGCTGTATTTATATTCCCCAAACGCCAGCTTTGAGAAATATAATGTTGGCACCAGCTAGTAAATGATTAACTACCATGTAGGCTCTGAGAGGGCTGAAGGAGAAAGGGATTATCATGGATTCCCAGATTTCAAATTTCATAGATGGGAGGGTGCTAGGGAGGAGAAAGAATTGGAGGAGAAAAGACTCAGATATCTTATCTTGAGGTGCTTAGGAGATATCTGAATCAAGCTGTCCAGGGGAAATGTAAGTCTGAAGCCTGGGAGAAGAATCTGGTCCAGAGATAAAATTCAGGACTCGTTGATATATTGATGATAATTGATATAATTAGAATGGATTAGATCAACCGGCCAGAAGAGTATGCAGAAAAATAGTCTACTTCAGATGAAGAAATGCCAGAAGTTTACTGGTAAGCAGTAGAGGAAGCCCTGAAGAAAACCTAGAAGAGACAGTGCCTGAGGTGTCACGACAATCAGGACAGTGAGATTTCATAAAAGCCAACATTACAGATTTTGATGAAGTAGCATCAGACAGCAGAAAAATCCAGAAAGGGACTAAAAAAAAAAAAAGTCCAAATGATCTGGTGATTAAGACACCAGGACTGTTAGCAAGAACTACTTCAGAAGAATAGAGTAATAAATAGAGTAATACAACTCGAGTGAGGAAAATAGCAATATATTTTTACTTGGAAGAATATGAGGGATTGTGCACAAAAGGTGGAAAGTGAAAAGCTAATCATAAGTGCGATAAATTCTAAGTACTTGCTTTTTTCCATTGCCTATAACTGGATGAGGGTGGGCTATTTTTCATTTACTGGCATGAGTCTATCAAAGGTTGATTTCAACAGACTCATTTCTGGGAGGACTGACAGACCATACTAAGAAGAAAATAACTTAGCATCTCGGAAAGGGGGAGACTTCTAAATTCCATTCCCTTGTCTGCCGTATCACATCTGTCAGGCTTTAAAACAGTCATTCAGCCTCTTTGTTGATCCATTTCCTTAGCTGTGGAGTGGGAAAATAATTCCCTTTTAATTGGATCCTGAAGTGCTAAGGGCTTTTCAGGCTGCCCAAGACTCGGCAGTGTTTAGAGACAATATCCTGGCTCAGAAATTTCCCAGCTACTTTGTCCTGCTACTGAGAAAGCCACTCTCTCTTCACATGAAATCCTTAACCGGAATGTTCAAGATGTAAATTTCTTCTTGCAAGTTGGTTAGGCTTTAGACCCTAAACTATCTCCTTGTGTCTACAATATGCAAAGTAAAGTGCAGAACTGAAGAAATGATCCAGAAAATTCAGCCCCAGCTTGACGTTTGCCTCAGACTATTCATTTGTTTGGCCAGAAAACTTTACAAAACCAAATTCCTACAGCATAGGCGAGGGCCTCCAGTTTATTGGATCTGTGCAGGTTCATTTGAATTCTCTGTTTCTTTCCCCTTGAATTGCAGCCTCTACCAATTTTGTATCCCCCAGGAGCTGTCGTTAGCAGCCATATATCCTCTTGTAAATAAACCCCAACTGTCTGCTGGAAATTTCCACTTACATATCCAGCCGTCGCACCAAATGCAATGCACCTAAAATCAAATTCATCAATCTCTCCCCAAAAACTGGCTTCTTCCCAGGCTTTCCTATTTCTGTCAATTGACATCGTTCTCCCCGTCACCCTGGCTTACATCCTCAGCATCATCCCTGTGCCCTCACTCTCCCTCATCTTCCGTATCCATTCCCCCAGTTGTAAAAATTTTTCCACTGAAATGTTCAGCCCACCTATCCTTCCAGTTTCCGGCATCTGAATACTTCTCATGTGCCAGACACCATGCTGAATACTTGACAAATTTCACCTTACTTAATTCTCATGACAAGTTTATGAAGAGGCTGATGGAATTTTCCCCATTCTACAATGAGAGACTTGTGGTTCAGAACTTGTGGGGACTGCTAGGGACTGGACCTGCTGAATTCCCCCAAAATTCCTTTGGTGAAGCCCCAATCATCAGTGTGACTTTATGGAAAAAGGGCCTCTGAAGAGTGATAAAGGCTAATTGAGGTCATAGGATGGGGCCTTAAACCAATAGGACTGGTGTCCTGTTAAGAAGAGGAAGAGACATCATTGCAGGCTCCCCCACCCACCAGGTGAGGACACAACAAAAAGGTGTCCATAGATAAGCCAAGAAGAGAGTTCTTGCCAGAAACCAGCACCTTGATCTTGTACTTCCTGGGCTCCAAAACTGTGAGAAAAAAATATTTCTGTTGTCTAAACAACCCAGCCTAAGGTATTTTTGTTATGACAGGCTGTACTAAGATGGGGTCCGCGCCCAACCCACTACAAGGGCACAGAGGTCAGATCCAAAGCCAGGAACACCTCTCTCTGCAAAGCATGCCCTGAGCCACCATGCTGCATGGCCCTGGCCAACTCCCTGCTCAGGCTCTCATCACCACAGACGGAGGCTTCATGATAGCTTCTCGGCAACCACCTTGCTTCAAGTCCTCCTTTCCCTCCTCCAGTCAGCCTATGTGTGTTAGGTTCACTTTCCCTGAACACCACCTGGACCAGATCATTCCTCGGACCAAAAAGCTTTCAGGGGCTCCCCACTAAATACAAAGTAGGTTTAATCTCTTTAAACAGGTTTCCAAGCTCTCTCCACGTTGGCCCTCACCTTTTTTTTTCCCCCAAATACTTTTATTTTATTTTTTCAGTGTTACAAGATTCATTGCTATGTACCATACCCAGTGCTCCATGCAATACGTGCCCTCCTTAATACCCACCACCAGGCTCGCCCATCCCC
>CM052897.1:20513297-20550098 GCA_028534135.1 Potos flavus
TTCATCTGTTGAAGAGCATCTTGGCTCTTTCCACAGTTTGGCGATTGTGGCCATTGCTGCTATGAACATTGGGGTACATGTGGCCCTTCTTTGTACTGCATCTGCATCTTTGTGGTAAATACCCAGTAGTGCAATTGCAGGGTCATACGGTAACTCTATTTTTAATTTCTTGAGGAATCTCCACACTGTTTTCCAAAGTGGCTGCACCAACTTGCATTCCCACCAATGTTCATCATCATTAGCCATCAGGGAGATTCAAATCAAAACCACACTAAGATACCACCTTACACCAGTTAGAATGGCCAAAATCAATAAGACAGTAAACAACAAATGTTGGAGAGGATGTGGCCCTCACCTTCTTATCAGTTCTGGGTCCCCTCACTACCGATCCCCATGGCATCCGTTCTGCTTCTCAAAGTGGCATGAGTTATTTGTCTGTGAGTTCCAATGAGGGCAGAGACTATGGCCCCTCTCTGCACAACTAGTGTCTGGCACACAGTAAATACTCAATAAATAGCTGTCGAGTGACTGACTGAATTGGTACATGCTATTCACCTAGCCTGGATACGCTCCCTGTCCTCCCATCTGCAGTTTACCTATCCACCAGGACCAAGCTCAGTGCTGGCCTGTCCAGCCACCCCAGCCCACCATGATCTCACACTTCTCCAAGGCCCTCCTCAAGGGGCTATCCCTATGACCCATGTGACACATACCACTTACTAGCATGAATCAACGTGATTTCCCACATTCGAGAATGTTCATTTTTTGAAACAAGATGGAATCGGGATGGAGACAAACCATAAGAGACTCTTAATCTCATGAAACAAACTGAGGGTGACTGGGGGGTCGGGGGGGTAGGGATAGGGTGGCTGGGTTATGGACATTGGGGAGGGTATGTGCTATGGTGAGTGCTGTGAAATGTGTACGCCTGATGATTCACAGACCTGTACTCCTGGGGCAAATAACACATTATATATTAATAAAAAAACAACAACAAAAAATAAAAATAAAAAATTTTTTTAAAATTTTAAAAAAAGAATGTTCATTTTTGTTTTTGCAATAGCAAACAATGCTAACAATTTGTGGCACATTCTGCCAATGTCTCCTTTAAATCGACTCCATGCTTTTATGTTATAAAAACTCTGATCTTTAGCTGGGCCTACTGCTGCCCAACTTAAAAAAGGGGGAAAAAAAAAACCAAACACATCCCAGCCTCCTTTGCAGCTAATTATGGCCACCAAACTGAATTTTGGTCAATCAGGAAAAGTCTTATCTTTTCTTCCATATCCTCAGTCCCACTTCATGGAATTCAGATGTGACTCTGGAACTCTAGCAGCCATATTGGACCATGAGGACAAGGACTAACCAGGGCAGTAAGCTGGCAAGAGCCAAGGTATCTACCTGCAGCATGGAGCTGTCAAAACATCCACATTCTGCCTGCCTCTGGCCTTCCTTTTCATGCTCGAGAAATGAACTTCTACCTTACTTGAATCACTATTATTTAGGATTCTCTACTTAATGCAGCCAAGCTGCAACACACTGAAAATAATTATCACTAGAGAAATGAATATATAAAAATATGTTGGGGGGCACCTGGGTGGTATAGTCGGTTAAGTGTCCGACTCATGTTTTCGGCTCAGGTCATGATCTCAGGATCCTGGGGTCAAGCCTTGAATCAGGCTCTGTGCTCAGCATGGAGTCTGCTTGAGATTCTCTCTCCCTCTCCCTCTGCCCCTCCCCCTGCTCTCTGTCTCTTTAAAATAAATAAATCTTTTTTTAAAATATTGATATGAAGGTAGTCAAAAGAAAAGAACTAAATCTATCTATCTACTCACCTACATTGATATTTATCTATTTGAGAGAAAAATAAATTATATACGCATTATACTTCTAGGTAAAAGAGTGGATTTATGTATTACTTGTATAACAAATGAAGAAAATTTTTTAATCATAAAAATGTTAATTTTTTTCTACTCTGTATACATTTTGCTTCCTAAATAATCTTTTAAGCTTCCCAGAAACAGAGGTAAGAACTTTTATTATCTGAGATGACTGAGTGGCTCAGTTGGTTAAGCATCTACCTTCAGCCCAGGTCATGGTCCCAGAGTCCTGGGATCAAGTCCCACATCGGGCTCCTTGCTCAGCAGGGGGCCTGCTTCTCTCTCTGCCTGCTGTTCCCTCTGTTCATACCCTCTCTCTCTCTGACAAATAAGTAAATAAAATCTTTAGGAAAAAAAAAAGAACTTTTATTTTCTTTTTGTCTGCCACTCTCCCTAGCATATAATAGGTCCTAATATTTGATTGGCTAAAACCTGTCAGAATTTGTCAACCACTGACTGTACAGAAACATTGAGGATAAATGGTGAGGTGTTGGGGGGGGGGGCTTAAAAAAATGAAATTCTTCATCCTCAATAACTTTTTATTTTATAGTCTAAAAGATTGTGTACTTCTCTTAGCCCTAATATCAGAGATTTTATACTCAAATTAAATATTAATATGTTTGATTAATCTTTATAGTCCCTTACTCCCCACCTCCTAGCAAATTTAATTCACTTATCAGCTAAAAAATTAACTATTTTGAATTCTAAAATGAGACAGAAATGTTGGTTGTGAAGCTTACTGGTAAGAGGCTGAAAGGAGCAAAATAAAGACAAAAATGGTATGAAATGGAATTTCTTTACATTATATGGTTGGAAAGATGAAATACTCACCTATAAATTACCAGGTTCAAACTTATTCATATCCTAAGTACTTAGTAGTTATGTTCCAGAGGATGAGATTTCTTACTTTCAGTAGTAGAAATCCATCCATATTTTGTGCTCTTCACAGGAAGATTTTGTTTGGGGCCCATCAAGAAGTAATAGGGCATAGCATAGAAGTTTATTGGAAAAACCAGCTCTTGTTTATTTCATAATTATATACTTGACATTTGGAAACTCCTGCTTGTTACTAATCACTTAATTAGGCGCTCCAAAGTTCATAAAAAATCATAGGTTTAACTTCAACTTAAAAGATCCTTTAGCTCCTCTTGCTCTGAAATTCGATCTCACCCACTGTACATGCAATTACAGCCCTGACAAATGATTGCTCACAACAATAGACCTCATTTAAAGGAGAGAAATCTAAACACAGCGATGACCTGATTTTTTTTATCTGTGTCCAGGGAAAGAAGGTGTGGAACAGATAAATCAATAATGGGAAGGAAAAAAAAAACCCTAATTGTTGACTTTACATTCAGCAAATCATTAAATGAAGCTTGAATTAATGGAGAGTTACATAAACAGTCTAAATGGTGAGTGACCTTCAGGAAAATTACTATTAAGACAAAGGCCTTTGCATATCTCTTCAGAGATGTTTGACAAGGGAATGACCTCAGCTGCATGTCTTCATTATTATAGGTTTCATTTAGATCACGAGGATTTTCCCTGAACTATATATATATAGCTCTCTCTCTTAGCTAAAGTAAACGTCATATTTGAAGAATGTTGGCAGTTATAAACACACATATACACAACACTCAAACTATGTCTAGGAGCGCAAACTATTTTTTTGCTTTCTTATGAGCAGTCATTAGAGAAAATGAGGGTGACTTTAACAGTGAAAATACTTTTGATAACAATGGGTGCTATAAAAAATGCATACTATTACCTCAAGTCAGTATTTTCCGAAATGAGTTACTAAAAACCCTGGTTCATCAATATGCTTCACAAAAAAAGAGCTCTGTGGTCCAAAGAACATGAAATATGATGCCTACTACATTCTCTTCTTGATATTCACATTAGCATATTGCATTCTATTAAGCATATTAAAGGCTCTGAAAAGCCATGCAATAAAGCAACCTATGTAAAGGTAACCAGATATTTTTTCCCAAAGTAACTTACATTACTATTCCACTTTGGGAAACTGTGCTCCAAATCAATAGTCTCAGGTTGGGTTTTCCCCACACATTATAATCCTCAACTGAATACTATTTATTACGAAAGTTATTTACCAAATTCTCACTATGGGTAAAGCCGTATAAGGAGCAAGATATGAAGAAAGTAGGATCTTTGATCTCCAGGAACTGACACCCCAGTAGAAAATTTAACATGCCTCCCACACTAAATGTATCATGTTACATGGCATATGCAGGCAACAATTGCCATAGTTAACTTGAACAGGAAAGGTTTCAGAGTCTGTAGCAATTCAAAATGAATTTTAAAGAATGGATTGAATTTCATTTGGGAAGAGATGGAGTTTGGAAATAACGAGGTGCAAAGATAAAGGGCAGGAAACTCAAGATGTTCTGTAGGATGATGACTAATTGGCTAGCGTAGAGATTTCAGGTAAGAGACCTATAGGCTAAATGGCTGGAAAGCTCTCCAGCAGTTATAAGTAGAGTTCAGATTATGGGGGTGCTTAAATGCAAAGCTAAGGAAGGTGGGAGTTATTAGGTAGGCTAACTGTGAAGGTAATATGATCAAAGCTCTATACGGAACAGTTTGCAAGGCCATCCTCACTATGGAAGTGCAGCAGCCTAAGGCCTCTCGTCCTCTGCTTGGATCACAGCAAAATATAATTTAAGATCTTTTTATTTTTTTTTTAATTTTATTTATTTATTTACTTATTTGAGAGAGGGAGCACAAGCAGGGGATAGAGGGAGAAGAAGAGGCAGAGGGTGAAGCAGACTCCCCACTGAGCAGGGAGCCCCATGCAGGGCTCGATGCCAGGACCCTGGGATCATGACCTGAGCCAAAGGCAGATTCTTAACCCACTGAGCCACCCAGGCACCCCTATAATTGAAGGTCTTAAACAAATCCATATTATAAAGATTCAGAGTGATATACATTTTATCAAAAATGTTCACAAGCAACCAAGAAATTAGAAAATTATGGTTTTGGAATAACAGGGAAAGGTGATTTTTCACTTTTCACGGAAAGGTGAAATTTCCGCTATCTTTCATAAATCCAACCTGATGGCGATACAAACATGTAACCCTGAACTATCACCCTCTGCCCTCCCACTGGCACCTGGGATGGAAACCACGGGATACCCCTGCAAAACCAAGGAGACCAATTTCACCACCACAACTTTCATTGGTTAAAAGAGGTTACCAATAACCTCTTTTACCCAATGATCATTTGCTTTAGAAAAATAGTTTTACTCCATAAGAGACTCCTAACTACAGAGAACAAACAGGATTGCTGGAGGGGAGGCGAGTGGGGGATGGGCTGAACGGGTGATTAAGGAGAGCACTTGTTGGGAAGAGCACTAAGTGTTGTCTGCGGGTGATGAATCACTGGATTCTGCTCCTGAAACCAGTGCTATCCTGTATGTTAACTAACTTGAATTTAAATTAAAAAAGAGAAAAAGAAACTGTTTTACTCCCACAATTGCCTCTGCATCTACTGGCAATAGTTGACGTAACTAGGAATCTATAATGGTGCTTGCTAGGAGGGTGGAAGAGACTGAAATGAGACATGGAGAATTTTTTTATTTATCATTATAATAAAACACAGGTAGCCAGTTTCCACAAAATCCAGGGTGGCTCTCCTCATATACGAGGTATTTCACTGGGAAATGAAGTAGTTTTATCTATGGAGCACGCTATGGAAGTTCCAAACAACTGACAACAGAATATGTCTGAAGTCTGGGCAATTAGAATGGCTGGTATTAATATACATTATGCATATATATACACATTACTAAGTAACTAAAGATCACGCATTTTCCTTTCAGTCCTTTTTGCTAAAATTCTTCCTGAAAAGAATGAATCCATACTTCTGCTTATCTAGTGCATTACCTAAATCAGTCCTTTGCAAACACCAAACTGGCACAAGACTGCCATTCTGATTCTGTGTGGATCTAAACAAAGTTCCAGAGGTATTTTCTAATGACCCAGGTTTATGAAACCAGTAATCTAGATGATAATGAGATGTTTCTTAGATGTTTCATGATATCAGAAGGGCCATAAAATCTTAAGATTTTATGTCACTGCAGTGACAGGGACCATGTTAGCTGGATACCAACCCCTTTTCCCTTTTCTTTCTGGGCACAGAGTTGGACTACATTTCCAGCCTCCCTTGCAGTTGGGTGGGTCATGCGACTGAGTCTCAGCCATTGGAAGTTGACAGATAGATTACATACCACTTCCAATCTTGGCCCTCAAAAACGTCCCAGGGATTCTTCCTGTTTGGCTGCCTTCCTTCACTTGCCAGTCAGGATGCAGAGCTTCAGTAGAAAACTGAGATTCTAGAGGAATATCAGAGCCACAAGATAGAAAGAGTCCAGGTATCTGAAAGAGTGTATGGAGTAGAGCAACCATCCCTCCCCTGACCATAACTGACTCCCACTGCATTGTGGGACAGATGAGACATCAAGTTTTATTACAATAAGCTATTAAGATGCAGGGACCCTTTGTCACAACTATTCGCTTACCTTTACTAGTACGACCCCCTTAACCTTCTTAGCAGCCTTAGCTGTTGATTAAGCATTTCAAAATCATAAAGAAATATACTTAAAATTTAACATCATACTAGGCATACTGAGATGTTAGGCATAACATCTAAAAGGCATAGGACCACAGGACATATTTAACCTTTAAAAGAAATTCTGATATGAGCTTATTTTTCTGTGGTTTTCTCCTTCCTTCTAAAAGGGGAGTACAAAAAAAAAAAAAAAATCTGGCTAATTGAGAGTTCCAGGTAATAAGATTTCAATTTAATAAGGTTTAAAACAGTTACAGGAATAAAAACAAAATATAGCAACTAATAAATCTGAATTTTCAAAGACCAAATGAATACAAAATAAAAGGCTGTGAAATTTTAAGACTTAATAGAATCACACAACCAGAGGAGTATTCAAAAGGTCATGATATTTATTTACTTTTGAAAAAATCTGTAGGAGGAAATTCTACCACTGAGCTCATCATTGTCATCGCCTTTGAGGTGGTTTTACAATATAATGTTGAGAGGCCAAGGTTAGGAGTTAGACAGAGGTGGGTCTAAATTTCAGCTCTTCTGCTTAGCATTTGGGAAATCCTGAATAATCTAAGGCTCACTCTCCCCATCTGCACAATGGTGATGATATTACCTACTTCATGGGTTTATGAAATTTCAATGGGCTTTAAGGCAATAGATGGCACCTGTAACTATTGAATGCTTGCTTGTATTAATATAGTATTAGCATCATGCTATATTATAGTCACTCCTATTACTACTGCTGCTGCCTCCCTCCAGCCACGTCTCCTGCAACAGATCTTACTTAGTTGCAAGGTATCTTCCATAGCCTGCTAATTTTTATCCCAAAAGAAAGATGAGGCTGATAGGAGCTACACCTGAAATTCTATATAGGTAAATGCTGTTCTTGTAACGCCACAACTAGGGTGCTCATATCTATGCTTCTTAATCCTTTTTCTGCCAACCATGAAGATCAGTAAGTCCCAGGCAAGGATCACTGGTGCTTGATGCTTCTCTAAAAATGGTAAAACTCTCCCCATTCTTGGAAAGAAGAGCTGGGCTGCCTGTCATAGTCATCAGTCTCAACCAGTCCTTCCTATCCTAGCCCACCTCAAAAATGCACGTCTATAAAGGGGGGCAGAAATCATTTGATGAAGGTGCACCCTTCCTCCCTCTACCTGGACCGCCTGAGGCAACAGGGAGAAACTGCCCCCGGAATTTCTTTTGATAAGCTACTGAGGAGACCCTCAGTTTTCTAAGTTTTAGTTTGAAAATTGAATTCGGGAACTTGTCAACTCTGACAGCAGAGCTTTAACATTCAGTTCAAAAACAATCTGCTTTTACTTTATAAAATCCAGCTTCTCACTTCAGAGCAGGAGGATTTTTCAAAATCTTCACTTTGTAGGGAATGAAAACTTCAGTTTTCCTTCTTTCCAATTAAACTTGGGTTCTTCATAAAAGCCATTACATTTTTCCCCTCTTCCTACCCTAATTCTTCTCCCCAAACCACCTCTCAGCATGCAGAACTCAGTCTTACATTTCAAAAGGCTGAGACTTTTGGGTAATGCAGACCCTCCTCATCAGCAAAGACTAAGAACAAAAATAGACAATACACACAGGATTAATTGCCAATCAACACTGTTCAGCTGACAAGATTTATGACACCTAAGGTTTTAAAAATAATAAAAAGTGAAGCCTGTGGAAGAAATAACTCCATACCTTGAAGTTACAAAAGTTGCACCTGGCAGCAAAGACCTCCATCGAAGGCTATATTGAGAGGTAAAATTACCGGGACTCAAAGGGATAGGTCAAAACCCTACACATGGCAGGAAACCAAAGGTAAAACCACGATCCAATGACAGATGGCAAAGGCCTGTCATTGCTGGGGAAATTACACGGTGAAATTCATTTCTGACATTTCATTCACACAAGAATAACAGGACCCTGAAGTTAAACAATGACATTCTGAAAGGGAACACCTCCAGAGATGACGCTCCTTGCATAGTTCAGCCTCCAAGGCATACACCAGAACCAGAATTTCAAACAGTTCAGGTGTATGTGTGTGGGAGGAGGTGCGGGGGAGTGGAGGTGGAAATGCGAAGAGCAGAGAAATGAGCAAGAGGGGGAAGAGAGCCACTATCTAAGCAAAGGGAGGAAACGGTGACAGTTCATTTCTGCTCCTTCCCAAAGGACTTGAACCTTCACTTCATGGATTTTTTTTTTAAGTGACATTTGAAAGGTGCTGCAATCATCCATTCATTTGTGTTCTGTTTGGCCTTTAAATGTAATATTTCAACTGAGAGTTCAAGCTGCTGGGGGTTTGAGATGTTTTCATGAGAAGTAACCAAGCCAGACAGTTCTTATTGTCAAGGAGACCCTTCTGAAGGGGAGAAGCACTAAAATTAGCCACTCGGACTAATTTTATCACTCAGGCCCAGGGGCACAAGGCTTCTAGACTGTTCCATTCTTCCTAGAAGGAAGGTATTGAAAGGAAGCAATCCTTCGATTCCAGAGAAATCCAGTGCATGTGTGTGTGCAAGCACCGGGGAGGAAGGGTTGGGGGAGGGGGGTCATATCTCAGAGCTGTTTCCATGTACCAACATAGGAAACAAAGTGAAATGCTTTTGAGTGAGGGGCAACTCAAGAAAAACAGAGCCCCTTTATTTTTTAAGTTTTTTATTTAAAATCCAAAGGCAGGCTCTAAAGTTCTACTTACTAATTTCTGTCTCATTGCCTTCCATTTGAATGATGGTCATTATTACTTTACTAAGAATTATTTTAAATTTGTTTTCAAATGGATTCAACAATAGATTTTAGTTAAATATTACCAACATACTATATTAGAAATCAATTCTTAAAGTATAAAAAGCAACAGAAAGGATTTCTAGTCTTACAGTATCACACACACACACACACACACACACACACACACACACACACAGCCTCCAAAAAATTAACTTCTGTTTTCTTCTGCTTTAGAGAATAAACACAACTGCTTGGAATTCCAGGGGCACTGAGAGGCCCATGCACCCTCTCCTTGCACCAGAACATGCATAACTATTTCAAAAAGGTGATTACACACACATTTTTCTTCCCACTGAAGCATCAGACTGGGGAGATGGCGTTTCCCCAGCGAGTCTGAGAAACACAAAACAGGACATTTAATTTGTTTAAGTTTCCAGAGCAATTTACCAGAGACAAAAATAAAATACCATGGCATTTTGCTGGCATCTTAAAAAAAAGAAACCTTCCCTGAGAAGTACAATGAACCTCATGAGTTCCTACACAATTGTTCTATTTGTATACACACATATTTTTATAATTTTGTTTACCAAAGAACAGGTTAACATATTCCAACCCATGCATGGAGTGACAGAGGAGCTTCCAACCAAACAGGTCTTTTATGAAGTAGCCCTCAAGGTTACCAATAGCTAAATAGGCTCAGGCAGTCGCCCACACTCGCCTCTCTCAGCCTTGGTCATCAAGAGACCCTGTTCCCCAGATCACCTTCATTTGAACATTTTCCTATTTAATAGAGTAGCACCAACCCTGAGTTTTAAAAATCTTTAAAGAAAACTTACATGCCTATGAGTAAGGTATGGCCATCTATGCTTTCATTATTTTACAATGAAGCTTGAAATGAGAACGATGTTTTTTAAAAAGGAATGACTCATCTGCAGCTCATGGCTTCAACATGGTACACAGTACCTAAGGCAGGCATGGTTTGAAAAATACTAGATACTTTGATGTTTGCCCTTGATCTGCCACCGCTGGTGCCCTAATGTCCTGGAAAACTTCATCTCCCTGCTTGGGCGTCAGTTGTCAAGCTACCCATTGGTCTGCTCGTTCTCCTTTACCACTGCAACAATCGCTCAGCACAAAAACCCTCCAGTGGATGCGATTCTCTGTTCCACTGTTCCTGCTTGCTCTAACTTGACTCTCAACTACTACACAGCTGCTTAAGAACCATAGATGGGATTTTTAAGGCACCATCTATTTATGAGGTTCACTGGACAGCACATATATCTAACAAATTTTCAGCTCTTCCCCACCAGTTTAGAGTTCTTTAATTATGAACAACAGAAAATCACTCTGGCTAATTCAAGCACAAAAAGAGTATATAGAAAGAGTAAGAGCAGAGCTCTCAGAATAGATAAAAAGGCTGCAGATCTGGCCCAGAAAAAAGGCGGAAGCCTAAAAAGGTTTGAGGTCTAGCTAACGAGAACAACTTGACAGTCTTAACTAAGAGTTGCTACTGGAATAAACGAGTCCCCATCATTTAGGGGAGAGGGCTGTTGCTTATAGCACGTCATTGATTTTCCATAGTCCCAGAAGGTAGAGCCTAGTTGGCTTAAATCAGGGCTTCTCAACCTCTGCATTACTGACATTTTGGATCAGATAATTCTTTGTTGTAAAGGGGGGCGGTGTCTTATACAGCACTTCTGGCTTCTACATACTAAATGCCAGTAGTATTCTCTCTAGTTGTGACAACCAAAAATGTTTCAACGTTGCCCAATGGTCCCCAGGAGGCAAAATCACCCCAGCTGAGAACTGGCTTAGACTGACTCACAAAACTGCCCATCAGATGGCTTAGGAAAGGCCAGGTCCCTTGATGTATGATCCCATAAGGCAAAGGGAAGGTAGGTTAAGTCTCCCAAAAGGAAGTTGGGATACTGATCCCAAAAGATAAGAGAATTAATGCTTACAGTCCATTTCTCAACACTGGTAAGCTGGAAAGTTGAACAAGATTATGTTTTTTAGCCCATATATTCAGAGAACAAGGGAAAAAACAGTAGAATTTCATAAATTTCTGAAGACAGATTGTAGAAAAAGTAGTCCATCAGAATGTTGTACTAGTCCCCCACAACACTGTGCCAGTTAGCATTCATGTCCTGGAAAAGCACAATCCCAGTCAAGTGGGCATTCTTTTCCATTTTTATTGAAATTCTCCATGTTTCCCTATCTGTTTCTTAAAACCTGCCAGATCTTTTTACAATTTCTGGTATCTACGGGCTCGTGGTAATTGACATGGCTAATTCAAGGGAAACTGATTCCAAATCCCAGAAAACACCCACTGCATCTCTGTATTAATTAGTCAGCTAACTCTGGTGGTTCCAACATGGTGCTAATGAGACCAAAGACCTGAATCCAATCCTCATGCCATATGGGCTTGTTCAACAGCCAGCCCAGAGCCCCACTCCAACCAGCCAACTGACAGATCGATGTATATGGCTGCTGGTGGGGAGAAGGGAAGGAGGGGGGATGGATGTGTCCAGACAAATCCACCTCCACTGCGAGCACAGCCCGTGGAGTACATTCTCCCAGGAAAGGGGAGCGAATCCTCACGGAATCAGAGCACAACACACCCCTCACTATGCCTCTTCCCTAACACTCTCCTATGCCATGCCACGTCATTACCTCTCCCCTTTCCAGCTCATACCTACTCACACGAGCTTCCTTTGCTGCTCCCTTTCCCTTCTGTTCATTACCATTTCTTAAAAATTGGAGTGCAGAACTTCATCTTCAATCCACACTGACTCTAAATTCCCTGATCCTACCATCAGCAGCAAGTCTGGGCTTGTCTCTTCTTCCATTATTATTTCTGACAGCCCCAAAGAAATCACTTAATATTCATTTCAGTCTCCTTTTTCAGACAGTCTTAAAAATCAATTTCAAAATTTTTCTTCTTGATCCTGTCATTTAGCACTGAAATGGCCCAAACTGATTACTTGGGAGCATTAGCGTTTCTCCCTTGTCCTCCTGGGATGTCAGACTCTGTGAGTCTCTTCTGGTATGATTTCGGTTGGCTTTCATTTCAGGGAGGCTGTTTTTCACTGAGAAACATGATTTTTTTTTTCTTTAGCTATATTTGTAGAACAATTATCCTTACTGAAGAAAAAAAAAAAAAAAAAAAACAGCATTAAAGAATAGACCAAACACTTGGCTACAAGAAAAATCAGATTCAATGGGTGAAAAAAGAAAGTCTTGACATTCAGTTACTCTAAAACTTCCAAGAGTGCCGTGTGAAAGCCCCTACTTTCCAAACAGTAAATTAGCAACTGTAATACCATCTTATTTATTAATAAGAAGGAGAAGTTAAAATAGCCATTCATGATAAGACGCTGAACACTGCGAGGAAGCCAAGAACGGGAAGAAAAAAGGTCTGAAAGGGGAAAAAAAGGGAAGGGCAGCTTTTATAAAGAAGAAAAAAGTTCTTTGTCTTTGCTGCCATTCTATGAACAGTCTAGAGAATTCAGTTCATTGTTATTGTTGCTGCCCTTCTTCCTTGCCATTGTTTTGCTTTTTCAGGTTGTCTTTAATTCTCCAAGTAACATTATTAGAGAACTGGAGAGGTCGCAAACCACCAGGAGGACCGGGGTGTGGGGGTGGGGGGACAGAACTCAATGAAACGTGTCCAGAGCATTTTATTCCTAAGCCTGTGTTTTCTCTTCTCGGAGAGCAGAGGATGATTTTCAAAGTAAGGAATGCTGCAGACATGACATTAAAAAAAGCTCTGGACCATGCAAAACAGTCCTCCAGTTTGATAACCGTAACCGGTTTTTGCTCTAACCTCTTAAGAATCGCTCTGCTCTCTTTGTAATTCCACCAGCTTGTTACTTATGTTATTACAATATCTTCACAGACATCCCCCCTGCCATAACTCTGGCTGGAGAAAGAAAATATTGGCTAAAACGACCAGGGAACAAAAGCCAGTGGCAGGAGCCGCAAAAGAGAAAACAATTGGATTTTTCTTAGAGGATCACAGAGCCAAAAATTATTCTTTCTGGGACGGGGGAACATCAAACATTGGGACTTAAAAAGTGTCACCTCAGGAATTTACCAACAACAGAGAGAACAACCAGCCCCAAACCACTTTCTGAGACTGAAGATAAATGGCAGGAGCCCATCCGCATCACAGCAACTGGGATCCCCCAGACTTGGAAAAGGCGCAGCATGACCTGCGGCGAGAGTACCCTCTGTCTTTTCTGCCTGCCCAAGGTGTGACCCTTCTATGGAGAGCAAGTGTCCTTGGAGTGCCACCAGGAGCCACTTATATTGTGCCACAGTACCGTCCTGATTTTAGGCTCTGAGTGCAGGGAGTCAGCCCGTGACTCCAGCGGACTGAAAGTCGCCGAACATAACCGAGGGACGGGGATAGTCCTCCTGCCTGATATCCTCCTGCCTGAGGGGGATAGTCCTCCTGCCGAGGGACGGGGATAGTCCTCCTGCCTGAGCATCAGTAGGGTAGCCCGCTCCACCTGCGACACCACCTCTGACAATTCACTCCTCTACGTGGACGTACAGTTAACCGGGCCATGCCTTGACGAGAAGAGGAAAATTGGGACTGTTTTGATCAATGACCTTTTGTTTCCTTTTGTTTTTCATAAATGACTCATCTCTGAAGACCGTGGTGGTAGCTGGGAGAAGAAAAATTTTAATACCGATCCTGAACTAAGTCATACAGTAAGAACAGAGGAGTTCTGCAACTGCACCCAGAATTCTGAAAGTTCTGCCAGACTTCAAGCAAAGCCAACAGAAGAACATCCATATTTTCAAAATTAAATTATGAGTCACTTTACCAAGGGTCCATTTATTTCACTAAGGGATTTACTTCTAACTTCTTACAAATAACATTAGCCCTTTGAATGCATTTCTAATTGGATTAGAACTATAAATATTTCAAACTGGACTCAACTTCGTGAGGGAGAGAAAATCTGAACTGCTCGTGTGACTAACACGTGTCTCCAGGCAAACAGGACTAGAAGTGGGTCCCTGAGGTCCCTTACCCTAACGGTGCCGGGCTTTCAGCCTGTTGGTCTTCCTCTCTCATTTCCTTATGATGCTTCAGCACTTACAAAATTGTCTTTGACTCTAACAAAATGAATGTAGTGTAAGCCCAAATCTGTGCAGAATCCCATAGCATTTTCATTGGCAGGTGACTATGAAAGGTCACTGATCAAAATCCTTCCTCTGAGGTTCAGGCCCCACAAGCACATGCCTGACAGCCTCACTTAAGCACATCTGCTCACAGGAGAGGACTACTTTTCAAGGCTCTTAGGTGTCACTCAACTTCACTAATACAGGATCTCACATAGAACGGTTAACATTTAGAGATGAATATATGATGCCCTAGGATATACGAATGGGGCGAACAATTAAGAGGAGAGCGTATTTTTATCATTGTCATCTCTGTTCTGCTGGAAGATTTCCTGATCCTTCCATTTCAAACGTTCTACATAACTTCACCTTCCTCTGAATCCTTTCTGCCATGCTCTCCTCAGATTTATTATCTAATTCATAAGAATGGCAGCACCAAAAATCCCAAATGCTTTCAATAAATTTCTTGCAGATCACCTATCAGATGACAGGAGGGCGCCCGCGCACCTAAGGAAATGCCGAGAGTGCCATGAGCCTTGGGCGACCAAAGGAGAAAGAGCACTCTGGACATCACAAATGCTCTAAACTTTCAAGTCTGGCATTCCCTAACCTGAGAGTGGATCCCGGTCTACAGTTCTGTGGACCAACAATTAACTGACAACTATTTGTGGAAGGCCTTTGTGGTCTAGTTACCATGATGGAACAGAAAAAAACAAAAAACTATCAGATGTGGTTCTTCCCCCTCATCCATCTTCCACCATCTCACTGGAGAGACAAAGCTAAGACACAAGGTCAAGGAAGAAATCCTTAAACTAAGCTTAAGCTGTTTTAATTGAAACAGAAGAGGGCTAATTCATGGATTTGCTGATTATATTCTGTGCTGTACACATTAGCCTTGAACGGCTCATCCATGGCTTAACCTGACTTCAGGGACATTTCATCAAGGCCTCTCTTGACTCCTCTACATGTTCAGCTGATACCAACACTAAGCATGGTTTCTTACAGAACACACTCCATTTTGGTGGCTGCTCTAGCTCTTTCCCACTTTATACAAAGCAAACATGAAAGTTAAACACTTTCAACTCCTATCCAGTATTAGCTTCCAAAATGTTCCATGCCAATATGGAAATAAGCTTCCAAAAACCTAAAAAGCATGTTCACATAAATAGATGTCAAGCAGTTTTAAATACTTACAAACAGTCCCTTTCACACCCTGTTGCCAGTTTATTTCTGTGTAATGTTAACAAGGAAAAAAAAAAAAAAAAAACAGAAAAAAAACATAGCCCAAAAAGTGAGCAGCAAGTGAAAGCTTGAAAGAAAACACAGGGAAGAAACATACAGTAGTCCCCCCCCTTATCTGCGGGGCAAACATTCCAGCCGCCCAGTGGATGCCTGAAAGTGCATGTGGTACCAAACCTTATACAGACCATGTTTTCTCCTATCCATACTTATACGATAAAGTTTAACTTATAAATTAGGCACGGTAAGACATTAACAACAATAACAATCAAATAAAACAATATCACAATAAACTGTAATAAAAGTTATGTGGATGTGGTCCCTCTCTCACGCGAACAAAATACTTTATTGTCCTGTACTCACCCTTCTTCTTGTGATGATATAAAACGGTAAAATGCCTACGTGATGAGATGAAGGGAGGGGAATGACGTAGGCACTGTGACGTAGCATGAGGCTGTTGTTGACCTTCTGACAGTTCATCAGGAGGATCATCTGCTTTCGAACACAGTCGACCGGGGAGCTGAAACTGCAGAAAGCAAAACCGCGGATAAGTCGGGGATTACTGTGTGGCAATCATTTGCATGAACCCTTAGTTCTCCCTCCTAGATTTTCGCTTTACAGGATTCAATTTCACACTACACACAGCAGAGATGGCTGAGAGAAAGGAGGGAGAGAGTGAATCACTTAATGTACAGTCTAGAAGAATATAACCCTATTCTTTTCTGAGAAAATTCATGTCAACTTCACCTCCTCTGAAGATGAATAAAAGCATTTTTAAATAAAAAGTCACCATAAATTTTGATGCTGCAAATAAATCCCCCAGATGTTTCGTGTAGCTTCAGAAGTAAAAAGCTTCCAAAGCATTTACTCTGAACATAATAGCACACCCTCCAAGAATACATTGGGCACTAAATCCAAAATGATATTATATGAAAGATACAGCACATTTCACACTTTTTTTTTTTAGGAGACTTGGGACAGTGAGTGCAATCTCTTGGGAATACAAAGTTAGGCTGTGACAAATAACTTTTAAACGCATTTTAAAAAATTAAATGCGTACATGTCTGAATCATCTGGAGTTATCACTTAAAACTGGAAAGAATTAAGACAGACTTTTAAGTCAGGGGGCAAATTATGTTGGTTTTAATTCTTCACTTTATAAACACCTATTTTATAAATGTTAAATAATTGCTGAAAATAAAAGAATACCCTAACATCTAAATGAACATAAAATGTATTAGGTAAAAATATTTCACATTTGGGTTCCAGGAATCACAATTACAGACTAAAGACTCCCTTACTTGGCATTAGAGAAGGAACTTTAAAAAAAGAAAGGAAAAAAAAAAAAGTTTTTTTTGAGACAGCTGTGCCCTCTGGAGGTGGCACTTGGGAACTGAATAAATCTTTCCTAAACCAGTAACAATGACTTTCCTAAGGAATTGCACATGCACTTGGAAATGCAAAGAAGGCTTAGGTTTCATCCATGTTCCTTTGTGTCAAACCAGTTTTCAATGAATAATAATTTAGAATTTCAATTTAGAAATGTTCAAATGGGCACAAAACATTTTGGTAGGAGAGATTAAAAGCTTGTGTTCAATATCTAGAATACAATGATCAGGAGCACACTCAATATTATGAAAAGAAAGAACAGCAGTTCCAAATCAGACATCCTCAAGTGTCTTTTGGTGAACTAGCTAAGAGCAGATGTCCTACGCCTCTCAAACCATATTTTCGAACACTGGGAGAGAACCAAAACATCTAGACTAGCAAATGCATATCCTATCTTCTCAGAATAACTCACCACCTCTCCTTTACTTTTCTTTTGACCTTTTTATAGCTCATTCTTAATAAATGGAGCGATATTTCCCCTTCTAGGGAATATATTGTCCCAGTGGGAGAAGAAATAAGTATTTCTTGCAGGAGTTTTAGAAATAGAAATTAATAAAGTTGGCTTTGTGTGTTTGGAATTTCAACAGGCAATACATAAAGTAACTGGGGGGAGATCAAAAACAAAGCCACCAGTCCTAAGGAGAAAATGAAGACATCGTCTTCCTTGTAAAACTTGCCTTGTATGTGGGTGAATGTTGTGTCTATTTGAAAAGAGGTGGGGAAGAAACCCGAGAGCAACTAAGGCTGGTTCACGGGGAGAGAGTTTAATTACTATCTGTAGGAGTGTAGAATACACCCAAATATCAGTGGGATGTGATTCTCTTCAGCAAACAGGTCCCCTGGTGCGCGCTGAGTGCGTGGCCTGCACGGCCAGACGGAAATGGAAGAGAAGGTTCGGGAAAAGGAAGCAGAGAAGGTCTTCCCGGCTTCCAGTGATTTTGGGCCACACCTGCATCTAGGGTTCTGGACCTCTCTCCAAAGGCAGGTTCACTCTCAAACCCCACTGCCTCCCTCCTCGCCAGACGGAAGTCAAGGACCCAGAGTTACTAGAACCTCTCCCTTGCCAGCGTCCCACTGCTTGTGGCTCCAACCTACCCGCGCAATTCCTAACTCTTCAAGTTCTCCTGCCCCTCGGCCAGCCCCTTCTCTTCAAAGTGCACCCCCACGCCCAGTGCCGATTCCTTAAAGGGGCCCAGGAGATGCCCCTGAAACTCACGGTGATATCCAGGTCCCACCGAAGGTGCGCTCTCGGCTACCGCAAACGTGAAGCTAACACGTTAAGACCGCGGGTAGTCAGGCGCCGGCGCACGCACGTTGTGCGCGGCTCCCTGCCTCCCGCCCTCCGCGCACCTGCGCGACCGCCCGTGGGCCGCAGCGCCACCAGAGCGCCGACAGAGGGCGCCCGCGGCCAGTCTCGCCGACGGAGGCCAAGTGGAGCCAGGGAGATGGCGGTGTGGGTAAGGGATAGGCATAGGGGACGAGTTTCTTAACTTATTTGAACCTGACTCCTCACCAATAATCTAAGTCATGGTTGTCAGTTATGACCATATAGGCGTCGATTTATTTATTCATTCATTCACTCACAATAAATATGCCATAAAGTCCCTACGATTTTCCAAGCGAGGTAGGCGCACCAGGGACAATCAAATCGGACCCAGGCTCCTGGAGTGAACATTCCAAAGGGATTAACCTGGGGTAGCAGGAATGAGATTGTGCATGCGGACCTTTTAGCACAGCTCCCAGCACGTGCTCAGCCTTCTCGAAAGGCTGGTTAATGCTTAATATTATTAGGTGCCTGTGTCTACATCAACTCCATCCTCCAACCAGTGAGGGTTGGTTCATTCCTCAGTGGCCCCAGGGCAGGACACCAACTTCCTCACATTAATAGCTGGATGAGAGTTTGATGAAGGAATAGAGTGATTCAATGAAATGTGCCCTGGATCCCTGGAGGAGGGTAGAAGGAATGGAAGGGAAAAGCCCTGCCACTCATGAAGCAAATATTGCTGGGGCTGGTGTGGAACCTTCAGAGTAACATCCTCCTGGGGAGGGCCCTCCATCTTTGAAGGACTGACCACTTTCCCAAGAAAAAAAAAATGAGTCTCTTCCATTAAAAGAGAGGTGAGCCTGCACAGGCATCTCCCTCCAGCTCATACCCTCCTCATTAAGAGCTTCCAATGGCATTTGGGTTGTTAGCTATCTCCTACCCCTTTTGTAGGTGTACTTAAGGGTTCCCAGTGGATTCAGGGCCCCCAGAAAGCTTTCTCACCAAGTTTCCTCTCGAAGGAACTGATCAGAGATGAGAACTTACATCACTAAAGGGAGTCACATCATTGTAAAAACAAATTCTGGACAAATGAGAATGCTCTTCTCAACTTTTTTTAAAGGTGTTTTAAGGTTTTAACTCCTCAAACAGCATCCAAACATAGGCAGGATCTTTTTCCTCCTAGAGCCACTGAAAATGATTTTTTTTTCTTGAAAATAAATTTCGGGAAGATGTATTAGTCTTCCACTGCTGCATAACAAATTACCACACACTTAGCAGCCATAAACAACACTTATTTATTATCCTATAGTTTCTTTGGATTGGGCATCTGGGTACTGGGTTCTCTTTTCAAGGTCTTGTGTGGCTGAACTAAAGGTATCGGCTAGCACAACAATCAGACAAGAAAAAGAAATAAAAGGCATCCAAATTTGTAAGGAAGAAGTAAAACTCACTGTTTGTAGATGATATGATGGTATATATAGAAAGCCCTAACGACTCTACTAAAAAAACTACTAGAACTGAAGAATGAATTCAGTAAGATTATAGGATGCAAATCAATTTACAGGAATCTGTTTCATTTCTATATACTAATAATGAAGTAGCAGATAGAGAAATTAAGAAAGCAATCCCATTTACAATTTCACCAAAATAATAAAATACCTAGGAATAAACTTAACCAAGGAGGCAAAAGACCTATACTCTAAAAATTATAAAATATTATTGAAAGAAACTGAAGATGACATAAAGAAATTGAAAGATATTCCACGCTTATGGATTGGAAGAACAAATATTGTTAAAATGTCTGTACTGTCCAAAGCAATCTACAGATTTAATGCAATTGCTATCAAAATACCAATATCATTTTTCACAGAACTAGAACAAATAATCCTAAAATCTGCACGGAATCACAAAAGACCCCAAATAGCCAAAGCAATCTTGAAAAAGAAGGACAAAACTGGAGCTATCACAATCCTTGATTTCAAGATATACTACAAAGCTGTAATAATCAAAACAGTATAGTACTGGTACAAAAATAGACACATAGATCAACGGGAAAGAATAGAAACACCAGAAATAAACCCATTATTATATAGACAATTAGTCATGAACAAAGGAAGCGAAAATATGCAATGGAAAAAAGACAGTCTTTTCAACAAATGGTATTAGGAAAACTGGACAGCAACATGCAAAAGAATGAAACTGGACCACTTTCTTACACCATACACAAAAATAAACTCAAAATGGATTAAAGAACTAAATGTGAGACCTGAAACCATAAAAATCCTAGAAGAGAAGAGAACACAGGCAGTAATTTCTCTGACATCAGCCATCATTTTTCTAGATATGTCTCCTGAAGCAAGACAAACAAAAACAAAAATAAATTTTTAGGACTACATCAAAATAAAAAGCTCTGCACAGCTAAGGAAAAAACTGACAAAACTAAAAGACAACCTATATAATCGGAAAGCTATTTGCAATTAATATATCTGATAAAGGGTTAGTATCCAAAATATATAAAGAACTTATATAACTCGATACCAAAAAACCCCAAATAATCCAGTTAAAAATGAGCAGGCAAGAAAGGCCACCACCCTGTGGTGCCTCTGACCTGGCAGCAAGGCAGCAATTAGAAGTAGAAGGGTCAAGAAGGCACGGGTTCTGAGCTCAGCTCTGCCACCTCCTCCCTTTGTAACTTCCAAGTCCAGTTTCCTGAATCTCTGTTTCTGCATCTATAAAATGAAAGTCCTAAGATTTCCTTCTTGGTGGTAAGCATTGGGTGAGATAATATGTCACGTGCTTCACACAGCATAGGCACAGGAAGAGAAAACAATGGGAAAAACTTGAAAGCTACCTGAGAAGCAGGTCAGAGAAAGAAGCATTGCTATTCCCCAAAGCATCTACTGGCTGCTTGGATCCATGGGATTTGCAGGTATCCATACATCATGGTGTTTAACCTTGCGACATCTGCAATCTAGAGGAAAGACAAGGCAACTCACCCAGCAAACAGGTGCACTGTCACAGAGAGATAGATTGCGAGTGCAATTGTTCTCTTTCTCAAGAATTTTTATCCAGAACCTGTGAGCACTTGGCCTCTCCAGGTGTTCAGACCAAGGCTTCACGTCAGCAGCTGGCGTTGCCATGACTAGCACCTTCTTGGTGGCTGGAGATAAGGTCCCTGAGGTACCACCCAGAGAGAGACCCGCCCATGGGACCCTCACTTAGGTACACTCAGATGCTCAGCCAATGGTCTTTGATGGCTCCTTTTACTTCTGCCACATAAAGGTAAACATCTAGAGGAACTGGTGGGACCAGAGACTGCCAATGGTGCTGTATTATTTTCCTATGGCTGCTGTAACAAATTACACAAACTTAGTGGCTTAAAACAATATACATTCATTCTTTTATAGTCCCAGAGGTCAGAAGTCTGAAATCAGTTTCACAGGGTTAAAAATCATGGTATCAGCAGGACAGCATTTCTTCTGTGAGCTCTGGGGAAGAATCCCTTTCTTCCTCTTTGGCAGCCTCTAAAGGCCGCCTGCATCGTTTGGCTCCTGGGTCCTCATCACTGCAACCTCTGCTTCCATCAATCACATCTCCTTCTCACACTTTGACATTCCGCCTCCCTCTTCTAATGACTCTCGTGATTACACTGGTCCCACCTGGATAATCCAAGACGCTCTTCCTGTCTTGTGATCCTTCATTTAATCACACTTGCAAAATCCCTTTTGCCAAGTAACTTAACATAGTCACAGATTTTGGGGGATTGAGATGTAGTGATTTTGAGGGGCCATTATTTAGCTCACCACATGTATCCGTTTCACTGAGACAGATGCCTGTATACTTTCTACCTATCCCCTCCCCAAATGACTCAGAAAAAAATAAAAAATGACTCATCTCTGGACATTTACCTGATCTAGCCTATAAACAACCTGGGGATGAAGCACATTTTCATAGAAGTAAGTTTGTTGAAGTTTAATAAGAAAAAGATACTATGCTCTCAACATCACAGGGAATAATCTGTTACAATCTGCTTTTAAATGCAATGGATAGGGCATATTTAATAAGACATGAAAACAGAACCTATATTTTAGTAGCGTTCAGCATTCTTCGCTTCCGTTTTTGCAAACTGTGATAATCACTAACACCTATGCTCCCCCTACCCTGTTTCTAACTACTCTTTAAATCGACTTGATACTGCATTTTTTTTTTGACAGTTTAGTGACAGCACAAATTATTTGACTGTTACTATGGCAATGAAAGGACCTCCAAATAGAGAAAACATTAAGATTAAAATAAAAGGGGGAAGGAATAGTCCAAATTGGCTTAATGAGTAGTAGTCCAAGAGTAACTGGGTGTTAACTGGTCAAGCTTTGGGAGTTTCGCCAGTAAGGACCCCAGAATCTGTCAACCAGCAGGCGAAGTCGCCTATATGAACAAGAATGCTTGTCTCCTGCAAGAAGCAATGGTTCAAAGTTTATAGAACCTTCTACTCTCCCTTACTTATGCATCTCTTTTATTTGGATCGTCTCCTTTGTTCTTCATCTCCTCCTGCTTTTCCCCTTTCTGAACACATTAGTTACTATGGAAACATTGGTATGAATGTCAGAAAGCTCAGCTCAGAAATGCTTCATAAAGTCAATTTATAGAATGGTCTGACATTTATCTCATGTTTGGGAAATTTAAAGAAATTTGTGATATTCATGACCAGGGACAGGGGTGGGTGGTAAACACTGTGCTATATATGGATTTTAAAATTTGTTTTATATACACTGTGAAAGCATCAGGTTTTGTTTTTTAGGGGAAGAATAGCAACAAAAACAGGAGACTGTTTTGGGATTTGAAATTGGATTCATTTTCCATCAGTTCAGGAAGGATTTCCACTTTCCAAGTTTGTAAGGCTGACTGGAATCTCTGGTGTCAAAATAAATGCTTTTCGGAAAAAATTAGGGTTGGCTTATTTTTTTTTAACTTTAACCTGACAATAAGACAAATGATATTATTCATAATAATGTACACACGGCAGCAGCAATATTAGTTAAAGGCACAGAAATGTTAAATCCATGCTGTAAAAATTCTTACCTCACTATGGGGAATTTCAGAGTTAGCGCAACCCTATGGAATAACAATAATAGGAGCTAACGTTTAAAGCACATTTATTATGTGTGTCAGGACCCATTCTGAGTACTTTCTGTGTATTAATTCATGTGCTTCTCAGTCATTATACTTTTTTACACACAAGGAAACTGAGGCACAGGAACTTAAGTAATTCATCCAGGTAAGTGGTAGAAACAGATTCAAACCAAGGCAATTGGGCTCCAGAGTCTACAGTCTTAGCCATCGGGCAAAACTGTTTCTGCATGGAAAAGTAAAATAATACTTAACATCATAACCAGATAGAGAGCCTTGATTAGTTCTGGACTAAAAAGACGATCTAGGCATCCACCTGCAGTATTACCTCTCCGATGTTATTCCCCAAAGCCTTCAGGCTCACCACGTTGTCACTGAAGATGCAATGAGTTCCTGATGATTACAGTTTGACGATGAATTCAGTTTAGAGTTAAATTTGATCTCCAATTTGCAGGCTCTTACAAATTTTGTTACATATAAAAGAGCAATAATGTTTCACTATGCGATTAGCAGCAAAGCTATAAACAGCTGACATTAATTCCACTACGTTCCATTAGAAGAATTTAATTACAAAGAAAACCCAGTGTCGACCTGTGGGGCGATGTTTATGCTTTGCCACCCGACATTTCCCATACTTTCTAGCAACAACTCCCAGTTTTTGTTTGAGAAAGCTGTACCTGCTTAATTAAACGCACTTGACCCTCCTAAAATGGATCACAGAGCCCAGGCCTACACCAGTCAGCACCTCTCAGCTCCGTGACATCCGTGATAGGCTCAAAGATCCATGTGTGACCAGAGTAAGCCAAAAAAATGTCGGAAGATTTTTGCTGGGAATGCTCACACAGGAAGAAGACCTCATTTTCTTCCCTGGAAGACTTGAGCTGCTCTAACCATCTTTGCCACCACAAAAGCATTGGCCTAGAGCACACAGAGGCCTGGAGGCAGAGAGACTGAAATCTTTGGAACCAAAAGCATGTGGAAGATTAAGAAAAATCCAGGCAAATGGCATCATTTGATCTGTGACTACAGTACTGTCCAACTATGTTTGCCAGACTTTTCAAAGCCCTCTTGCTCCTTCACCCTCTTTTAAAAAAAAAAAAAATCTAAACACATTTGAGCTGGCTTACAACAGAAAAAGGCCTCATGGACAAAACATGAAGCATCCGTGTCATTTGAGGGCAGACATTACACCTTTTCACCTTGTTCGTAAACAAGCAAACACAAAATCCACAAACCTCTGAAAACTCAAAGTCCTTTTCTAGCTTATTTGGTGATAAAAAAAGGACATGACCTACATGAACATAAGGCTACTCGTAGTCCTTACTTACCTCCTTAATGTGAATATTCCTATGTTTTGCCAAAATGAACCACTAATATGTGTGATTCCAGGATGCTGTCTCAGATCCTGCCAGAAGCATCAGACTGTATAAGGTACATAGACTCTTATCTTTATTATAATTTTAAAAATTATAAATTCTTAAACCCCAAAGGTTTCAGATGAAAGATGATGGACTTCTAGTAACAGGATAAATTGAATGAATAGATTTATTGAATAAGTAAGTGCTTAATCTCTGAATAGGATGGGATCTGAGTTAGCCAAAGATACTGTTGAGAACCATAGGATGAAAGCATCCTTCATTCCACAGTTGTATTAAAGGTAAAAGTATGCTTGCGTGGCATTCAACAGACAGACATCAAGTCAAATATCAGATTGATAAACGCCAGGACAAAGTGAAAATTTCTAAGGTCAGAACAAAAGCAAAAGGAGCTTTGTGTTTCAAGGAATAGTATCAATAGCTTTAAGAACAGAGAATTTGGAAGAAGAATAGAACCCATTGCGTGACTTCACACCAAGTTACACTACACTGTATGTACTATAAACAGTAATTCCAAAATGTAAAAGGATTATGATGCTGAATACATGTGGTTATTACCTTGGCTAAATATTGAAGTGCATAGCCTATGTTCATGGAAACTTTATTTTAAACCCTTCTCCCTGAGACACACACACACACACATCCCTGTCTAAAATCTGTCTGCTAGACTTTTCAAATATTCAATCAATAAGGCTCTTCCATCCTGCCCACACTTTTTAAAATCTAAACACACTCGAGCCAGCTTACAACAAACAGAAAAGGGTCTAATGGGCAAAGCGAGAAGCATCTCTTTCCTTTGAGGGCATTCACTTAATCTTGTTAACCTTGTTCATAAACAAACATTCCTTTACCTAAGATTCCAAAATCTACAAACCTTAAATGTTACTATTTATTTGACTGCAGCTAAGAAAACTATAATGCTATGTGATATCAAAAAGAGTACTGGAAACTAATTAAGTACAATCCTTAAAGTAGAAAACGGGGTCATGACTCATCTGTTTTCTTCTTTATATCCAGAACGTAAAATTGTGACTAGTTCATGGTAGGGGCTTAGGATATACTTTATTAATAAATGAAATATGAACTACCTTCTGACCCCTCTGCCATCTGATGACACTGACAAGTTGTCAGTGGGACAACTGACAGAGGGAGGGGAAACCACGAGGATAAAAGCCCCTAAGGATGGTGACACCGCTAATACATAGAGACATACCGTCCACGGGCCTCACCTCCAGTTGTAGAAAAGCCAAATGGGAATCAGTGATCTCTAAGGTGACCGCCAGCCTTATGATTACACGTTTTTGCTGCAGAAAAAGAAAATCTAAGAGGGTACAGATAGAAATCTATATAACTTAAAATATTAATAAAGCATGGAGCAAAATCTCTAAATATGGAGAAGACTCTCTTAAAATTTAAAATTTCATATATATGAAAAAATTCTATATCAAGCATTTTACTATGCCTGAAAATGGCATAAGTCTAAAAATTAGTCCAGCTTAAAATGGCCCACATACTGGTCTGAGAAAGATTAAACCTTTACCTTTCTGTTAATAAAACTTCTAACGTCCCAACCACCAACCTGTAAGAGCCCAGCCAAACCCAGCATGTTGTCAAATTTTTTGACCTCTAGGACTTTGTGCAAATCCAACCCATCTTTCCCATGAGAATAGTTAACTGCCTCCCTTCATTCCGGGCTCTCCTCCAACTTTCCTGGCACACAACTGCCAGATAAATTTTCCTAATGAAAAGCTTTGATCCCATCACTGTTTTAAAGCCATCAACAGCTCCCGGTTTCAGCAGCATTTCACTATCTTTACAATGATACCACATTGTCCTATTTTCTCTCCTACCTCTAGCTCCTGCTTTTCTTTTCTTTTTTTTTTTTCCCTAGCTCCTGCTTTTCAGTCTCTAGTACCAAAGAACTCTCCTCTACCTGTCCTTCAATCTTGACCACAGCCCCTCCTCTCATTCTGTACCTTCTCCTTAGGTGACCCCAACCTTACAAGGCCTTCATTAACATCTAGATGCCAACAAGTATCAATATTTATTTGTTTAATTGTGGTAAAATACACATGTATCACCTTTACTACCTTAAAGTGTACAATTCAATGGCATGGAGTACATTCACAATATTGCACAACCATCACTGTCATCTAGTTCCAGAACATAATCATCGTCTCAACTAGAAACCCCCAGACCCGTCTCCCCCCACTCCCTGACCCCTGGCAACCACTAATCTTCTTTCTGTCTCTATGGACTTGCCTATTCTGGATATTCCATGTAAATGGAGTCTTACAACATGTCGTCCTTTGTATTTGGTTTCTTTCATTTATCATGTTTTCAAGGTTCATCCATTTTGTAGCATGTGCTAGTTCCTCATTCTTTTGTATGGTTGTAAAATATTCCACTGTATCGATATACCATAGTTTATGTACCCATTCACCTGCTGATGGACACTTGGGTTGTTTTCATCTTTTAGCTATTATGAGTAATGTTGTTATGAACAGTAGTGTACAAGTTGTTTCTTGAATACTTTTTTTCATTTCTTTTGGACACATACCTAGGAGTGGAATTGCTAGGTCATAGGGTATCACTGCGTGTCACTAACTGAGGAACTGCTAAAGTGCTCTCCATAATGGCTGCACCATTTTATATTCCCACGAGCAATGTACAAGGGTTCTAATTTCTTTACATCCCTGTCAACACTTATTTTTTGTTTTTTAAATTATGGCCATCTTACCTCTTTGTGGCTTTGATTTGTATTTGCCTAATGACTAATGTCGAGTACCTTTTTTGTGTACTTTTTAATTGTTTATATATTCTTCTTTGGAAAAAATGTCTACTCCAGTCCTTTGCCCATTTTTTAAAATCAGGTTGTCTTCTTTTGCTATTGAGTTGTAAGAGTTCTTTATATATTCTGAATACTAGACCCTTAACCGCTGTATAATTTAAAAATATTTTCTCCTATTCTGTAGGCTTTTTATTCCCTTGATAGTATTCTTTGATGTACAAACATTTTTAACTTTGATGAACTCTAGATTATTTTTTCCTGTTATTGCTTTTGCTCTGGTGTCATATTTAAGACATCATTTTGTTTTGGTTTGTTTTGGTTTGGTTTGGTTTTTAATTTTTTATTATGTTACGTTAGTCACCATACAGTACATCATTAATTTTTGATGTAGCGTTCCATGATTCATTGTTTGCATATAACACCCAGTGCTCCATGCAGTCCGTGCCCTCCTTAATACCTACCATGGGGCTAACCCATCCTCTCAACCCCCTCCCCTCTAAAACCCTCAGTTTGTTTCCCAGAGTCCATAGTCTCTCATGGTTCATCTCCCACTCTGATTTCCCCCCTTCATTTTTCCCTTCTTTCTCCTAATGTCCTCCATGCTATTCCTATGTTCCACAATCTCCTCCAGTTCCATCCATGTTGATGCAAATGTAAGACATCATTTTTTTTTAAAGAAATTATTGCCAAATCCAAAGCTGTAAACATTTGTCTCTAATTTTCTTTTAGAGTTTTAAAGTTTTAGCTCTTAAATTTAGGTCTTTCGAGTTTTCATTTTGAGTTCATTTTGGTAAGTGATGTGAGATATGGTTCAACTTCATTCCTTTGCATGTAGATATCCAGTTGTCTCCACACCATTTGTTGAAGAGATTGTTCTTTCCCCCATTGAATGATCTTGGCGACTTTGTCAAAAATAAGTTGATCATAGACACATGGGAGCTCTTATTATCTTTATAGAAATTCCTCCTCTGAGCTCAAGACCCATATGTATTCATCAGACCATTCAACATATCTACCCTCACATTCCCAAAGCAGACCTCATGGTCTCTGACCTCTCCAAGTCTATTCACGTTCCACTGTTCTTTCTGGGCACAACCACTCATCTAGCCATGGGAGGTAGAAACATTTCCTTCTCCTTCAGTACCCGTATCCAATTCCTATCATCTGAGTCTCCATAATAAATCTGGAATCTGTCCAGTTCTTTCAAGCTCCTCTGCCATTCCCTAGATGAAGTTACTGTGGCTTAATCCCTATACCATTAAAAGATCTCCTAACTAGACTCAGATCCCTGCATCCATTCTTGTACTCTTTTAGTCTACTATTCAGGGAACTTTTTTAAAAAGACAAATCAAGTCATGTCTCTCTCTCTCACTCTCCTACTCCCAACTCCAAGCCCACCTTGTTTAAAATTTTTCAATTTCCTCCCATTATTCATAGGATAAAGACCAAAATAGTAACATGGCTTGCAAGGTTCTACAAGACCTGATCCTGAATTTCCTCTCCAGCCTGATCGTATACCACTCTTGAACCTTCAAATAAGTAACAGCTACTCAAACTTCAGGTTTCACCTCAAATGTTACTTATTTAAGTGACCTCTGCTAGATCAGGTCTCCTCGCTAATTGTTACTATAGCATTCTATACATTTCTTTCATAGAGCTTGTCACAATTTGAAATTATGCATCTGTGAGATTATTTAGGTCTTTTCCCTGCTAGAGTTAAAGCTTCATGAAGCCCACATTTTCTAGTCTGGAAATTTTAAGACCCTCCATCATCTGGCCCTAGTAGACTTATTCACAACTGTTCTCCTTCACATTCCCAACCTCATATTCTAATAAAACTCTGTAAAAATTCTGCCACTGTATTCTGTTCACACTGCTGGTTTCCTATTTCTTAATTTTTTTCTATAATTATTTTGTTATTACTGTAGCCCATTTTCATTCTTCACTCATTCTTTGAAGTTTAATTTGTGAAGTACCTGTTATGTGTCAAGTCCTACACTGGAAATGCAGGACTAAAGATACAAAACAGAGAAAGTCATGGTTCCTGATTCAAAGAAAGCAAGGAGACAGACCTATAAACAAAGAGCTACCTGCCCAGATAAAAGTTGAAATGAAAAGGACTTCTAAAAACTATCATGGGAACAGAGAAATCTTCTCTTCCTGAGAAAATTATCAAAGCTCCACAAGAGAATATATAATTATAGTTAGGTCTTTAAAGATGAGTAAGAGTAGAAGAGAAAGTTTTTAGGGAGAAGCACTTAGATAATGGTAAGTCATGATGAAAGAGGGTGGCATAGTTGCAAGTAGCAAGTGGCCCAAGTTGTCTGAACCACAGGGTTTACCAAAAGCTAAGTTGCACAAACCAAAAGCCCATAACTTTATATTTCAGATACAGCTGACCAACACAGTCTTAAGCAACTGTACCTTTCCCCCACTTTATTAGAAAGTGTAACATTAGAATGAGAAATGTATTGCAAGATAAAACCCTTTGGTGGAACGATTTTAGGGTGGCCCCAATGAATCCTGCTCTCTGGTGTGTAATCTTGTATAATCCCTTGCCCTTGAGTGTGGGTGGAACTTGTGACTTACTTTGCGCTGAAACAATACGGTACAGGTGAAGAAATTTTGTCAAAGAAATTAAGGTCCTTAATCGGTTTATTTTGACTAATTAAAAGAGAGATTATTCAGGTTGAGGGAGGAAGGGGCTGACTCACTCAGGTGAAATCCCACAAAAGAGAGGCTGCATGCTCCCGGAAGCAAGAAATTCCACTTGTTAGAAGATGAAGTAACCTTCCTGTTGGAGAAGACAACAAGGAACTTTCGACAGCCAGCAGCTGACAGCCAGCAAAAAGCTGGTGCTTGTCATGCAACCACAAGGAAATGAAATCTACCAACAACCTTTATGATTTTGGAAATGAGCTCTTCTCCCATTCAAGCCTTCAGATAAGAATGCAGCCCTAGCCAACACCTTGAAGGCAGCCCTATGGGACATTGAGCAGAGGACCCAGTTGTGCCATGCCAGACTCCCGACCTAGACCTGTGTGATAATAAATGTGATTGTTTGAAGCTGCTACATTGTGGCAATCTGTTACACAGAAATAGAAAACTAATATAAACTTTAACTTAGCAAAGACGTTTCTGTTGTCATTGTTGTCATGTTTTCACACTTTTGCCAAAACTGCTTAAATATCTTAACGGACAATTAAAAGAATATACTGGTTAGAACGAAATGGAATGTATTTCTAGCTAGCTCCCCAATAAAGGGAAATGATGAGTGATGCTTCAATCTGACTTGCTCTACTTTACAAGAGGATATGTAACTTGGCTAACAGCAGTTTCTTTGGCTTCTAATGAACCAGTTGCTCTCAGATGAAGGGGAAAACAAATGCAGAAACATAGCAGCTTTGAGGATCAAAGCATAACCATAAAGAAATAAAGGGAAAAGCACACTTATTACACAATACAAAGCAGCATATAATTAGTCCACAGACTGTTTTGCCTCCATGCCTTCCTTGCCTCTGCTGTTTGAGTCAGTATCTTCCCATAGGAATAACTGTATAATAGGAAGTTGATGACCCAGCATCAGATGAGTCATTACTATGACTGATATGGTCAATTTTTATATAATAAAAGCAAAGAAGGAATCCAGAGGCTCTATAATAATTTAAAATGAAAATATTATGCCTCAAGTTATATAAAATGGCATAAGATGCTGTTCGTCTTATAAAATAAATTCATAAGTAGCATAATAAACATTATGATATAAAATATAACTTTATAGCATCATTTAAAAAATATAACTAATACACTAGAACTGATAAATATGTAGTATTTCATTTTACATAATTTTGTTAAGAAAAACCTAGCAAGGATAATTATAAACCTATATCATTTATGAAAATAGAACAAAAACTCTAAAATAAAATACCAGGGAAAAAGATGCAACAGTAAGTATATAAAGAAAGTAATCCTCCATAATCAGGTAGAACCTATCCCCAAATAAGAGATATGTTAGTATTAAAAAAAAAAAAAACACACACAACTCACATCTATAAGTTAACAAAGGGGAGGAAGCTCACTAGATGTTGGGAACTATTAAATTTCTGTTCATACCTTTAATGTTTAAAACTCTTCAAAAACTAGAGCTAAAGGGATAATTATTAAACATAAAAACCCTTTTCCAACCATTAATGTTTAACAGGTAACTTCTAGACGCATTCCAGTTTAAATCCACTATCTTTGATAAAGCTTTGATTATTTCACCTTCTAAATAGTGCTCCAATCTTTTGATGGTTCAGGCCTTCAGTATTTCTCACCTGGATGACTTAGCCGTCCCCTAAATGATATCCGTGTCCTCCCAAAATTCATATGTTGAAATCCTAAACTCCAAAGTAATTGTATTAGAAAGTAGGACCTTTGGAGGGAATTAAGTCTTGAGGGCAGAGCCCTCATGAATGAGATTAGTGTCCTTATTTAAAAAAAAAAAAAAAGCCCCGAAGAAATCCCTCACCCCTCTGGCCATGGCTATGTGAGGACACAGAGAGTCCTCATCAATAGCCATCTATGAGAAAGAGGCCTCCCCCATCAGATATCAACTCTGCCAGCACCTTGAGCTAAGACTTCCCAACCACCAGAACTGTGAAAATACATTTCAAGTTGTTTATAAGCCACCCAGTCATGGCAGTCTGTGATAGTGGCCAAACAGAGTAAGAAAACCTCACCGTCCTTGGCCTAAATCCTCTCAAAATATTCCCTTCACTGTGGTCAGAATCATCTTTCTAAATCTGATCATGTCGTATCCCTAATTAAATTTCTTTATTGGTTCGTCTTCATCCTCAAAAGAAAATCCTAGTGTCTTGGCATGCACTCAAGGCACCCAAGGCTCTCGGACTGTGCTGACATCTGCACCCTACATCCTGCCTCCCTGTCTGGCCCTTGCAGGTCTGGTGCACACTCTTTCACCTCCTGCCCCAAGAACATCCCCATCCCTCTTCACTAGAGGTATTTCTACTCATTTTTAATCCCCAGCTCAGGTCTTCTATCTCCCAATTTACCTCCTACGACCTCTAGGAAGCCTTCTCAGATACCGCACTAACTCTTAGGTTCCAACTAGTGCCCCTGTCTGCTGCCTCCACAATGCTGTGTGCATAAATCCATTCCCCACTCCTGCATGGGATTATGCAAATTAGATGTATCTGTTCTACTTGATGTCTGTGCTCCTTGATATGATGCTCGGTGCTCAGCACACAGAAGGTGACTACTGCTCCCTGAAAGAAAGAATGATGAAAAAATTGGAACAAAGGAGCAAAAGTGATCTGTGTTGGCTGGAACACCTCTACTGAAACACAGGCTAGAATGGAATCATCTGTGGGAGTTAGTTGCCCAGACAAGGTGAAAATGACTGAAAGTATTATCTACCACCAATCCTAAAAGAAACCGCTGCAATGTCAACCTTCCAGATCTGAAATATCCCATAGTCCTACTTAATATCACCTTATATCCACACTTAGAGGATGTGCTATTTCCCTTTAAACTAAAAAGCAAAACAAAACAAAACAAAACAAAATAAAACAAACGCACCAAGCTTTATGTACAAAACAAAATGCTAAGAAAGCTAAAGATGGTGGCCACATTTAAGTGTCTGCACACAGTCTAACAAGAGTACGGACAGAGAAAGTCACTCCCCTAATTCTGTAATTTATAGGCAAGTGTCTCTGTTTCTTGGAAGAGCTCTAAACTCTTAGGACATCTTACAAAACTTTCCTCATCTGCCCCCACCTACCTCTCCAGTCTTTGCTTTGCACAGTCTCCTTGGTATGGCTCAAGTTCTAGCAGTTCCTCCTATTGGACAATGTTTTTCGTTACCAAAGTCAATAAGTTTGTTATTTAAAGAGAATTCAATAACTATGGCAATATTTAGACATCCAGATATTTTTCAGTTTCATTTTGGCAGATAAAAATTTAGTGCGATAATCATCATAAAAATGAGAAATAAAATGTTTTCTCATTTCACAAGGATTCAAATAATAGAGTAAGTGTCTTTTGACATAAGATGTGCTTCAAATAATTTTGAAAAGTTCAATTTGTCTGAATGGAAAATGAAGCATAATTGATTTTTGACATTTTAATTTTAAGTGAGCTGGTTGTAAGATTTCACTTGAAAAGGACCCACAATATCTACATCAAGGGCATGTCAACTATCTTCAGCCATTATTGTCATTTTTCTGTGTTCATAAATTTATTCTACTACTATAAATGCTATTGTTTGACGTGTGTGAGGAAGGAAGAATTATGGTTAATCATATTCTAGTTTATTGCAAACATAATAAACACCACCCACAAATTAATAATTTATAACAGTTTCTACATGGATTCCATTGTTCAACAATAAAATTAGAAATGATATTGAACCTCTACAGAGGTCAAAGCATCATACTAGATGTTGCATCCACCATGAGGAATAAGAAATGGCCTCTGCCCACTGGGGAGAGAAACCTGGAGACAAAATCATCCCCATTCTATGTAAGATTTATATTAGGAAATGAATTTTCAGGGGCACAGAAGAGAATATAATTGCCTTTAGGTGATAGAAAAGTTTCACAAAAGAGGTGACATGTCCTCAAGGACATGTCCTGAAGGATCTGTAGGAGTTTGCCAGGTGAAAGGAACCATGAAGGTAATGGCCCAGAGCCGTGAAATGGCCTGGCACTCTCTGGATCCTGAGACTGGAATATCAGGGGCAGGGTGTGTGGATAAGTGAGAGACAAGTCTTCAAGGAAGACCCAGGATGCCACACCAAAGAACGTGGTTTTTTCCCCATGGACAATTAGATTTGCCTTTTGGGTAGAAACAAACGGAGTAGAGGTGAATACGGCAGACAAGAAGGCATAGAGGAAGACAGAAAGCCTAGTGAGGAGGCTGGCTGAGAAAACTCTCCTTCACTTCACATGTCTCATCTTTCTCTTGGGACCAGCAGCTAGCCCAGGCAGCTTGCGTGTGAGTGAGTGTGTTTAGTGCAATCTGTTACACTCTGCCCTCTGGGCCACAGTTCCTCGTGTTCCTCCCAAATACAATATATGCTCACCCCCATCAGTGGATTGTCAAAAGCCACATCCAATCACTGCATCACATTCCAAGTTTAGGATCTTGTAATCTATGTTAGATCCAGATGAGTCTCATTTTGAAAAGAACAATGATTGCTCTTTGTTCAGCGAATACCCAAAAAAAGAATGAGCTACCTGCCCCCACCTGATCACACACACACACAGAGCTTACAAACAACGGTGAATTGGGGGCAGGATACCAGCAATACACAACCACATTTAAGAACGAGGGGCTCCTAGCAGGCACTGGCCTGCAGCAATTCTGAAATCCCATAGGACAAATGTTGCTTTGTGGATGGGGAATGTTTCTGCTTAGGCCTGGGTTCTGTTTCCTGGGAGTGCCTCCCCACTGTTCCTTTTTTCTAGGTTTTGGCCCTGCTCTTTGATATTTCATCCTCCTCCTCTGCCACTTCTGAAAAGGGCTTTGGAATATATGCTATTTTAACAACAGAGCAACTTTCTCAGGAGTTAAAAAAATATTTTCAGAGGAGCAAGATGGCGGAGGAGTAAGAGGTGAAGATAGTGTCTGATCCCAGAAGTTCATCTAGATAGTTATCAAACCACTCTAAACAACTACAAACTTAGCAGGAGATAGAAGAGAAGAAGAACAGCACCTCTAGGAACAGAAAATCGACCACTTTCCGGAAGGTAGGACGTGCAGAAAAGTGAATCCAAAGCGACGCGAAGATAGACTGCAGGGGGAGGGGCCGGCTCCCGGCAAGCCGCAGAGCAGCGGAGCACAAAATCGGAACTTTTAGAGTCTGCTCCACTGAGGGACAACACTCCAGAGGCTAAGCGGGGGGTGGAGCTCTAATGAGGACAGCATGGTTTCAGGACCTGTGGGGTCACAGAAAGACCGGGGGTGTCTGAGGGCGGCAGAGCTCCCAGGTATCAGAACAGGGAAGCCAATGGCAGAGACCGAGCCGAACAGTGAGCTACCAGCTCAGGCTTACCTTGAACCGTGATCCTGGCACAGTCGGGCCACTGCTCTTCGAGCAGGGACCCCACAAGGGGCAGATCCGGAGAGACCCCCTCCTTCCTCCTCTGGGAGGAGCGGCGTGGTAGCTCGCGGCAGGAGTCTGCTGGGTTTGGAGACTCCAAACGGCCGTGCACCAGGGACAGAAACGCTCGGTCACAGGCCGGGTGAGCTCGGAGTTCGGCTGGAGACCAGGGAGATGGAAGGGATAGATTTTCTCTGAGGGCACACTAAGGAGTGGGGCCCCGAGCTCTCGGCTCCTACGGGCCGGAGACTGGGAGGCCGCCATTTTCATTCTCCTCCTCCAAAGCTGTACGGAAAGCGTGCAGGGAACAAAAGCCCCTGAGAGCGCACCCAAGCAGATTACCTAGCCTGGCCCCTGGCAAGGGCGGTGCAATTCTGCCTCGGGCAAAGACACTTGAGAATCTCTGCAACAGGCCCCTCCCCCAGAAGATCAGCAACCAGCCAAGACCAAGTTCACCGATCAAAGAAAATGGTGGAACTCCTGAGTTAGGAAAAAGCAACACATAGAATTCATGGCTTTTTTTCCCATGATCCTTTAGTGTTTCAGAGTTAAGTTCTTTAAATTTTATTTTTTTCTTATTGTATTTTTTTATTTTATTTTCCTCTTTCTTATTTTAACGTTTTTTAACTAGTCACTAATCAACACTTTTTAAAAAATATTTTCTAATTTCAAAAAAAAAAAATCTTTCCTAATTTTCACAGTTACATATTTTATCCCCTCATTGTATTTAACCTTATTTTTTTGTATACATAAAGGTTTTTTTTTTCTTTAAAATTTTGGGATACACTGTCTTCAAATAGATCAAAATATACCCTAAATTTAGCACATGGCTTGGATCTAGTCTCCAGCCTGATTACATTCTTTTCTCTTTTATTCTTTTTTTTTTCTTTTTTTTCTACTCTTTTTCCAACCAACCTCTTGTCAATCCCCTTTTTTAGAATCTTTTTTAATTTTTATCTTTACACTCATATTCCATCCCTTCATAGGGTTTACCCTTATTTTTGTATATTTATAAAATTTTCTTTCTTTAAAATTTTGGGAGGTAGTTTCTTCTAACAGACCAAAAACACCCAAAATCAGGTGTGGGGCTCTGTTCTAATCACAAGTCTAATATATATAGATATATATTTTTTCTTTCTTTTTCTCTTTTTAATTCTATTTTATTTCTCTTTTTTTTTTTTTTTTTCCTTCCCTCC
>CM052897.1:20550598-20618101 GCA_028534135.1 Potos flavus
AGATGGCTTCCCATGGGAATTCTACCAAACATTTAAAGAAGAATTAATACCTATTCTCCTGAAATTGTTCCAAACAATAGAAATGGAAGAAAAACTTCCAAACTCATTTTATGAGGCCAGCATTACCTTGATTCCAAAACCAGACAAACACCCCATCAAAAAGGAGAATTACAGACCAATATCCTTGATGAACACGGATTAAAAATTCTTACCAAAATACTAACCAATAGGACCCAACAGTACATTAAAAGGATTATTCACCACGACCAAGTGGGATTTATTCCTAGGCTGCAAGGTTGGTTCAACATCCGCAAATCAATCAATGTGGTACAACACATTAATAAAAGAAAGAACGAGAACCATATGATACTCTCAATTGATGCTGAAAAAGCATTTGACAAAGTACAGCATCCTTTCTTGATCAAAACTCTTCACAGTGTAGGCATAGAGGGTACATTCCTCAATATCATCAAAGCCATCTATGAAAAACCCACAGCAAATATCATTCTAATGGGAAAAAACTGAGAGCTTTTCCCCTAAGATCAGGCGCATGGTAGGGATGTCCACTATCTCCACTGCTATTCAACATAGTACTAGAAGTCCTAGCCTCAGCAATCGGACAACAAAAAGAAATAAAAGACATCCAAATTGGCAAAGAAGAAGTCAAACTCTCACTCTTTGCAGATCATATGATACTTTATGTGGAAAGCCCAAAAGACTCCACCCCAAGACTGCTAGAACTCATCCAAGAATTCAGTAAAGTGTCAGGATATAAAATCAATGCACAGAAATCAGTTGCATTTCTATACACTAACAGCAAGACAGAATAAAGAGAAATTAAGGAATCAGTCCCATTTACAATTGCACCACAAGATACCTAGGAATAAACCTAACCAAAGAAGTAAAGAATCTGTACTCAGAAAACTATAAAGTGCTCATGAAAGAAATTGAGGAAGAAACAAAGAAATGGAAAAACATTCCATGCTCATGGATTGGAAGAACAAATGTGAAAATGTCTACACTACCTAGAGCAATCTACACATTTAATGCAACCCCTATGTAAATATCATCAATTTATTTCAAAGAAATGGAACAAATAATCCTAAAATTTATATGGAACAAGAAAAGACCGCGAATAGCCAGAGGAATGTTGAAAAAGAAAACCAAAGTTGGCGGCATCACAATTCCAGACTTCAAGCTCTATTACAAAGCTGTAATCATCAAGACAGTGTGGTACTGGCACAAAAACAGACACATAGATCAACGGAACAGAATAGAGAGCCCAGAAACGGACTCCCAACTCTATGGTCAGCTAATCTTTGACAAAGCAGGAAAGAATATTCAATGGAAAAAAGACAGTCTCTTCAACAAATGGTGTTGGGAAAATTGGACAGCCACATGCAGAAGAATGAAATTGGACCATTTCCTTACACCACATAAAAAAATAGACTCAAAATGGATGAAAGACCTCAATGTGAGAAAGGAATCCATCAAAATCCTTGAGGAGAACACAGGAAGCAACCTCTCAACCTCAGCTGCAGCAACTTCTTCCTAGAAACATCACCAAAGGCAAGGGAAGCAAGAGCAAAAATGAACTATTGGGACTTCTTCAAGATCAAAAGCTTTTGCACAGCAAAGGAAACAGTCAACAAAACTAAAAGACAACTGACAAAATGGGAGAAGATATTCGCAAGTGACATATCAGATAAAGGGCTAATATCCAAAATCTATAAAGAACTTCTCAAACTCAACTCCCAAAGAACAAAGAATCCAATCAAGAAATGGGCAGAAGACATGAACAGACATTTCTGCGAAGAGGACATCCAAATGGCCAACAGACACATGAAAAAGTGCTCAACATCACTCGGCATCAGAGAAATACAAATCAAAACCACAGTGAGATACCACCTCACACCAGTCAAAATGGCTAAAATTAACAAGTCAGGAAAGGACAGATGTTGGCCATGATGTGGAGTAAGGGGAACACTCCTACACTGTTGGTGGGAATGCAAGCTGGTGCACCCACTCTGGAAAACAGTATGCAGGTTCCTCAAAAAGTTGGAAATAGAGCTACCCTACAACCCAGCAATTGCACTACTGGGTATTTACCCTAAAGACACAAATGTAGTGATCTGAAGGGGCACGTGCACCTGAATGTTTATAGCAGCAATAGCCAAACTATGGAAAGAACCTAGAAGTCCATCAACAGATGAATGGATAAAGAAGATGTGGTATATATATACAACGGAATTCTATGCAGCCATCAAGAGACATGAAATTTTGCCATTTGCAACGACGTGGATGGAACTAGAGGGTATTATGCCAAGCGAAATAAGTCAATCAGAGAAAGACAATTATCATATGATCTCTCTGATGTGACGAATTTGAGAGGCAGGGCGTGGGGCCGTGGGGGGGTGGGGAGGGAAATGAAACGAGATGGGATCAGAAGGAGACAAACCATAAGAGACTCTTAAACTCACGAAACTGGGGGTGCTGGGAGGAGGGGAGTAGGGATAGGGTGGCTGGGTTATGGACATTGGGGCGGGTATGTGCTATGGTCAGTGCTGTGAAATGTGTAAGATTGATGATTCACAGAATTGTACCCCTGGGGCAAATAATACATTATATGTTAATAAAAAATTTTTTTAAAAATTATATTTTGTACTTAACTTTTAAATTCCATGACTAAATGTTTCATCTATACGCATACAGTTACTAAAATTGTTTTATTTATCCCACCTCTTTTAATACACATTATGTGCATTTATAGAAAAAGGCAATCGGAAATATTAATGGACTTAAATACAGCATGTAGGCAAAACACACTTTTATGTTTTCTAAACCTGTTTGTAATGATATATAAGGAAACTTGTTACAAATCATAATGCTTCCAATAATCTGTCAGGAAAAAAGATCACATTAGCACTCATTTATACTTCTATACAAACGTATTCTCTGAGCTACACTGGGAAAAAGTAATATTTCTGTTTTTATTTCCTGAAGTAATTATTAGTACGTTTACACTTATTAAATATATCCTTAAAATTTAGACCACTTTGGAAAATCATTAAGTTAGTAAGCTAGCTAGATTCCCTTTTTATTTTAGTAAATATTTTCATCAGAAGTCAAACGGGGTAGGAATGCTGTATACAGGGTATATAGTTTAAATCTTTGGGACAAGAGACTACAAGAAGGTAAATAAGCCAGCAGCCCTCCTAATCTTGTATCACTAAGACTGTATATCATAGAGGGTAGATGTATAGATACATCCACCCATACCAGAGAGGAGTGAATTCTTTTGACAATTAACCTTTCTAAATTTTATGGTAAGGTCAATAATATAAAAACATTACACACAGCAAAAAATTAGAGAAAGTTAATGATACAAACCACAAAACAAAATAATTCATACTTCTCACTTGGAAGGGAAAAAATGGGACTAATACTGAATACTTAGCATCTAATATAAAATTTTCACTGATTATAAGTTGAATCATGTTGATTAAAACTTTACAGAATAATTTGCATGTCATTAATTCATGAGATAATCAGCAGATACACAGTTCTAGTCATGTCTTATAAACCTCTAAACATTTTCATAGGTAAAGTGAAATTAGCTAAAAAATACAAAACAGGAATAGAGATTTGTGAGAAGTACAAAACACATAAATGCAATAGATATATAATAAACTGTGCAATCCAAAATTCCCAAAATTTCCTTATGAAATGTACAAGTAATAAATAATAGTCATACTTGACTTTATCAAGTTAACAAAATAATTACTAACCAATCTTGTTTTACTAGTCAATTGCTTAGAAATGCCAACTGCCATTTAAAAACTGCTTTCACCATAAAAATAGAACGCATATCAAACTCTTTAATCCTCAAACATCCAAAAAATTTGGAAGGCAACTGTCAATCAAAAATATTATCTGTTAAAAAAGGTGATTTAAAAAACATACATAACCTATTTTTTCGCACAATTTTCTTTTCTTATGGAAAAGGGCACTTAGTGTATAGCTAAAGCTTTCAGAAATTAAAGATCCTGTTGGCCTTCCTGTTAGCCAGGTGACATGTTGTACAGTTTTTAATATAAAAATATAAATATCTTTGACAGAGAAGGTGAAATAGTGGTTGGTATAAAATCCCATCACCATTTTACTTGAAAAAACCTTTTTTCCTAGGGACCACGAAAACAATACTGATTCCATGCAGTTCTGTCACCAGAAGCTTCCCAAATTATAAAACATTACGGTATTCACTGAAATTTCAAAAGTGGGCCCGTAGTCTTTTGTTTTCTTCTCGTAGTCTTTCAATTTCAGCCACTAAACCTTCATTCACTGAGTATCTTTCCAGCAAAGAGTGCATTTCATTCTAGAAAAGAAAAAAAAGTTTTTTAAATCACTGGTATTTCACATTCATTTGGCGAGCTGTTTTACATACTTTCAGCTATCATTTCTGTCATGTTCAATTAACTAGCTGAATGGTATTTCTTATACTTAACCATCCTCACTGCTTTGTTAATATAAATGAAAGATCACTGGTGAAAGTTATATATTTGGAAGGCTTATATTTGCACATGTGGGAAGATTTAGCTTACTCATTTAAATAAATAAATAAATAAAAAGCTGTAAAAAAGTAGCCTTAACTATAGTTACAAAGAAGGGTGACTAGTTTATTTACTGAATTTCTAAAACTCCCTGTTTATTCTAGCAACTAGATATAATAAAGTAAAAATATATCACCCTTTATTTTTAGATCCACAACTCAACACTCATTTAAAATAAAATATGTCATACCTACCAACTGCATGTGAAACTGTTTAATCATCTCCACTTGCAAATTCACAATGTCCCTATGGCATGCTTCTCTAGGGAAGAATATAATACTTGTTAGAATTATAATGGTTTTGCCAATTCTAGATCATTCAAGAAACTGCTAAACTTTCCCATTGTTTCAAATTATTAGATGTTAGTAATAATAATAATAATAAAAATACCAATGCACCTAGAATTTATTTACTATGTAGTAGGCACTGTTTCTTGTACTTTAAATGGAAGAACTCATTTAACTTTACCATCAGGTGCAATTATTACCTCCATTTTACCAGTGAAGGAACTGAGCCACAGAGCAGTTAAAACTTATCCAATCAATCAGTAAGTAGTGGAGATAGTATATAAACCCTGGTTGTACACACACCTCCAGAACTCTCATACTACACATCCCTTAATAGAGAAGTTATCATTAAGGAAAGACACAGGTTTATATTATGATGAAATACAGATAATTTACTAGGTTACAATGTTTCAACTATTATCAATGTTTTAGGTATTAAAAAAAATACTTTCAGGAGAATGGAAAGGGTTATTTGGGTGGTTATAATAAAGGTTACACTATAAAATGCAATTCATTCATGCCTACATGCAAATTAGGAAATAAAAAGGATCGTTCAGTCACCTACCACACAACTTATGAGCTAGAACATTACCAAAATCATAGAAGCTTCCTATGTGTTCCTCTCCGATTCCATCAATTAACTTAGGAGAAGCCCAAGAAAGAAGTCACTACTCTGATGAATTTTGTTTAAGCAAAGAAATGTTTGAAAAAAAATTATCTAACATAGAAGCTGTAGTCAATATATTTCTGCTGAGCTTGGTTTTGAGCATTATAAAAACACCACATCCTATGTAGTACTGAGTAGTGCACACTTAAAGAAAAAACCCAATATCATGTTTTCAACATTCATATTCTATATATCTATAAGTCATGATTTGTATCAGTGTACAAATTCTCCTGTCAACTGACAGATTGTTTTCAAGATTTTACTATTACAGCATTGTTATAAACAATCACGTATATATTTCCCAACCCATGTGCGCCCATAACTGTAGAAGGTAGATCCAAGAGTAGATATGCTGAGTTAAAGGTATGACCCAGATGTATACTTGTTTAGTTTTACAAAATAATGCAAAAACTATTTGCCGAGTGGTAGTATCAGTGGACGTGCCTGTCATCAGTGTAACAGAATACCTCTTGTTCTATCACCACACCAAGACTTGGTCTTGCCAGACGTTTCACATTTTCCCATCTAATGAATATGAAACAGTATCCTGTTGCATTTTCAGTTCTCTGATTAACCACAGGATTGAACAACTTTCCTTATGTTCATAGACGATTCCTCTTTTGTGGAATGCTTGTCCATGCTTTTTAACCTTGTTTTTCTATTGAACGTCTTTTTTTTTTTTTTTTAAGACTTTATTTGAGAGAGAGAGAGAGAGAGCACAAGCAGGGGGAGGGGCAGAGGGACAAGCAGACCCCCCACTGAGCAGGGAGCCTGATGCGGGACCCCATCCCAGGACCCTGGGATCATGACCTGAGCTGAAAGCAGACACTTAACTGACTGAGCCACCCAGGTGCCCCCTGAATGTCTTTTTTTCTTATTTATTTCTAAGAGTTCTTTACATCATCTGATCCTTTGTTGGATCCTTTGTTGGAATACTACAGATAGATTTTTGTCCTTTCACTTTGTTAATGGTGTCTTGTGATGAGCAGTTCTTGTCAACGTTCTCTAATTACTGACCTAATAACACAATCAAATTTGCCAATCTATTTTTATAGGTAGCATATCCTCTTATGTTTTGATAACTTCCCTACCCTGAAGTCATAATTCTCTTACAATGCCTAAAATTTTATCCTTTAAACTTTTATGCTGGGTAGAATTGATTTTTTTAATAGCAGGGAACAGGGATCTATACTTTTCCTCTGTTGTATATCACATTTCTATATATGCCCAGGTTTTTCTCTGGTCTACTTGATTCCTTTGGGCAATCTGTCCATCCTGTGCTAATGCTACACTATTTTAATTATAGTTTAATAATTAAGCTTACCCATCTGACAAATAAGTCGACTTCAACCTTATTCTTCTCTAGAGTGTCTTGGTTATTCCTGAGTCTTTTCTTCTTTCACATAAATTTTGAAGTTATCCTATCATCATCTTCCAAAAAACAACAGTTGGGATTTGATTGAAATTGCACTCAATCTATAGATCAATTTAGAAGAACTGACATCTTCATATCTTCCCATTTAAGTGTTAATGCTTTCTAATAAATGTTTAAGTGTTTTTCCACAAAGATCTTTACTATCTTTGGTCAGATTTATTCCTAAGTAAATTTTCTGTTACAACTGTAAGGGTTTTTTTAAAAAATTCTCTTCTGCTTTCAATTATGACAAAAGCTGTATTTAAAACAAACGAACCAGTGGTGTCTGGGTGGTTCAGTCAGTTAAGGAACTGCCTTTGGCTCAGGTCATGATCTCGGGGTCCTGGGATGGAGCTGCAAGTCGGGCTCCCCACTGAGTGGGAGTCTGCTTCTCCCTCTCTTTCTGCCTCTCCCCACCACTTGTGCTCTCACTCTCTCTCTCGAATAAATCTTAAAAAACAAAAACAAAACAAAACAAAAGCATCAGAGAACCACTAAGGTGGTCAGGATTTGAGGCGCTATGGTCTTGCAAAGAAGGGAAGTCTACTAGGTAAGCCCCACAGTTACCTCTGCTTTTCCCTCTGGGGGATGTGCTGATTAGACAGTGTGGGGAACAGAGGCTGAGCTGAAAGCAGTGGCCTGGAGGCTTGAGAGAGTCTCACCGGGTTGGGGATTGCTAGGGTTTGGGACAGCCAAAGCAGCTAAGGCTTCAAGGTGCCAAAAAGGTACCTGCAGAAAAGTAAACCTAAAACCATACAATTTCCCCCTTATCTGTTGACTCCTAAGCAATGCCTGTACTGGGTTAGATGGCAGAAAATTAAACATAAAGTTGCAGCTAGAATAGAGAAAGACTCTGGTAGCCTTATGATGCTGGAGAAATAGAGGTTAAAGTTCAGGACCTACCAAGGTAAAAAGGCCTGGTGAATACTCCAGACATTCAGCTGACATCCTAGAAGGGCAGAGACTAAATAAACTCTAGAAATAAAGGCAAACCAAAAATAAACTAGCCATGAGAAAACCTGAAAGCCAGCAAGTACGGGAACAACGTGATCTGCTTGCCAGAAGAAACTTAAATCTTGAAAGACAATAAAAATAGACCCATAGGCTTCTGCTTAGGATATAATCTCTCCAACTCTAATAGTGAGGACAAGCCAGATAACCTATAAAATCATACATTTTTATATTCAACTTGAGAGTGCGAAGAAACCTAAATGAAAAATGATGAGTCCCTCCTACGAGGAGAGACCCATAATTGTTTTCAACCTCAACAGAGCGGAGGGGGCGGTGGGAGGGTGGGAAGCTGGAGGGTGGGATGACACAGCTGCCGTTAATACGGTAAGAAGAACTAACTGAAATTTTTATAGATTTTTGAAGGCCAAGTAGGACTGGGCCCAAGGAGCCCTAGCCACAAAGAAAGTCTCCATTCACTCACCAACTATTTGCCACAGGCCTTCATTGAGTGCTTATGTAAACCACTAGGGACAGGGCAAGAGGACTGAGAGACACCCTAAGGCAGAGAGGCACAGGGCATGTGAAGACTGAGCGCTGTGACAACTGAGAGTAACCCGTCCGAAGCACTCCAGACCCTTGTGGAGAAGGCAGCCTCCACGGCTGACGGAGCCCCTCAGTACCTCCTCCGTCCCTCTGTATATACTGAGTCCCTCTATATATACTGTATATACTTACAGCTATACTGTAAGGTATAGCTCTTCATGACTTACTGAAGGCTGAAGTCAGAGCAGGCGAACTTAGAGAAATCCTCTGAGCCATTCTGGCCTCCCTGAGTCCCAAGCAGAGGCTGCTAATGGTTACTGGAGGGGCAGAAGAGTTGAGAGGCCCCTACTCACCACCCCCTCCCCAGGTACAGGCATGCAAGGTGTGCTGAAAGCTGAAGGCAGAGCAGTGCCACCACTGCTTTACTCACATTATATTAAAGTCAGCTGTCCTCAGACAATTCTATTGTTTTGCCACATATATACATTCCTGAAAAACCTCATATTCTTGAAAGTAACAGGACCAGATTTTAAAAAATGTAGTGTGTGTGTGTGTGTGTGTGTGTGTGTGTGTGTGTGTGTGTGTGATGGAATATTATTCAGCCATAAAAAAGGAAATCTCACACTATGCAACCACATGGATGAGCCTGGAAGACATGATGCTAAGTGAAACAAGCCAGTCACGGAAAGACAAATACTGCATGATTCCACTCATATGAGATATCTAAAATAGTCAAATTCATGGAAGCAAAGAACAGAATTGTAGGTATCAGGGGTTGGGGAGAACAGGAAACAGGAAGTTGCCAAGTGACAAATACAAAATTTCAGTTAAACAAAATGAGTAACTTGCAGAGATTTGCTGTACAACAATACTGTGCCTATGGTTTACAATACTGTATTATACAGTTAAAATTTATTAAGAGGGTAGATCTCATTGTAAGTGTTCTCACCACAATAAAACTAAAACAATAAAAAAAAAGAAAAGAAAAACAAAGAAAGAAGATAACAGGACTTAAAGAAAAAGGATGAGGGCAGACTACTCAAAATGTATGCAGCTTTGTAACCACAGCATTAACAAAAACAAACCCTAGTAAAAAAAAAATACTAGGATAGTTTAAATAGTGAATAATCAATGATTTTTACCTTAAAAACATGATGGTCACTTGATAAAAGGGGTAAAAAAGAGAAGAAAGGATTGGGCTGTGAAGGATGGAGGCAAGGATAAAATACCCAAAGATGGGGTATAATCACAAAATAAGTCCTTCCAAACACAGAGCACAAAGCCAATCCAGGTGAAGAGGAAGAGAAGAGAAAGAGATGGGTACTGATAGGTGGTTTGCTGCCTTCGGCTATGCTCATATATGCTCATATAGTTTTGCCAGCTGTTACAGGAACCAACAAAATTCCCTCATCATGTTGTCATCACTGTCCTATTTATCAATCAGAAATGAACTAATCCACATTAAGGAAACATACATCATAACAGGACACATTGTACCTACCGCAATTAAACTAGAAGGCCTTTGTGGACAGATCATTCATATTTGTATCCTTAGTAACCAGTATATATACTAAGCATGTTGTAAATGTCAAAAATGACCAAAAATGATGATTTTTCTTTAAAAATATATTTGCTAACATTTACAAATATTTTTTCAAAACACTTATTTTTTTTTAAAGTACCCTCCACCTCCAGCATGCAGCCCAATGTGGGGCTTGAACTCATGACTCTGAGATCAAGACCTGAGCTGAGATCAAGAGTCAGGTGTTCAACCGACTACAGCACCCAGGTGCCCCAAAACATTTTTTTTAAAGATTTTCTTTATTTATTTGAGAGAGAGAGTACACACGAAGCAGGGAGAGCGGCAGGCAGAGGGAGACATGGCTCGATCCCAGGACCATGGGATCATGACCTGAGCTGAAGGCAGACACCCAACCAACTGTGCCACCCAGGCGCCCCCTCAAAACACTTTTAACATTAAAAAGAAACATGCACTGGGGCACCTGGTGGCACAGTTGGTTAGTGTTTGACTCTTGATCTCAGCTCAGGTCTTCATCTCAAGGTCGTGAAATTGAGCCCCGTGTCATGCTCCATGCTTAGTGGGGAGTCTGCTTGAGATTCTTTCTTCCTCTCCCTCTGCCCCTCCCATTCATGCTCTCTCTAAATAAATTAAAAAAGAAAAAAGAAATCTGTACCAACAAAAACTTGTACATCTTCTCTAGCATTCTTGCTCATGATATTCTAAATCATAGCTAGAATACTAAGTAACTACAGGTCGGAAAGGGAAAAAACATCCACAAAAGATTCTAATAATTGAAAATAGCTTCCAATATATATTGAAATGATAGGCAAAATGAAGCAACAATGTTGACACATTCTTACAGTGTTCTAAATTCAAAGGGTGCAGAGACAAGGATAGATGCAGGCAAAAAATTTTGTTAATTCACTATTACATTCTGATGCATTCTGTTTGAAAATATTCAGAATTTCTTTAAAAAATTATTTCTCTATTACATTATTACACATAGCATACTTAACAGGTGATCTATAAATACTTCATGTAAGAATACCACTGGACCTTTACCGGAATCTGTTCAAATCTTAATAATAAAAAAAAAAAGTCATGATGGCAGCCTGCCTGCTAGACTACCCTACCAAATTATCTAATAATTGCCCTAGGTAAATGTACCTTTTCCTGGCTGATATTCAATAATTTCAATACAGCAAGATCAACAAAACTCATCATGTTTTCTATTGTTTTTATGGACCCAAAAACCTAGGCAAAAGTAGTAATCGCCAGTATTACTTACGGTTCCGGTTTTACACCCAATAAAAAAAGCCAGTTAATGTCTAGATAGAAAGAGCAATTTCTCAGTTACTACCTAAAGTCATCCAATGTCTCCTGTATCATGTTCTGAATAAAACGGATTTGAACAGATGTCAGTGGTGCATTTGGCCGATTATTTCCAATGGTATCAGCTATTTTTTCTGATAGTGAACTGGCAACTCCAGCTGTGACAGAGGATGCTATCTTTGGATCTAAAATAAAAAACAGAGAAAATATTAATAGTCAACTTAGACTAAGAGACATCAAACATTTGTAAATAAGATTTGGCATGAGGAGACTTGAAAAACTGGTAAAGAACAGTGTTCCTGTGACATTTAGAAAAACTCACTGTCTGGAATACAAATCTTAGAAATGTTCTATGACATTATTTCTAATAGTCATTTATCTATATACATAAACTGCCAACTGTCTAATATAATAACATATGACAGAGGGATTAATCTTGAAGAATCCTGAGACCATTTCCTCTTATAAAAGATGAATGTGACATGCTATCCCACAAACTAGATAAACCAAGACTATCAAAAATAAACAGAAAGAATATAGGAATAAAGTACCGCTATAAGCAAAGCTCAGAGTTTACACTAATACAATATATCCACAGAAACCTTAAAGTAAAATATAAATATCTATATAAAAGAGTTGCTTCTATACAAAGAGTTGTTTTCTATAGATAACTTGTAAAACTGAGCCCAATATCCCATTAAAAGTGATCGAGTTTTTAGGATCTGTGGCATGAACTCTATGTAGGACTTTAGTATGGAGGAAGAAAAAAAAATATTTCAGGTAGTTAATAACTCATTTTCAAAGGGTCCTACATTATATTCCTATTTGTACCGTATCAGATCAAGACCCTTAACACATTGGATTGAAAATAAAATTCACATCAAAAGAATATCAAATCAATGTCACTGAGTTTATCCATTCACATACATGTCATTGTCCTCTAGTAAGAGAGTTATAGTAGACAAGCGTTGTAAAGTTTCAACTCTTAATTTTCTTAGCCTATGGTCACTCTATTTATTTATCCTTTTCAAGTTAAATAGTGGGAATTTTCAACTTAACACTTTCAAATATCAGGAAGTTTTATGTACTTACTTGGAGTTGAGGATCCAATGATGGGGGGTTCATATATGAACTGAGCTTCAATTTCTTTCTCTGGCTTTTCAAATTTCTCAGGACTTCTTGTTTGGTTAGATGACGGAGAGGTATTCAGATTTCCAGTTTCAGCACCAGAAATCAACTTTCCAAACTTCACATTTAAAATAAACAATATATCAATTCTGGTTTTATATATATAATTTGTACCTACTTTTTTTTCCAGTAGTTAGGATCAGAAAATTGAAGAATAAGAAGGGATATAGAAAGAAAAAAAATTGCTAGAACTAGTGGCAAAATAAATCAATTTTACTAATCAAAAAATAATTTCAATGATAACATGATGAGGAAAAGCTCATTTACTAATAAGCATCTGCTACTGAGTGTCACTGAAGATGGTAATCACAGGCCAAAAAAAAAAAAAAAAAAAAAATCCCCAAACTCTCAGGTGGTAACTAGCCAAAAATATTTGAAAAATATGTCAGAAGACATTTTTGTACTTCCTAAATATCTTTTCAATATCATTCTAAAAAATCAATATGAAAATGTGACAGACTTGACCTTGCTGGTAACATTTGATCATTTTAAGCCTTTATATCAAATTAACTTCTATTTTAGGTACTGTGTAATAGCAGAAGGTAATGAGGATGCATTACATTCTTAGCACCATGGATTAGCTCTAAGACTTAGGGTAAATGACTTGACCACGGGGCACCTGGGTGGCTCAGCCATTAAGCATCTGCCTTCAGCTCAGGTCATGATCCCATAGTCCTGGGATCAAGCCTTGCATCAGGCTCCCTGCTCCGCGGGAAGCCTGCTTCTCCCTCTCCCACTCCCCCTGCTTGTGTTCCCTTTCTCGCTGTGTCTCTCACTATCAAATAAATAAATAAAATCTTTTTTAAAAAAAATGACTTGACCACCAACTTGGTGATTTCTGCTGCAAAGGAAATAAATTCCAAAAAACTCAGGTACAAACTAGTCAAGTATCTTGTCCTAGAAAAAACAGCGTAAGTTTACATCTGCTGTTACTTCCAACATTTCCAAAGACAGATTTCAAAAGTATCCTTTAGTTTTTAATATGTGACATCAAGATTTAAGAATATTTTCTACTTGGAAAGTGCACAGCACTGTCAATAATTAGGACATATCCCCTGGCAGCCGCCTGCTTTCTATCTCGTGATGAGCTTCATTATATGCTTGCTACTGACAAACGCACAACTGAGCTCAGTATCATTTTTAGGCAGATACCTGTTTGAGGGAGTCCTTAGGTTCCTGTTTTCCCAGATATATTTTCTTAGATTCAGCTGTCAGATCATGATTTTCATTTTCTTCTTTCCCTGGAGATCCCATAAAGACATTAAGAGGACTAGAATGCAATACTGAAATGCTTGAAGCTACTGGATTTTTTCTTGGAGGAAGGACTGAATTCAATTGTGGTAGAAACTCAAGGCCTGAAAAAGAGGAGAAAAAAACTATTTGCATATGATTTTCCTTAATCTTGGGATATTTAAGAAAAGCACTTAACACGATAGACAGGTTAATATGGTAGAAAGACATGCGATTTGGATTCAGAAGGCAGGTTCATTTGTCAGCTCTACCCCTTACTTGATGTATACAAAATCTTGGGCAAAAATTGCAAAACTGTTTCCTGATCAGTAAATGTGAATAATGATATCCATCTCCCTGAGTGGTGAGACTAAAAAGAGATATTATATGTAAAACTACTTTGAAAATTGCAAAGCCCAATGAATGTTTTAGTCAATATTATTAGTTTTCGATAACTGAAAATCCTAAATTTGGTATGTATCTGTAGTATATCTTGGTAGTCAGCCTCTAAGATGGCTCTAAATGATCCCTGCCTTCTGTCATGGATCCATGCCCTCAGGTAATTCTCTCCCTTTGAATGTGGGCAGGACCTAGTCACTTGCTTCCAACAAAGAGAATACAGCAAAAGTGGTGGGATGTGACTTCCAAGATTAGGTTACAAACATACAGTGGCTTCCATTTTGAGTGCCACCTCTGACTATCTTGCTCACCAACTCTGAGGGAAGCCAGTTGCCATGTTGTTAGTTGCCCTGCAGAGAGGCCCACATGGGAAGGGACTGGTATCTTCTAATAGCCACATGAATGAGCTTGAAGTAGAGCCCTGTCCAGTCAACCCTGAATAAGACTGCAGCCCTGCTGACATCCTGATTAAAGCATCAAGAGAGACCTGAAGCCAAGGGCATCCAGCTAAGCCGTGCTCAGATTCTTAACCCACAGTTACGAGATGATAAATGTTCTTTTAAGTTTCAAAATGTTGGGGTAATTTGGGGGTGCCTGGGAGGTGCATTCCATTAAGCATTTGACCCTTGGTTTTGGCTCAGGTCATGATTCAGAGTCGTAAGATCAAGCCCTGTGTCCTGCTCCGTGCTCAGTGCAGAGTCTGCTTGAGATTCTCTTTCCCTCTTTCTCAAATTAATAATAAATCTTTAAAAAAAAGTTGGGGTAATTTGTTACATGTCAACAGATAACACAATATCTCTTTTAATTTTAATAAAAATACTTCTCAATAGTTCTTACCATCTTTGCCTATCGATTCATCACCTCCCTTGTTAACCACAGCATCTATAATAAAATTAGAAAATCAAAATTTTTAAAATTGTGAAACATAAGCCATAGCAACTTAAGCTTCCTACTCATTCCCCAAAGAGTTCAATTTTAAGAAGAAAAATCTGAGTGAAGTAACAGCTGGGACTCATACAAACTTCCCTTTTTATTCTTTTCACTTCATGCATAGCAACAAATATGAAGAGTAATTCTATGGTAGAGGGTCATTTAATGAGACAGCAAGGTATACTAGAAAAGCATTGCAGTAGGCTCCAGAAATCTATAATCCAATTCTGCCTATACCACTTAATAGTTTTATGACCTTAGACAGTAAGTCTTTAAAACAATTAAGCTTCAGTTTCTGTATCTGTATAATGGGAATAATGTCCTGACCATCTCACAAGATTGTTTCAAGGATCACCTGAAACCATGTCAAAATAGTTTGTGAGCATCACAATGATATAAAAAAAAGATTTTATTAATATTCATTTTAGTGGCAGAATATATATAAGAATATTCCAATACTATAATACTATTCATTTACCAATTAACAACCAAAAATTGCCTAACTCCATTTTAGCAAATTAATAGAAAAATGGGCACAAGTCATAAAAAATCCACCAGAAATTCAAATGGCCAATAAATTATCATACATGATTATCACAGTAGCAGGAGTATCATCCATCCATCTATCTGCATGTGTGTATATATACCTAGTAATTACACAACACACATACACTTTTAGAAGTTACTAGTTTTCTCTTAACAAAACAGAAGTATTGTTATTTAAAAGATCAAACTGAAGCACAGATTCAGCCTTTTACCTAAGGAGAGCTGCATTCTTGAAATCAAAACATAAATCTCTTGACAATGAAAACCAGTACTATATTTAGTATACATGTTCTTTTATTAATACTATGAAATGCTAATAAAAGGCATATAGCTCAAATTCTAATCATATTTTTAAAAAAGATGAATTTCTAGCCTTTATTCATTTATTTTAAAAACCATTAAAGAGAATTTCATTTATAACTCAAAACACTTTCAAAAAGCCCCTTCCCTACATTCTTCAATGCAAAAGTTACCCCAAGGGTTCTCATAAGCCAAGGCTCCCAGATGGTTACTAATCTCCAAAACCTTTCTCAACTCCAGCTCTAGCCACTTTTCCCTCCTTTGCCCACATCTTTCCTCTCATTATTCTTTAACTATGTAGTCTGACCCCTCTTCATCCTGAAAGAAAGGAATCCTTCCTCTTTCATTAGGTGGAAGATAAGGAAATCTGACCTGACAATTAGAGTAGTCATTTTCAGGCCAGGGTATGGCAGAATACACTAATAATTCTGTGCCATCCCATATATATTTATTCTTTCTGATTACAAAATTAATTGTAAAAGATTTGGAAAACAATTTAAAGTAAAAAATGAAATTTTATAAGATCATGATGTAACAATTTAAACATCCTGCTACTGCTGACATTTAAATATGCTCTAGAGTTCCACTATTATAAAAAAAAAACAGTACATACAAATCTTTGTGAGATTCTCTGAACAAGTTATTAGGTAAATTTATAGAAATGGAATTAACAGGCCAAAGAGTATGAATGTTTAACCTGCCAAATCATGCTCTAGAAATCTACCCATATTGTTAATAATACTGCCATTAGCAGTGAGACTACACAATTAATGAAACAGTATGAATATCGGTATCAAAAAACACAGCCGACCAATGTGCCTAGTTCATACAGTATGAACAATGATACATAATGTTTCTCCTTATCAAAATGGTAAAGTTTTTTAAGTTTTTTTCTTTTTAGTAGCAACATCTCCTAGCAATGGTGTGTGTGTGTGTGCGTGCGTGTGTGTTATTTTCACATAGTATAAAAGATGAGGCAATCTATCACCCAGTCATATTTCTCCATGAAAACAACGAATAAATATACAAATTAGATATTAATAATCAAAAAACAAATTTTTTAGGTTAGAAAAATATTTTTGCCTATCAAAATATCCAAGATTTTGAGAAGATTTATTTAGAAGTAGATACAATGAAAAAACTGCCTATGGAGGCAAAACTTCCTTTAAGAAACTTGTGTGTAAATTAAAATGCTAACTTGAGAGCTATTTGCATAGTTTCCATGTGAAAATGACAAGCATATACTTCAGAATGGTAACATCTGAAATATCAGGGCAAAGGAAAAGATACCACCCCAGGGACTGAGAAAATTAACAACTGTCATGAACACAGTCAGACTGAAGCTATTACCCACATCTTTTAGCTAGAAGAAAAATGTAATGACTGCCAGCAAAAGAACATGATCCTCTGATCTGAACAGACTTACCATCTCTGATAGGTGAGAACATGTCACCTAAACTACTTTTTCTGGTATCATCAAAGCTGAAGAAATCCTGATTTTTCCCATTGTCCGTTTCCTTAGATATAATATCAGTGTTTACGCTTCGAGGCAAACCTTACAGGAAAATTAGATATAAAAATAACTGTTACTACATCTGAATGAATTTACCATCAGAAGCTAGGTTCTAAAAATTAATGTATTATGCATATATTGGTAATATCACAACTGTGAGCACCAGGAAAAGAAAACAATGTAACAACAGCTCAGTTAACCACGGTTTTCATGGAAGGAAGGGCTTCTCGAAAGCAAATAATCTATTTATTTATATGATAATACCTTATTTTAGCCATTTTGATGAAATTTTCCCAAAATGATTTATATTACTTTGCTACTCTCTTAAATACTGAACACAACCAACTTCTGTTACAGCGGGCTCACTTTTATGAGCATCTACAAATGATTAAAAAAGTCCATAAGGGGGGCGCCTGGGTGGCTCAGTGGGTTAAAGCCTCTGCCTTCGGCTCAGGTCATGATCTCAGGGTCCTGGGATCGAGCCCCGCATTGGGCTCTCTGCTCAGCAGGGAGCCTGCTTCCCCCTCTTTCTCTCTGCCTGCCTCTCTACCTACTTGTGATCTCTCTCTCTCTGTCAAATAAATAAATAAAATCTTTAAAAAAAAAAAAAAGTCCATAAGGCATAGAGCACGAAGCCTAACATAGAGCAGGATTCGAGTAATGTCAGTTCCTTTCCACAACTGCAGTAAATGGATCTCCTTTTTCCCTCTTCTGTCGTTTCCTTCACTAACTGTGGAAGCTTAACCCTGCTCTCAGTATTATCGACCTTGAATGACTTTACTAGCCTCAGGATAGTTTACCAAGAGTTTTGAAAGAAACCAGAATACTGAACTTCATAAAGCATAGCATTGTAGACAACACTGAAGAAGTGTGCAGCAGTTTATTTCCCGGCCAGTATACAATGCAAGGAATTTCTAAGAGGAACTCTGTGGGCTCAGTAGCTTCTTGGTCATTTTTGGGTTGAAGAATGAGTTCTAGAGATTCAAGAGCTATGATTAAAGTCTGGTACTTTAATTGGTAGCATGTTACTGTATTACATTTTTTTTAAAAGGTTTATTTTTTTTTTCGGGGGTAAGGGGCAGAGAGGGAAAGTGTCTTAAGCTGACTCCCCACTGAGCAAGGAGCCTGACATGAGGCTTGAATTCAGGAACGTACAACCCTGAGATCACAACCTGAGCCAAAACAAAGAGTCAGAGGCTCAACTGATTGTACCACCTAGGTGCTCCCTGTATTACATTTTAAATAGTGTTTTATTTGCCATCTTGGTCCCAAATGAAAATTGAAAAGCTGGGATAAAAACAAAGAACAGCCAGCATATCCAGAAATGTCCAAACCCGGCAAATAAAATAAACTTTTCTAGTAACACCTGATAAAAAGTTAAAATATTACTAAACATTTGTATATCATTGTCACTGAAGTGTTTACATCAAGAGTTAAACTGTTATAAAGAAGAAATTTTCTCTCCTTCTTCTAGGTCTTTAAATATGTATGAATGCATAACTTTAGCCTCTGGAACTTTAGGAGAAAGAAGTTTGGTATCATTTGAAAGTAGTGCTAAAGACTTATTTTTTACTTCTTAAACGGCTGTTTTCCTACTGAAAATGAGCATTAGCAACAAGTCTGCAGAGGTTTTCTATTTTAAGTTTTTATTTCAATTCCAGTCGGTTTACATACCGTGTAATAATTTCAGGGGTACAATATAGTGATTCGACATTTCCATACAACACCAGGTGCTCATCACAACAAGCGTACTCCTTCATCCCCATCACCTGTTTCACCCATCCCCCCCCCCCACCTCCCCTCTGGTAACCATCAGTTTGTTCTCTGTAGTTAAGAAAAAGCAAAGGACGCATCACAATTCTGGACTTCAAGCTCTATTACAAAGCTGTACTCATCAAGACAGTATGGTGCTGGCACAAAAACAGACACAGAGAGATCAAAGGAACAGAAAACCCAGAACGGAACCCACAACCATATGATCAGCTCATCTTTGACAAAGCAGGAAAGAATATCCAGTGGGAAAAGTCTCTTCAACAAACGTGGACAAGAACATGCAAAAGAATGAAACTAGACCACTTTTTTACACCATACACAAAATGGATTAAAGACCTAAATGTGAGATATGAAACCATTAAAATCTTGAAACCATTAAAGTCTTAGAGGAGAACATAAGCAGCAACCTCTTTGACATCAGCCATAGCAACTTCTTTCTAGATATGTCTCCTGAGGCAAGGGAAACAAAAGCAAAAATAAACTACTGGGACTGCATCAAAATAAAAAGCTTCTGCACAGCAAAGGAAACAATCAACAGAACTAAAAGGCAATCTACAGAATGGGAGAAGATATTTACAAGTGACATATCTGATAAAGGGTTAGTATTCAAAATATATAAAGAAATTATAAAACTCAACACCCCAAAAATGAATAATCTAATTTAAAAATGGTCAGAACATGAACAGACATTTCTCCAAACAAGGCACCCAGATGGCCAACGGACACATGAAAAGATGATCAAAATCACTCATCATAAGGGAAATATAAATCAAAACCATAATGAGATATTACCTCACACCTGTCAGAATGGCTAAAATCAACAACACAAGAAACAACTGGTGTTGGGGAGGATGCGGAGAAAGGGGAACCCTTGTGCAGTGTTGGTGAGATGCGGTGGTTGACACCTTTAATAGAAGTAACGTGAACTTTTTTCAAATTTCAGATTCATTTTACAGGAAGTTTAAAATAAGAGTAATAGTAGTGATGATAACCATGATGACAATATTAGCAAAACCATAATTTACTGATTGCCTATCATGTGCCAGGCACATTTGATACATTTTCTCTGGTTTTCACAATAACCCTAAAAGTTAAATATATCTATGGAAGAGAAAATAAGAATCAGAGTGGTTAAGAAAACTGCCCAAAGTCATGCTGGCAGGAAGTCACGGACCCAAGATGTACATCTAACATACTCTCAATGTTTCAGAATGTACATGTGTGTGTGCGTGTGTGTGTGTGTGTGTGTGTGAGAGAGAGAGAGAGAGAGAGAGAGAGAGAGAAAGCAAATGATGAACCAAATATAGCAAAATTTATAAAACAGTGAACCTGCTAAAGGGTATACTAGAGCTCAAGAATTCCTTGTACTACTTCTGAAATTTTTCTGTAAGTTTGCAATTATTTCAAAATAAAATTAGTAAACAAAAGTTTCTAACTCTGTGGGTACAAACATTCATTTTGTCAGAAACTTTGTTAATCAGCCAAAAGTTACCATTAATCGGTGACCCTGCAGACCCAACTCTTGCATTTCCTAATTAATGCTGTCATTGTTACACGAGTTTCCTTATTAAAAACTAAATGAATAACAGAAGACTTCAGAAAGCTCAGAGTAAATGAGAGAAATTTTATTTTGTTTAATTTTGGAAATTATGAATAGAATCAACAATAATAAAATAATCTTTAAAAATAATGACAATTTTTACAATATAGTTAATTCAATACCTTGGCGAACATTACTCAAGTTATATTTCAAAATGAATTTCTTCTTCTAAGTATATAGGAATAATATTTGTTTCTGGGAGTTCTTAAATAAGAAAATTATTTTTCTATATAATATGTAATGACTTTTATGTAAGGATGACACAAATATTAACAGAAAATTTATAATGAAGATATATACTTATTACATTTTTTTAAAACCATTCCATACTATCAAGGCTAACAAATTAAAGTTCTGCTTCTACCTGAAAATCATAAACTCATGCTGAGAAGGTACAACAGATATTTTTGTCCAAGTTAAGTACTTGTCCTAAAACCTTAAAAAGACATGGATACGTGCATTTCTAATGAAACTAGTTTGGAAACACAGCAGTATATCATGAGACTTTTAAAAAATTTTTAAATTTTTTTAAAGATTATTTATTTGAGAGAGAGAGTGCACGCGAGTGGGGTTAGAGGCAGAGGGGGAGAGAGAGAGAGAATTGCAAGCCGACTCCTTACTGAGTGCAGAGCCCAACAAGCATGGCTTGATCTCACAACTCCAAGATCACTACCCAAGTCAAAGCCAAGAGTCTGACATTCAACCAACTGAGCCACCCAGATGCAGCTACCATGCAGACTTAAAAATACGCTGCAAGTTGACAGTATAGCATAACTTCTTAAAATTAAAAAAAAAATGTTTTCAGTAATTTAGAGGAAAAGAATATTCTCTACAGTAAATACAGGGAAGTTTATCATCATATTACACCTTCACAAAGTCTAAATGAATTCTTTAAGAACCATTTCATCAATATGATTATCAGAGTAGTAGAAATTACTTAAAAATTGCAACATTTTGTCTATTTTTCTTTAACAAACTACTAATATACTGCTTAATATGTGCCAGGCACTATTCTGCACTTAAATACATTCATTTCATCAACTGACTTACTTTACATTCTGAAATATGAAATAAAAGAAGCCATTATTAGCTTTTTTTGTGACCAGAGATCAAATCAAAATGACAGCATCAAAGAATCATATTCTCTACTGATTGAATCTGAAGACACAATGGAAAGTCATCTGGTCTGGAGTGGTATGAATGATAATTTCTGAACTGGCATTATTCTGTTTTTAAGATCATCAATATTTCTTACAACAAAATTTAGGCTAAATAGAATAGGTACCTTTCATTAATTTTTTAAAAATTTATAGCTCAAGTTAAAATAGTCACCTCCTCCATTTGCACTATCTACTAATAATTTTACCTAAATACACAAGTGAATTTGAGTTCTAGGTTCTTGAAGAAAGTGCTAATAATATATACGGGGTGGGGTGGCGGATGGAAACTCCACATACTTTACACAAGCAGCATTTATTTACCTGCTTTGTCTTGAACAGCAACTGCTCCTTTCCCCCCGGCTGTTGTCATGGGCTGTGGTAGAGCCGTGCCAATGGGAGTGGTGGCTGCTTCCCTGACGATTCCAGAATTCTGAACTCCTCCACTGGTTGCGCTCACATTAATGGCTCGTTTGTTCACAGCTGTGGGCTTATTTGAACAGCCTTTATTTAAACTTGACTGAAATGTAATGGAATATTTAAAAGCTCAGGTTTCTAATGCTCCATACTATACATTAATATTTTATCAATTCCCTATTAGGTTAAAAATGTATATAATTTCCCTTACAAATCCTAAGCCTGCTGGTGGATCTGAGTTTCCCGCTGAACCAGAAAGCCTTTTAAAATATTTTTTGAAGAGCAAGATACGAAAAAAAAAAAAAAGAGAGAGAGAGATATGAGAATTAAGTACAAAAAAATGGTTTAAAAACCAAGTATCAAATGGCTTTGTACCAAAGTCATTTAAAATGCTTTCATATAAAAATGATTATAAAGTAAAACTACATTGTGTTTAATAGACAAAATATGATTTCCATATTCTGAACTAGACTTATTTAGTAAAATCAAAAACAATGAAAAGAAAGAAAATACCTTACCTTAGAAAGAGCAGTGGAGTACTGAAATGCTATACATCGCACAGATGTCTTATGAGCACTGATGGTTTTAACTGGTGATTTCAACATCCTTAAATCATATTGATATATTTTCCCCCGGGAAGATCCAATAGCCAAAGTGGCTCCATCAGGCATGAAGTCTACTGCAGTTAGAGGGGTGTCGGCCACTAAAGTTTTCACCACCCTTTGGAAAGGGTAACAAAGTATATCTAGATATGTGAGCCTATACAGGTATATAAGCATATGTGACATATAGACAGCTATCTACCAAAACCAAAGTTACTTAGAATTTGGCAAAGTTACTTAAAATATGCATCCCAAATATTTGTGTAAAGCATAAATTCAGAACTAGACTTAAGACATTTCTAATGTAATGGCATATAAAGGAACTGCTGAACACTCCCATCCTATTTTTTTTCTGTTCACTTCCAATAGGTATGTTCTACATTGTCTAGAAGCAGCAACTATTTCTTTGAATAATTACTACTTCGACAGTGAACGTTAACAGACTTCTTGGGTGTTACTCCACAAACAAGGGCTCTAGTCTCAGGGTTAAGGAGGCCCTAACTATCCCCCTTCCATTTATTGACCTGCTCAGGTCTCAAGAGGACTATGACCTTTCGCAGGGGAGCAGCTGCTACTTTGCTCTTTCAGCTGTGCATTTCTTGACCAAAAAGCTAACAGAATCCATGTGGCTTGATCCTTGTGAAGCTTATACAGGGATACTGAACTGCTGATACTAAAATATGGATACTGAACTGCGGAAGCTGAGCTCTTTGCCACAGTTATCTGGTATAAGAGAGAAATGCTTACTGACTCTTAAGGTTCTCAGTAAAGTTCAAAAAGAAAAAAAGGAAAATTTTTAAAAAAAGAAGAAAGTGAAACAAGTAACAGTAAACGTTAACAAGGACTAACAGAGGTCCTTCCCTAGTCATAACATTACCATTTTCTTCCATACAATCTTTAGATATTGTTAGGTGTCTTGAATACACCTGTAGCACTCTTGTACCATTTTTTTTTTTTTTATAGCTAACCAAGCACACTATAACTGTAAGAAAGCCAGAAGGCACAAGGGACCCAGATACTTAGAAGACTGTGTACCCTTTAGCTCTAGGATCAGTGGTTCTCAACTGGGGGCAATTTTGCTACTTTTTCTAATATTGGGAGTGCTACTAGCCTCTGTTGGATAGAGGCCAGGGATGCTGCTGAATATTCTATAATGACCAGGATAGCCCCCTTACAAGCGAGAATTATCCAGCCCAAAATGTTAATAATTTAGAAACCCCGCCCTTGATAATGAATTAATTTTAAGGCAAATTAATCATATTGCTTTTAAAATACACATATTTAGTTGTATTTCTGAAAAAGAATACTATGCCTATATGCTAAAATAAAGATGTGCAATCGTTAACATGCTATCCTCAACATTCATCATCCAGATTTACTCTAAAGAATATCAGCATCTCATGTATTTTTTTCTGCATGGGAAGAAAAAGAGAAAATTCTATCCTCTTATAAAAGATACCAAGTACACAAACTTTAGATCTCCCAAATATTAATCAGAGGTCTATGAAAATCACAAATGTCTGCTAATGAGATAATAGTTACTTGTTACTAAATTAAGAAATGATCGTTTCACACTTACTTCTTACTTGAAGTGTCATAGAGAATGATTCTTTTATCCAAGCCTATAGTCACAAATAACAATTCATTGACAGGAGAAAAACAGATGCCTGCAGCTGGAGCTTTATGTGTACTGTCAAAATTATGGTATGGACTCTGACTATTCACATCCCAGAGAGTTACTATTCCATTATCCGAAACACTGCCCAGTAGTGATTTCTTAAACAAGGAGTACTTCAAGTGCCGAACAGACTATAAAAATAAGAATAAATTTTATGCAATTGTAAGCATTCATAAGAACATTTTATATAAACTATATAAATAATGGCAACAGTCAACCACACTAGTCACAGGGGATTTAGGACTTTCTGGTTTATAGAGTAACAGGTTTCAACTATGACAACCATAAAAATCATTTAGTGGACTATAAGATGATCCTAATACATACCAATATTCTAGCAATTAAATATTTGTCATGATTTTATTATCTTGGAATAGAGCTACCTCAACCTCCCCTTTTGTAGAGGAAAAATATAATTCGTTGAGATTAACTACACTAATTCATCAGGGTTAGGAACATCTACCATAATAAAAAGCCCAGTAGCTAATCACAGCCAAATCACGAATAAGAGAACACTGGCAGAAAACAAGCAATATTTCAAATTTATTTTCTCTACATATTTTAGATATTTGGATATATTTGTTTGAATCTGAGCATTTGATGTACTGGCAAATTAGCACTTGAAGTACTATAAAAAATTAACTAAACCACAAAGAAAGAATTGACAACACTCTAAACTAGGGATGGACTATATCCTTCTTTCAAAAGCATCAGCCTGAGGGCAATACTGGCCTTTCTCTAAACACTTATCCCTGGGTGCAGTGGAGACATTCTCTCTTTCTAGTTCCTGCTGGATCAGAATAAACAAAGATCCAGTTTGAGTAAACAGATCTTGAATTACAACTAGATGAATTTTATCTACTTTTACTAAAATGTTGCTTTCAAACTTGTGTTAATATTATCATTTACTGAGCTGAAGATTAAGTATCTTACATTTAAGCTAACTTTTCCCTGCACAGAAACAGCAATATAAGTATAGAAATTAAAGTAGAATCCCTAATAGTGGGAAACTGGTTTTCAAAGAGTTAAGTTATAGTTTCAAATAAAACAATGAATCAGGCTCTAGTAAGCAGATAGTAGCTATACATACAGATCCCAGATAAATCTGGCACAAAACAAAAGTCAAATCTGAAGGCTTTTTGTTTATTTGTTCTGTCTAGTTTAATCTATTATACTCCAAAAGCTCCTATATACCACTAGAAACAACACAGAAATCACTAGCTTCTATATATTAAAAACTCACATACTACCTATTTCTAAGATGTTTCAAAATAATATATATCAGCCCTCAACAACAAAAATATTTATGAATAATACAAAACAAGTTCTGTCTAAGGAAACAAAAGGAGTATTTGTTACCAGACACCCTAATGTTAAGATAATTACTATGGTCATGCATTAAATATGGCTCCTCATTTTCATACGGTTAGAGTACAAAGAGAAAACATTGGCTTATATTTTGCATTTTTGTTGAGGAAAAGTATATTTACTCCAACAGACTAATCTTTCCTCTGGTCTACACTCAAGGAAAAATAAACTACTCAGACCTTGATTATATAAAAGAGATAGAGGGCACCTGGGTGGCTTAGTTGGTTAAGCGTCCGACTCTTAATTTCAGCTCAGGTCATGATCTCAGGATCATGAGATCAAGCCCTGCCTCAGGCTCCATGATGAGTGTGGAGTTTGCCTGAGGTCCTCTCTCTCCCTCTGCCCCTTCCTCCACCCCCAAGCTTGCTCTCTCTCTAAAAAAGAAAAAAAAAAAAAAAAGACATAGAGATCCTTAGTGAATTGCGATGTTTACAGAGTCATATATCAACCTAGCAAAACATTAATTTTTTTAAAAAATTCTGCAGCACATTAAGAGTTTATATACTTATGGTCCTTCATATAATCTAAATTCAGATTAAATACACAAGCAGAACTTAAAAAAAAAAAAACCTAACACCATAAAACATAGATCTCATAGATCCACGAAGTACATAAAATTCAATCTCTTAGCCACAGGATTCCTCCTGGAAGGTGGTCATCCAGAATCTATTTGAATATAGCAAGGAGCAAGGAGCTTAGTATTTCATATAATGAAACTTTATAAATAGCTAAAAATGCATTTCTTGGTTAAGTCAAAACCTAAATTCCAAATATTGCTTCATATTCTGTGGCCCTCTATGACAACCTTTAAGAAAAGAAAAAAAGGCTAATGATAACCATAAATCTTCCTCTCAGATAACCTGGGTTCAAGCAGGGTCTTGGCCAAACTCTGTAGGGTCTTGGGTAAATTACTTAAACTCTCGAAGCCTCAGTATTCTCATCTACAAAACAGAAAATGCTCTTATTTCCCAGTTGAGGTTGTTCTAAGGATTAAACAGACTCTGCACAGAGCCATGTACACAGCAGTAGTTGCCACTACTCTCACAGGCTCATGACTCATTTTTCATCGTTTATATACCCACTTGACCATCTTTTACACATATTTTTTCAAAAGACCCTTAAGTAGCCAAACTGGTTTCTTTAAATGGCTCCCCTCTATCTCTCGGATACATTTCTGACCTTTCTACAGCTATTAAATCATCATGTCTTTAGAGTATCATTAAAGGAGTACCCAATGACCAGGATAAATGAAGTATTAGTCTACTAAATTATATTTAAAATAAGTACGAATACATGTTACTATTACCAGCCCCTACCTGGTTCCAGATTCAAACCATTTCTAAGAAAAAAAAAATATTGCCAAGAATCTTATGAAAAAACATCCCTGTAAGCAGCAATGCCGTTTTTTCTTATAATACTATTATTATTATATAAGAGTGTATATGCTTGTGGAGACATGTTTCTAAATATAAAAAGTATATCCCTCACTCTAGATCAAGGGTTGGCAAACTTTTTATTGAAGGGCCAGGCAGTAAATATTTTATGGTATTGTACTGTAAAAGGAGTATGAATGAGCATGGTTGTGTTCCAATAAAACTTTATTTACAAAAATAATGGCCAGCTATTGGGTCATAGTTTGTTGGCCCCACACTTTTCAAACATAAATGTCTGAAAAAACAAAACAAAATAAAACAAAACATGGGGCATCTAGGTGGCTTAGTCGGTTAAGTGTCTGCCTTCCGCTTAGGTCATGATCCCCAGAATCCTGGGATCCAGGCCCACATAGGGCTCCCTGCTCATCGAGGAGCCTGCTTCTTCCTCTCCTTCCCACTTGTGCTCTCTCTTGGTATCTCTGTCACTGTCTCTTTCTCTCTCAAATAAATAAATAAAATCTTACACACACACACACACACATAAAAGAGAAAAAAAAATACATAATCCTACCACCTACAAAAAAAAACTGATTAACATTTAGTTTTGTTGTAAATAAGTCTTAGTTTTATTGTTTAAATGTTTTTCTGTGTGAATGCATGTTTGTGTGTATTAAGAGAAAACCTGGAATCATACTTTATTATTATAAAGTCAGCCGTGTCATTAACATTTTCTACTATATGATTTTAATAGCTGGATAATACATGAATATATATCAATTTATCTAAATAATCCAATGTTGGACATTTAGGTTATTTCCAATTTCCAAGTACCCTAACTACTATCACTTTCAAAAACTGCTAATTTATGAGAGAATCTGTATTTCACTGTTGTTCATGCTTTAAAGGTTCTTGGTTGAAAAATGCTAAGTGACCATCTGTCTTTCTTCTTGTGTAAATTGCACATTAATCTACTTTGCTTATTTTCTATTGGGCTATTACGATTTTTTAAAATCCTAATTTGCAATTGATCTTACTATAATAGGGACATTAAAGCTCTCATAAGTATAAATATTTCCCCATTTTTCTTTCAATTTTGTTAATTTTTTAAAATATTGCTTTTTGTCAGATTTTAAGTTTTTAAGCACGTAAACTTATCAAATCTGTCCCTCTAACTTATAACTTTGTTCTTATACTTAGAAAAGCCTTACCTTCACAGAGATAAGTATATACATTCATATTTTATTATAGCTTTACAATCTCTAATATATATTATAGCTTTATAATCTGTAATATGTGTGTACCTGAATACATATATACGTATATACACATACATATACTAGACATTATATATACAAATACATGTATATAATAGATACTATACATGTGTGTATAAACACACACACAGGGGTGCCTGGGTGGCTCAGTGGGTTAAAGCCTCTGCCTTCGGCTCAGGTCATGATCTCAGGGTCCTGGGATCGAGCCCTGCATCGGGCTCTCTGCTCAGCAGGGAGCCTGCTTCCCCCTCTCTCTCTCTGTCTGCCTCTCTGCCTACTTGTGATCTCTTGTCAAATAAATAAATAAAATCTTTAAAAACAAAAACAAAAACTAAACCAAACACACACACACACACATAAATATATACCGTATTCCTTCAACTCCATCCCCTCCCTCTTCTTAAGTCCCAGTGTCTTGTCTCAAGCACTAATCAACTGTCACTGGAGGTACTGCCCACTTCCATTCTCAGTGGCTTACTACCCATCCTTCACACTGCTGCAGCAGTAACCTCTTCAAAACTGGAAATCTGAACATATTTGTCTTGCTTAAAATCCTTTTAACTCGAAGACTCTGAGAAGTTGTTACAGGAGTGGCAGAGTTTCTAAATCTCTCTGAATTCTCCCGTGTGTGTGTGTGTGTGTGTGTGTGTGTGTGTGTGTGTGTGCGCGCGCGCGCGCGCGTAGAAAAGACTTAACAAGCAGGCCTGGACTGCCTATCCTTAGAAAGTCCTATTTCTCAAGGCTGGCCCTTGGCTGGTTAACATTTAGTATGTGAACTTTTGGGAGGGTTTCCACTACCCTAACTGATGAGAGCGACTCACTGACTGATAAAAGTGGCTCACTGTGCTGAAACTGTTAGCGTACAAGATATGGTTTATGACTGAACCATGGCCTAACGACTGCTTTCCTTCTGGAAGTTAGGAATTTCAATATATGCTATGAAGAGGGTGCCTAGGTAACTAGCCTCCACTAAAAACTCTGGGCAATGAATCTCTAATGAGCTTCCCTGGTAGACAGCACTACGTACATGTCACAATTTGATGCTGGGGAAATTAAGTACATCCTCTCCACCGAGAGACGTTGCTTCGAAGCTTATACCTGGTTTCCTCGGGACTTCACCCCATGCACCTCTTCTCTGTACTGATTCTGTTTTGTACCCTTTCACTGTAATAAATCATGGCCATATGTATGATTATATGTTGAGCTCTGTGAGTACGCCTAGTGAATCATTAAACCTGGCCTTGGGGATCCCTGGTGCAGTGAGTTTAAATGACTGAGTGTGTGCGTGTGTGTGTGTGTGTGTGTGTGTGTGTGTTTTACAGACAGACAGCAAACCCCAGACAGTAAAAGTAAAATCCCATGAATACTTACAACAAAACTAGACAATCAGGGATCCCCATGAACCCCAAAATACATGCTAGCAGGTCAAACAATTAGCAGCAACAAGTCCCTCCTAGTATTAGTATCTATGCAAAAGGAGGCACAAGGAAATAACAGGGAGTCTGAAACAGATCTGAGAACAGGAAAACCCCAAATAGCCAATAGGTATTAAAAAAAAAAGCATGGTGGCCAATTTGACAAACTCAGCCGAAACCAGGAATATCTGCTGCGCTGGTGGGACTATATAGAGGTCTACAGAAAGGTCTGAAGAGCTAGAGAAGTTTAGCTGCAATGAACTCCCCAAACTGGCCAGCTGAGATGCCTTCCTCCCAGGTCAGGGCACCACACTAAGGAGACACTATTAGGAGTGGACGCAAACCTGAACAGGATGGAATCAACAGAGCTGAAGGAGAGCAAAAGTTCACATACAAGTCAGTTGGAACAAAGCTAGGCAACCTCAGAAAACAAGTCACCATTAAAACAATAACAAAACTAACTGAAAACAAGAGGGAGCTTGTAAAGCTAGAAAACGCGCCCTAAACCCCATCTCTGTGTAGAAGTTCAGAGAAACTAACTTCACAGATAAATCCCACATGAAGTTATTATGAGGACAAGAAGAAAGGCACTCTCAGGAGATGACCAACAAGAAAATAAAATGATACAAGACATTAAAAAAACAATATAAATCAGAATTAGAAAACTTAGAAATGAGATGCTAGAACTTCGCAAAGAATTAGAAATTTTAAAAGTCTCTTCAAAAATGAAGGCTAGGGGCACCTGGGTGGCTCAGTGGGTTAAAGCCTCTGCCTTCGGCTCGGGTCATGATCTCAGGGTCCTGGGATCGAGCCCCGCATCAGGCTCTCTGCTCAGCAGGGAGCCTGCTTCCCGCTCTCTCTCTGCCTGCCTCTCTGCCTACTTGTGATCTCTCTCTGTCAAATAAATAAATAAAATCTTTAAAAAAATGAAGGCTAATTTAAAAGGAATATAAGAATGAATAAACACAACAGATAACACCTTAGAGACAGGCAAAAAGGAAAGGATTTTTGAAAATTAAAAATAAGGAAAAAGTTAAAATGATTGGAAAGTAATAAATCAGTGAAGATAAGAAGATCTAATAAAGAAAAAAAACCATAAGGAAAATAACGAATACTAAAAGCAATAATTCAAGAAAACTTCCCTGAAAGAAAAGATCTGAAACTACATAGTAAATGAGCATACCATGTCCCTATGAATAGCAATACAGAGTGACCAACACCAAGACCCAGTCTAACAAAATTACTAGACTTTAAACAAACAAATATATATATATATATACACATATACTCCTCTGGACATCTAGGGAAAAAAAATCAAGTGGCCTCTAAGGAAAAAAATACTTAAATTATTATCGGATGTTTGAGACCAAAAATGATGGGAGTAACACACTGAAATTCCTCAAGGGGAAAAAAATGTGAGCTTGCTACTGAATTACGCCAAAAGGGAATTTATGTCAGAGAAAAAGTCAAAAAGCAGAAAATACATACAAATGGAAACAATATTAATATATGGTGCTCATTGTGATTATAAAATTTTGGAAAATACCTAAAATATAAGAATGTTTAAACTGTGGCATTTGAACAATGGAATATTGGAGCCATTAAAAAATTATGGTCATGGGGGCACCTGGGTGGCTCAGTAGGTTGAGCATTCGACTCAACCAGGGTCATGGGATTCAGCTCTGTGTGTTGGTCTCCACACTAGCAGGGAGTCTGCTTGAGATTCTCCCTTTCCCTGTAGCCCTCCCTACTGCTCATGTGCACTCTCCCTCCTTAAAATAAATAAATAAATCTTTAACAAAAGTTATGGTTATGAAGACTAGTAAAATGAGAATACCTAGGATGGAATACTACAGTGAAAAAGGCAGAAAACAAGACTGGACCAAAAGAATGATTATAATTGTATGGAAGGAAGATAGAGCTATACATAGAAACATTGCAAGAAAACATCCTTCCCATTAAAGAAAATTTGGAAGAGAGATATAGAAGGGAAAAAAATAGCCTTTAAAAAGCATCTACATTAAAGATATCGATTAGAAGTTTATTTTATGCCAACATGTCAATTATAAAACTGCTTAAAGAACATACTATATAGGCTAGACCAATATACGCAAATATTAAGAAAATATACGGAGGACATATTATCACACAACCATTGTATATCAATGTTCCTATATAACATCAAGGAGACCACTATTCTAAAAATAAAGCTTTGTAGTCAGTCAAACTCTCTGAGTGGTAAAATTCAGGTATAAATATAACTGGACAAACAAGTTAACCTAATTAAAATTAAACTCATTCTTGATAAAATAATTAACTATTAAGTGTAACTAATAATTATTTACATTTACTGGACTCTGTACCCAAACATAGTTAATAATACTTAAAAAATCTATTCCTAAAATGTCAAAAATTACATTGAATAAAATTAACTTATTTAACATATACTGAAATACATTATATTTATTTATTTATTTTTGAAATACATTATACTTAAAATCTCACAAATAGCCTGCTGCATTTAAAGATAATTTTTAAGTCTAAGGAATCATTAAATAGATCTACTTTGTAACTGCTTTGAAAAGGGCTGCAGTTTGGGAAAGGCAACACAGGTTAACCTATTTGCGAGCCCACGCTGCTGAACCTGCCAAACAGCAACATGCCGTCTGTCAGCCCTGGCAGTTCTACACCACCAAACCCCTCCCAGCGGCATAAAGACACTATGACCCATATAAAACTAATAGCTTCATTTCAGCTCAGACACTTCAAAGTTAAGATCTAAATATATTCAGGCAATCTCATTTGCAATATGAGATCCAGTATAATACAGATTCAATGACACTCCAGGTTTTTGTCACTTTTGCTAATAAATCAACTTGATGATCTTTAAATATTTCAAATTCTTGATTGTTCATAGAAACAAATATTAAATTTTTACTTTAGGGTGCCTAGGTGGCTCAGTCAGTTAAGCATCTGTTTGGCTCAGGTCAGGATCCCAGACCTCCCAGACCTCTGGATAGAGTCCTTCCGCCCTCCCTCCCCCCCACATATCAGGGCTCCTGCTTAGCTCAGTGGGGAGCCTGCTTCTCCCTCCGTCCCTCCCCCTGCTCGTGCACACACATATGCACGCTCGAGCTCTCTCTTGCTCTCTCGCCAAAATAAATTTTAAAATCTTTAAAAAAAATAAAATGTTTATTTTAATCATTAGATGTGTCCCATCTACTACTTTTCTCAATACCCAGATCCTACCTATAGTAACTGATCATCATAAAAACTGGGCTGGCTAACAGTATATTTGAGTTGAATTATGTCAATCTTCTGACGGACTTAACATTTTTATGAACATTGTTTAAGAAATGAATATTTAACATATTTGAAATCTTAAATGAATTTTGAGAAATCGAAATGAATGCTCAAGTAACAATTCTATGCCTCTAGTCACCAACGGATAAAATACACATAACAAAATCATTTGTAGGAGGGGGAAAAAACGCTCCAAAGATTTCAATTACAATGCTCATAAAAGGGAAATATAAGGATGCAGAATCAGGAAAATTTGACTTTCTTCACTAAAAAAACTGAAACTGCATAGTTACACAGCAACCAAATGCTATTTCCTAGCCCACGTACTCTCTGTTAAAGGTACAGAGGGAAATGAAATAATATAATACACAAAACATATACAAACATTTGTTCAAAGGAAGGGGGGAAAATTAAAATGCTCCAGTTCAATTTCCTCACTTTCTTTAATGCTCTCCTTTTTCTAAGTCAAACACACAAAATATTACTAAGGTCAAGTTACAACAGGCAAATTAGCAGGGGTTTGGAGGGAATACATTAAACCTAAAGATACTCGAACCAGTTTGGGAAAGTAAATTATAAAAGTTATTTTAATGATTTAATATGATTATTTATTAAAAGCTCACTGAAGTTCACTGATTTCTTACCAAATGTTAGGAACGATGCTACACACACTCAGCATCTCATTTAGCCCTCAAAACAAACAAAAAAATAAGACTCTACTGAAAGTATATTCTCATTCTCACTCAACAGATAAAGAAAAGGAGGGCTGAGAGTTAAGTAACTTGCCCAGGTTCACACAGCTAGCTCTCCAAATAAATGCGGGACCTGCAATACAGAACTATACTAAAGATCCTATGGAGATGCTGACTTGTGCTAGCAGGAGGCAGCAGACACACGAAAATCTCAGGTGACCTTCCAAAAGAGATAAGCCTACAGGATTCCTGTTTTCCTCAACTAGAAGATAATTTAAATTCAGTTTTGCTATGCAAATAATCAATAAAAATCCTTTTAAAACCAACAATACAGTGACCTATTTATCACCTAGAATTTTAAAATATCTTTAAAGTGGCAAGAGAATACCAGTTTCCAGAAGCTTTGGATTCTCAAGTCTTTATACATTCAGCTGCTTCTGAGCTAGAAAGAGATTCCAAAGAAAACAGAGCTACCACTCTTAAAGAACAGATCTCCAAACGGTCAGTTAAAAGTCTTGCAATCTAAAAGTCCTTATTTATAAAATGAAAAATGAAAAAAAAAATTGTAACATACATCTCACAAGTGAGTAGCAAAGATTAAACGAGAAAATGTAATATAAAGCAATAATCACAGTGCTTGAAACACAGGAAATGGTAGTAAGGATTCCACAAAGGTGATAACTGCCCAGAATGCTCTCCAAACCCTCTCATCACCTACAGTCACCCCCGTGGCAAGAGAATGGTCTTTGCAATGAATAATGCTGACGTAAATATATACCTGTATGGAAAGCTGAACCCTACATCTCCCACCATACACAAAAATTAATTTGAAATGGATGATAATAGACATAAATGGGAAAGGTAAAACAATAAAGCTTCATCTAAAGGTAAAACAAAAAAGGAAAACAATAAAGCTTTATCTAAAAGAAAACAAAGGACACTATTTTTAAGACCTTGGGGCAAGCAAGATTTTTTCAAAAGGAAACAAAAAGCAGCATCTGTAAGTGAAAGTGATATACTAGACTAGATTTCATTAAACTTAAGAACTTCTGTTCATCTTTTAAAGAGGAATTACAGTTAAAAGGCCAGCTGTAGACTAAAAGAAGATACATGCAGCATGCATATCCAAAAAATTACTCCATCTGGAATATAAAACTATAAATCTATCAGAAAAAAACACAAGTAATAAAATACAAGGAGGAACAGACTTGAACAGTCACTTCACAATAGAAGGCAAATGAAAATACACTCAACACATCCAACATGCAGAAATGCAAATTAAAACCACAATGAGATACTACTATACAACCATCGAAAATGTTATAACTAATAAGATAAACAATACTTGGTATTAGCAAAAAATGTGGAGCAACTGAATCTCACAAACATTGCTGGTAGAAGTGTAAAATGTCACAAGCACTTTAGAATGCTTTTTGCATTTTTTTAGTAAAGCATGCTCCCTACACTAAGATCTAAGCAAGGTCTTAGGTGCTGCCTAAGCAAGTTCATTTCTGAGTATTTACTCAAGACAAATGAAAACATATGTCCACAAAAAGACATACACAAGAATATTCACAGAAGCTTTATTGTAATAGCTGAAAACTAGAAACAACGCAAATGTCCATCAGCAAACTGTGACATATTCATATAACAGAAAACGACACAGTAGTAAAACAGTATGAACTACTATTCCATGCAACAAGGCAAACAGTGAAGACTAGAAGAAACCAGACACATCCAATTCTTTTAAGAAATATGAGGTAGCGCCTGGGAAGGGTTAAGAGAGAGTCCTCCGGTGTGCCAGAAATGTTCTATACCTTGCTCTATACCTTCTATACCTACACCAGAAATGTTCTATACCTTCTGGTAGTTATGCAGGTGTATGCATATATAAAAATTCATCAAGCTATATACTTAAGATGTATGCACCTTATTACTTAAATCATGTCTCAATTTTAGAAATTTAAATACTTTGCACACAATAAAGCCAAGAGCAATAACTAAACCTAATGTTTTCAGAACTATTCCTTCATGTCTGGTTTTAATTAAAAAAAAAAAACTCTCTAGCAAGATACAATAAAAACTGAAATATAAGAATACACATGGTAGGTATCTGACCTAACTATTATGTTACTAAAAAGTCAGCCCGGAACTTTTAATCTAAATGTGTCATGCTTCTAATATATCGAAAATCTTAAAAGAAAAAATAGAAAAGGAAGAAAATTAATTTCTTAAAAAAAGTAATTTCTTTAAAAAGCAAGACATGTGAACACTAGATAAGATTTTTTTCACAATAGTTCCAATGTTTATGGGCTTAGGGTTTATGTCTCATTATCAAAATACAAATAACCAAAAAAAAATGACAAAAACAAAATATTACTTCTTGCTTTTATGACAATATTAATACGTTCTCTGTGGCAAATCACTTATCTACATGCATAAATTGCAGAAAATGGAATTATCTGTAAAGGCTTTCTTTCAGCTCAGGTTTCTAGGATTCTGACATTCAACTAATCAAAAACTCTGATTAGCTCCTCGAATGCCTTCCAAAATAAAAGCTGAATCTTTGGTCTGGCATTCAAAGTTCCACATTAACACTAGGCTCATACTTACCTTTCCAATTTTTTTTCACATTGGCCCTATATAAAAACTTCTATGCTCCTTCCTTAGTCCTTTAGATTTCCTACATACAAAATATCCATCTCCCAAAGTTCTGTATTAGCCTATTAAGATCTTTGTTATCTCTAAATCCATCCACATATTTATTAAGGATCTTTTCCATATAAAGTACAAAGCTGGATAATGGTTGAGGACAAAGAAACAAGACATGGTTTCAACTATAAAGTGGGAATGTAAAGAGCTAACCCTAATATAAATTAGAATCAAGTAATTAGCAAAGAAGACAATTTATACTGTAGTAAAACAAAATAAAAATCATTTAAGTATTAGACACAGATGAAATCCTCCTTCCTTCACTTTCCCCTATTTTATTCCCAGGTAGTTCTCTCTCACTGCTCTGAATCACCATAACATTATTTTATATCAATCATCTATAATATCATTTTTATGCTTATCCAATACATAAGAAACCTGAGAAGGCTTTTTTCTGTTTTTAATATCCATTAAATTTTCCTCAAACACTAAATATATACTATTCAAATCATGATTTCAAAAACTGCTTTTCAATAGTGAAGAGCTCCCATATTTTATCTAATAACAGTTAAGGCCAAAATGATTATAATAAAAAGTAAGAATTAAAAGAGATTGTACCTCACTGGAAATTTCTGTAGAGAATATCAAAGAAAGCTGGCCAAGACTTAAATTTCTTGAGTAATTGAATTAATTCTTTTACAAATTTTACAGACGAATATTATATAAAGAAAAAAATTACTTGACTAATTTTCCTTCATAAAGTTTCCCTCACTACTCCTGTATTAACCTGCAAGTCCATAAATAAGCTTTGGGAGTTCGACTATCATATACTTACACAAAAATCAAAGCTCATTTAACCCTCTGCCTAAACACACTCAACCATCCAAGTCCACCAAAAAGTATTTATGAACAGAAAAATCTGTCTTGTAACTGACATAGTTTGAGCTACAATAACTGTGACATCATAAAGATTAATATCCATATTTCAGATTCTACCCAAAAGCTGTTTATATTTTGTCAGATATAGTTATATTCTAGGAGCATATGACTATTCAATGGCATAACTGAACTCATGTAGGCAACATAATCCAGTATGAATTACCTTGTTATCTGAACATTTTTAAACAATACCATTAAAAAACAGCTAGCTCTAAGTTTTTTAAGCAAGCTAAATGCAAATTTAAAATACTTAATTTTGCAGACTTAAAATTCACTATCTTATATAAGATAATTCAAAATCTACCTTATCGACTGATTTGAATAAATGTATACTGTACCTGGTTACTGCCATGGCCAAAAGGTGTACTAGATAAATTAGTGGTTACACTGTGCAAAATAATTTCACCACTGAGAGATCCAGAAGCAATGTAGCAATCATTCCAATTATATGTGACACAAGTTACTTCATCTTTATGATCCTGAAAGAAATGAACAAAACCATCACACCGCACATTTTCATGTTTTTGTAAATTTCATTTTTTGTAAATATTATGTATTTGTGAATTTAATATCTGCTTTAACATTTTCCTCAAATAACCTAAAAAAAATTACTTAAATGAGTAGGAAACTATTTGATCAACACCAAGTCTTCTCAGGGAACAGAGGCTTAGTTTTCTTAACCGTAATAATGAGCAGGCACTTTGAAACAAAAGACAAAAGGGAAAGGTAATTTTCTAGACTGCGTTATGTCTACCTTCCACTGACAAGTAACATTTATTGCAAGTTGACTATTATGAGAGTCCCTGGCCTTGAGAGTATCACCGTTCAATGGAAAAGACAGGACATTTAAATTAACATGAAAATGGCAGAAGGAATGCTAGATGAGTAGTAGAGGCAAAGTGTTCTAGGAAAAAGAAAGAGGCATGACTGTGACCTGAACTGACAGAAGCAGCTCTGGGGAAGACATAAAGCTCTAGTTCGACATTAAAGAAAAAATAAGTGATAAGTAGGGGAAGGGGAAAGAAACCAGATACACAAAATGGAAGAGAGCAAAAATAAAAGCCGCAAAGCCAGAGCAAGCAAGGCATGGCTGAGAGAGGACAGCAGCTGTTTTCTTTTGCTGGGAACATTAAGGATTCTTTTTCATCCTTAGAAGAATCCTGGGAGGCAAGGTTACTTTTCTCATTTTATGGACGAGTTCACTACATGAGGCACAGAAAGGTTAAGAAATCTGTGCAAGCTCACATAACTACTAAGTGGCAGATCCAAGATTCAATTTCGGGTCAAAGCCCAAAGCCTACTTCCCTCTCTAAATGGGCTGTCTCCCAATCCAAAGGGGGAATCCACTTTGAGGAAACAAAACTGGTCTTAAACAAACTGGGTTCATAAGCACTGTATTTTCCAACATCAAATTAGAGATATCTAGGGCGCCTGGGTGGCTCAGTTGGTTAAGTGACTGCCTTCGGCTCAGGTCATGATCTCGGAGTCCCAGGATCAAGTCCCATATCAGGCTTCCCCTGCTCTGCAGGGAGCCTGCTTCTCCCTCCCACTCTGCATCTCCCCCTGCTTGTGCTCTCTCTCCGTCAAATAAATAAATAAATAAAATATTCAAATTAGAGATATCTAGCAGGAGCATAGAAAAGTGATCAGGGTTAGAAGTATAGTTTTTAAGTTTCCTGTTGTATCTTAATAATATAAATAAATGAACTTTTGTATCTAATAATTAGGTTAATGTAATATCGAGAACAGTAGCTATAATATTCCACTTATAATCCAATTTTTCAAATGGTCCTTTGAGCATGTCTGAAGGTATCTTTACACTTTATTCCTTTCCTAAATCAAAGAAACAATTGCTATCCTGAGGAAAAAATGTCTGATGAGAAGAAGAAAAGAGAGCGGATATTTAGTGCATCGTTCCCACTTGGAAAATTACAAACATGGGGTCCAATACAATTTCTATGACTTTATAAAGAAGCAGGTGTCTTCCTTATTTTAACTGTGGAAAATAAGTCATTCAATAAGTATTCAGTAAGCACCTACCAAGTGCCAGAAATTGTGTTTCCAGGGAGAGCACCGCAGAGAAGAGACCCAAAGGTGAAAGATTAGATTTCCCACTATCACAATTAGTCAGTCAAATACATGTTAACTGAATGAATAAAGAAACGAAATACTCTAAGAGTTGCAAACAATGAGAAGAGACAAAACTACTTGGAGTAATTGGGAAAACGGAGGATAGAAAAGTAAGTGGCAAAATGCCATGCCATAGGAGTTAGAGGGGTAAGTAATGCTCCTAAAATGAATGAGAATATGTGACAAAAGTGGCCACAGGCTTCAAATCTCTTTTCAATTCTGTAAAATAATCTCTTTCATAGTAGGTATATCCCTTTGAACAGCTTTAATTCAATTTCATAATTTAAAAAATTAAACAATGGATAATATCTGAGTTTGCATCTCATCTTTGTCATTACTAGCTGTTTGATACTGAACAAGTTCTCTAATATCTTTGAGCCGGAGTTCCTCCATGGGTTCACAGGAATAGTATTACCTGCTTTGCAGAATTCTTGTGATACAAAGAATAAACATATGTTAAGCACAGTGGCTGGCATATCAAAGAACTCAATAAAAGTTAACTATTCTCATTATTGACAACTCTTCAATTTTCCTTAAGACTCTTCAAAGTTTAGCTAATATCTAAAATAATGAATTTCCAAAGGTAATATTTTATGCAACAATTACAGGATTATATTTCTATTTAAAACAAAATCATTCTTCTACAATTTCCCTAGAAAGAATTAACCCAATGACACTTGACATTAACAAAATGATAATGTGTCTAGCATTTGCTTCAAACTAATCTGAGGGTGAGATTATATAGTAATCTTATTACAGAGTAGATAAGGGCACATATAAAATAATATTGGCCATGAGTTGATCACCAAAGTCAGGTGAATGTGTGCGTGTGTATTAATATGGCTAGAATTTTTCATATTAAAAGCATTTTAAAGACATATGAAAATGAAAAATAAGTTTAAAAATGAGTTTCCAAATATTAAAAGTACATAATAGTGAAAAGAATTCCAAAAAAATCATCACAACCCAGAAGCTTTCATGTGATGAATATTTTTATTTTCTAAAACTACAAAGAGCTAATTATTTAAAGAAACACTAATTGTAAATAATAATTTTAGAAACTAGTTCATTACCAATATGAAAACACACACACACACAAAATAACACAAACAGCCACAACCATATACATTAGAGAACTAAGAAGTCAAATCCCCAACTTTGATTAGTTGGTTGATTACGGCCATCCCAAAACCACCCTCATTTTTTCAGAGACTTAAAAAAGATTTCTGATGACAACTCATACTTTAGAAAAAATTAAGGAAGTGGTTCACTGAAAAAAGAGCGGAACTAAGCGAAAAGAATAAAGGAAAAGTTTTAAACACCAACAATATGTATTAGTGACATACATGGAGGTAAAAATAGACCAAAAAAAAATCTCTTACTTAAATATCATCTTTATTTTCCCTAACAAATCTCACTTCAATTCTGAAGCATCTTATTTTATCATAAAAGCTCAAAATTAAAAGTTTGGCAAATACTCTAAACATCATAAGATTCTCATTACTACAAGGATTTTAAAAGAAACAAGTTGCTTACCTTAAGAGATCGATGAACTCTTTTTGATTTTAAATCCCAAATGTTAACAGTGTGATTTAGGCCTCCACTTACCAAATACATAGATGTGGAATTTAAACTGACACATGTCTGCTTTTGCTATTAAAGAAAGGGAAAAAGTTACCTTAATTTAACAGAGCCCAGAGCTGACTTTCAAGTCCCATCCAACACTTAGCGAGCACTCTGTAAACATTTGTGGAATTAAATGCTGTAAACACACTAAGACTTGGATTCACCTCATCATCTTCCACATGCATCCAACAGCTCGAAAGGAGTTCAAAAAGGCTTCAAGGAACTCAATCAAAGCAGTGTTCTCCTCCATAGAACAGTGCTGAGAGAGGAAGCTTAGGGAACACCAGCAAGTCTTGGCCTCCCATCATGGCTTACTTGCCTTTAATATTGCCCCTTAGTAAAACCTACTCTTGCACTTTCAGAGTATATTGAATTAGAATCAACCCACAGCTCAGGAAACACTAAACATAAAAGAAACTTTAAAGAATGTTTAGACCCCTTCTTTTACAGACAGGGAAAGTTCATAAAGAGGACAAGATACTTGCCCAAAGTCTCACAACAGAGTCTCCCCCAAAGGAGCCCAAGTCTCAAACATCAGATCATCAGAACCTCACTCTATTTACACTCTTCCTCATGTCTGAAAAGGGACCATCCACTCAGTTTCTCAAGATAAAAGTCCAGAATTACCCTTGATTCCACTTTTCCTTCCCTGCCATCTACCATAAATTCTTTAAACTCCAACACTAACATAACACCCCACAGGGGCTCCCCTTTATCTACTGCTGCTACCAACAAACTAATCCAAATCCTACAGAACCATAAGAACAGCAGCCTCCTAACTGGTTGTCCTGCTTCCAACCTGATTCCCCTACATTCTATGCTCCACAAGTAGGATGACCTTTAAAAAACGCAATTCAGATCATGACTCTCCCATTTAAAAAATCCCAATCAGCCCTAGAATAAATCCCAAACTCATTAACCTGGCTTTCAAACCCTACCTCATCTCTCACCGTTCTCCTCCTCACCCACTAATTCTCTAGCCACACTGGCCTTCTTCCATTCCTTAAACGTTATCAGCCCTGTATTTGCCTCAATGCTTCTATACCTGCCTGGAAACCTAAATTCCCTGAACCCGGCTGAATGACTTCTGGTCGACAGACAGCAACCTCAAAGCCACCCTTTCTGGGGATCTCCCTTGGCCACCTAATGTAACTTGCTAACTCTGTATCTTAGTTCTCCATAGCAACTTAATCACTATCTGGGTATTCTGTTTAGTAGTTTACTGTCTGTCTTCCACCAGAATGTCAGTTTCATTAGTGCAAAGACCATATCCATGCTCGATAAATATTTATGGAATAAAATAGGCTAAAAATACAGAGGTTTTCAAGTTTCTCTCACAATGAGTATTTGTGAGTGTCCTCTATCTGGAGGCATCAACAGTAACTATGCTACACAGTAAACACAATGTTGCATGTTTTTTCTCCTATTTAACCTTCAGATACACTCTGTAGTTATATAAATTGTTCTCACCTCTAGTTGAATGCAATGGTGGAGGGGAGAATGAATGCCAAGGGGTACACTTTATGACTTAGCTAAAAGTTAAAATGTAAGCTACCTAGGTTTAGGCAAGTCATCTCACCTTTCTAAGCCTACATTACTTCATCTGAGAAGTGAAAAATCAGGACTAGATCTATTGTTCTTACCTCGAGAGTCTATGCATCTGAAAAACACCCTGTGCTCAAAGGGCACTTTTCTTAAAAATTTTAATTCTAGTATAATTAACATACAGTGCTATATTAGTTCCAGATGTACAGTATAGTGACTATTTCATGCTCATCACGATTAAGTGTACTCTCAATCTCCTAGGAGAGCACTGAATTCTTATAAGAAACCTTTCCCTACCCCGAGGTTTCTTCCAGCTCTGAAATTGTGACCAAGAGTCAAAATTACTAACACATAAAAATATCAGAAACACATTACATCAACGTTTCAGTATAGTTGCTACAATTCCCTTATAGACACCATTCTAAGAACTGACTGGTCTACACAGACGAGTATGAATTAGAGTCTGGGGGTGCCTGAGTGGCTCAGTTGGTTGAGCGTCTGCCTTTGGCTCAGGTCATGATCTCAGGGTCCTAGGACTGAGCCCCACATCAGGCTCCCTTCTCAGTGCCAGGTCTGGTTCTCTCTCTGCCCCTCCAACTCCACCCCCTCCCCCACTTGTGCTTTCTCTTACCCATGCTCTCTCTCAAATAAATAAAATCTTAGAAAAAAAAAGAATTTAGTTATTACCACAAATCAGGAGTTTGCTAAGAGCTATCAAAATAAACTTTAAGGAAAATAAGTAAGAATGGTGTCCATCAAAGATCAATATATTAGTATTCTAATCATCAAAAAAACCTCAAATTATTAAGGACTCAGAACAAAACCTATGTTTTCAGCTGGCCTACCCTGATGTTAGATCTTTTTTTTTTTTTTTACGTTGATGTATTATTAATGTAGCTAATGAACTTAAATAATTAATGAAAATTGTGTGCTTATTATAGGAATCCCGTACCCTAAAACACAAGCAATGGGTGAAGTTTTTAAAATCTAAAAATAAAAGCTGGCCAACTGTCTAGGTTATAAAGTAGCCTAAGATAGTCATTATTTTACTGTTAATATCAGTTTGTCTACTCTAAAGAGTTAAAATGCAAAATCAAGGAAAATATATAAAATTAAAGTTCTGCTCTAAAAACAGTTAAAATAAGATAGAATTTTACTTCCCCAAGTAGAAATGGTCTCATATCTCAAATAGCACATGAATAATAGGACTTAGATCCTACATAGCAAAGGTGATCAACACACTAATATGTTATAAGAAATTACTAACAAAGGCTACAGAACCAATGTTTGCAAAATATTATTTTAAGCAAATTAAATTAAAGCAGATTCAAATAATAAGTAATGACCTCACTTTCACCTCCCTGTATAAAGATTTTATTTATTGGGGAGAGAGCACAAGTGGGGGGAGGGGCAGACAGAGAGGGAGAAGCAGACTCCCTGTTGGCACCAGGCTCCACGAGGGGCTGCATCCCAGGACCCTGAGATCATGACCTGAGCTAAAGGCAGACGTTTAACCAAGTGAGCCACCCAGGCGCCCCCCATCCACCTGTACTCGGATGTGATTTCTTAACTGTAGGAAAGAGAACTAACTATAGCAACTGATGTGGAATAGTCACAAAATCCTTAGAATTGTGTCACATTTTTGAATATCATCTATTTTCATAATTCAACAATAACAATTACAAAGTTTCCAAACTGTTCTAAGGCATAATGTATAGAAGGAGCACAATATATACTGTGGTGGAAGTGGTAATCGAAATTGTTTTGATATTGATATTCAATTCAACAAATGCTTGTTGACACCTCCGATAGTACCTAAAGATCTAAAAATGACTAAGATGTTCCGCCTGCTCTTGAAGAGCACAGTTTACCTCTTATCAACCAGGGATGCTCTCTGCCTCAATTTTACTTTGAGTTTGAATAGGCAGTATGTCTCAAATTCTGTATCTCCCCTTAGCAGACATTGTCTGCCCCAGACTCTAGCATTTGTGGGCTGGATTTGATGCTTGTGTCAATCCCACCTACCTTTAGGAAAGGATGGATAGAAATCAAAAGTCCTTTTTAAATTAGATGAGCTCATATTCCATTGTTCTTCCTTGTTCTTTCTAAGTGAGCTACCTTACCTATTCCAGTATGTAAAATTATGATAATTCATAATGGTTTAGGGCCTGCTATGAAAACTTTGAACTTTAAATTAAGAACAAGCTACCAATTACTTGCACCTTTTTAGTTAAACCTTATTTTAAAAAAAAGCTTTCAAGGACTATGTGCGACTAAAAATGAGGACACACTCATTATCCTGAATCAAAGGGATTAACATATAAAACAAAAAGATGAGAAAACAATATGCATTTAAATGTTCTGGGACCAAGGCTCAGTTTGACAAAGCCATCCTGTTCCAGGAGAGCTTGGGGAGACTCAGGCAGGGCCCTCAGTAACCAGAAGGACAGACGCTAAAGCAGAAGCTACCATCACATAGGGGTCTTTAGCTGATGGTCCTGAGCTCAACATCAGTAAGGGCAGGACTACATCATTAGGACTTGAATGGTCAAATCAACGTGGCGACCGAGGTAGGCCTTGGGTTTTAAAAAGGCAGCAATACCAGGAAATCTTCCACAGAGAGATGGAGAAAGCAAGTGACTAGCTGACAGAATCTAAGTCCTGGATTGCTCCCCTAGAATCCACTATTACTTTACCTGAAGATGTTTTAGTACCTATCTCCTCTTTAAGTGTTACTGTATTATTTTGAGTTTCGGTTAAAAATAATACTTTAAACACCTTTATATATTTAGTTGCAAGCACCACAAGAAGCAGTTACCACCCAAGTAGAACTAAGATTTTTAAAAGTTTTCGTTGTTTTTTTTTTTAAATCACTTACCCCTTCACCAAGCTCGAAAAGTAGAAAAGGTTTATTTTTGTAATGTGAAACAACAATTTTGTCGCCACTGGAAGATGCCGTCACTAGAAAGTTATCTAAATGAAGAGTTATGGAGCATCAAACAATTCATGAGCATCTTTAGCACTAGACTATTATTGCAAGAATTGTGATGATAAAAGCAAGTGCACTAACCTAAGATGACAAGCAAATGAATATAGCTTATACATCAGCTTTCAAAAATGGCTCAGGTTACTAATTACGAAGACTAATTCTCTTTACTACTACCGCAGGGAAGAACTATCCTCTCTGGCTCTATTACTTGAAAGCTATTTTACCCAAGTGAAATACTACTCCATTTTCAAAGAATAGGCCAGAAGGTCTAATTTTATCCTTCAAGAATGAGATCATGATAAAAGTAACATCAGCAAGTATCAATCAGCCTTTTCATCTATAAACACCACTCAAGATACTTATTTATTAACACAGTGCTTGGTACAATTTAAGCTAGTAAGCAAATATCCGTGTTAGTCTCCTGTTCATCCATTAAAAATATAAAGCCTGATATATTCTTAGAACTAGAATTTTTATGATAGAATCTTTCAATCTTAAAAAAATTAAGAATAAATATTACAGTAAATATAGCAAATATAAATAAATTGTGGTTAAATAGCAACTATTTATGCTGTGGAAGAGTTATTTTAAATAACTCTTTAATACTCTTTAAATAACTCTTTAAACTCTTTAAATAACTCTTTAAATAATAAAAAACTTAATTTAAAATTATTTATTTTAAAATTTAACTTAATTTAAAATTATATTACCTCGTTTTATAGAAATTACAAGCAGAACAATCAGTAAACACAAAACACTGTAAATTATTTTTAAATTAAAAAGACTAAATACAATATAATCAAGAATAAGAGCCTAATTTTGAGAGTCATAAAGAATTAAAATACCAGAAGTTTAAATCTTTGCTTTTTAACAAGCGAAATCTTAACCGCATTATTCTGGATGGTTTCTATAACATTCATATATTTCATGAATAGACCATGGATTGTGATTTTATTATGATACATGATTCAAACAAAATCATTCCCACCTAGATATTATAGCACTGAGAAGAACAAATCATTTCCCTTTCTTTGGCTTCATCCTCTGTTTACTATTACTTTTTGTCCTCAGAATACAGAAAAGGACTGAACAAAGATAATATGAGAGGGTCATCTAGGTACTCCTTTTATTTCTCTTGTAGTTTTAGAAATCGTGAGAAAGTGAGGAACATTACCTAACACAGCCAAAAACTTAATTTCCCTGGTACCTCACTCTTTTTTGGAATCCATGCTAAGTGGACCCCAAGTAGCTCAGTCTGGGAAGTCCTTGTTCTTTGGTAACTAATGTCTATGTAAGAGATCAAAGCCTCATTAGAAATAAGACTATATGCAAAAGTTTCCAGTGCGTATCTGCTTGTACAATAAAACTATCCAGAAATAAGACCAGTTTCCAAAAGTCGTCCCATACTACCTCATAGTCACATCAGTTTTGTTGATAGTCCATTAAGTGGTTTATCAGCAAACGCCAACTCCTAATAAAACCTCTTGGAATAAAAATAAATCCAAACTAATACATCTTACCAAGAATTGCTAATTTTCTCTTACAGAGTAATAGGGAAATTAAGCTTTACACATAATAAAAACCTAATAATAGAAAGAAGCAACTTCACATATTCGTCACTCTCTTTAAAACATTTTTCCCCCACTACCCATCTGAAGAGTCCTTCAAAAATATACTCCCTTCACCAGGAGTTTGATTAATAGAGCACCAAAGTAATTTATTTTGCTACCTTAACACAAAATCAAGGAATGATAAAGAGATAAATTTAATCCAGTAAGAAAATTCATCATTTTTGTTACATATTTGCAAGAATAATTAGGTTGGGCATGAAAACTTGTTTTTGTTCATAAATCAGTCATATTTTAAAGCTTTGGTATTTTTACTTTCATCAGGAAACAGAATATTCATAATTTCATATTGGTAAGATCAGACACATGTTGAAAGTTAATTTGTTGTTTAAGTAATAGCCTATATGTGTAAGTTATACAAAACAATGATAATTTCTAGCATACCAAGTTCATAGAACATTTTCAGAGGATTTTGTTTACAGTAGTGGTTCTACTGAGAACTACTGGCTTCTGGTGGGTAAAGGCCAAGAACATTCCCAAACATCCTACAGTGCACACAACAGCCCCCATAACAAAGAATTATCTAGCCCAAAATGACAATAGCGCAAGGTTGAGAAATTCTGATTTCTAAGCTTCATCCCCTCATTTATTTTACCCACACTTAGGAACTTATTAAGACAGGGAGTGTGTAAATCAGAAACACAAAAATCTTGGAAAATTCAATCTAGACAATTTCTCTGAGAGATCAGGCTACTTTCATCACAGACAGAAAGAAAGAGAAATACAGAGAGTATATCAGTAAAATAAGGATGTTGGACAATTTTAATTTTTATCTCCCCCCCAACTTTGCTTCTGCCTTTGCGTTCTGTCTTTAACTTGCAGACCAGATCCATAAATAGCCAAATGTAGATGCAAAAACTCATTCCAAAACCTTCCAGAAGTTTTTCCACCACTACCTACCTTATTCCATTTGGGTTTAACAACAAACTATTGATAACAAAACTAATTCTACGGTCTGGATCTAGTAGTTTCTATACATGTATAGGCATATATATACATATGTGTGTGTATACATATATATGTATGCATTCATATGATGTACTTATTAAACCCCTATTTCACTTTATCTATCTAGCTTTCATAGCTATGCAAAATATATTTCTTATTATTAGTCACATGCAAAAGTTTCATTGACATTGTTATTTAACCTAACAAAAAGTGGTTATTAAAAAAAAAAAGGATACTATTGGTGCTCCAACACATTGAGCTGATTCCATGTGGTGATGTGTGTGGGCTAAATTTATCCACCAATGTCATAGAAGAAGCATCCCATATTTTAATATCATCTCCGGATGAAGCAAATCTGAGGTTTTCCTGCATGACTGCACCTACAAATAATTTAAAACAATATATTTAAAAAACACTTAAGAACAGGCCAAAATGAAGGATCTAATCTAAATCAAGTGGCTCTACTTCTCCAGTTTTGTTCCAGAAGGTGTGCTCACCACAAAGTAGCTCGAGCGATCCTTCAAAATCACATTCTCTCAGTTGACCCTTCCGATGGCTCTCCACAGCAATTATAATGAAATCCAACCTCCTTGGCATGCCTCACATAACCTGGCCCCATTGTAACTGTCCTACCTCTCTTCCCCATGGCCACCAGACTCACAGGCCTTCTTTCTTGCCTCGATCTTTCCATTTGCCGCCCCCTCTCCCAGGAATGCTTTTCCCCAGATTTCCCAAGGTCATCTCCTTCACCTCACTCTAGTTTCAGCTAGTCTCCTCAGAAAAACTTTCCCTGACCACCATGGCTAAAGCAGCCCCATACCAGTTGCCTATTATGCAGTTTCATTTCCCACCCTCTCACAGCACTTTCTGCTATTTGCAACTCTTGTTCTCGTAATAGCCTGCCTCTCCTGACTTGAACAAAATAAAGATCCAGAAAACAGATTTTGACTTGTGTACTATCAGTCTTGAAATGTTCCTGGCACACAGTAGGTGCTCAACAAATTACTGTTAGTTAGAAAACTTCCTAAACCTTTTTAAAATGTATAATAAACTAGCATCCCTGCAGGTCAGAATCCAATGACTCCAGTTTTTCCAAATAACTCCAAAATTAGCAAATATAGCCAAAGGAGATATCACTAAGTCCCTATATCAATACTCGGTCTACAATGCCCTCACTCGTATTGTTTATTCACACTATATAATTCAAATACATAATCCTGACAAGCGATTTAACAAACCAAGGCAGTCTGAAAAACAGAAGGTAAGGAAGCTGCTTTAGGCAAATACTCTAAGAGCAGCAAGTAGTAATGCATGACAAGTCAGAAAAAAATGCTCAAAAACACATGGAAAAAAGGGAGAGGAGCCTAGAAATATACCCTCCATACCTGCCTGATGTGGACAGGGTTGAGGACAGCACAGTACTAGTGATGTCACAGACAGAGTCCCAAGTCACCAACAAAGCATCACATTTATGTCCAGTGTAACTTATTTCAGAGGCCAAGTTAAAGGTATAATAAATTACAAGGCCCTTTGATTCTCAAGAGACCAAAAAAAATTTTTTTAATGTGCTTATAAAAAGACTAAAACTTTTCTTAACTAGAAAAGTCACTTATGTGGCTCATTATACTTCATTCATTGGATACAGTGTTACCAAAAGCCCTTAGTCATTTGTTGAAATGAGGACATGCAGTGTTTGGATTTGGTGCCTTGACATGTGGTAACATGTGCTGGTTGCCTACTCATGGTACAATTAAGTGCTGGAAAGGGGGATCTTTTAAACCCAGTAAACACAACGGAAAAATGCCTTTACTATAATCTCACACCATTGAGCTGTGTGGGGCAGTGTGGAAAGACCACTTAAGTCAGGGCTCAGAAAATAGGAGTTCAAAGGATCTGCCCCAAAGTTAGGTGGCAATGACTTTGGCAGAGTCACTTAATGTCTGTTTCCTTCTCTTCAAGTGGAGCAGGGAAGGAGACCATCTGCCCACCTACCTCACTCTTCTGAGAACTGAGCACCTTTAAGGGAGGGGCATTACATCAGTCTCTCAAAGGTCCCCTCAAAGTGAGTTGTCAGGACACAAGGCGGCAAAAGACAGCCAACCCCGAATTTAAGGACGGCGCCTGCAGGGAAAAAAAAATAATAATAATAATAATTCACTACAACACTTAGCTTAAACGAAAGTTCTTCAACTTGCATTTACTTTCAGGAGCACCCCTCAACAGGGGTTACCTTATAAAATGCATTCGAGCCGTAGGGGAGAGGTTTACAAAAGGGGAGGCGGCCGGTGGAGAAGCGGCAAACTTTCCAGGGCACAGCACACCCCCTACAGCTGCCACCAACCCACCCACCCCAGCTGCCCGGGCCACTCTCAGGCCGAGCCGGTGACTGTCGCGGACGGAGGTGCGCGACCCCGGCCCGCGGCTCCGGACACTTCCGCGCCAAACCCGCTGCCGCGCCCCTGCCCGACAACTGTCCGGAGTACCGGACCTGACGGGGCGCGCGGGGGTCGGGGACCTGCGACGCGCCCCCAGGTTGGCCGGGAGGAGGGCGGGGTTCGGGGGTGTGCAAGGACGCGGCAGGCGGCGGCCCGCTAACCCCCCGCCCTCCGGAACCTCACCTCTCAGCCGCGGTACACCGGGGGCCACCGCGCAGCCCGCTCCGGCGCTGGGCTTCCGGCTCCCGCCCGGACTGTTAAACTTCGGCGGCCGGAAGTCCCGCCCGCAAGTGGCGTCACGGGGAGAGGCGCTGCACCGAGCAGGGCTAGGGTTGGCTGGGCAGGGGTGGGACAGGGCCTCCACGGGGGTCGCGATCCCACCGCCAGGGCGGGAACTGGGGGTCTGGGCGGCTCCTTCCATGTCCCAGTGACGGTCTCGGGGCACAGGTAGATGCCCCTTTGTTGTTCGTTTGTTCGCTGACTGCCCGCTCTGTGCCAGATTCTAGGATAGACTCGGTGCGCCGCAATGGGCTTAGCCTGGGAGTGCAGGGGTGCGGTGAACGTTCGTAGTCCCTGGCCTCGTGGAGCTTACAGTTCAGTATAGGAGGCAGACGCTAATAAATAATTACATACTTGAAAGAAAAGTGAAGCTGAGAGTTGCTTCAAAGGAAAGCTAACAGGTGAATGAAAAATATATGAAAGGGAAACATGGGTATGGGTTTAGGAAAGGCTTCCTTGAGGAAACCATGGAGAGCAGATAATACCCCATGCAATTTACAAACCAGAAGATATGCTCAGAAAAGCTAAGAAATAACCAATAGTGTAAGTGTCTGAGATATCTGACTTCAAACCCAGGATCTTTCTTCCTAGTCATTGATCTTCTTAATTATGCTGCAGAGTCAGAAACATCAAACACCATCTGGTTGAGAATTCTGAACGGGAGTTTCTCAGAGTGGAAAAAGGAATTGCTGAACTGAGTTTTCAATGCCAAGTCCTTTTTTATTTTTTTTTAGCTCTACTGACAATTTTGGCCGAGAATACTTATAAAAAATATGGGGCACTTCTTCTGCAAACAGCATTACTATTCTTTCATCACAAATGTGTGAAAGAACTAGAAGTCGGTTCCTGAACTAGGTACAGAAGCCCCAATTATTTCTACCCATGTTGCAAATAAACTCGAAAACTCTAAATGCAGTTTTTTCTGAGCAGAAATTGAAATCCTAATCAAGTTGTAAAGATTGATAGGAAGCCTCTAAAGGAGAAAGATCGCAAGCAGCAACTGCCTTGTGTAGTTTATAGTTCTTGAGTTTATTAAATCCAATTTTGGCAGGGATGGGGGCCAAAAAGTTGGAAAATGATAAGAAAGAGTAAGGGAATAGGGGCAGGGAGAATTAGGGCAAATGAGGAAGAAAAGACAACTAAATCTCTGAAAAGTTAAAGCCAGAAAGAAAATTGAGACTAGAATATATGCAACAAAATATAATAATACATGTCATATAATACATATTATATGCTGTATAGTATACAAATATATATGACAATACATATTATTTATTGAATGCATACTTCACTAAACATGTATGCATGTATAGACATAATATGTGTATATATACCATATGTATAAATCATCCTTCTAAAAACAACACTATTATATATCCTCCGCTTTACATATGAAGAAACAGAGATTAAGTAATTTGCCTGAGGTCACACAGTTTAGAAATGGTATGGACAGTAGTTAAACCCAGATCCATAAGTCTATAAAGACTGTGCTGTATAGTCATTATGCTATGTAGTCAAGAGCTAAAACACAGCGTAAAGAGCCAAAAGTTAACCTTCACTGCCCCTCCTTTCTAGTGCCACAGCCTCATCAAAACTTACATGGTCTCGAAACAGTTCTGTCATTCTTGTTCCTACCCTTGTGTCTATGTACATACTTTCCTCAGATCTATAAAATATAAGCAATAGAAGCCAAGTGTTGGAAACCTCACTAATACGTGAATTATATAAACATACATACCTTTCCAAAAGTAGACATCATTACAAGGAATATTTCTGGAGAAAATGAGGTCAGTAAAACCAGAAGCAATATAAATTATACATATACATGTGACTACAGAAACTCAAAGTATATGAAGAATAAATGTCATAATTAAAGGGGGGAAAAGGCATATCCAGAATCATTGTGGAGACTTTAACAGAATTCTCTCAGTAATTGATAGAATATCCAAATAAGAAAAACAGTAAGTAAAGATGTGGAAGATCTGAACACTATTAACTATTCTATATGAAAACAGAAGAAGATCACAAAAAAAAAAAAAAAAAAACAAGAAGGAAGGAAGGAAGGAAGGGTTCCAAAGTCAATAATCTATGCACTCTCTTAAAGAAAGAGGAGCAAATTACACAAAGAAAGCAATGAAACTAAAAACAAATGAACAGTAGAAAAAATTCGATGAAATCAGACAGTGAATCTTTGTAATGATTAATAAAATTGATAAACCTCTACCTAGACTTATCAAAAAGAAAGAGAAAACATAAGTTAACAATAGGAGAGGGGAAAGAGAGGCCATCAGTACAGAGCCAAAAGAAATTTCAAAAGATAGGGAAAAATATGAACAACCTTGTAACAATAAATTTGGTAATAAAATGGACAAATATCTTGGAAGACATGAATATTAAAACTGACACAAGAAGAAATAATGAGTAGTCCCTATATATACTACAGAATTTGCATTCATAATAAAGGAAAAGGATCAAGTGGCTTCACTAATTCTATCAAACACATAAGAAAGAAATTATACCAATCCAATACAAACTTCTGCTGAAAACAGAAGAGGAGGGAGTATTTCCTAAACTTATTTTTTTTAAGGATAGTAATAGTCTGATACTAAAACCAAAAACATTACAAGAAATAACTATAGACTCATATCTCTCATACATACAAAAATTACACATGTATGCAAATTAAATATATATGCAAATTAATTCCAATAACGCATAAAAAGGATTATACATCATGACCAAGTGAAGTTTATTCCAGAAATGGAAGGTTAGTTTAACATCCCAAAATCAGTTTATATAATTCACCATATTAACAAAAGAAAGAATACTCATATAATTATATCAATAGGTGAAGGAAAAGCATTTGAAAAAATCAGCATTCGTTCACAATTAACAAGTCTCAGCAAACTAGGGAAAAAACAGTGAGAAAATACCTCACCTGGGTCAAGAACATCTATGAAAATCCCACAGACAGCACCATACTTCATGGTAAAAAAAACAAATGCTTTTCTCCTAAGATCAAGAACGAGACAAGGATGCCAGTCTCACAACTACTATTCAAATTCTTCTGGAGGCCCTCACTGGTGCAATAAGAGATAGACAGAAAAGAAAAGAAAAGCATACAGAATGTACAGGAAGAAGAAAATTCTCTTTATTTGCAGACAATTATGATTACATACTGGAAAATCATAAGAAATATGTTAAAAAGCTCCTAGAAACAATAAGTAAATTTAGCAAGGCCTATGCAAAATCATATACCAAAATAGAGTAACATTTCTAAATACTAGCAATAAGCAATTGGAAAATGAAATAAAAATTACAATTCCATTCCCAATAGCACCCAAAAGCATAAATACTTATATTTAATAAAATATATTCAATAACAACACTGAAACTACAAAACATTGCTGAGAGAAGTTAAAGACTTAAATAGAGAGCTATATATATCACACTAATGAGATGAAGAATATTGCTAGAATGTCAATTTTTTAAAAAAGACAAATTCAAAAGACCTATACCTGGTGTCGATCTAGATCTAATACAAATTAGTCCATAGTGACAGAAAGCAGTATAGCATTTGCTTGGGTAGTAGGAGGGATGGACTATAGAGAAGTCAAGGAAGCAATTGGTGGTAATGGAAAGTTCTTTACCTTGATTTTTGTGGTGGTTTCAATTCCTCTATCAAAGCTCAAGAACTAATAGCTCCAGATCCTTAAGAAATAAAGTAATGTCCTTGACTTATAAGAGAAAAACAAAATTATTTCTTTAAAAGACATACCAAAATACATAACTGTCAAATATCAGAATATTGGCTTGAGAGAAATTTTAAACATTCCTCAAATTAAAAAAAAAAACAAAAAACAAAAACAAAGTTAATACACAGGTTTTAAGGATTCAAATGGCTTCCATGCCATTCCTATTCTAGTAGGAATACTAGAATTTATAAGACAATGGAACAATCCCTATATATTTTTGAGCAAAACAAAAAAGAAAGATTATTAACCAAAAATTATCTAGTCATATTACTCCTCAAGTGTGAGAGAAGGAATAAAAACATTTTCAGTCATGTAACATCTTAACAAATTTACCTCCCACGCACCCTATGAGGAAGCTATTTGAGGGGGTGCTTCCACCAAAACAAAGGAGCAAACCTAGAGAGAGGAAGTGTGGGTACCCACCCTGAGAAAGGTAAAGGGAATCCCCAGATGTCACTGAAGGAAAATCCCAGGATAACAGCCAGACACTGGGCTTAACGAGCAATCAGTCCAGACAGCAGGTCAAAAGGCTCCAGGAGCACGATTGTCAAAAATAAAAATACACAAACACACACACATACACATACATATCTGGCATGCTTAATTGTGTAGTAAAGAGATTACACAGAACTGGGAGAGAGGAGGTAAAGGGTTTATTTCATGAATGAATACATAAAAAACTGGAAAACCAACCAACCATCCAAACAATAAGAGAAAACTAACACTAGGGAAACAAAAAGTTGTGCAAGAAAGGAAAAATGGAAATAGCAACCACAATATACTATATAATTCTGTGATGAGTAATATTAACGTAATCATGGAAAATGAACATGGAATGTTAATTTAACCACGATTATGATACAGCTGTCTTGAATTGATAGAGAAATGTGAAGTATGCATTTGCATGTAGTTGGGTCCTGTGAGAACTGATTCCTTGCCTTCTATCATGGAGAGTTAATAGTAAATCCTAAAATTGAAAAAATATGTATCATGAATAAGCTTATTATTCAGAGAGATGGAGATGAAATCCAAAAGACTCAGCAAAAAAAGTTGCCTCAGGGAGAGTAGTAAGTGGGTAATGACGGATAAAGACAAGGGGCTGCTTTATTTTTATTTTATTTTATTTTTTTAGCCTTGTGGTTTTATGGTCCTCTTTTTAACTTATTCCAATATGTCTGACTCTTTTAAGTAAAGTAAATTTAAAAAGAGAAAAAAGTAAGTACAATATATTGACCCATTCATATTTTAAGGCATCAATATTTAGAAAGGATAGAGCAGCTACATAATGTATTTTATAGTGGTTTTCAGGGATATGCCAAAAAGCCACATTGTTTGTTATTATTGCAACGTCAATGAACATTTGTGAGTCCTCCAGCTTCCCAGGAAGCTGTGCAAGTTAGGTGATTTCGGTCACCAAGATGAACGATATCCTTACCTTGGAAAAGCTCAGATTATACCAAGGTAACACATACTAGGAATACAAAGTGATAAATTCTATAATATTTATCAAGTACTGTGGAGTCTCAGTGGAAGAAAGAATTTGTACCGCCTGAGGAGCCAGGATTGGTTTCAAAAGGAAGCAAGATGACATATACTTAACAACTTACAGTTTCTGGGTAGTGATGGGGTTCCATGACATGGAAATTTGCATCCCTTCCCCCTGCATCCCTTCCCTACAACTGCCACTGCCCATTCCTTTGGGACTCTGCTGCCCCACATGGTTCTTCTTTGCACATTCTTCCCTAGGACTTTCCCGGGGCTCCTTCTGGCACTTTAGTCAGATTTGTGTTCCATTCTTACCTCATCTTTTCTCTAGACTACATTGTCTAAAATATCCCCACACCTCATCATGCTGTCTTCTTACCTGAATTTGTCTTCAAAGCCCCTAACTACCTGACATTTTATAATAGTATACATTTATTTACTTTGGTTTGGTTAGTTTCTTTATTGGATTGAAAGTGCCACACGAATAAGAATTTTGGCGCCTTTTTCCTTGCTACTGTACTCCCAGTACTTAGACCAGTGCCTGGGATCTAGTAGGCTCTCAGTAGTCATTTGTTGGATGTGTAAATGGATGAAGACTGAATATCTTCAGTCTAAATCCCTCATCTGAGTGCAGACCCATGTATACTCAACTGCTACTATCTCCACCAAATCATCCTACTGCCTCTCTGCCAAACTGTCCCACTTCCAAAGCCCCTGGGAACATCCCAAGGGCTCAAACCAGACATTTGCAAGTCAATACTGACTTACCCCCTCTTCCTTCCCTCCTTCCCGCAAATATCCAAATAGGTCCTCACTAAACCCACTTTATTCTGTTGATGAATAACTCTCAAATCTATCCAGTTCTCCCCATCACCACTGCTATAATCTTGATTTAAAGTATCCTTGACTCTTGGCTGGATTGTTGAAAGAGTCTCCTCCTCATTTTTTCCCCTGGTACCTGGCTTTGATCCCTCCAACTATCCTCCAAACTCCTACCACATTGCTTTTCATAAAATGCAAATCGGATCACATGACTGCTGTGCTTAAAACCTAGGTGCTTAGAATAAAATCTAACTCCTTTGCCCAGCCCCATTCACCACTGCCTCATGCTTATGTCCCCAGCTTTTCCCTGGCTACCTGTTCAGCCTTACCGGCCAGATATACCCTGTACCAGCTTGTCTAGCCTTTTGTCTTTGCTGCTTCCTCTGTTCCGAACATGTCCTGCACCTCTCCAATTTGATCAGATGGCAGAGACTGAGAAACTGACCCCCTGCTGGGTGCTGCCTCAGCAACCTTTGCCCACTCCACTGGACTGTAAATCATGCATCTATTCATTGGCCCCCTGCACTAGACCCGAAGCTCAGAAGCATAGAGGAGCATAGCGCCTGCCTATGAAAAATATGTCTTTACATCCCCAGTACCTAGCATGATGCCTGACACAAAGGAGATACTTAGTAAATGTTTGGAGAATGAATGAATGAATGAGTGAATCTGTTTTTCAGAATCTCTTCCTAGAATCTAGCAGTAAAGTGGAAAATGGATTGCTGGTAGGGAGTCTCAAAGCATGCAGACTAGTTAAGAGCTAATTGAAATATTCCGGACAAGATGAAGAGAGCCTGGACTCAAGCAGAGGCAACAGGAATGGAAATAAGGAGTCGGAATAAGAGACTTTTGTTCAAAAAAACAAAAGGTATTTTATGAGCAAATGCAATTGAGCACTGTGTGTGTTCTGAAGGATGGGTCTGGTGTTTTAAATTTAGACAAAGGGCTGGAAAGCCAGACGTACCCCGTGAGAAGCAATCAATCAACAAACTTCATGAAAGTGAGAGGAGGTGATTGAAGTAGACAAAGAGGTTAGCAAGGCACATAGAGTTTTTGATACAGAAATAAAAGAGAGTGTTTTAACTGCCGAAGAATCTAGAGGCTGACAAGGAGAGTGAAGATTTGAGTGCAGAGGATGTAATAACTGGAAAAGTTTGCTTCAGTCCTTAATATGGTAATAAAATTTGCAGACAGCCAACAATGCTATACTGACTACAAAGTTATACATTATACAAGCTGCTTTCTTGGGGGGAAATAAATAACTTCCAGGGTGTGCCATAGAATCCGTGTAGCCTTATCTCATTTACAAATAATTGACATCTCCAGGGTCATAACGTGATGTAATGCTTAAGATATCCCCAAAACATGGAAAGATTCTGTTATGACATCTGTGCTATTAGCCTAAATGTGGGGAAGGGAAAGGAAAGGATATTTCCCAGAAGCCTACTATGTGGAGGACACTAGGGTTTACATGTATCTGTCACCCATCTTTACTTTTTAAAAATGAACATGAATCATTATCGGTCATAACTGATTTTGGGAAATTCTTTTTGGGAAATTCTTCAAAAACAATGAAGGCCTGCAAATACTTTTTTTTTCTGAATAGAGAATACGTATTACAACACATTTAATCAGTACAAAAAAGTAGAGTTAAAAATAAATCTTCTCTCACTCCAGATACTGAGCCACATTTTTTCTTTTTTTTTTTTTCTTTTTTTTTTGAGCCACATTTTTTCTCCTCTGGCACAATAACTAAAAATAATTTCTTATGCACCTTTCCAATAATATTCTACACATATGTATACTTTTATATACATCACTCAAAAATCCTTCAATATTCACTGAACACAACCATTAGCTTATTATACATCTGTTCTGTGCTCTTCTCTTTTTCACTTAACAGTCTAGCTTGGAGAGTTCCCCATCTTAGTACCTATTGATCTCATTCTTTTCTCTCATCACATAATATTCCACTCTGTGGATGCCTCATGTTTTATTTAACAAAGTCTCTGTTAGTGAATATTAAAGATGTTTCCAGATATTCTTTACACATGCATAATTTTTCATACACGCGATTAGAACTGTATTTGCTGGCACTGTTCAATAGTTATATGATGCGAACAACTTATGCAAATTTAAATGTTTAGTAGCCACGTTAAAAAAAATAAAAGAGGGGCGCCTGGGTGGCTCAGTCAGTTAAGCATCTGCCTTCAGATCAGGTTGTGATCTTGGGGTCCTGGGATCAAGCTCCACATCAGGCTCCCTCTTCAGCAGTGAATCTGCTTCTCCCTCTCCCTCTACCCCTTCCCCCAACTTGTGTGCTCTCTTTCTCTCATAAATAAATAAATGGATAAATAAATAAATAAATAAATAAATAAATAAATAATTTAAAAAATTAAAAAGTAAAAAGTAAAACAAGTAAAATTAATTTTTAAAATATATTATATTTAACCCATCATATGCCAAATATTTCAACTTGTATATCAAAGTAAAAAATCAGCAAGAGGGGCTTCTGGGTGGCTCAGTTGGTTAAGCGTCTAACTCTTGATTTCAGCTCCAGTTATGATCTCAGGGTCGTGGGATGAGCCCTGCATCAGGCTCTGTGCTCAGCACGGAGTCTGCTTGTCCCTCCTCCTCTGTTCCTCCCCACTCTCACACATGATCTCTCTCAATCTAAAATAAATAAATAAATAAAATCTTTTAAAAAATCATCAATGAGATATTTTACATTCTTTTATTTGGATGGAGTCTCTGAAAGCCAGTGTATATTTTATAGAGTTCAACCCATTCAAACAAGCCACATTTCAAGTGCTTGGCAACTAGGTATGGTCACGGCTACCATACTGGAAGGCATAGCTATATACATTCCTAGAAGAGAATTGCTAAGAAAAGTATGAGGTAAATTGCCTTTCAAAGAAGTTGTACCTATTTATGTTACCCTCAGTTCAGTTAAAAATAGCATGTCACTAAGTTTTGATTTGCAGTTACTTCATTACAAATGAATTTGAACATCTTATATGTTGAAAAGTTATTTGTATTTCATTTTCTGTGGATTTTTTTTCTTTTCTTTCTTTCTTTCTCTCTTTCTTTTACTAGATTTGTTTTCTTCCTCACTTTTAGATCAGAGAATGAAACTGCTCCCTTTATCTGTCATAAATGTTGCAAATATTTTTTCTAGTTTACCCTCTTTTGGCTTTGGTTACAGCATTATTTTGCCATGCAAAAATGTTTACATTTTAAGCAATCAGAATATCAATCATTTATGGCTTCTTGATTTTATCATACTTATAGAGGTTTTCATCTCTCTGAGATCATTTAAAAAACCTTTTCCATGACTCTTCTAATCCTCACAATAAAGTTAAGAAACTGATGCCATCATTTCCATTTTACAAATTAGAGAATAGATGCTTAGAGAAATATTAAATAAATTGCTTAAAAACACCCAGCTGATGCTAGGATTCAAACCCTGTCTGTCTAGTAACATTAAAGATTATGCTGCTTTTTTGGCTACACTGTAATGATCAATATAATCTGTGTTAGGTGTCTCCCTATTGTCTGTTTCTTTTAAATCCTAGTGCTGTATTAAATGTATCATTATTAGTGATAGCTAAAACATTAGATCAATGCTAACACCATATTCCCTCAAAATACCATATAGACAGAAATAGGAACACTGGGCAATCCCATGGTATAAAGATGACAGGTGTTCCCCAGGTGGAGGAAAGCAAGGATAATCAACTGGAGTGCAACAGTCAGAGAAGGCTAACACATGGGAATGATGACATTTGATTGGTGTCATAAAGGAGATGCAGAAATTAGACATACAGAACAGAAAGACAAAAAGTCATAGAGAACAAACATAAAATATTCAAGAGTTCAATTCACTGAGTGAAAGAAGAACAAATAACAGGTTTCAGTGAGAATGTAAAGAGCTTTGACTTTGAGACCGAAGAGTTTGGACATATTATGTGAGTAGCCAGAAGTCACTGATAGATTTTGAAAAAGGTAGTGACATGATTGGAATTCCGCTTCAGAAGATTAATCTGGCTGGCGTGTGTAAGAACTACCGAAGAAAGAAGAGCGTAGGAGAGAGAGAGAGGGAGTGAGTGGTGTGAGGGAGAGAAAGGGGGGAAAAGGAGCAGATCATTTAGGGCCCTGGAGAGGAAAATTAATCCGTCTCATTATTGTACTATATGATTGCATGTATTCCTATTACTCACCTTTTCCACTAAATTTTGCTCCAAATGACAATTTACATTGTTTTAAAAACTTAAATCTGTCCTTTAAAGAAATAGATTTTTACCCCTTCAAGCTTTGAGACAAATTCAAAAGAGAAGTTTCAGGAATATCTTCTGCAGTGATTTCAGTGCTAGATAAATGTACAGCTTCTCAAAGTGAATACTTTGGAAAATGTTCCAGTGTTTTTACCTAATGTTTAAAAAAAAATCACATTATATTCTTATCTCATGCTAAAAACAAATTTCAACCACCATAAAGGAAAAGAAAATCTTATGTGCGATTTTCTGAGAATACATACATCTTAAATTTCATATGTTTAGTTAGCAGGCAAGCTTCCTCAAAATGAAGACTAGTCTATGGGGGTTTGTCTTCGTTTTTAAATCAATATCTGTCAGAGCTGAGTCTAAAAGGCTGACTGGGTTTCAACTGCAAACTGGCTTCCGCCATCATCATTCAACAGATTGTAGACATCTGCTGTTTTTGGTTGCCCTCCATTTCTCCCACATATTCTGGAAGCAGCAACTCTTCCTCTTCTTTCCTTTCAATTTATTCCTCCCCTCTCAAACCATGTGATTTTGATCATGTGGCCATTCAGAGTACCTACTCCCTGGCCTAGGAATGGGCCCCTGACCCTGGCCTGACTAATCAGAGTCCTTCTGAGCAAGTTGTATATTCCAAGGTGGGGAAAGAGTTGTTCCATCTTTTCTCTGGAGTTACAAGACCAAGAAAATGTAAGCCTGGAGCTATCTTATGTCCCTGCATGGATAGGGACCCTCTCTGCAATAAAAAAGAATGACACCAAAATGTAGAATGACAAGGATGTGTGGACGAGGGGTTATGGTGAGAAATGGAGAGAAAATGGTAATATCATTTAAAATCTACTTCCTCCCTTCCATTCTCATCAATAGGAACTGATAAATTCCTTAAGCTGATTTGACTTGAGCTTCCAGTAATTGCAACAAAAGGAGACCTAATTGCTTCACTTACAAATAAGTTCCAATGTACCCAATATGACGTCATATTGGGTTATGAGACTTTAGCTCATCCAATCTTTTTGATGTCCACATCTCTATTAGCTATGTTCTCTTTATTACTCTATTCTCTTAGCTTCTATCCTATCTCTCTGGCCACTCCATCTTGGTCTCCTTCTGGAACTTTGCCCCTGGATTTCCATGCTGTGTCTTTCTTCCTGTGAAATAGTGTCAAAACCCACAACTTCAAAACCCACTTCTATTCCATTGATTTTAAATCTTACATTTCACAGGCCCCTCCAGCCCAAGGGGCTATAGTAAACTTATTGTCTTTGACACCAAACTTTCTCCTTCTACCTACTATAATCTGTATTTCAACTGATTGACCCATCACCCAACCATAAGCTCAATCCAGAATCCCAAGAATCATTGTTAGAGTCTCCTCCCTATTTTCTCTTTTCCTCCATTCTATCAGCCATTAGATCATACATATGTTATTTTCTAAGTATCCTTCAAATCAGCCCATTACTTTTTACCTTAACATGCCCTACCCTAGTTCAAACTACCTAGTCTAGAATATCACTGTAACCCCCTAGTGACTCATCCTACCTCTAGGTCAGTCCCTTTATAGTACATGTTCCATCTTATTACCAGAAGGTTCTTCCTACAAAATAAATATGACCACCTCACTCCTCTCCTGAACATGCTTCAGGAGATGGCTTCGTATCACTTTTAGGATAAAGTTCTAGCTCCTTAGCTTAGTACATATAGCCATTCTTGAGTCACCAAACACGTATTAAACATTCGCCATGTCCCAAGTTCTGTAGAAGATGTTGCAGTTGCAGAAAATAAAGAAAAACATGGCTTCTGCCTAAAAGAGCTGCTAGTTTTGGAGAAAAGTCACTAAACAGCAGCAACTTGGTTGAAATGCATAACACAAATGCTATGATTCATGCCATTTCTAATTCCATGAAAAAACAATATCAAATACATGATCCAAGAGACCTCAACCTGAGTTGTTTGCCTACTAGAGACCCACTCTTACTTTTACCACTTTGTTTGAACTGAGATGAGGCTGTTCTAGAAAATATTAAAGGAGGATTCACCCCAAAGAGTGACTTTTTGCATTTCTTGTAGCTACTGATAGATATTAGCACTCAAGGAGATTTGAACATTACAGCCTTGCACTCCTATACCTTGATGGAGAATGTTTTGTTTGCCCATGGTGACATAGGTTCACCTTTGGGTCAGATAGCCATCCTGTGCCTTCTAAACACAAAATAAAGGATGCTCTATATCTAATAGCATTTGGTTTCTAATAGCGTGTCATAGACTTTAATGCAACATTATGGGATTACAGTATTTAATTGGTTTGGTGCTTGCTTTCTGTCTACTCCTATAATAAAGGGTACATTAGGTGTGCTTTATGTATATGGCTTGACTTTGAATAAAACAGATGCTCTCATTTTACACTAGTGAAAAAACTAGGAATTATATCAGAGGGAACAATCCTTCACCTGATGACCTAATGGATTTTTTCCCCTTCTAATTTCCATGAGTCTAGATGCATCTTTTGTAAGGAAAAATTCTCTCTGGCTGTTAATTTGACAGCTGGAAATTTTTTGCTCTTTTTCACCTGGACTTTCATCCCTGATTTCAGCTTGTAGGAGATGGGGGAGTTGTCTTAGAGAAACTATTTTTGAAAGCTGACTAACAATGGTCCAAGGGTGACTTTGACGCAGCAAGGTAAGCATTAAGCAAATTGTTGAATAGGAAAAAAAGCTGTTTGGTATATTTCCTTCCTCCTGCTGAAGTACTGACCAGAAAAGGGCTTCCTGGGTGCTAGTGAAATTCTATTTCTTTATCCCCCATGGTTACTGGGTGTGCTCAATTTGAATAAATTCATTGAGCTATATTCTTTGGATTCGTGCAACTTTCTGTATGTATCTTATACTTCGACAAAAAAAAAAAAAAGGAAAAAAGAAAAAAGAAAAAGAAACAAACCCTGCAATATCCCCTCCCCACCTGGAGGATTGGAGGTTAAATAGATAAACACACGCACACGCGCGCGCGCACACACACACACACACACACACACACACACATGCTCCCTCTTCATACAAAGGGATTATCTTCCTAAAATAGCTTTCTCTTTTCTGTTAGACTATAAATTCCCTTTCTTCTTTATTAGACTTTAAATTCCTTGAGAGTAGGGCATATGTCTTACACAGTTTACACTCTCTCTTGGAGCTAGCACATAGGAGATACTTAGATAAATGCTAAACAAATGAGTGAATGAAGGAATGAATAAATGACCAAAGTAAAGATATTAGAAACAGGTTGTAATGACTCAGAATAAGAATATAATAAATTAGTATTCTCTACATTGCAAAAGACAATTATGTTCCTGATGATCTTGGACATTGGCCAGGTTCTCCAGGTAGCTCAAATCTCATAATTGTGGTAAATATTAAATATAATGTTTGACCAATTAAACTAGTCTTATCCTCAGTATTACCAGATAAGAGTCAGGAAGAGTAAGGTCTCTGTGACTTAGCGATTGTCTTTAAAGAGTGTTGCAACTATGGTACAGCAGGGTGAGATGGGCTTAGTGTTGGAGCAGGGGACAAAGTACCGTCTCCATCCCCCATGTAATAAAATCTTCATTCATGTCATGAGAACAGTAGTTATTATAGGGACCTGACTTAACATGTATGGTTTTATTTCGTTATTGTTTTCTATAGCCTTGATCTTGAAAAACTCCATGCTTAGACTGTGAAACAACAAATAGAACAGATCAAGGTAGAAAGAATATGAGCTGATACTGTAGCCTCACTGCATGAAGGTTTTGGTTTTGCTAACATAGGGTGTAGGTTTTAACAGCTGTGATGTCTGGGCCTGCACAGAGTGGCAGGTTATAACTAGGATCCTTCCATGAAGCTGAGATCTCCAAAACATCATGTACTCAGTAGGAAATTGGCTCCCTAAAAATATCCACATCCTCCTAATGCCAGGAACCTGTAAATGTTACCATTCTTGGCAAAGGAGAATTAAGTCTGTGAATGAACTGACCTTATAATAACAAGAGTATCCTGAGTTATCTGAGTGGTTCCAATGTCATTACGAGAGTCTTTAAAAGTGGAAGAGGAAGTTAGAGGAAGAGATCAGAGATATGCCATGTGAGAAAGACCTAACTCAGCATCGTTGGCTTTGAAAATGGAGGGGGGACCATCAGATGAGGAATGCAGGCAGCTTTTGGAAGCTTCAAAAGAAAGAAATGCATTCTCCCCTAGGGCCTCCAGAAGGAACCAGGTATGCTGACACCTTGATTTTAGCTCAATGAGATACATTTTGGACTTCTGACCTAAAAAATTGCAGATAGTTCGTGATAATTTAGTACAGCAGCAATAGGAAACTAATGCAGACTTCAGTCCTCCATAAATGTTGGACAAGAAAAAAATCTGCTCATTAACACAGGTAAAGAACAAGGGATTTTATCTAATTTCCTGGTGCTTAAGGTTAAAAAGTGCCCCTGCGATTTTGTTACCATGGCCTTTTTTTGTTACACCTTGCCCTTCACTTGGTGTAGGATCTGGGATTCCGAAACTGAGGAAGCATCAAAATAATTTTTCTCAGGGAACGGCTCCTGCCAAAATCCTCTTAGAAAGACCCAACCTTAGCCAAGGACAGGCACGATTTACACAGATAAAGTTCTGAGAATATCCTACTTAAAATGACAATCCAAATTTAATAAAAGAGAGAGAGAGAGAATAATCCAGCATAAACCAAGTTAAGCAGATACAGCAAAGAGAAAAATGAATATCATAGCAGTATCATATAATAGAAAAATGACAGAGAAAGGAAAACAAGTGTGTTTTAAATGACCGACAATAGAAAAAAAAGAATCAGAATAATAGAACAAGACACTATAAAAAAGATCAGACAGATTTGATAAAGAACAAATTGGAAATTCTAAAACTGAAAAAGATAGGCTTTGCAATTAAAATTTTTATGAACAGATTAAACAGCAGGTTTGGTAGAATCAAAAAGAGAATTAGCAAACTGAAAGATAAATCTACAAACACCATCTAGAACAATGACAGAGTAGAAAGAGAAGATCGAAAACATGTGTACTGCGAATTCTTAAAGAAGAAAATCAAGTGAGTGGGAGAGAAGCAATGTTTAGAAAATGTATCATATATATATATACACACACACACATATATATACATATGTATATACATATACATATATATATGCATATATATATATCTTAAAATCAATGTCAAGTAGGTAATGATGAAGAAAGTAAAATAGTTATTAAATACCTCTCTCTTGACTCTTGTTTCTGGCATAAAGTAAATAATAACCCTACACTTGAATAATTAGTCATTCTTTCCTATATTGTATATTATAGGTCTCTCCTCTCCTAAAATATAATTTGCAAAAGTTAAAAACATTATACTTATAAAAATATAAAATGAATATAAGACAAAGACTTCATCCAACTCATTAATTGGGGAGGGAAGTTTAAAAATGGTAAGGCTTATTTGAAGAGCACTTTTTAAACGTTAGAGGAAGATTGCTAGCTTAGACACAACTGGGTTTGTCCTACAGGACAATGAATGATCACCCTTGGATTATCTTCCCATCACTGGCATCCCTTTGGGACAAGATTCGTTTACATTTTTACTATCAGTTTTCTACGAGTTAACCTCCACTCTTCCCAGAGATGTAAAATGTCCTAATCAGTAGTAAAGAAAATGCCAAACACAAGTTTACAACCCTAGAGAATCAGATACCTGCTTCAGGGATGTTAGACAATGCCCTGCACTCCACGGACAGGACACCCCGTGATCCTTTCTGCCTATTTCCAAATTGTGGATAGTTTTTCTTAATATCCCATTGATTTGGAAAGATTTCATAGATTTAAAAATCCATTAACACCAAAATTGGAACTTCATCATGCTTCATGG
>CM052897.1:20618601-20711336 GCA_028534135.1 Potos flavus
TTTTTTTTATAGTTTCCATGTCTTTCTTGATATTCCCCATCTCTTTACCCATTATATCAATCTTCCTAACAGATTCCTTTACGTGTGTAAGTAACATAGTTATTTTAAAGTCTTCATCTGCAATTTCTAACATCTGGGACTTTCAAAGATTTGTTTGACTATTTTTCCCCATGATTGTGGACTCATTTTTCCACATTATCTTCCTCTGAAGAATATTGAGTTTTGTTCTAGTAGACCATTAAACTGACAAATTACCTTCATCTTGTGAGGGTTTGATAGGTTGAACTTATTTTGCCCTGAGGCCTTAGTTATCATTCTTAGTCCTGGGATTCACCTTCCTAAGGCATGGTCCTCTAAGGGTTTCAATGAAAAGAACAAAGAATTTAATAAGCCTCTTTTACTTGCCTGGACCTGAATTCCAAACTTGTCTCTCCAGCACCAGGCACCTGCTAAAACCTCTGTTTGGCTCTTTTAAACTTCCAGCTGTTACTTTCCACTGGATCCCCTGGGGTCTGATTACATGCAAGAGGAAGCCAACAATTTGAGGGGAATTCGTGCAGATTTGGGGGCTCCTCACTCTGTCTCCCAATTTTCTGAAATATCCTTCCTTAATCTTTAATTACTCTGACAACCCCACACTCTGCTTTGTGACTCCTAAGTCCCATCCATCTACCTTTTCCTAACTGAGCTCTATCCCTCATGTACTTTACAAGATGAGGAGTACCCTCAAGGAAAAGCAATTCAAATGTGGATCTTGGGGCCCCTGTATGGCTCAGTCGGTTAAGCATCCAACTCTTGATTTCAGCTCAGGTCATGATCTCAGGATCTTGAGATCGAGCCCCTCATCGGTTTCTGTGCTCAGCAGGGAGTCTGCTTGAGATTCTCTCTCTCCCTCTGCCCCTGACCCCTGCACTCGTGCTCTCTCTCTCTCCCTCTCTGCCTCTAAAATAAATAAATAAATCTTTTAAAAAGTAAACAAATATATGTGGATCTTATGTAGTGTTTTCCTCTTTATTTCAAGGATCACTCAATTTCTGCATATTTTCAGCCATTCCCCATGGGTTCAAATAGTTATTTGAATTCTGATTTTATAATTATTTATACTTCTTTTTAGTCTAAATCGTTATGACCAGATGATATTTCAGTGAAAGCTACTCTGCTAGTAACCAGAAGTAAATACCCCTTATTATAAATAAATTAATTAATTAACTAATTAATAATAAAAATAAATTCTCTGGTCTTTCTAGGCAGAACTGAACTTTCCTGAAAAGTACCTGTGATAATGTAAGATGACTTAAAGCAAGTGATAGCTGCATTGCGGATCCAGGACCTGTTAGCCACTGTTCCAGGCACTTTATCCCCCCCAACTTATGGATGAGAAAGACGTGCAGAGAGGTTAAGAAACATACCCAAGTTTATGTGGGTAGTCAGTAGGAAAACCAGGACTCCAGCCCACATGGCCCGATGTCATTGGTGGTTGTCTTTTTTTTTTTTTTTGAAGATTTTATTTATTTATTTGACAGAGAGAGATCACAAGTAGGCAGAGAGGCAGGCAGAGAGAGAGGGGGAGGCAGGCTCCCTGCTGAGCAGAGATCCTGATGCGGGGCTGGATCCCAGGACCCTGAGATCATGACCTGAGCCGAAGGCAGAGGCTTTAACCCACTGAGCCACCCAGGCGCCCCCCCCCGCCCCCCCCGCCCCCCCCCACCCCAAGTCATTGGTGGTTGTCTTAGTAGTCACTGCATGGTGGCGCTATTCAAATGTGGGCTGCTTTCCAGTGTGGCCTTTCCTTGATGGAGACAGTTTAGAGGGGATTTAAGCTTGTAGCAGGGGACTGAACCAAATACACTTTATGGTTCTTTTAAACCAATGAATCCATTATCCTATAAAAATTATAATCTCCAATCCACCAAAAATATTTTCACGTCAGAAAAAATTATTTTCCCGCAGTCAGAAAACCAGAAAATGTCCATATAAGATGGTATTTCCATGTATACTCAGCTCTCGCAGAATCGTTTCTCTTTTCTCGACTTCAGAATTTGACTTACAGCACCTGGAGCAGAACTGCAGATTGTGGTTTTGCCCGAACTGCCGCGGTGTTCGTTGTATATTGTGTTCATTTCCAATGCAATGCTGAGATTGATAAAGCAACTTACTTCAAGCAATTCAAAGCATCAACCTTTGAAGTTCTGAAAAATAGCCGTTTTGGTGTATTTTCCCATGCAACCCTAAATGCACTGGAAAAGTATTTTTTACCAATTAAATTGCTCTAAGAGAAAAAGCCACATTTAAGTTTTTTTTCCTGAAACTGTTTCTAAGATCAATAAAAATATCCCTTTTCCTGATACCTGTCTTTTGCTACATGCCTCCCAAATTGTTTTAAACGGACAAATCAGAAGTGGATATTATTTTGCAAAAAAAAAAAAAGAAAAGAAAGAAAGAAAAGTAAAGAAAAAAAGAAAAGAAAAATTCTTGAAAGCCTGCAAAATATAACCCTTGGAAGTCTATGGTCCTTGAGATGATCTATGAAATGGGCTGCATTTCACCGTAGGCTGCCGTCGAAGAAACAGTTCATTTAGAATATAATCTCATGAGTCCCCACAGGAAAAACTGTTCTCCGGAATTAGTACTGGGAATAGCAGGGCTTCCAAGTACAAGGTCTGTTTTGCCCTTACAACACTGTTGATGTTGTAATCAACATCACTGGCTTGTCCATGCATGCTGCTGGAAAGCACGCAGCCACATCTGTGGCTGACCCTAGTGAGTGGAAAGGTCACTAATACCATCTTTTTTTTCTCAAAAAATTAATTCAACTTCTGGCTGCATCATAAATAAGATGATATTTGTGTTCTACCTTTATTTGTTTTCTTTGCCTCCATTTTCTTATCTGGTTTTAACTAATCTTAGCTTTGTATTGCATACATACTTACAAGCTCTCTTCCATCCTCTCTGAGCAGTTCTGAAGATAACTGACTAAATGATTAGGATTTGATGACCATAGGTTTCAAAATAAAGACCAGTGAACTGTAAATGAAAGCTGAGAGAGGCAGATGAAAACCTGAAAACGATGTCACAAATTATATGGAAATGGTTAATAGCCTGGACATTGAGGGATCTTGGAAGTTGATAATAAAAACAACAACAAAAGAGATGGACATACAAGTAAAAAGCTGAGTAAAGGATTTGAAGAGGCATGAAAGTAGGAAAAAAAAATGTGATGAGCAAACAACAAATGTAAGAACCATTCAACTTCAGTTGTTTTCAAAGAAATGTGAGTCGAAATTTAATGAGGAACTTCCATTAAAAAATAGGGAAATAAATTAATTGGTTTTCTTACAATCCACCTACCTTGCTCCCTGACCTTGAGGACAGGGCTGGGCAGACGTGCATATACGCATGCGTGAAATAGAGAGGGTCCCACGTGAGCGTGTGTGTGTGGGGGGGTACGTGGAGGCACCAGGGGGCAGCAGGAAAGACAGGTCTGAGGTAGGGAAGGTGCCTAGGCTGAATCTGGGATGAAGAGCTGCTGTCATTAGATGTGACTCTTTTTGAAGGAAGGCAGTAAGTGGTATTCTTCATGTATAGTCTTCGGCACATAGTGCACAATAAATGTTTTCTAAAGGAAAAGAGTGAGAAAGGACATTCTTGCCAAAAAGCAAGTCACAAAATAGTGAATAAAATCCATCAAACGAACAAATAAGTGCATGAACAAATGAGCTAAGTTTTTCAGGGAAATGCTAGTGTATCTACGAAGGAGATTTTTTTTATTTTTCTTAAAGATTTTATTTATTTATTTGGCAGAGAGAGACAGCACACAAGCAGGAGGAGCAGCAGGCAGAGGAAGAGGGAGAGGCAAGCTACCTGCTGAGGAGGGAGCCTGATGCAAGGCTTAATCCCAGAACCCCGGGATCACGACCTGGGGCCCAAGGCAGACACTTAACTGACTGAGCCACCCAGGTGCCCCTAAGAAGGAAATTTAAATGATCAGCCTCCAAAGGGCAAAACAAAGATTTGATAATTTTTTTTTCCTTCCTATGGATCATTACCATATACTTCATTATTAGGAAGTAGAACTTTGGACAATACCTTTGGAGCTAATTACATCCTGATTTTTCTAACTGTATCTCATCCAGACGACCAGGTCTAAACACTCCCAATTCGGGCATTTTCCCAACCAATATGCTCTGGAAAGGCATCTGTGCTGCACCTCAGGAAATATGGATAGTTGCCTCAAATCTCAATACTTTTCAGTCTAAGATTGTGAAAACACTGGCTACGAGGGAAGACAATTAGATATGCTGTAGGACATATGTTTAAACATTAACGTTGATTGTTTCGCGGCAGTGGATTTCTGGTAACTTTTATTTTCTATTTTGTACTTTTCAATATTTCACAAATTCCTACATTAGTTCTAAATTGGTTTTGCAATGATGAGAAGAGAAATCAGTTCAAGTTATTCCTGTGAATCTTGTGGGGGAGAATTAAATTAGGACAGTTGTGAAACTCTTGGAAAATCTCCAAATTATTTAGAAATCTACTGGGTTTTCTTTCACACCGTGTACAGTTTTAAGGGAGGGCTCAAGTTGATTTGCACTCAGGCAGAATGTGGTTGTTAGACCTGTTTTATTCTAAGTTATGAAATACAAAAACGTATACATGTTTCATAAATATAAAACAGGACCAAAGGCTCTTTAGTGGCAATTAATTTTGTATTGTTTCCAAAGCTCCAGTTGAAAATGTCCTTGTTGTAATAAAATTCCTATGCCTTTTAACCCAGCGTTTTAACAAATGAATTTAATTATGAAAAAAATTGCTGTCATTAAAGCCTTCCCTTAATCATGCCTGTATTTATGACAAAAAAAAGTCTCTTTCTATGGAAATTCCAGTGTCAGGGTCACATCTCCTAAAGCTCTACTGAAGTGTAAAGCAAAAATAGGAAACAAGTCTTCAGTAAAGAGAAACTTCTTCCTCAATGTATTTTTAAAAACATTGAAATTGTGGATTGTAAATGGATTTTACAAATGAACCTCACTTTGCACAACAAGCAGTCATGTAAAAAGTTCTGCATATATCTAATTTTGGAAAATCAAATAATTTAAAGTATAACTAGGGAACTTACCATTGGCCAGCATTGCACAGGGGATCTGCCTCGATTTAATTAAACATATATTGAGGCTCTACTATTCTACATTAAAAATGAATATTTTCATAGATTGAGTTTTCCAAAATCGAGCACATATATGATTTGACATTCGTTTCAAAATGATTTTTGGTTGTCATTAAAATCCCAAATAATAGAACCAGATGTGAACTACAGTTGTGTAATGAGACCAGAGTCACAGCCCATATTTAATAGTCACTTACCGATAGGTGAGCCAATAACCACACAAAGCACGCGGGCCAACAAGATGAAGAAGGTAAATGAGGTACTTGCTTTTAACTTATGAACTAGCTCGTGTATACAAAAAGTAGGGACTGATAAAACAAACCCCCAGCTTAAAAAAGATAATTTTACAAGTAAAATGAAACTTCTTGGGCCTTCTTGTTAGATCTCATTCCCCCTCCTTCATCCAAGAGATGACTCCAAACCTGAACTTGGGCTTGCCGATGAACCTGCATTCAAAAATGTTTTTAGTACATATTTACACAACCATAAATACTCTATATTAGGTCATTTCCCTGTTTTAATAACTTTTATATAAATGGTGTCTTCATATATATTTTCTGCAACACTTCACTTTTCTCTTTTTGCTCAACTTACCTTTGAAGTGTATCCAGATAAATACGTCTCTTTGATTCATTTACAACTATCCTGCAGTAGTCTGTTACACATTGATTTCTAACGTCTGTATATTTTCTACTGCATGACGATACGGTCATTTGATTTATCTATGGATAAATAGATATCCCTCTATCTATGGATAAATAATCCATAGATAGATGGATTAATAGAATATCTCTCCACCTGAGGGATATTAGGTAGGTTTGTTTTTTTGTATTTTGGGGGTTTTGGTTTTTGCTATTGTAATCAATGCATCAGTGAACATTTTTGCACAAGTTTCCTTAGGCATGTGGGCAAAGCTTCTGTGGGGGATATACCACAAACATTTCAAGTATGGGAGAATGAGAAAAGCTGCTTCAACAGTGGGCTTCCTGGTCCACTGTTTTCTCCCCCAATCCACCACTACGGGCTTGTCCAATCCTGTGCACACAGATAATATTAATTAATATTTAATTTAATTATTTAATATTTAATTATTAAATTATATATAATTAAATTATATATTATAAATTATATATTAATTATATATAATTAATTATATTAATTATATTAATTAATTATATTATATATAATATAATATATAATTATATTATTTAATTATATTATTATATAATTATATTATTATTTAATTAATAAATATAATTTATTTAATTTAATTTAATTATTTAATATTAATAATTTAATATTAAATTATTAAAATTTACGTTTCCATAGATTGCAGTTAGCCTTGATATTTCACTTAGGTTTCCAGGCTTTATGGACACCTCATACATTCCTTAGCAAACAACAAAGTATCCAGTCCCAAGCTAAATGAAAGCCGAAGGATTGTGGGGCGGGCTCACACACTTACAACACGCTTGAGTTAAGGTTATAAGCCTGCACTGTGAAAATACAACAACACAAACCTCTGCGCTGAAGGGCGCTATTAAGAGCCAAATGAGCAGCACACCAGCCAGTTCCCAAGGAGTTCTGGGAGCTCGACGCTCTGCCATTTGAATTAGGATGGAGAGATTCATATAATGCGCAGAAGGAGAAGGAAGAGCAATGCAGACTACAGACAGAAACCAAGTTTCTAGTACTCTCCAGAAATGTGCCATTTTCCCCTGCAACTCAATGACGGAGAACAAGTCAGCCGGGGTGGGGAACGTGTAAAGCGCCTACACGCGAAGTGAACCGAGACTACCGCATGTGAGCCTCTGAATAGCTGGCAGGTGGTCAATTTCTAAAGCAATTTCTTGGAGATTGATATGGAGAAAGATATGGGAAGCTCTGGGGTTTTATTACCCATCACTTAGCTGCTGGCACTGGCTCCTATTCTCTCGCTGCCTGCTTCCCTCCCCTCTCTTTCTGCTTTCCTTCTTCTTCCCCTTTCAGTTTGCGTCCTGTCATTCTCTGTTATAACTAAAATAGAAAACATTGCAGGTGTCTGCTGTAAAGCATTTGCAGATACTGTATATTACATGAAAAAATAAGAAGCTGCAAATTGCGTAATTGGGTTTAAAAAAAAACAAACAAAAACCTGAAAGACATTTCTGGAAATAAACACATCTTTCATCCTGGTAGGTTTGAATTTGCTTTTTGTTTGTACTTCAGCCGCTTTGCTCACCGTTTCCTCACTGCCTTGTACAGAAAGTTTCAGCATTAACTAGTGAGTGTTCCTATTTTAGAAGAGATGGGGAAATTTCTGGAATCATGGCTTAAAATGGGGCAACTGTGTCTATAGGGTGTGGTGCAGTTTTAGGCCGTGTTTCTCTCAGTCAAAACAATGCCTAAGAATAACAGCAGCTATAAGTGACTAAAAGTGGAGAAGAAGTAAAAATTTGTTGAAATATTATCTGTGATAGTTGGAAGGCATCCACCATCCCCAGAGGAAACAAGTATATTGGCATGGATAACAGTGGGGACCCCACTTCACCCCCCCAATACTGCCGCCCTGTTTTCTTGGGGGCATCCACTCAGGTCTGCACGTCATTTAAAAAAATCTGCTCCTATGGCAGAAAATAGGTGTTCCAATTTTAGCTTGAGGCTCAGCTATGTCTTCCTTTTCCTTGACTTTCAAATTTCCCAGAGCAGTGGGGTGGGCGCAACAGCTGGGGAAGCCAGGGTAGCAATGAAGAGTTCAAATTCTCCAGTCAGACAGAACTAGATTTAAATCTTGGTTCTACCTCTAACTGTGATCATTAGGCAAAGTATTTGCCTTATCCTTTTGTTTCCTTATCAGTAACATGGGGTCAGTCATTCTATGTGCATCATGGTCTTAATTCTTGTGAGGACAGAAGGAGACAATGCATATGAAGTATATAATAATACAGTGTCTAGCACGGTAAATGCTCCAGAAGGGTTAGGCAGTAATGGTAGTGGTAGCGATGGTGGACGTAGTGGTGATACCTTCCCTTCCCCTCCTTTTATACCCCCATAGTGCCATCTTGCCTGGTCACATCCATCCATCCATCTATCCATCCATCCATCCAAGAAGTGTTATAGACCTCTGCTATGTGCCAGGCATTATTCTAGGGTTCTATAAAACAGTACATGCCTTTATATCCACTAATATTTAAAATAAATAAAAATGAAAAGCACCCAGTTAGTAAAAACTTCCTCGTGAAAGGCATGCATATACAGTCCTTGGAAATTAATATTAAGTTGAAGTGAACGGCCTTGGTTACTACTAGTGATGCTATAGTTCCATACCTATATTAAATGTGTAGGTAATTTGTTGTGCTTTTTTGCCCCTTGTGGCTAAACTTCCCATAAGTTAAACTTTCCCTGTGAGAAACACAAAACCCTTGAAAGCATTCTCTCTCGCACAAGAGAAATTGATAAACTCCACTCTCTGGCCAGAGGATTTGGTGTGGAGCCCTCACCACATAAGAGCCGTCACTATCCTAATGGCTTTTCTGCAAGACCCAAACTTCATTTCATACGAAGGTATAGTCATCAGGCAATTTCTTTTTCTGAATTCAATGGAAAGTATTTTGTTCTTTTTGCTTTCTCTTTTACTGCAGCATAGTTTCCTACTGGAGGCCACGAGCACCGTCCTCCCAGTTACAGCTATCAAAAGTTCTTCAGACATCGCCTCATATTCCCTGTGCCCAGTTGAGAACCACGTTTTTTTTTTTTTTTAAAGATTTTATTTATTTATTTGACAGAGAGAGAGTGATCACAAGTAGGCAGAGAGACAGGCAGAGAGAGAGGGGGAAGCAGGCTCCCTGCTAAGCAGAGAGCCCGATGTGGGGCTCGATCCCAGGACCCTGAGATCATGACCTGAGCTGAAGGCAGAGGCTTTAACCCACTGAGCCACCCAGGCGCCCCGAGAACCACGGTTTTAATCCAATCTTGTTCCATGGACACATCTAAACACAACCTACACATGAGCCATATAAACATGGGAATAGTTGCATGGGGCACACACGTATGTCTATGAATAGTTCTGTAAGACAGTTTTAATAGGCAGCAGCACTGCCATTTAATTCAGATACAATTTAAGACATCACCAAAACTACAATTTTTGAGGAAACTTAGCCTATGTAAGAAACCATTTTATTTTGCTTGTTGTAAGAAGACAATTTCCAAATGTACTCAAACCAAGAAAAACAGCATCAACTAAATCCTTTATAAGGTTAGTTAACCTGTAAAGAACGTTTAGGGAATAATCGACACTATCCAGTTGAAAAGGCTTCCTCCTGATACGATACAACCATTAGCAAGGTCAAAAAGTCTCTCAAGATTGAATATAGATGGCAGCGAGATATCAAATGGGACCTGAGAAAAAGCAGAAAGTTTTCATGAAATGCATCTTTTCAAACCGTTGGCTGAAGTTCTCAAACATACAAATACCAATTCCATATTATAGTTTTATGTGAAAGATAGTTAACTCTTGCCTAAGGCAAAATGCAAAGTTTCATATCTCTGCACCGCTGAAATGTCACACGTATCACTTTAGATCCTATTAAGATTCATAGATTAGCCTATAAAACAGCAGATATTTTAGAAATATGGACTATTTGCATCTCTACAATCACTGTATATGATTCTAAAGGTAGGACTTTGGCTCTGTTCCTAACAAAATGCTTTCCTCCATAGTAGGCTGCCCAGCTGACAAATCTCCCTGTCTTTGAGCTTCAGTCTTGCCACAGTGAAGCAAGTTATGTTTGGTGCTCACTCTCTCTGAAAGAGGCACTGGGTTACCGTGCTGAGAACTAGTGCAGTCAAAGTCACCTGAACAGAAGGAAAGATGGAAAATAAGACTGCCTTTATGATTACAGCACCGGTTATTTCATTGAGAGAGAAGTAGGAAGGAGAGAGTAGTAGTAAACAGGAAGGAACTTCCACGTTTCCTGGGGACCTACTTTATGCAGATCTAGATACTTTGGAAGATGAGCAAATGCCATGTAGAATGATGACAACAGATTAGATGCTTGTGGGCCTAAATTCTGGTAAGAAATTAGAAGACGAGTTTTATTAATTTCTTGTCAAATTGTTAAATGAATGTTTTATTCTTAAGAAAACATAGTGGGGAAAAAAAAAGAAAGAAAACATAGTGAACCTAAAAGTGGAGACTGGTTTTTATTTCTTTTTTTCACTTCGTTGGATTAAAACAGGACCAAAATATTCCAGTGCTTTCTACAACTTAACATAATAAAGAGGTGGAAAAAAATAATGTCCTCCTTTCTCACTTAATCCTGAAGTAATAAGTATTACCAGTTTGAGGAGCATCTTTCCAAGACTTTTAAAATCCTCTTATGAATGTATATTCATGTGGGTTTTTTCTTTTCCCTTTTTTTTAAAGATTTTTTTTTTTTTGACAGAGAGAGAGATCACAAGTAGGCAGAGAGGCAGGCAGAGGGAGAGGAGGAAGCAGGCTCCCCACTGAGCAGAGAGCCTGATGTGGGGCTCGATTCCAGGTCCCCGAGATCATGACCTGAGCTGAAGGCAGAGGCTTTAACCCACTGAGCCACCCAGGTGCCTTTCTTTTCCCTTTTTTCTTTCCTTTGTTTTTTGAAATAGGATAACTAGGTTTCCATTATTTGCTTTTTCAATTACCAATACGTAAGGGAATTCCCTCTTTAATCAATTCAGGGAGGTAGAGTAACTACATGGAGTTTAAGAGAGTGTGTTTTGGAGTGAGACTGTTTGGTTCAAATTCAGACCTCACCACATACCAGCTATGTGGGCTTGAGTAAAATATTTGATCTGTTTGAATTTTAACTTCACCATCCATAAAATAGAAATAATATCGTATTATAATTATTACAACATATTGTTGTTACAAGATGGAATGAGTTTATACATATAAAATACTCAGAACGTGCCTAGCACACAATGAACACATAACAAAGGCTATGCATTACTATCATTGTCGAACACATTCTTTTTAATGGCTACACAACAATGTGTGGGATGGCCGTGTCCTATTGTTCAATCACTCCTCATAAGGGTTGTTTCTAGTTTTTATACATGTTTGCTTATTCATACACATCCTTGGGTATAGATGCTTCTATTTCTGCACTGCTGATTCCCCAAGATGGTTTGGTTTAGTCAAAGGGTGTTTACATTTTACATTTTAACATTTCTTGCCAGATTACTTTCCAAATAAGTCATGGTAGTCAACACTTCAACACTTCCATATATTCAATCAATATAGATGTATGGATACCCAGTTGACCCAGATCTGTGTGTTGAAAAGACTGTTCTTTCCTCACTGCACTGCAAAGTCACCTTTGATATAAACCACGGGGCCGAATATGCATGGATCTCTTTCTGGACTGTATCTTGTTCCATCGGTCTGTATCTATATTTACTCCAATCCCACACTGTTATTACAGCTTTTTCATAAGACTTGATAACTAGAAGTGTAATTCCATTAGCTTTGTTCTTTTTTTGGATGGTTTTGGCTATTCCAGGTCTTTTGCATTTCTGTGTAAATTTCCTGATACTATGTAAATGATAGCTTTTCAAATCTGTCATTTTAAATTTTTTCCTGCTGTATAGAAAATAAAGTTTACATTTACATTCATATGCATATAGCAACTTTGCTAAATTCACTTAATCATTGTAGGAGTGTATCTGAAGACTATTTTGGATTTTCTATGTCTATAAATAATTAGAATTTTATTCCTTCCTTTCTCACACTTACACCTTTCTGTTTTCTTCCTTTACTTCACTGGCTAAGAATCCCCATGCAGTATTAAATAGAAATGATGACAGGATGTCATAAACATATAATTAATTGACTTTTCAATTCATGGAAAAGGGAAAGGCTTATTTAATGAATGGTACTGTAAAAGTGTCTACTACTAAAACTCATTCTTTACTTACATCCTCTACTATTTTTGTTAAATTTATCCCTAGGCATTTTATAGTTTTGTTATTATTTTGAATGTTTTAAAGTCTTAAAATTTCTATTTAAAATGACTATCCTTGGGGCACCTGGCTGGCTCAGTTGGTAGAGCATGTGAGTCTTGATCTCAGGGTTGTGAGCAGGGATTACTTAGAAATAAAATCTTTTTAAAAAATGGTTATTCTTAGCAGAAAGAAAGTTATTAATTTTTATATCAGCCACTTTAACAGAGTCTCTTAATCTAATAATTTTTAAAGTGCTTACATTTTGGTTTTGCAGTTATATCATTTACAAATAAATATAACTCTGTTTTTTCTTAGTATTTATGTTACTGATTTTATTCTTTTGCCTCATTGCAATAGCTAAAAATTTCAAAATAATATTGATTCCTAGAAGTGTTACAGAGTCCTGTTTCTCCTAAAACTTCTACTTAAATTAGGAATAGAAGGAAACCACCTAAACATGTTCCAGGTAATTTATGAAATTTTATTTTATCAAACAGTAAAGTTAAAAAGCCATTGTCATCAAAAACACAGAGTCCAGTTTTTAAAAATGTTGAATTAGGTGAAAATGTGAAATTTATCTCACACCTAGAGTACATCAATGCTATAAACATTAAAAGAATCTGAATGAGCTTTAGGAAGTCAGAGTTATATCTTTTTCCCAGAGAATTAAAGATTTTACAAATCAGAATTTATAAGATTTCAAATAAAATGATAGAGTTAAAAGGTAAAGTATTTCTTTAGACTTGTTTCTTGATTTGCACCTGCTCAATCTTGATATCTTTACATTCACAGTAAGCCCACATAATGTTTTATAATGTGAATACACCCATGAGGCTCAGAGACTTTTTTGTAACGACTGATTTATTTATCTGAGGATGGGGAGGAGTAGAGGGAGGAGAGAATCTCAAGCAGACTCCCCGTTGAGCAGAGCCTGACCTGGGGCTCAGTCTCTGGACCCTGAAATTATGACCTGAGCCAAAGTCAAGAGTCAGTTGCTTAATCCACTGGGCCACCCAGGCACCCCAAGGCTCAGAGACTTTCACTGACTTACCCAAACTCCCTCAGCTAGTACCTATCAGAGCCAGGACCTGTCCTCCTGGATCCTCAGAACACATTCCTAACCACTCTGCTGCACGGCCTCTCCCCTGCAGCCCAACTGTCCTCTGAGCTCCCCCACCCACCAACGTGCGGCCACCCCAGAAAGCCCCTGCTCCCTGCAGCCTCTTTCCCACTCCCGCCTGACTGCAGTCTCCTGCTCCCTCCCACGGGCTCTGTGCTGCTCTGGACCCTTTTCCAGTTTTGATATTTGGAAATTTCATGGAAGGTTCTAGGGCTTCCATATGGAATTTCTCAAGTAAAGTTAAGCTTAGGTGAAATTACTGAATTTTCTTTTCTTTTCTTTTCTTTTTTTTTGCCATTTACTAGAGAAAGGATTGGCAATCCTATAATCATAGGGGAGTCTTTTATGTCTTTTGTAAGTAGCTTTGAGTCCGAATTGTCCTGGATAAGGTACCAAGGAGTCTTGGTTCCTTTTCGTGGATCAAGAAAGGCTTTGTGGAGAGAAAGGAAGAAAACAGCCTGGCAGGTGGGCAGACTATAAATTAGTTCAAGTAGGTTATGCTTTAAGGGGCAATATTAGAGAAACGGAGATGGTTTTGCAAGGAAAGGATAGAGTTTGGAAATAAGAGGAAAAGAAAAAAAAGGTAATCAAGTTGGGGTGCATCAAAGGGGTTCACTGCCAAGACTTGAGCTTGTCTAGGGGAGTTCTGAACATCACTGGAGAGTTAAAGGTTATTTGCCAATGCTATATTTTATATGAATTTCTCCATGAAAACTAGATTCTATCATAATGAAAGATTTTATTACTTTTGTTCTTTTGTTCTAATAGCTTTCCTTGGCTGAAAGAGAAATTATATAGTCTTTAAAGTATCTATGGTTTTTCTCAATCCAGTGAGTTTTTATTGAGCACCTACATTGCGAACTCTTCTTGCTTCTCTCTCAGCACAGTGTCAGTTGCCTTTTTGTTGATTCTACGTGTTAATGGCCAAGAAGAAAGGGAGGGAGAACACCAAATTCCCACTACTCAGTCAGGTTTGCCTACTCTTATAATTGGTAAGTGGGTTATCAAAAACTGTGGGCTTTGTGATACAGATGGATTTAACTTTGCCTCCTTTCAAGAACTTTCAAACACAGAGCACCAGAGCCATGGGTGGGGGGGAGGTTTAAAAGCCTCAAGGTAGGAAAACAAATGCTATTTTCATCCAGCATTCTCACATGTAAGTTTCTGTACCATGTTATAGTTCTACCTCAATACATCCCCTGAGTCTTCGAAGTTAATAATTTATTGTTGTTTTTTTCAGACGGGAAAAACATGCATTCCAAAGTAGGAAGGATAATATGATACTGTTTACTTAAGAATCAATATTGTAGGGGCGCCTGGGTGGCTCAGTGGGTTAAAGCTCTGCCTTCAGCTCAAGTCATGATCTCAGGGTCCTGGGATCAAGCCCCGCATCGGGCTCTCTGCTCAGCAGGGACCCTGCTTCCCTTTCTCTTTCTGCCTGCCTCTCTGCCTACTTGTGATCTCTCTCTCTCTCTGTCAAATAAATAAATAAATAAATCTTAAAAAAAAAAAAAAAGAATCAATATTATGAACCACTGGTGACCCATCGATTGGAGTTCTAGATGAGAGGGAACTAGAGAGATTTGCTTTCACTGTACTTTATATGATCAAGAGAATCCTACCACTGACAGTAATAGATACTATCTCCCCAATCTAACAGAAATAGCACCCAAGTCTTAAGAAGGTGAGAAGGGCTTGTATACAACTCTACCAGACCACAGGAAATTTTGCACTTTGCTGAGAACACAATTATCTTTTCCATCACTCTAATGTTGTGTAATAAAACTTTAAATATGACAGAAGAAGTGTTCTTTTTTAAACATAATAGGAGGTCAAAGGGTCACTCTGGTAAGATGGTAGAAATCTTTTAAAATTAAATTTTAAAGAAATAACATTATTATAAAGACATCTTGCAGAGAGCAAGAAAATTAGAAATTAAAGATGGGATATGGGAGAGAAAGCATTTGTACTGAGAATTGGTTCAAATATTATACTATCTAAAAATAGGATTAATTCTTCCTAAATCATCATCGTCACCACTGCTATGGTCACTTTGTCACCACTGAGCTTTGGCTGTGCATGGCATTTCCGTGAGCTCCTGAGCAGAGTTCCTTTTAATAAAGGACAATTCTTGTGCCGGCACATTGTCCCACATGCACAGGAAACTGAGTGTTTCAGTCAGGCCAGAAACCATTCAGCAACATTTAGGGGCCCTGTCTCTCTTTTTATATCTAAGTAGATGCCAAAAATGTTTTGAACAATGGCCTCTTTGTTGGACATGGAGAATGCCTCCCTAAGGGAAGATATATTGAGGGGGACTACATCCACTGGGTGTATGTTGAAAAATCAATTTTAGGATATGCTCATAGTTTATACTTGTGGTATAATAAAAAATAAGTAATTGGTCTTTGTCCCAGATTCTGGCATAAAGCTCCTAAAATCATTGGGAATTTTCCTTTGTCTGCTATGGCAGGGAAGGGGCCTGATAACTTCAGGATGGAGCTGGTCACCAGGAAAACCAACCATGTGATTGGATGGTTGGAATTTTCAGCCCCAGGCCCTGATTTCTGGGGAAAGGAGCAGGGCTGGAGATTGAGTTTGATCACAATGGCCAACCATTTAATCAATCAAACCCATCTAATGAAATCTTCATAGAAACCCCATAACCACAGGTTTCAAGGAACTCCTTGGTTGGTGAAGACACTGATGTGTTGGGAAGGTGGGGAACCCTGAGAGGGCATGGAAGCTCTGCCCCTTTCCACCTCCCATATCTTGCCCTTATACATCTCTTCTATTTGACTGTTCCTCAGTCATATCCTTTATAATAAACTAATCATTACAAGCAAAGTGCTTTCCTGAGTTCTGTGGGAGGTGGGGGGGTGGTGGTGAAATAGGTGATGGGGAATAAGGGTACATTTATCGTGACGAGCACAGCGTAATGTATAGAGTTGTTGAATTACCATATTGTACATTGGAAACTAATATAATACTGAATGTTATCTATACTGGAATTAAAATAAAAAATAAAATAAAATAAAATAAATACATATATAAAATTCATGGCATTCCTGAAAAATGCATATTTTGCCAGAAGTTATCAGTGTTCACTAAAATACACACTTGTCCCTCTACAATTCTCTATGTCCCTGCATATCAGGTTGAAGCCAATACGATATGAACAGAAATTATGCTAGTCGTTCCGTGCTGGCTCTTGGAAAGGGTTATCCTAATTTATTGCCTAAACTGGGACACTTTCTGAGCATAAAAGGGAAGTATATTAAGCATCTTCCAAATCAACAGGTACACATTGTGAGTGTTGCAGGCCAACTGAGATGCATGGTGGCCCTACTTAAAAGCATCCAGTAAAGTCCTCTAGCTCTCCTCTCCTGCAGTGGTGACCTTGGAGGCCACGAGGTCCAGACAGCATGGCTATAAGTAGAAGGAGAGTTGTCCCACCCTTGCTGAACTTTACATGAGAAAGAAAAGAACCTTTATTGCCATGGAGATTTGGGGTTTGTGGGCACAGCATAACCTACCCCATCCTGTCTAGACCACGTATGCTCTGGCAAGTGTGGCAAGTTTGTCCTCTCCTTATCATATGGGTTGGGGGGGGGGTGGCTGCCATCAGAGTGAGGGTTTAACTCCTCTTAAAGGTCAGGACTTTGAATCTCAGCAGCAAATTTAGAGGAAGAAATGCTGTAAGTGGGTACACTGAAGCTGGGCTCCCTCCTGAAGGGCTGTATCCAGTCTGCCTGTGGGCTTTTGACTGGGGCTATAGAAGTGAAAACCCCAGAGTTTGAACAATACTTGGCATTTCCTGATGGTTTTTTATGAAGGGAATCACTGGGCTTATAGTCCAGCAACTAAAAACAAGAGGCTCTTTTTTATTTTTCTTTTTTTTTAGATTTTTATTTATTTTAATTTTTTAAATTAATTTTTATTATGTTATAATTATTCATGGAACACTACATCAAAAACTAATGATGTACTGTATGATGACTAACATAACTTTTTTTTTTTTTTTTTACTTGAGAGAGGGGAAAGGGCCAGAAGGGGAGGGAGAAGCAGGATCCCCACTGAGCAGGGAGCCTGACTCTGGGCTCCATCCCAGGACCCCAGGATCATGACCTGAGCCAAAGGCAGACACTTAACCACTGAGCCACCCAGGCGTCCCAGGAAGAGACTCTTTTTTAGAACAAAGTCTCAAAAAAGAACATGAACTCAAGTTCATATTTTGTTCATGGGACTTTGTTGTTTAGAACTAAAGCATGAACAGGCTTTGTTCGTAGCTTCCACTTGCAGCAGCAAACTGGAGGGCAGACCTCCTGTGCGGGGAGTGGAAAGAAAAACTGCTCACACTGACTTCTTTATTCGTCTCAGCAAACACCGCAAGCTGCCTGCAAACCACTCTCACAATACGGCCAACACTGCCTGGCAATGTCTGATAGAAAGTCTAACAAAGTTTGCAATTTACAAAGGAATTTCACATAAATCCTTTCATGGAACTCTTTAGAATTTCTAACTTAAGCTATCAACCTTTGTGTGTCAATATTAATAAAAGGGTGCGCAGAGAAGGGGGCCAGAGGAAAACAATAGACAGGAGAAGGAGGAAGGATGGAAGGAGGTGGAGTGGAAATTCACCACTGAGCTTCCCTGAACATCTGTAGGCATTATGTCCCAGATACTGCATCAGGAACTTCGGAAGTTCTGTGGCCACAATAAAACGTGCCAATGTTCGTAAGAATTTTTTTGTTCATCCAGAAGTGTAGTCTAATAGCTCTCTCGGAATTACACAGAGTGAAAAAAATGACAACCCCCAAAGGGTTACATAGTGAATGGTTCCTTTTATGTAACATTCTTAAAATGACAAAATTATAGAAATGGAGAAGAGAGTAGTAATTGTCAGAAATCAGGGATAGCGGTAGGGGTCCTTGTAGTGACAAAATTGTTCTGTATCCTGACTATAAATGTCAGCGTCTTGGTTGTGATATCCTATCGTTGTGCAAGATGTTACCATTGGGGACAACTGGGTAAAGGGTACACAGGATCTCTCTGGATTATTTCTTATAATTGCAAGTGAATCTATAATGATCTCAAAACAAAAAGTTTAAAGAAAAGGATGGCTGAAAAAATAATAATACATCTATTAAGTCCCCATTTACTCTTTCGAAAATTAGGAAATATTTAGATAGGCCGAAAGCCACTAATGAAGGAAGTTTCTAATGGTCAGATGAACAAAGACTCATTTTACATTAAGGCAGGAAAAAATAAAGATGACCACAATGTATCGAATGCTTACCACTGGCTTTACACTGGCCGGTATGAAATGCATCGCATGCTTTTTCGAAGGTAATTCTCCATGAGGAGAACCTACAGACAAGGAACTGAAGCATAGCGAAGTAAAGTAACTTGCTCACAGCCATGCAATCAATAGATGGTGGAACCAAGAATTAAATCATGTTTTTATCCACTAAGATACATTGCTTCCAAATGTATCTGCCTTAGTAGAATCTAACAGCCCTGAGGCCTTTAAGCATTAATGACTTGTCCACAAGGGCAAAACTGGACAAGAGCTTGAAGCAAGTGCTCCTCCTACCATACTGGGCTCTCACAGGTGGTTGAGAAAAGAACATAATGGTATTAGCTGCCTGAGATACAGGCAGAGTAAGAGCAAAAATCCCGAATGGCTAGTGTCCTAAGTATTAACGAGGAAAATGGGTAAATTTACACCTGCTCCTTCTTGGTGGGTTTATTTTAATATAAAAACATTTGTGCAGAGAACTTCCAAAGCTTTCCAATTGACTCAGCTATATGAGGCAAAAGTCAATATCCTCCGAAAATGAAAATATAATCCCACTGCTAAGGGCAGTTTTTTAATCAAGACAAAAGGGTTCAGCAAAATGAATGAGGTAAATGAAACTAAGTGTTTATCTCAGTTTGTAACAAAATGGAAAGCAATAAACAGATTTGCTAATTATACCCCTGCCTTTCACCTCCCTTGAAGTTACCCAAAGTGACTAAGCTTCAGGAAGTCGTCCCTTTGGTTCAGAAATGCAGTTTTATCCTGAATGAGGCCAGCCTTGCCTGATCCAGCAGTACACATACTTCTTGCCACTCAGACAGCAAACACACAATATCAGGTTCATGATTATATTTTGGTTTAAATTATATCCAAAGTATCGTTATACCAGCAAATTGCATGTCTCACAAAAGTAGGACCAGTCCTTCGAGCACAGACAGCACAAAGGCTCTGGTTCCATGATGAGCGAGAGCATATTTCACCTTGACACTATTGCTGGCAAATCTCTGAGAGATGAGCATTTCGAAAACGCTATAAACAGCTTAGCCTTTTCTTAGCATTTTGAAGAGCACATTAATAGCCTGGCCTTTTCTTAAGGGCTTTCTTTTTCCCTTAGCCAAATTTGACAGCTAGAAGTGAACAGTGAGAGGATGGAATCAAAGTCAGGGCTATGTTTTAAAAGCAGTGTGGAACTGATGTCATCCGGCATTGTCTTCAAAAGAATATAAGAATATTAAGTGGATGTCTCATGAACTTACACACAAAGGATACTCTTCACTTGAGGACAGAATGATAATGTCTCAGAGAAGAAAGATGTAATTCAGATGTCCATAAAATCTATTCAGACAGCTCTTGGCTGGTATTAAAAAAAAAAAAAAAAAAGCAGAAGAAGAAGAAGAAAAAGAAAAGGAAATCTGCAACTCTCAACTCAACCAAAAGAAGTTATAGTTATTAGTAAAATTAATTTTTAAAGACTTAATAAAGACCTACTGTAGAATATGTGAAACCTTAAGCCCAGTGCTATAAATGACAGCTTAAAAGACAGTATGGTTATTGTTACCATTTGGAAAGTATTGTTAAAAAAAAAACAAGAGGCATAGGGTAATGTAATAAAATTAGCCAAAGGAAATTAAATAGCTTAGCATCACTAAGATTTAACAGCCCAAAAAACAAGTGAAGTGGGAGCTGTCCTACATAAATAGGGATACCTACAACCCCATCCACCACCCAGAAAAGCTGCATTCAGTCATTTCAAAGGGAGCTTTGAGAACGCACCTGGTTTATCTTCTGCCCTCTCCATAGAGACACACGGCAACTTCAGGACAGTTATCAAGCATATTGGGGGAGAGTTGCGGACTAATTTTAAAAACCGCCTGAGCAGGTTGCCAGGAGTAGCCTCTGCTCAGAATAGGAAGAGGCCAACAAATTGGAAGTGCTTTGCTGGATGTTGGGACAGATTGCATTTTCCCAAAATGAGTGGAACAATAGCTCCCGACCCCATGCCCTTCTTACAGTTTGACCTTGACACTCTGCCCCATCAAGAGGTGGAATCTGTGTTCAGCCTTGAATCTGGGTGGATGTGGGACTAGCAGGGATAAGTCATTATGTAGCTTAAAAAGCTGGACCATAAACATAAAGCTGCCTGGTTCTCTTGGGAGGCTCACTCTTGAAACCCAGATGCTATACTGTGCCGAGGCCCAACCGGCCACACGGAGGTCCCGTGTCACCTTCTGGCCCACAACCCACTCTGTGTCCCCAGCCCTCAGCCCCAAGCCAATAGTCAGCATGAAGCACCAAACCAAACGAGCCTTTAAGCCTTCAGGGATTCCAGCGCTCAGAATCTGAATCATCTCCAAACTGTGAGTCTTCCCAGCTGATGCTCCTGATACCATAGAATGAAGACAGATCTTTTCCAAATATTTATTAAAATGTGGGTCATTTTATGCCACTAAGTTTAGGGTGCTTTGTTATATAATAATAGTAAGTAGAGCAGAAGAAAATGGGACATACACGTGGCTAAAAGTGATGCAAGCAGTCATTCCTAGCACTGGAATTCCTGCAGCCTCTCCTTCGGGGAGGTACTCAGATGCTGTATGCTACACGTGTTTTCTACTATAGCCACTCCTCTGCTTACAAGGGCCTGACTCCAAGGGAACTCACATGGCTCTGAGATGATCATAATGTGTTGCTTAGGATGGTGCCAGGCACTATTCTAAGAATTTATGTGGATTAACTCACTTAATCCACACAACAAACCCATGAGCTAAGTAGTATTTTTTTTTTTTTTTTAAGTAGGCTCCACGTCCAGTGCAGAACCCAACTCAGGGCCTGAACTCACAATCCTGAGATTGAGACCTGAGCTGAAGCCAAGAGTCAAAACCTCAACCAACTGAGCCACCCAGGTGCCCCAAGGTAAGTATGATTTTTATTCCCATCCTACAAATAGGGAAACGGAGGCATGGAGGATAAACCACTTGCCCAAGGTCACACAACTTGCAACATCAGGGCTGGGCTGGGATTTGGAGCCAGGCAGTTTGGCTCCCAAGCCTGTCCACTAACGACCACTCATTCTCCCTCAGCCACCTATGGCTCAGTCCAGCCCCTCCCCCTGATGGCCCAGAGGGCCCAAACTGAAAAGGGGGGCCACTGCTGGCTTCGGTGTGATGATCAGGGCTAGAGCCCAGGCTCTGGACTCTGCCAGTCCCCGCTGAGACACTTACTAGCTTGTGACTTGGGGCAGATCTTTCAACCTGTTAATCTCTTTCTTTCCGTTTTTATGCCAAACAGTCACCCATTTTAAAACCACAACCATCACCTTCGTTAAGCATTAGCCTCATTCCTCCTTTCTAGACAGTCAGCCTCTCCAGGGCAAGGACTCTGTCCTTCTCACTGCGGATTCCTCCTTTGGGGCCGGCACGGTGCCACGTACCCAGCTGCGGCTTGCAGCTGAGCTCACGCTGGCTTGTTCTTTCTTTTTTATTTTTTTAAACTTCTGTCTTCATTTCTGTATCCAGGGCTTTGGGGATTTGTTCTGTTCTTTCCATCCCCATGAATAAAGCCATAAATCATGCCTTTACCACTGAACCTAGGGCTTGGGTTTTCTGCCTCGTCTTTCAAAGGTCTTCCTAATCAGAGGAAAAGGCTTTCACGGGCACCCTTGATCATGTTTATATCTACCTAAGGATTCTCTACTGCCTTCCAATCATTTTCCAAAGTAATTAAAACTCTGAACCATCGGCCACAGGAGCTTCTACTGACTTGATTTCTTACAGGGAACTATTGAACCCTTCTTAAAGGATATCACAGAGAATTTCTCACCTTCAGAACCATGTCAAGATAAGAGCAGAATATTAACTGAGATTATTACTGAGGAGGGGTGTCTGGCCCCCAGGCCTCTGTGTTACCCTGTACTGTAATTACTTCTGTATTTGTCTGTCTCCCCCCACCGAACCGAAGGCAGGGGCTCCGGCTATTTCTTCTGTACCCCAATGTCCAGTCCAATGGCTGGCAAAGAGGATGAACTTGCCAGATGTTTACTGTTCAGATGCATGGAGTTGATGAGCCCAAAGTCACTGGTAATGTCTGGGCTAGAACTGCAACCCAGGGGAATCTCTGGAAGATGCATCAAGAGCATTCGTTCATTTCACAAGCATTTATTAAAAACCTCTGTGAGAGCCAGCAGTGGGCAGGGCAATGAGCATAAAAATGTAATAAGATCCAGTCTTATTATATAAAACCCAATCTGCTCTCGTAGGGGAGACCAATCTGGAGGCACATCATTAGAATACATTTTGGTAAGAGCTAAGTACAGGGATCTAAACCATGGGCCTGAGAGGCAGTGATAACAAGAAGGCAGTCTGGGTTAGGTTAACTGATTAGGGTGGGTTATTTCTCATTTTTACATGATAACGGAGCAAAAGATAAGATGCTAGCATTGTGGCGTGATCCCCCAGCTGACAGCCGGGGTCATAAGGTCAAAAGGGGTCATAAGGTATAGGTGGTCACATGATAGAATCAATATGTCAGACATAAAATTAAAGATACTAATGACTAAACTAAGATAGGTTAATATATCTGTGACTCTGTGTCTCCCTCTATCTGTTCTTCTACCCTCTCCACACTTCTTATCCAAACCATCTTAAAGATAATAATTATTTTAGTGACCAGCCTGTGGTTGGTGTCAATATCTGACCATAAATACATCAAAAAATGACCATTTTAGGAATCAGAAATAAGAGAACATGTGTGCACTAAATTCAGCCATGTGAAAAGGGATGCACATGGATAATGTACATAATAATGTCATGGAAGTCCTTAGAACTTATCTGTCATTAAAGATATTTTTATGTTAAATTCAAGTTATTTTTAAGAAAATATATTGCATAATTAAACTATTTTATGTGCAGCTGGGGCTTGAGAAACAATGGCAGACATCAGGCCATCTTGGTGCTCTCTCAGAGTAGAAGGGAGGAGTTCTGGATCTATTATGAGGTAAATTCATGGCTGTGAAGCCTCTCGCATGCTCTCAGCTGCCTTGCTAGTATTCTCCTCCCACACTGGCCTCTATTGGCATTTTCCACTCCTGTGTCCAGGAAGGCAAGGGGGCTGGAGAAAACCCACAAGCCAAGGAACCTGGTGTCCCAACAAATGTATGATCTGTAAATCTCCATGTGGCCTTAGATCCTCTTATTTGTCCTTGCTCAGCTTCCTCGCTCAACATACCCAACGACTGTGAATACTCGAGACCTTCCTTTCTCTTGGAAGACCATGCCCTTGACCCCCCACCTTGCGCCACAGCAGGTAAACTTGCCTCCACTTCATGGAGTAAGTGAAAACCTCTGGATGTGAACTGCCCCAGCTTCTCCCACCCTTTTCTTCCACACTCACTCACGCCCTCTCCCACCGCCATCTGTTACCCCAAGACATGGAGAAAGAGGTGTCTTTCCTCTGTTCCCAGTCAGCTCTCTTGCTTGCGCTGTCAATGTCTTTGTGTTCCCACCCCCTTTCCAAAGGCCCTCCTCCATTGTCTGTCCTTTTCTCTTCAAAGAGGCAACCTCCACCCCTCTTAGCTCTTTTCCCTCATCACAGCTCCCATCCTAGCGCCCTCCTGACCAGCTCCCCCCAGCTATTCCTCTACCCCTGCAGAATTCTCATCCAAACCTTCCTGAAGATTCATCTATACCTGCAACTTTCACTCAGTCACTCCTCAATTCCCTGTAGCATCTGCTCCCTATTCTAATGAAACATTCGCTGGGTATAATTTAAAGATGCAGATCCCAGACTGAAGCTGAACTGTCTTTGATTCCTGCCTCCTCCACTTACAAGGTGGGAGATCCTGAACATGCTGCTTAATTTCTTCATTTCTAATGTGGGGATAATAATAATGACCAACTTTACAGAGTTCTTGCCATATTCAATGAGATACCATATTTAAAACACTGAGCAGTGTCTGCACATGCCAGGTGCTCAGTAAAAATTATCACTAGCAGTAGCATTTGCATTAATGATTATTATCTTTATTATTTGTCAGGTACTATGCTAGGTCTAGCTAGAAATCCTGAACTAAAAGAAATATTACCAAATTCATGTAGCCAAGAAAAACTAGTTTGCAATATTCTTATACATGGGGGCTTATCTCTTGGCTTAGAATCACCTTTTCCACCTTTGAACCGGGCTCTGCTCCTAGGAATTTCCTTCCATACTGATTCTGTATGACTCTGGTCAGTTTGGTTCACACACACACACACACACACACACACACACACACACAGTAAATTTATTTGTATCATGTGAACCAATAGGAAAATATTTAATTTAGCTGAACACAGGGCCTTTAACTTCTGCTGCTTTTGCAGCAACAAAAGTATCTACACACCAATGTTCTGTGTGCAGTTGGAAGTCAATAATTACTGATGAGCAGATAGTTGTATATAATGACTCAGTCCTCCTCGTGGTCAGTCACCGCAAGAACAGAAAGCATATTTTTAGCATTCACGATTGAATCCTACCTGACAACCTGGAAACTGCAATAATTTGAATCTATATAGGGAAGGAAAGGATTACTTTGTTGTTAGTACTCCAGAAATGAACCCTAACGGTCATTTATCCCTTGTGATTATTCACTAAGAAGTTTAGCACACAGCACTCATTTCCTTCCTCTATCTTCTTGCTATTCTCAGTTTTTCTGATCAGGCTGTGCATGGCAATATTTGTTTTAATTAGGAAGACGCAGTACAGGCAAAAGCGATTATAACAGGTATGTTCAGCAAGGAACCAAACTGCACAGTGAGATCTCATCTCAGTGGCAAAAACAGCTTCACTAAGGCATGTCATTTTGTTTGTCTAACAATTTGCTTTTTGGAACAGGCTTGGAAATTCCCATGCCCCATCCCAGCACTACTAGGTAAGGCTTGCTTTCAAGGGAGGTAGCGGTATGGGGTTCAACTGGGGGGCTCCTTCTCTTGGACTGGTGGAGCCTTTCACTGCAGGGATCACAGGTCAGGATCCAGCACGCTGACCTACTGTCTCTAGGATTCAACAGGGTTTACATCACAAAGAAAATGCTTCCTGGTTCTTTCTCTTCTTAAGATTTTTTTTTTTTTTAAAGTAATCTTCATACCCAATGCGGGGCTAGAACTCACAACCCTGAGATCAAGAGTTGCACACTCCACCAACTGAGCCAGCCAGGCACCCTATCTTTCTCTATCTTTAACACTGTTCCTCTCCTTTTCTATCAATATTTCAAAACAAATTTGGATCCTAAAAATCTCTTTGAAATTAGCTGACTAGGGGATTAAGAATTCACACGTGGAAGGCAGGACCACAGTAGGGATGATGATGATGCCTAAAACAGCTAATAATTACCAAACGTTTATTTGTGCGAGGCCCTATTCCAAATACTTAACATGTATTTAGTCCTTTAGTCCTCACAGCTGTGAAGAGTTGGCATTATTAGCCGCACTTTACATTTGAGAAAGCTGAAGCTCAGGGAAATTAAATAACTTGCCTGTGGTTGTACAACTAGTAAGATTCAAGGCTAGGATTCCAACCTAGTTCTGTCAGATGCCCGAGCCCATTAGTGCTATATATCATGTGTCTTAAAATAGCAACTCCTTCTTCTGTGACCTATCTTTAACCATAGTTTGTATGAAATTAGATTAAACTTGATTTTTATTATGTCTCCCATGGTAAACCTATGTATTTCTATAATACAAAATTAGGTTCCCCATTTAAAAAATAGGAAAAGGACATGAATGGCCAAATAAAAAAAATTAAGTCAAATATTAAATTTCAGATACTTAAAACTAAAGAGAGTTTGATTCAATTCAAGAAAGAGTAACCAAGTGATACACTGTACTAGGCACTTTAAAGTATTCAAAAATTAAGATAAGTACTGCTCCTGATCCAAGAAGCTAATGATCTAGTGGGAGAAACACAGTGTAATATTTGAGTTCTTACTTCCAATGTTATCTCCTAAGAGAGGTCTTCCCAGACCTCCCTATCTAATCTCTTGCCCCCATTCCCTGTCACCTTCTATCACAGGGGCTAGCAAACTTTTTTCATATAAAGGGCCAGAAAATAAATAACTTAGCCTTTCTGGGCTATATAGTCTCTGTCGAAACTACCCAACTCCGCTGCTATACCTCATAGCAGCTAGAGATCACAAATAAACAAACAAGCATGCTGTATTCCAATAAAACTTTATTTACAAAATGGCCAGTAGGCCAGATGGAGTTCATAGGCTGTAGTTTGCTGACCAGAACCTCCTCTAACATATAACTCTGTTTTCTCTTTCATATTACTTAACAAAGTCTGAAATTATCCTGCTTAGTGATTTATTACTATTATTTGCTGTTTCCCTCCACAAAAATGGCGGCTCCAAGAGAGCAAGGTCTTTGTTGCCTGTTTATAGTTGGCTCTCCAGGGACTTAGAAAGGGCTTCCTGACACATGCACAGCTCACTCTAAAGATTTGTGGGTTGACTAAATGAGTGAGTACTATTTCACAAAAGGAGAAACACTGATTGCCAACAGACATATAAACTATATTTGGCCAGATTATTAATAAATATGAAATAACTGAAAATGACTTTTTTTTCACTTATCATGCCTAGAATGGTTAGCAAAAGGGAAGGAGGAAGACAAGGAAGAGAGAGAAAAGAAGAGGAAAGGGAAGAGAGAGGTGAAGTAGGGGAGGAGAGCCAATGAGAGAGTGTAGATCCTGGGAGAATTGAAAGCAGCCCCTGTACACCCATGTTCATAGCAGCATTATTTACAACAGCAAAAAGGGAAAAACGACTCAAATAACTACCTACAAAAGAATGGATAAACAAACGTGGTACATCCACAGAATGGAATATTATCAAGCCTTAAGAAGGGATGAAGGAGTAATACGTGCTACAAGGATGAGCTTTGAAAACACTGAACTAAGTGGAATAAGCCGCACAGGCTGAGAATGTATGACTCCACTTACGTTCAGGTATCTAGAATGGGCAAATAGTACAATAGAAGCAGAAAGTAGAATGGAAGTTACCAGGAGCTCGTGGAAGAGGGAATGGGGAGTTATTATTTACTGGGCACAAAGTTTCTGTTTAGAATGGTGAGAAATTCTGGAGATGGCTGGTGGAGACAGTTGCACGGCATTGTGCACGTACTTAATACCACTGCAGTGTATACTTAGAAATGGTTAAAAGTGTAAATTTTATATTATGCATATCTTACCATAATAAACAAGTATATACACTTTTTTACTCCAAAAATGTACTCCTAAGAAATAACTCTGAGGAGATAATACAGAAGGGTGAAATATGTATATGCTAGAATCCATCAACCTCAAGATCCACGAATAAAAATCTAGTTGTCTAAGTAGAGCCTGACAACAAATATACAAAAGAGACTATTATGCAGGCATTAAACATGACGAAGTAGACTTTTCACATAAAAGTATCTCCATAACACTATTGTTAAATAAAAAAGCAAGCTACAGAATGCATGTACAGTATAATTCCATTGATGTAAAAATTCTAAAGTTTATTTATATGCGGAAAAAATTTGAGATATTCTCCAAAATGCTCATAGTTGGTTGGTTATACTCTGAATAGTAGAGTTGAGATGATTTTAAAATTATCCTCTTCATAATTTTCTGTACTTGATTTTTTAACAAAGAATATTTTTAACCAAAATAACATGCTATTATAAACTCCTGTTTATCACTTTTTCACATTAATTAAGGAGGGTTAGGCCCTTGATACTTTCATAATAGATGTTTTCTGTATTTCTGTTTCTATAGCAACAATAATACTTGTGAGAGAATCAGATACATTTTCAAAAAGATACGTACCTCGGACAATGGTATTACATCTCCATCCGTCAAAAATAGATTTATTATTTCAGAGCAACATTCAATAATCATGTTCTAGAAATAAGAAGACAATAAAGTGAGGTTGAACTTACTGGTAAACTACTAGATATTTTAGTTATAAACTATTTCATTTGTCTTTTCTTGCATTACCACCTAACCCTAATTCCCAGGAGAAAACTTAGACTCATAGGTCACAATCCCTTATATAATTTAAATTATTTGAAAAGACACAGGATGGCCACAACAGATAAGATTTACTTATGAATGAGACATTATTTCATTGTTAAAATTCATATGTTACACGATTCACACGAGATTAAGGTTTTGGAAAATCACTTTTCTTCTGAGAAGAGAACCTGGGGATAAAAAGATTCAAACCCTAGAAAGGGTTTTTAGCAGAGAAGAATGGTTGAGAATTGAGAAAGGGAGAGAGTAAATGAAAAGGAACCAAGAGTCTGTATCATACATTGTCCATTTTTGATGACACTGCCACACCCCCTACTGTGTGGACACAGCCATGTTCATTTCATGTGTGGACCTCTGACCCCAGATGGATCTACCCATGGGCAGGGGTGAGTCAATCAGATTCTCTGTTATTGTAATTTCATATAAGGAAGGACAAGAGAAGAGAGCTATAGTGAGTACTAACTATAGGAGCTGAGGGTCCTGATACAAACATGGAAAAGGCAGCCATTGGGCTAGATATAAGATGAATAAGAGAAGGAAACGGATGTGTGAGAACTTACACCTCCTCCCCCCCATAATTAAACACAGTCTTGGCTCCCGACTCACCAGTTCCACTTTCTGTGAGGCACATTGTGTTTTGTTTCCAGTCCTTATGTATGAGCTTACTTATCGTACCCTGCCACATACTGCCTTCCACCACACCTACTTTACTTGAACTAGTGTAAGCAGCCTTTCTTTACTTACAGCTAAAGGAGTCATGACTATAAGACTGTCAGAGATAAACTCTGCCTACTTTGTGATGTTGCCAGTGTCGGGCAACAATTCACTTTTATTGTTGTTTAATACACATGTGTACCAGCATTCAGAAATATGAAAATGATAAAGTTATCCTAATTTTTAAATTATGATTGACCAATGCTGATTAAAACCTTAAAATAAAGAAGCAAACAACTGAATTCACAGCCCCAAACCATATTATATTTAAGTTTTAATAAATGCACGAACATAGAAAAGATTGCATTTTAGAGTTCTAAAGCTATTGCTAATTCAATTTAACAAATATATTCCAAGATGCTGTGGAACACAAAGATGAAGAAATAGACCCTATCCTCACAAAGTGTACAATAGCTGAGAAGAATAGATTCATACACTCCTAAATAAAATACCAAGTAGATTATAATCAGAATATGAGTAGGAATATGTTAGAGAAACTAGATGTGGGAGAGAGGAATTGTAAGGAACAGGGAAGACTTCTTGGAGGAAGGGTCATGTGGACTGAGCCTTGAATGAATAGTAGGATTTCACTGGCAGAGAGTGAGGACAAAGGCATTCTAGATGGAGGCAGCCATGTGAGCAACAGAACAGTGGATAATCAAGGAACATAAAGCATCTGATATGGTCTTTACTGTGGGTCCATATAGGAAGCATGGCAGTAAGAGTGATGAGAAATAAGGCTGGAGAGATGAACTTTTTTTTTTTAAAGATTTATTTATTTGACAGAGAGATCACAAGTAGGCAGAGAGGCAGGTGGAGAGAGAGGGGGAAGCAGGCTCCCCGCTGAGCAGGGAGCCCGATGTGGGGCTCGATCCCAGGACCCTGAGATCATGACATGAGCCGAAGGCAGAGGCTTAACCCACTGAGCCACCCAGGCACCTGAGAGATGAACTTATAACAGGACATGTAAAAGTAAGGAATTTTAGAGGCGCTGGTCTGAGGAAACAATGATCCGATCGCTTTAAAAAAGATACATCTGGCCACAATTTAAAGGCGAACTGGACTCAGAAAGAAACAAGAGAAAGAGAAATTAGCTAGGAGGCTACTCAGACTGTTTGGGCAGGAAATGATGATGGTGAGAAGTGGGCCAGCTTCAGTGGGACCAAAAAAGGTGGAGGGCAAGCAGAGTATCCAGCACTGATCAGGGTCTACTACTTTGCAGTGATGAACCTCCCAGGCTCTTGCTCCACTTTAAGACAGAGAGGATACTCCTCTTATCTGTGTTTCTATACTTCTAGTTGAGTTCTCAGGACTACTTGCACTCTGATACTCCTCTTATTTATCTATATTTCTATATTTCTAATTGAGTTCTCAGGACTGGTTAAAGTAGGTTTCCTCCCCATAGGAAAGGTTTCAATAACAGCCATGATGCGTTACAATCATGATTTCATCAAGAGCTATCAAGTAAAATGAGACTGTCTCTATCATTAATCATTTCACATAACAGATGAAGACAGCAACGTTACCTGATAAATAAATGCCTTCTGCTCCCTGTCTCAACATTTATCAAGCAGAAATTTCACCCCAACGACATCCTATTTCTTTGACATTATTTGCAGTAAACCATTACAAACATCAAAAGTTGGCTGATTGGATGCTGGGCAACCACAGAAATGTAGCCTTGAACTCATCACACCAGGCAGAAAGCTGCCCGAGGTGTACTGTGCGTGGTTGGCAAGGCGCTGGGAGGGCACAGAATGACCCTTGTTCAATCTTTGCTATTTTTCCCTTAAAAAGGAGCATCTGATGATTCTATAATGGTTTTCTGAGTTACTTAAAAGTAACCATGCCAATTCTTTGACTTAGTTGAAATCCTCATCTTCTTTCACTTATGGAAAAAAACTTCCTAAATTGTTTTCCATCCTCTAAACTCTTACTTTCCTCATCCCTCCTCCACACACCACGCAGAGTAATCTCAGCAAATCACAGGGTGGATCATGAGAAGTCCTTCTAGGTGCTACCCCCTCCATCTCCTACCACCTATACCCAGCCTTCCCTTTTCTTGGCCCTTGCTTACAGAACCTATAGTTCACTCACCATTTTTTCATTCAACATCTACTGTGTGCATCCTAAGTGCCATAAATTGGTAATGAAAAGACAGAAAGAAAGTCCTTAAGCAGCTGATTGATGGTCTAGTGGGGAGAAAAGGAGAGATGGACTCTTAACAGTACCATGTGGTGAATCAGAGACAAGGAAGCACTTCATTCCACTCATGTCTTCAGCCCCATCTCCCACTGGATTCACCCCGTTCTCCTGCCACAACAGAAGCTCACTGTCCCAAGTAGAACATTCATTCCCTGACTTCACATCCCTTCTCTTGCTCTATCCTAGTTGGGTATGAGTGCCCTTCAACTAGAAGCTTCCCAAGCAAGTACTAGAGAGGCATTGTGTGTCAGGCACTGGGCTAGATATTGGAGATAAGATGATGAATAAGACCCCCAGCAAAGGAATTTGCAGTAAAGAGAGAGGAAAAGACACATAAACACATAACGGCCAAAACAATATGGTACGGGTACAGGGTATTTTGGAGTATTTTGTCAGAGGGCCACATGTGGATATCAGAGAGATACTAAAGAACACAACAGTTGGGGAGAAGATTTAAGAGAAGTTTTGCTATGTATTATGAAAGGATTCTCTCTCAAATGTTCTTATGAGAGACTCCATAAAGATTTAGATTATTTTCAATGGTTTTGAACATCAGATTGATGTTTCTTTGAATGCCACATTTTGCTAAACGAGGACTACCAAGTGGCTGGGCTCATTATGAATGATATCTAGGTATTTACGGCCAGACTCATACAATGATTAAGCTCCTCCATGACAAAGACCTAATTGTACTGATTTCTGTATGCTCTTATCTCTCCCCCAAGACTGGAAAAACTTTTGCACATAATAGTTCCTCAAAAAGAATTTGTTAATTGATGCTAACATCCAATGTATTTTTTTCTGTTTTCATAGTCCTTTGATATTTGGGATATGTTGACTATAGATTACTTTTTTTTAAGATTTTATTTTGGAGGGTGGGACAGAGGGAGAGAGAGAGAAAATCTTAAGCAGGCTCCATGCCCAGTGCAGAGCTCAAAAATGGGGCTTGATCTCACAACCCTGAGATCATGACCTGAGCTGAAATCAAGAGTCTGACGCTTAACTGACGGAGCCACTCAGGTACCACGACTATATACAAATTTTAATTGCCTTGTACAGTCCAGGCATCCCAAAAATGTTTGCTGAACTAACCTTAGGGTGAATTGGTAAACATATTTTAGGCTTCTCATATCGGTATGCTATCATTCCAAATAAGATGTTTGTCTCTTAAAGTCAGGATGGTTTACATCTTTCATATGCTTTAAAGTCCCCGGTAAGCTCTGAAGATAACCCTAAAGCTACAAATGACAGGTTAAAATAACTCAGTCATTCTGAGCCAGTGTTGTTCATTTTAGAAGGACATACATAGTTTTCAAGCCAGAAGTGATTAGAACATCTGTTCTGTAGCCCTCTCAATACATCTCATACTAATATCTGTGTTCTGAATTTCTTAGCTTATTCCAGACTATTGGCTTTGGTGGTGGGGTAAAAAAAGGAAGGGAATAAGAAAGAGAATAAGATTCATTATCTCCCATATCAACCAAAGGCACATTTTCTGTGCCCTTCTATTTAATAACCCACCAAAAATCTATACTGTGATAGAAATAAATATAATAGATTATAGAGGTTATGAAATCCTGTCCAATTCCAGACCAGAATCGATCTCTTCAAGTGTCCTAGTTAACTTCCAATTAGCACCAAGTGAAGGTTGTCATGACAACAAACTGGCAGATTTAGTCAATGGGATTTGTTATAACACAGAATATAGCTGCCTTTTTTTTAAGTTCCAGTTGGCGTACTGGAAAAAGAGAAAACTTTTTACATTCCTTCTATTTCTCAACTTTTCAAATGTTCTGAACTACTCTGTTTGCCAATTCACCTAAACAAATATTGGTTTGTCTTCCATTTGATGACATTCTCTCATACATATAACCAACAGAACTAAAGCATATCTAAAAATGCCCTACTTAATTAAAGCTAAAGAAACGTTTTCTAAGTCGAAGAATAAGGCAAATTCAAAGATAGAGCAGAGAACATCAGGATTGAAAGCAGTTTGTTTTACTCAAGGACTGATCCACTCACATATACCATTCCAACTAAGACATGAAAGCAAGCCACAAACCTTGGTTAAAGCAAGGTAGGGCCTCTGGATTCCTCCATCTGCTTACATTCAAATGTTCCCCATACTCCCATTTATTTGGTATTTATTTATATTCATAGTCAACCCCTTGACTGAGACACTGGGCTTATTGTGATAAATTTGATAGCCATAAGGGATCCACAGGGAAACTCTGATGACTCACATTCCAACCAAGGGGCACAACTCTCCATCTCAGAGCACTATTTTAGTGAAATGATCATTTTTTAGAGATGAGAAGAAAATTAGTCCTAGAAAAGTGACTGACTCTAGGTAGAAACTGAGTGGTAGAGCACAACCTAGACTCTCTGCTTTCATGGATGCTCACTCTCCTGCCTCAGACAATCTAAGCCGAAAAAACAAATGGTTTCAGGAGAAAATAATCATTTTCCATATATGAACTATATAGAAATGGATTCAGGGACAATTTCAGCAAAGAATATTCTAGACTATGGCTCAAAGACAGCAGTCTGATATATTTGGTCTACAATTGAAAAACTGTGATTATTAAGTGATCTACAAAAGAAGTGCAAAAATGATGCCAGAGCTGAGTTCTTTTTGAAAACAGATATAAAAGGGCAACTATACACTTTATAAAAATATGTATGTTATATTATTATTTTATAATATACATAATCTCATGGGTTTGAGATATCTGATCTATGAGGAGATTTAATACTCGGTAATTAGTACTCAGTATATCAGTAATATGGTGAAGCATCTGGTAATTCATATTGTAACATACAAAGACACTGAAAAGATTTTTGGGATGTACAACCCAAAACCTAAGACATCAGTTCTATGATAAGTCCAAGCACACAGCAGAGGAGATACAAGTATGGGAAAGTGGCATTCTACAAAGGCTAACTGTTCTTGCCTGATGAATCCTCTTATAGCTGCGCTTGTTGCTTTCACAATAATGAAAAATGCATTCACTCACTCTACTGGTAAATTCAGACTCAAAATGCAAATAAGTATACTCTGAAAATGAGGAAAGGGGCCAACTTTTATGCCTTCACATGAGTGCATACATGAGGAAAACAATAAAAAACGGTTAAAGCTACACCTGAAACTAACATAACAACTATAATTCAATAAAAAGAAAAGGTTAAAATGGTAAAAAAAAATTTAGAAAAAAGACAAAAAAAGAGCTATACCAACACTATTCTTTAAGAAGTAAAATGTTTTGTTATTGGTAATTGACTATTAACCTAGCAAAAAGAGGTTTAAGGAAAAAGATACAGCAAACCAAATATGAAGGGAAGATCCTAAAAGCTTACAGAGAGGAAAAACAGAGCCGGGCCCTAACTGGCTGGGATTTCAATCAGGAAAGCAACAAAGGGAGGTCCCAGAATTAGAGCTGTGTGGCAGGCATTGGGGGCAGGCAGTCCTCAGTTAAGCAGAAGAAATAAAGGAACTGAGACATTATTTGATGAGCATGAACACTTGGGTAAAAAAATCTGTGGGTGAACATGTGAAGATTCTGATGTAATGATCAGAAGAAAGTTAAGGAAAAAAGACAAGTCAAGAAGAATCAAAGCTTATACAAGAAAATAACCTTAGTACACTATTTGACTTGGCTGTAATAATGTAAATACTGAATATTGATTTAACCAAAATCTGTAGATATAACAATACTCGGGAATGGGGAAAGGAGAAGTTGGGGAGAAGTATAAGTGAATTAAATCCTTATATATCATAATAAAATCAACAGATATATCTCAAATTGATATATCAAAGAAAAAAGAATAATTATTTGTAGTTTTTAGAACCGTTCATCAATATTTCTGGCTTTCCTCCTTCCAAGCCATAGCATGTGACTTATTTGGCCAACGAAATATAGCGGAAGTGGTATGACAGAAGCCTTCAGAGCCAGTGTGTGATTTCCCCCTTTTCTTCCCTCCTGCTACTGTGACCAGTGATATTTCATGTGATGAATGTGCTACAAGCCTGGATGCTGGCCTGAGGAGACATGGAGCAGGGCCTCAGTTGGCCCACTTGGATTTGAAGGCTGTTTGTTAGCCCGTTTTTCATAAGCGATACTATATATTACTAACCGCGTGGAAGTAAATAATGAGAAACAGCTGAAAGAGTTGAAAAAGGTTGCCTCTGCAGAGCAGGACTTAGAGTGAGGAGAGAGCGGGTAGGAGATTGCCCCTTTTCAGTAAGTCTTATAGAGCTATTTGATTTAAAAAATGGCCACAATAACTACAGAATCTATAACTCAAGAAATTGGATTAATGTGAGAATAGAAATTCAAAGAGCAAGTGATTAGGGGAGGACAAATATTTTTCTGTTCCTCTCATTTCCAAAGAGGGTAAGGAATTGCCACTCCGCTCCAGGAGGAGACTTCTGGCTTCTTTCAGACTTGTAGCTAATTTACTGCCAGAAAAGTAGACTAACTTATCTGATTGGTGAGTTTGGAAAAAGCAAAAGATCATGGTAGGTTCAGCCCCTTCTGGGCAATCTTTGCTTCTATTTTTGGAGGCACCCAGCCTATAGGACTGTTGGTCTCGGATTCTGTGTGCAGTGAGTCTGGTGGGGACGGAATTGTAGTGGAGAATCCTATGGTTATACCTGTGTGACTAGCTGGGCAAGTCTGGCTTATTCAGGGATGAGATATTACTAAGCTCGTTTGGTAAAAGACCTAAAGCCATGTTTGCTAATCAGTCAGTTTTATCAGTTAATGATGCTGATATTTAGATCTCCACTATCCATCTCCTACATCCCATTCCTCAACCGGGTTCAGAACTTAGGAAGGGTAAAAGAGAAATGATCCTCTTCTCCAAACACATTCCATCGATCACCATGGAAACCACTCAACTGTGTGATCAAATTAATAATACACCATTCAGATGTGTAACCTTTTTTGTTGTTCGAAAAATACATATGCATAGAAAAGTTTGGGAAAATATACGCTTATCTGTATTTCCAGTTTTTCTTCACATATTTCTTGAGTAATAAAAATGTTCAAACAATAGACTTAAGAATGAAGAATAAAAGAACAATATAAAGTTACAGAGCATTGTTTCTTGGGATTCACAGTAATATCTGGATGATTTCTCTAGATTGCCTTTGTATTCATTCACCATCAGATTCTTATAATTGGTAAGCTTAGAAGAGCTTTGAAGGAAACACTAAATATGTATCCAAAAAAGTTGGATCATTTCTGATACTCTAATGAGAGAAAATAGAGAACAGAAGAACCACAAAGTTCAAGTTCAGTTAAATCATGTAAATAATTATGTAAAATGACACCATGCTGCAACAGCAATACAATTTTCCAAATAACTTACTTCCATTTCCTTATCAATTGATTTCTCTTCCACTTCTTGCATTTCAGATACATTGTCATCTGAAGTGATTTCAGGAGTTGTTGGCAATGATATTTCAGCTATTTGCTTAAGATTAGATAGTTTCTCATGAATTGAAATAACTCTAAAAATAACAGAGAGATACGTATTTTACTTGAAAACATAAGAAAGGCATTCGTTTATTGCCAGAATCAATAATATGTGTAAAGTAAGTCCTCAATTATTTAACACTTGGATTTCTAGCATTCCCAAAAATCATTCATTCAATCATTTGCTCATTCAAGAAATATGAGCAAAGAGACACAATTCTAACCTGTATAAAGTTTATGATCTAGTTATGTACTCAAACAGATATAAAATGACTGGCAAAGATACAATAACGGAAACACACACATCCAAATTATTGATTAAAATGAAAATAAAGAAAATAAAACATCTATGTGGGCAAAGAAAGTGCAGGCAATAATAAAAGGTTTGCTCCCGTGTAATCTTAATGCCATGCGATGACTGCCTTGCTGACCTGAAGGTAAGAATTATGGCAAGTTAGACCTGGTTTGAAAAGGCCAGTCAATAAGCCCACAACAATGAAGTGTATTGTGGGGGGAGAGTGGAAGGGTAGGGAGAAGAATCAAGAAAGAAGGAAAATCAAAAGCCAAGAAGGAGGGCAGAGGACACAGTGGCTATTATATTGAAGATGGGAAGCTTCTGGAGCCACAGGCCAGTGAACGGGGGTACTCTGAAGGCAGAGGTAAACTGACAGATGAGTGAAGTCAGGAGATGGAAAAGTGTCTGAAGCAGTTGAAGGAGGCAAAGAGCCACCTGGATGGCCTTCGAGGCTACAGGCATAGCACACGTGTGCATGTGTGTGTGTGTGTAGCCGTGTCGGTGTCTCCATCCAGAGAAAGAAGGAAACTTTTATGAGAAACACATAAATGATCCATAAAAGCAAACTGACATCTGGAATGTATGCAGAAATGTCAATTTTCTGATGTTCCACAGGGTCCTCATCCACACTATGGTATAATACTCGATTATCATAATGATGGTTCTCAGCAAAAGAAGATTCAAAATTACCTTTAATTAAATAAGAGGATCTGAAATTGTATGTTTAAGAAACTCTACTATAAAAAAGGCAATGATTAAAATGTAAAGGTCTGTTATTAAAAGTTTACTTGGAATACATCCATTAAAAAAAAAAATGGTATTCTCCAATAGTGATAGAAAAGCTGCTTGATGCATTGGAGAGAGAACAGGACTCAAAGGACCTGAGTGAGTCGTGGTTGGTTCCATCACACACCATCATGGAACCCTAGACAAATCACCTAACCTCTCTGGCCCTGATATTCCTCTTACTGCAAGACAGAATGATAAAACCCAGGTCATCTACTTCACAGCATTGTGTAAGGATGAAATGATATAACTACATACATTCTTAACCATAAGAAACCACGTGAAGGACAGATGATATTCTAACACACCATTCTTCACTCTAATACCCAGAGAAAGAATTCTTAGAATTCTTATTTCTCTTTCAAAAATAACATAGCTTTCCTTTCTAGTACATGGAATTGCAGGAAGGATAAACTATTCTTTGATGTTTGGGTTTCAGGTTGTCAGTAATGTCCAGAGCTGTACTCTCTGCTTCAAAAATAAATGGCCTGGTCCAACTCTGTAAAAAGTAGGCTGGGACCGAGCTAAGCAGGCCGGGCGCCTGTGCAAGGAGCAACATCAGAAGACCTAGCATCTCTGCTTCAGGCCCTGAGCCTCACAACTCCATTTGCCCCAACATCTTGCCCACATACATCTTCACCTCTCTGTCCACATCAATGCTGGGTCCAGGTTTTGAACTCCCATGATGGCCCACAATCAAATATCCATCATCCCATTTGGGCTAGACCAGCTCCCCACAGCCTCTGCTCTCATTTACTGATTCATGGGCACTCATTCTCCTGGGCAGCCAGGGTCCGGAGACAGGACCCAGCCAGAAGTAGAAATGTGGATGGCAGGAGACTTGAAGGCAGAGATGGCAGGGAGGGAACTGGATCTTGGTTAGAAGAGTGTAATTAGATAGAACTACATAGAAACCTTTATGCGTGTTTAATGAGAACACTTTCTTTCCCTTTGTTGCTATAAGAAAAATGCAAAGAATTAAAATATAATTTCTTTGTGAGTACTTAATTTGGAGATTAGGAAGTGAAATGAAGAACTGAAGGAAGACTGCCCAATTTAAAAGCTATTCAGTTTAACTAGCCTATTTTTTTCTGACTTCTTATACTCTTACTTTGCCTTCTGAAAGATGGTCAACAAAAGCAATCCCCACATACTGATCTCACCTTGACTCTCCTAAGAATACAAGAAATGACAGCCTAGGTGAGAGAAACAGGCAGCTTTCCCTGCGCCACCGAGGGACAGGTTAGATGTGAGACTGTCAGGCACCTCCCTCTGTTCTGGCCACAGTGACTGGTGCACGTCCCAATTTTAGTAAACCTACCACTGCTCATAAACACATCCAAAATAGGACCTTTTTGGAATAAAAAAGAATTCTTTCAGTTTGATTACATTCTACTCTGTAGAAATTATAATCATTTTCATTATGTGATTCTAAAAAATAAAAAATCCTGCCATGTTTCTGGATACAAAGCAAGTGTATAATTTCCTAACTTTATTGCTTAGCTGGGCTAGCGTATGTCCTATGCCTAGATTTTCTGCCATTTCACTGGAAAAAAAAAAGGTAAAAAGGAAAAGGGAAAATTGACTGAATAATTGAAAATATGCCAGCTCTTGAAACATCTCTTGTTTTATTCTCTTTTATGGTGAGGCCAAGAAGTTCTTCAAAATGAAAATCCTGGAGCATGAACAAGGCTCGTCAGGGAAGAACAGAGAAGCACCAAGTCTCTGTTCACTAAGCACTACGAGGTGCCTAGCAGGGCAAAGAGCTGACACTGACAGACACGGGGGTTAGTAATGAGACTTGACATCTGCCCAGTGCTTTTGGCCTTTCAGAGTATGTGCATACATTGTCCGGCTTGATCTTAACAACAACCCGGAGAGGCAGGCAGAGTAGATATTATTTCAATTTTACAACTGAGAAAATGGCTAAGGTCACAAGGGCAATGAACATTGGAAATCAAAGCTAAATTAACTAAGCAATGAAAAAATTTAAAAAATGAACTAGGAACTTGGTAACGTGATATAGGAAAAGAGAGAAACCAGGCATGAGCAAAAATTAGAGATATGAACCCTTTGATGGAGAAGAAGGAAGACAACCTGGCTGAGGCAGAGACTGTTGACATGGGGAACAATATAAAATAGGATTGGACACCGGAGAAGGGTGGGACAAGGGAGGTGGTGGAGTTTGTGCTTAATATTGCAACCCAATACAGAGCCACATGTTATTTGTTAAATATGCCTCAAATTACAGGCAAAATACAGTATAGACAATATCCTTGTACTCTTTTTAATCTTTATGAAATGTTAGGAACTGTTTATCCAACAACTCTAAGTACTATTATTATTATACCCACTTCATTGATAGGGAGACCGAGGCACAGAGAGGTTAGGTAACCTGTGCAAAGTTAGTAAAGGGCACGACTGGCATTTGAACCAAAGCGGGCTGGATTCAGAGTTCATGCTCTTAACCACTGCAGTATCATACCCCTCTAAATAAAAGGAAGATTCTTCTAAAGAAGTCTTCTAAAACTTCTCCTGTGATTTACCTTGTACATTACTCAAACAACCTGTTCCAATGAAAATATCAGCAGAATTGTGGAAAATTATTCATTACTTGCCTGTTCAGTGGAACCCAGAAAGAGCCAATATAGACATTGCAATAAGTGCTATCAGATACAGCATCTGAAATATTCTGGGGCTTCATGTTATAGGCATATAACAATAAAACCTATAAAAAATTAAAAGACATAAAATGTGACATCAAAACTACATTTTGCCTCAAAATAATGTCATTAGATTTTTAAAAGTTTTTCTTTGAAAACAACTTTTTTTTTTCAATTCACTTTAAACAATTTTTTTAAGTCAGCTCCATGCCCAATGTGGGGCTTGGACTGAGCCAGCCAGGTGCCCCTCAATTCACTTTAAAGAGGAATGATACGAACAAGAATTGTACAAAGTTTGAGGTGAAAATAAATGTCATTTGATAATATTACATTATTTTTATAGAGTGACATTTTTTACTGCAATTAAGTTTAAATCTCAGCCTTTGAAGGCCCCCTATAAGTTGGAAACACGTACCTAGTGAATATCCAACCTTGTTTCTAGTTACTTCTCAATATGCCCCTTTCCCATCTGTGATCATAGCTGCTTCTGTGCCTCACTTATGCTGTTTCCTTCCTCTTTCCATTTATTCAACCTACACACAACTTTCTGGTCCCCACCTCTAATGTAGAATTTATCCTAATGGCTCATGCTCTGGTAATTTCCCTGTTGTTTCCATTTGGACAATCCTTAAAGTCAATTCCATAATTAATAGCACCTATTTACAGTCATAGTCACAGAATTTCAGATTCATAGAATCTTAGAGAGGATCTGGTCTAAGTCCCTCATTCTAAATATAAGAAAGCTGAAGCCCAGAGCTGCCAGTCAAAATTGACTAATTAAGTGCACGCATTTATCTCTGCTTCTTTGATAATCAAACTAAAATAAGAGTAAAGTATGCTTTTAAAAAGGCATAAATCTACAAAGACAGATAAGAAGAGAGGAGATAAAGCAGACAAGAGATGTTAGCAACACGTTGAAGGACAGAAGGTACTCAGAAGAGCACTGGGTGACTCTGAAAACAGGAAAGGCTATGTCCTAACTGCCTTTGGAGGGGTTGCCAACAACAAGTGTGACTGAGTGCCTTGGAAAGGCTTGGGAACTGGAGATGTCAGGTATCTTAGACAACCTCCTTTCCATCCCTTCGATGAGCCCATGCAACCAGATTTCCCCACTTCCCTTGCCTCCTCTCTGGCAAAACTTCTTCCATTTTCCTCTCTGCTGAGGATAAATGAGAGACCTATTCTCAGGGACATTAGGAACAAGGGTGAGATGCTGAACTGAAAACACTGGAGGGGGCGTCTGGGTGGCTCAGTCAGTTAAGCGTCTGATTCTTGCTTTCAACTCAGGTCATGATCTTACGGTCATGGGAATGAGCCCTGCATCAGGCTCCACACTCAGCAGGGAGTCTGCTTGAGGATTCTCTCCCTCTGCCCTCCCCCTACTTACGCAAGCTCTCTCTCTCTAAAATAAATAAATAAATCTTAAAGAAAAAAAAAAAAAGGAAACATTGGAATTAAGTGAAAGTCTATATTCTGAACAAGAGATATCCCCATCCCACTGCAGGCCCTGCCTGGGATATAGGAAACCAGACAGTAGTTGAAAAGGATCCTCTTTAAGGAAACCGACCAAAGAGAAAAGACCCATGGTTACTGACATTTCAGCATCCTGCAATGAAACCGCTGGCTCCTGCAGTTACCCTACAATGAGGTCTACAAATCAATAAGTCTGACCTGATACACTTTTTGGCATCTTCAAACATGAATGAATAGCCAAGGGTCACTAGACATGAAATGAAACGTAGAGGCCAAAACTAATATAAGAAAGGATTTTGAAGAGTCAGATACAGAGAGCAGAAGGGAACTTCAATGAAACCATAACTGAGATCTTCAAACAGAATCAAGACAATATTTCATCAGTGAATCAAGAGCACAGTGCTCTTAAAATGAACAGAAAAAAAACAAAGAGCTCTTAAAAACTAAAAAAATATGATAACTAAATAATCAACAAAAGAGTTGAAATATAAAGTTGAATATATATTTCCCCAGAAGTACACCTTAATTTCAAAACATAATAGGGGAGAAAAGATGAGAAAAGTACTTAATCTAATAAAGTCAATATCTGAATAATAATTCTAGAAGGAATAGAGATAACCAAAGGGAGGAAATTATCAAAGAAAAAAATTCTTGAACTAAAGACTATACTTTCCAGACTGAAAGGGGCACAATGGATGAAACAGTTAAACCAAGACTCATCATGGAATTTGAGAACACAAGGGACAGAAGGAAAATCCCCAGAGCTTCCAGACGAAAAAAAAAAATCAAAAGAAAGAACTAGGAATCAGAATAGGACCAGACTTAACGGCAATGCAGGATTGCTGGAGACAATGGAGCAATGTCTCCCATGTTTTGAGGGAAAATAATTCTCAATGCCTAGAGAACAATGAAGTCAGCCTTAAAACGATGACTTTTTGTAGATACTCAAGGTCTTTTTATATTCTGTGTAAGTACAGGGTCATCTCAGTCAATCTGTTGCAACCTGTTAGCATCTCGGGGGACCGTAATCATGGTACTGGCCCTTGGCCAAACCTGAATGAAATGTAGTACCTACTGACAATGCAGTCCTGTCCTTGGTTCTGAAACACACTAGGAAGCAGCCTGTGCCATCTTGTCAGCATTTTTTTGTAGAAAATATACATATTGATGATTTGCATCTGGATTCTATTGTTCTCTTCATTTCTATCACCGAATCTGGTCCCACATGTGGTTTTGACTATATGAACAGAGAGGTATGAAAGACTCCTCCTCAGATGAGACATCTGCTTTCTTGAGACCAAGATATCTTATATTTTGGTGGTTCATCATCTGTAGATGAACTGTGTTCTGTGCAACTGAGCAACGCCCCCTGGGAACTGTTCCTGAGCGTCTTGGATCTCTCTAATGGTTACCTGTACTTACGTTATCCTGCCATGCCTTATCCTTTACCAAAATCTTCCTCAAACTACTTTGTGGAATATATTATATGGTGTGTTCTTTGAATAATCAGAACTTCCAACACACTCTTTGTTGGGAAACTTGAAGATGTGTTCATTCAACATGAGAGACCAAGTCAAGATAGAGAGAAACATGGGACCCATGGAACCCATCTCAGAAAGAGATGAAGGAATTCTCAGGAGGACAGTGAATGGGCTCTTATGATGCTATCTGAGTCAGCAGAGTAATCGGTCCAGTTTGGAGCATGTCTCTGAAGAAGACAATAAAAGAATGAGAAATCAACTGATGAGTTTGACCATATGGAGAAGAACTGTATAGTTCTTTGAAAGTTTAGGGAAAATGAGAGATTCTAGAATGCAGAGAACACTAAGTTAAACAAAAATAAAGCAGGTGTTTTTTTTTTTTTCTTTAGAAGTCAGGAAGTAAGGAAATAGTACCTTATTTGGCTCAGCTGTGAGTGATATTTACATAGTTGTGAACACTGGCTATGGGTTTAAGAATTGTGATAAAACTCATTTAAGAGAATGTGTGGAAGGGAAGAATGTATGTGAGGGGAAAAAAAAAACAACAGGTTGATATTTGCCTTCATCTTCCACAGCAGTGTGTGAGGTGAGGTTCATCACTCAAAGAATTATCATGCGAGCATGTAATTTAGATATATGGGGGGGAACCCAACCAAACAGAGATAGTTGAGAATTAAAAGTAATTTTATCTGATGGTGGAATTCAGGGATGTGGACAGCTAGACAGAGAAATGTTGTTTTTATTCGTTAAAAGTCTTTTAAACTTGGTTTTTCAAACTATGGTAAATTTTTGATGAAACATTTCTGAAGAGAAAATGAAATGAGTCCCAGAGAGATTAGTCTGTCTTATGGTGTTTGCTCTTGCTTTGTGTTTGTTAACTTTGACCCAGGCTAACATACAAAATCCCTGCGGACAGGAGTGATATCTTGTACTTTTTTAGTAGTGCTCACAGCACCTGCTACATGTTAATTAATATCTTCATATTTCTGAAATTTTCATTACATCTCTTAAGAGCTAATGAAGTTCCCCAAAGCATGTTAGTGGAAAAATTTAAATAGATAACATACTTCATATTTAACCCCTGATAATAAAAGTGACTTTCTCCCTCCTCAGGCTGACGCTTGTCAATGGCTTTGCAATACAATTTTAAAGCCTTTTCTAACTGAGCGTGGCACAATTGAATTCAAAGTGTAACAGTCAGAAATCAAACTGGGCTTGGATAAAATAGGGCAGTAGTTAAACAACAAACACTAAACTCACTTGCGTATTTGTTGTGAGCCTGGGCTTTAGAGCCAGAGTGCCTGGGTTTGCCTCCACCACTTACTGGCTGTGTGATTTGGGCAAATTATGGAAACACTGTGCCTTTACTTACCTCATTTATAAAATGGAGATATGGTAATCCCCAACCCATGGATCATGTGAAGATGCAGTGAGTCAGTGCAAAGTGCTTAGAGCATCACTGCTGTGGTTGTGAGCCTCATGACCCTTCCTGGCTCCTCACCCTACCTTCCTTGGTACCTCACTCTCCATATTCTTTTAGACCCACTGCTAACCCCAAGCCAGCTTCCCATCTGACCTCCCAGGCTATCCTCATTGAATCCATGTGCTTAGTTCTATTCCCAACTGTCCTCGCTTCTCAGGGTTGTGTGTTACCCTATAACACCTTGCATACTCAGGACTGGATTCTGTAGGAGACAATACACCCATGATGAAATTTCCAATGCTCCCTTACTCACTTCTGCAAAGACCTGTTTTTCAATGGTAAGGAAGTGATGTGTTTTTGACAAACATTGAGGAATACTGTATTTAAACTTGCTTGACTGGGGAATCTCTTACAGCCCATCAATGGGTGAAAAAAGAGTCCCTCCTCTGCTAATTGGACTTGATTCATTACTTCCTTACCTTGGTATCTTAATCACCTAACAAAATGCCTGGCATATAGTAGCACTCAATTGATGCTTTATTAATTAGTTAGTAAGCAGCTAACTTATATGCATGTTATAAAGAAATCCATATGAAGAAATCCCCAAATGGGAACTCAGGTCCCCATTTTCATTTTTGTCACTAATAAGTTGTGCATTGGTCAAGTCACTTTACCCATATGGGACTTGGCTTCCTCACCTGTAAAATGAGAGCATCAAATAGACATTCTCTTAGTTTCTTTTCAGTTCTGAAATTTGATTTGGGTGGTACCAAGAGAAGCCAGAGAAGCTTTTAAGTGGAGCCTACTGTTTAAGCTGCAATGCAGTAGCTTCTTGGAGAATCATCATTAGAGCTGTGGGGTGCTTTGGAAGCACTGGCCTACCCCAGTGCTTCTCAGAGGTAAACGTGCATACATTACTTGGGAGATATTCTGATTCAGTGGTTCTGGAGTGAGACCTGAGATTCTGCATTTTTAGTGAGTTTCCAGGGGATGCCAGTGCTGCTGGTTCTTGACTCTCTGATGCCAGTGCCTGCCTCCTTTATGCAGCCTTTGTCTTCCCCAGCTCCCAGAAACAGGGTGTAATTTTGGGTCTCATCTACAGCACCAGGTTCCCACTAGTCACTTGAACAACAAGACCCAGAATCCAGGGCACCTCAGAGGGAAGCCCTGGGCATCTGTATGATCTCTGAGTTACAGCACTCCTGACATCTTTACTGAGCTTCTGCGTTTACTATGACTTGGTAGTTTTCCCAAGAACCCTAACTCTTCCTTCAGGATGTAGAACTGAGCTTGTCTTGAATGCACAGTCTGCTTATTTGGGAGTATGAAATATAGTCTGGCTCTAACCAGGGCTATAAAGATCTCCAGAAAAGATCACCAGCTCCATATATCTCTTGTTCCCAGACTGGCTGGATTTCTGCATTGAATAGACTTATCTCCAAGAACTTTTTCAGTTCTATCCAACTCTGTGTTTTCACTCGACACATGGAGTCCTAATTTTCAGTGCTTTGCTTGATCAGACTTCTTGCACTTGATTATGCTTGTCTGCCTAAATCTTCAGTGGCCTCTGAATACCATGCCTTGGACTGTCTAGCTGCACTTAAAACAATAGCCTTTGCAGCAGTTCAATTCCCTCCAAATTAGGTCTCATAGACCAAAAGGAAGGTCCCACTATTGCTTCTTTATTTCCCTTCCTCCTGCTAGCTCCAAGTTGCATTCCTTTGAGTCTGATCAAGTAATAAACATAATTCAAGTCTCAGTCTAAAGCTGGCTTGCGATCCAGAGCATCCCACTGGGAATTCTGGGTGCTAAAAATAGCAAGAAGATGAGGTAGAAGGTCCTAAGATGTATTCACAAGACAAATTTGAGCCATCAAACCTCTGGCTGTAGTTACGCCTTTTTAAGCTAAGCTGTAGTTATGCGTCTTTGTGCCATTCTTCATAACTATTTTTAAAGTCTTTGTCTGGGAGGTTCATTAAAATGATTGCCCCTCAAAGCCTCTTTAGTGTATGCCTCTAGAAGATACTGAAATTGTTCAAAAGATGCTTAGTTTGTAACAAAATTCCAGGGAAGAACTTACAATGTGGTTCTCTGTCTCACACCAGTTCATGCCTCCATGTTCATTGTCAGACACAACTGTTGATGGATAAAACCCTGTCACTCTAATTATCAGCTACAGATAGAGTCATAGCATTAACTTCTCAGATCACTCTGTCTCAGACTGATATGGATGTGATATATTCTATGAGCTTGCAAAATGATATATTCTATGATATATTCAGATATACTCTATGAGCTTGCAAAATGAACTTTATAGTTTATACTTTCTTCCTTATTTTTAAAAATTAGCTCCTTAGGTAAACATTCTATTTCCCAAATATGTAATCCTTCGGTATCCATACCCTCCCTGAATGGATATACTCTTTTATTACTTGGCTGTTCCTCCTGCCAGCAAGTAAACAAATTCTGACATATGCTAAAGATCGATTGATCTGAGAAATTTTCTTTTTAACGACATTATGAAACAAAAATTTCAGGAAACTTTTTTTCTCTTGTTTTAATTTCTTTAAAAAAAATACTACTCAAGACCCACACAATATTGATTCCATGGTCCATTAGTATTCTTGGCTCCAGAAACTGAAAACTACATAACTAAATTCCCCAAAAGAGACTATGCAGACTTACTATTTTTAGAAGTATATGGAATTTGACGTGGAAAGTGTGGGAAAGAGAGTACTTTCAAAATGTGAGAAACAGCTTTAAATGTTCCTGGGGAGTGATATGTTAAAGTTCCTTTTTTTGTATGAGTAGAAAGAGATATAACTGACCAAGAGTTAGCAGCAGGTTGCCAGCCTGAGAAGGCAGAATGAAGAGGCCAATGGGAGAAATGTGTTCAAGAGCAAAGAGAGGTAGGTCCAGGAGGTTTCACGATCTGACAGGGTCACATGGGTCAAGGAGCAGCAGAAGCTACCAGAGGCACAGCTAGAGGGGACAGCACTCAAGAGCTGGAAAGTGCAAGAGTAGACCAATGCAAGAAGCAAAAAGCAAATGAAAATGCTGAACAGGGCAAAACTATATGGCAACTATTTTATGGGGAAAAGCCTGAGGCTCTTCTTAGAGAGAGCAGCAATCAAAGGAATGCTATGGTGGAAGGTCCCTCTGCAAATGGCTATAGTGACCAACTATTCCATTTTTAAAAGCTTGACTTCTCATCCAGATTCTCCTAGAATGAAAAAAAAAAAAAAAAAAGACTCTCCTAGAATGTGAATCACTGTTCTTTCTCCAATTGTTCAGAGATTAAAATTAAACTGATTCTAAATGCTTGCCCCCATCTCTTCCCGCTCCCCAATTAGCCCTAGCGCAAACGTATTTTCATGCATATAGACATAGGTGTGGATAAAGATAAAGATGCAGAGTTAGATAAAAATACAAATAATGAACCTTAAAACAAGGAGTGATATGTGTGATATAAATTTATGAAGGGCACTTAAAGGCAAACTAAGGTTTTTTTCCCCTATATGCTATACACTTTAATTTTGCTGATAAGGCACAGTTTACTCTCTCTTTTTTTTTTTAAAGATTTTATTTATTTGACAGAGAGAGAGAGATCACAAGTAGGCAGAGAGGCAGGCAGAGAGAAGGGGAAGCAGGCTCCCTGCTGAGCAGAGAGCCCGATGCGGGGCTCGATCCCAGGACTCTGAGATCATGACCTGAGCCAAAGGCAGAGGCTTTAACCCACTGAGCCACCCAGGTGCCCCTACTCTCTTTTCTATATGATGTTGGCAGCTAAAGTATCTATAAGAAGATATTGTTGCTAAATTATAAAAAAAAAAGCTTTTAAATAATATTTAACAAGTGTATTACATGTATATTTGAAGTTATCAAACTTTAAGACAGTATAATAATTTTAAAATAATTTCAGATAATAATAAATGACTATTACTATTTATTGAGGTTAGGCATTTACTCAATCATACCTAGTTACAAATAAGGATACCTATGATACAGAAAAGTTAACCAATCTACTGAAGATCACAAAATTATTAAGTGACAGAGCTGGGATTCCAACCCAGGTAATTTGGCTCCAGAATCTGTGTTCTTAACCACTATACCAATATAAGCAAAATAAATAAGAAGAAAACCATTCCCAATAAAATTCTGCAAAGTCAAAGAGAAAATTCAAAACCATTTAGTGAAAAAACTCAATACTTTAAAGCAATAAAAGTTTATCTCTCAATGGCAACAATGGAAATAAGGAGATGACATTTTCAACGTACTGGAATAAAGTAATTTCCAATCTTAAATTATCTACTCCATAAAAATTTATTTCATAAATGAATGTAAAATAATGACATTTGTCAGGCAAACAAAAATTGAGTGTTTGCTTTTAGCAGATCCTCACCAAAGGAAATTCCAAAGTATATACTTCAACAGAAAGAAGTGTTCCTAGATAAAATGTCTAAAATACAAGAGTAGTAAAAAAAAGTAGTAAATACAGAGAAAATTCTAAAGGAAATAATTCTTGTATAAAGCAATTAAAAATAATTTTATTTTGGGTTAAAAAAGAAAATGTACAGTAATATAAAAGTCATTAGAGGAAAAAAGATACTTATTAACTTTAGACTTTGAGAAGTATGTATGTTGTCCTGCAGGTAACCACTAAAAGCATTGAAAAAAGTATGTATAATTTCAAAACTTATAGAGGAAAAATGAATGATAAAAATAATCCAAAAGAAGGGAAAAGAGAAAAACAGAAGAGCTAAGACAAGTAAAAATATAAAATAACATGATAGATTTAAAACCAAATATATTAGCATTTACATTAAATATAAATGTATTAAATTCTCCCATCAAAATACAATGTTGTCAGACTATATTTGAAAATATCCAAATGCATGCCTTTGATAAAAACACAAAACACAAGTATACAAAAGGGTTGAAAGCAAAAGATTGGAAAAGGATATACTATGAAAATAACCACAAGAAAATAATTTTACTCTAGTAATAGCAAACCAAGCAGACTTTATGAGGAAAAAACCATAATTACAAAAAGTCCGTGAGTCATTCCAAAATGATAAAATGCTCAGCTCACTAAGAAGATACAACAGTTAATTTGATTGCACCTAAGAACACGGTCTCAAATTATGTAAAGCAAAATTTGACAGACTAAACAATGACAATCACTTCGAGAGATTTAAATATACTTCTTTTAATAGCTGATTTTTAAAAATTAAAGACAAACAAGAATAAGGATTTGAACAAGACTAACTAAAATGACCTATTGGATATATATATGAACATTGCCTGAGGACCACATATTCCTTTTAAGAGCAAAGGAATATTTACACAATAAATCCTTTCTGGAGAAAATAGGCAGGTTTCAACAATATCAGTCATACAGAGCACTTTTTATTATCACAGAACAACATAATCTAAGAATAAATAACAAAAGATACTTTTCAAATATTATGTATAATATATAACAAAAATTTTAAAACTATTTTTAACTGAATGATAATGATAATACTATAATAAAAACTTGTGGGATGAAACCAAAGCATTGTTTAGAGAAACTCATAGTCTTCGAATGCACACATTAGAAAAGAAAGGACTATTAAGCCAAACATCTATCTCAAGAAGTCAGCAATTAGGACAAGAATACAAAATAAAACAAAAACAAAGTAGAAGAAAGATATATGGATTAGTGAAATAAAATTAACTGATGAGAAACCTCTGGTGACAATGATCAAGAAAAAATACACAAACCACCGATGTAAGAAATGAAAAGGGATACTTCAATACAAATACAATGGAGAGATTAAAAGTATGAGAGAAGTTTTAAATAAAATGAAAAAATTCCTAGATAAAGCAACTTAAACAAACCTGACTCAAGAAGAAACAAAAAACTCCAATGTTCTATAAATAGGGGTGATAGTCAAAATATTTAAAACTTGGTTTGACATGGGTACTAACCATTAGAACAGATATTGACCCAATCAGAACTGATACCAACTCTGGCATCTAGCAAATGAGTACTAGAGCTTAACGACTGCCTCTAACTATTGGGAATTAAATTACTAATTTTCTATTTTCTCACAAAGAAAACACTAGGATCAGATGGCTTTACTTATGAGTTCTCACCAAATATTTGAGGAGAAAGTTTACTCTAAACTTACAGAAATCTCATCAAAGAATAGAAAAACATGGCTACTTATTGATTCACTTTATAAGTCTAACAAAATCTTGATACAAAATATATCTGACAAAGATAGTATGAAAATGAAAATTTGTAACCCAATATTACTCTTAAAAAGTGGCAAAAATCCAATACAAAACTTTAACAAACTGAATCCAGTAAAATTAATATATGACCAATTTGAGTTTATCTCAGGAACACAAGATTGATTTAATATTTTTAAAAATCAATTAATATATTAAAAAATTATAAAAGGGTGCCTGGGTGGCTCAGTCATTAAGCATCTGCCTTCGGCTCAGGTCATGATCCCACAGTCCTGGGATCGAGTCCTGCATCCGGCTCCCCGCTCTGCAGGAAGCCCACTTTTCCCTCTCCCTCTCCCCCTGCTTGTGTTCCCTCTCTCGCTGTGTCTCTCTCTGTCAAATAAATAAATAAAATCTTTAAAAAAATTTTTAAAAAATAAAAAATCATAAAATAATCTTAATAGACACAGCAAAAGATTTGATAAAAAAATCTTAGCAGAGTGGACAGTAGAAAAAAAATCCTTAAATTGATAAGGAATAGCTTAAAATAGCTTTTTAAATAGCTTTAAAAAAAAAGTTAAACATCCTATATTACGGTGACACACTGGAAAGTATCCCTTGATGACCAGGAAAAAGGAAAAATGATCAACTCAAGTCAGACTTTTTCTGATTTCTTAGTTATTTTCAGATTCATTCTACTAGACAACATAGATTGTATATTGCTGGATATTTTCATCTATATGACAAGGGGCTGTTACCTATTTTCAAGTTATAATGATCAAGTTAAACTTTATATCTAAATATGAGATTTAGCTTTGATTATATTACATACCATAGGTTCTGTGTCCTTTGGAGGTCTTTCTAGAGGAGGAATGTACCACTGAAAGCAGAGTTCTTTGTTTAAATCTTGTATTTTCATATCTGATGACACATCTCCAGAAGATGGGCTGGCAGAGAGTTTATTTAATGATAAATCGGAGTGTAGAGAACTGTCATGACATAACTAAGGGAAAATTAAAAGCAGTTTAATTGCTGGTAATAAATTCATTCAATATTTAAAACATTCACTCAATATCCATTCAGTATTCTCTACATTATAAAACTCTGGGAATTGTCTTAGTTTGTTTTATGGGTTTAGCTTTTAAAACTGTTCCCAATTACCAGAGAAGATTCTACTACAGAAAAATATGCTTCAAAACACATAGGACTCAGGGTGCTTGGGTGGTGCAGTTGGTTAGATGTCCAACTCTTGATTTTGGCTCAGGTCATGATCTCAGGGTCATGAGATCGAGCCCTGCATCACGCTTCTTCCTCAGCGCTTCTTCCTCAGTCTGTTTGAGATTCTCTCTCTCTCTGTCTCTCTTTCCCTCAGCCCCTCCTGCTCATGTTCTCTCTCTCTCTAAAATAAATAAATCAATCTTAAAAAAAAAAAACCCCATAAGACTCAACAAATGTCTTCCACTTTGGCGACTCTCCCAGAGTAAAGATCTCGAGAAGAAAATGTCACTGCTATCATTAGTCTCAAGATTGCCACAGATTCTAAGAACATCTCCTTTTTTTCTTGTTTATTCAGGGGTGAATAAACTGAGGGTATGATTATAAATAATATCTACTTTCCAACAGCATTTTTTGCAGCGTCATTTGCAAAATAAGACATAGTTTTTGCTGTAAAATATTAAAATCCACTGATCTCATTCCCTCTTTACGTGAATGTGGCTGATTTGTAAATTCAGTCTTGGAGCATCTGAGCCTACCTTTGATGGAACCAGGTCCCTGAATCAGGAGTTTTCAGGAAACATAAATGTGTAGAATGCAATTGGCAATTTCATAAATTATTCAGTTTTTTAAAAGTAGCTCAGAAAGTAAAGCATGGTTGCTATCAAAAAATAAGTCTAGCCAGAGAGATAATAATAGTGATAATAATATCTCAAATCTGGGATGCCTGGGTGGCTTAGTTAGTTGAGCGGCTGCCTTCAGCTCGCGTCGTGATCCTGGAGTCCTGGGATCGAGTCCCACATCTGGCTCCTTGCTCGGCGGGGAGCCTGCTTCTCTCTCTACCTCTGCCTGCCACTCTGCCTACTTGTGCTCTCTCTTTCTGACAAATAAATAAATAAATAAAAAATAATATCTCAAATCTGACAAGGACCTTCTTTAATGGAGTGTAAACTATTTTCAAAATTAACTTGTTGTTATTTAATCCAAGATTGTAGCATGGTAGCTGGGAAGCAATTCTCTTGTTGAAATTTTGACATCCAAGGTATCTTAATGCTCGATGATGAAGGGGAGGGAACATGTAAGTGGCCAGTAAGAAATGCCTGGTATTTCTGGAAGGCTTTGTACCTCCCATTATTTCTGAGCTTATTCAAGATATAATATAAGACTGTCAATGAGAGTCTTCAAAATAAAAAAGAGAAATAAAGCACTGACCTTTCAAGTCGTCTATTGATAAAAGAAAAAATATGTCATGACTGAAAGGTAACATTAAAGATGAAAACTTTTCAAAAATGTTTAGAGACTATCATCATAAAAGGATATTATAAGCCAGAATCCTCATTTATTAGCACTATGATACTAAAAACATAACCAAAATAAACAATAAACAAGACTATTAGGTTTAAATAATCATTTAAAAGTGATAAATTAAGATTAATTCTATGTCATGCAGTTCACCAAAAATTCAGGTAAATAATTGATTCCAAAAATAATTTTGTATATTTTTTTATATCTAAGTACCTTTCGGAGGTTCTGACAACTATTTTAGCAAGATTTCATATTTAATGATTAAGAAAAAAAAATAAGGAGAGAAAAATAATAAGCAAATATTTACTATTTCAATATATACAGCATTTACTAACATGATGGTCTAATAATGGTAAATTGTAACAAAAGTTAACATCAAAATAGGCATTTAATTTTCCATTATATTTACAAAAACATAAAATCTAGTTGCTAATGGAATTAAGAATATATGCTAGTTAATGGATCATACACTGAATATTTTTGATATGTTTGATTTATTCTTTGAAAGGAATGAAACAACAGACCTACCAGGAGAAGTCTTGTTTGCCACAGTTCTAAAAACAACAAATCACTTTACACTAGTCAAATATTTGACCTTACGACAAGTCTAAACATGAATAACCCAGCATTGTGCATAATTTTAATCATATTTTTTTCTAGGAATTTTTAATGTAATTTGTTTGGCACTTTTTTTTTTCTATCACAGAGCTTCAGTAGACCTAACAATATGCAGACGCACATACTGATGAGCCTGGCACCTAGCAATGATCACTCTGGAAAGACATCTACTTCTTTGTGGAAGAAAAGCAGGATTAAGTATCAAATTATGGAAAGAGTTTGATTGAAATAGCCTCCTGAGTGATTAAAGGCTCAAAAATGTTATTATAAAAATCAGCCAAGCTTGCAGCTTATTTTTTTAAAAAATCCAAAAGGCTCTATGCTCATTAGCTGTCTACCCCAGTGAAACGAACACATGATTAGGTGGCTTGCACCTGTCAGGCGAGCAACAGTGATCTCCAGAGCCGATTATTCTGGGAGAGTGTTACACTAATTATATTTAAAAAAAAAAAAAAGAGCAAACAGGGTACAACAATCTTTGATAACACTGCTGCCATTAGAAATGTCACATATATTTACAATGTATTCAAGGTTCGTTTGGAGCATCATGCTTAGGAAATGGGTAATGGTAGGCTGCCCTTAATACTAAAATCCTCAAGCAGAGCTCCTTTCAGAATATTAAGAAATCACACCTATTCGTTTCCAGACTCATACAAAATAGTCACAAGAATACATTCACAAAACTACAGTTCTCCACCTTCTCATTCTCCACCTCTTATGCCAGAATGAATACCTGAGGCATCTGGGACACATGGCAGTAATCCTCAAAGGGAGTCACAGTTTCTAGAGGGGTGAATTGGGGATCTGGTGTTAGATGGAAATGATTTCATCCCCCTTCCTGCTGCTTCCTTCCCAGCAGAGAGTCAGATGTTTACACTACATTCCTGGCCTTACGCCTCCTCTCACTCCTCTCCCGTAGAGAACTATTTGGTGAACTGGGGAAAAAAGAAATGTTGGATATGCATAATTATGCTCTTTCTTCTTGGGAGAGAATGGTTTGTAGGGAGTGAATATTCTCTGCTCCTTCATGAGACAGATTTTTTTTTTTAATTTTTTAAAAAGATTTTATTTATTTGTCAGAGAGAGAGAGATTGAGAGCACACATGCTGGGGGAAGAGCAGGCAGAGGGAGAAGCAGGCTCCCTGAGCAAGGAGCCCAATGTGAAACTCGATCCCAGGACTCTGGGATCATGACCTGAAGTGAAGGCGAATGCTTAACTGACTGAGCCACACAGGTGTCCCCATGAGACAGATTTTAAAGGGATCTGTGTTCACACAGATTTTAAGGGGGCTTGTAATGACCAAAACAAACAAACAAACAAACAAAGTGAGCTGGATTGGCAAAATCTGTCTACTTCGCTATTTGCTTTTAGGAAGACCATTTCCAGTAAATATAAACCATATCCTGCAATGTCAACACTATGACTCATCAGGGTGGGTATTTTTTTAATCCCAAACTCTTACTCTTTTATTTCTCAAATGATTTATAATCTGGGAAAGAAGTAGGGGTGTCAAGTATTGTGCATGCCAATACCCCAGTATCTAGGAACTAATTCAAAAAATCCTCCCATGTGGATTCTAATGCACTGCCCAGAGAGCAATTCCATAACTCTCACTGAGAATCACTTCTTTAAATGAATACTTAAATTATCTCTTAGTAGGTCTTCCCACTACTTTTTAAAATCACAATTTATTAATAGTCACCTCACTCTTTTGTTCAAAAAAAATTTTTTTTAAATATTATTATCTATCCAACAATCTAGCAGGACAAGATAAACAAAGGTTCTCAATTTGGAAGAAGTCACATTTTCAAGTCACTTCTCTGGGCTTAGAAATATGGACATGTCTGATATGGGCAAGTCTATAATCATAAAAATGAAAGCACTATATGGTGAAGTCCAAAGTCAAGATAATTAAAAAAAAATTACTGATATATTTTTTTGTTTAGAAAGAATTCAATGCAAATGACTTGATTTTATATGACTTCATTTTATAAATACATATTGGAAATTTATAATACACAATGTCCACTTGAGTTTTCTCAAATGTGCTTCCTTCAGAAATATAACAATGATTCTAAGAAGTTTTACAAAAATATATAATGTTTGAAAACAGTACCTTGACTGAGTCATATAAGACTTTTTCCAAAGAAAGTGTATTTTCCAATCCTGGACATAGTTCTTTTGGAAATTCATCAATACAAGAGGAAGAATACAGCTGTAAAAATCTTTTAAGGAAAAAATGCATTTCTTTTTGGCGCAAAATCAGCCCAGAGTTGAAAAGGGATGTGAAAAGTGTATCATCTGGCAATGAAATTCCAGATCCTGGTTTTGGAGAGGCTTAGGGAAGAAAAATATGTTAATTTAGAGTCACGTTAGATAGGAGAACAGTCTCAGTATTGTTGGTATTTGCTCATTAATTGCTCTCCCTGTAAATCACACCACCTCAGCTAGTGGCTACCAGTGTAATTCCTCCATTTTTAAAGCTTATACACTAATGGAATTGCTTCTTGCCACAAGAATGAAGAAAATTTCAGAAGGGTGTGAGGATATTGCTTTAGGTTCTAAGTCTTGACAAGGCAAAATATTCTACATAGTCATCTTATTTGGGACTTACCCCAACAAATATCTTAAAGCAAGAACTTAGGTGTAGGTAATTTATTTGAAAAGTGATCTCAAGGAGCATAAGTGAGAGAACGAACAAAGTGTGATAGAAGAGCCAATAGAGAGTGAGTTAATGGATGGGCTGTAGCTTTGGACGATAAGGGCTCAGTCCTGCTGAGGACCCTCTGAAAAATATCATGTAGCACTATCTGAGATTGGGAAGCTGAAATGTTTTCTACCAGTTTCCTACCTCGTTAGTATGTGTGGAATCTCTGGCATTTTGGGCTGTCCTGACAGTGGGCTGAGCAAGTCTCAGTAGTTTCAGGAAGAGCCCAGGGCAGAAAAGCAGGAAAATGTGGCACGTGACATGGCAGGTGCCAGCAGGTGAATTCAAAGGTAAGCTGAGTTGATATGGGGCAGGCATTGCCGAACTGTGCTCTACTGGCTCATGTCCACATCCTTTGGTCTCGAACTTCTTTTATTCTTGCCCTTCTTCTGATGTACCTTTTACACCTGACACCTCTCTGCGTGCTTGTCTATCCCACTGCTAACTCCTGATAACCATGCGTAGTCGCTCTGTGACTCAGCCTATTTGCCCTGCCAGCTTCTCCATCACTGGGCCCTGACACGGATCAAACTGTCTTTTCCAACTATCGGCACTGATGAACAAAACGAAATCACCAATTTCATGAGCACAGATAAAATACAACATACACTGTCGCAAACACAAGAGGGACTCACATGAAGCAGATTATACCAGTTTTTCTGGATGTTCTTTAGACAGCATTGCTGATACAACAAAAAAAAAATAAACAAAACAAACTCAATGGAGTTACATATCTTATCTGAAGTTATGTATTCCTTCTCTTTTACATACTGGATACTGGAACATTCTCTCCTTAAAGTCAAAATTTCATCCTGTTCATTTTATAAGCCATCACACGTGATCACTCTGATTCTTAACTGTTTTGAGCTATGGGCCACTTTGGCAGTCATGGGAAGCCTCTGGATATATCCTTACAATAACATTTTTAAATACGTGAAATAAATCGGAGGGGTGAAGAACCATGAGAGACTGTGAACTCAGAACAAAGGACTGAGAGTTTTGGAGGGGGTGGGGGGATGGGTGAGCCTAGTGGTGGGTATTGAGGAGGGCACGTATTGCATGGAGCACTGGGTGTGGTACATAAACAATGAATCTTGTAACACTGAAAAAATAAAATAAAAGTATTTGGAAAATAAATAAATAAATAAATAAATAAATAAGTGAAATAAAATATGCAGAATGTCAAAGGAAGTTAGCTATGTTGAAATACTATTCTACCCAAAGATCTGTGTATCTCAGGTTAAGAGCCTCTGAAATTTTCATACTCTGATGAGAGTTCACTCCAAAAGAGGGCAATAGCATTTTAAAATTCCAAATAGGAAACATGACTTAACAAGAATGGGAAAATGTGTTTTTCTTAACACATCAAAAACCTACCTAGCAGTTTGCTCATATTATTGATCCTTTGCAGATGAATATAATAGCGCAGGAGAAGAATCCATGTAATATCCACTTTAGTCTGAGGTTTTTTTCTAGCATCTGTATTGTCATACACGCCATCACTTTGATAAGAGTATGTACAGGCAGTTGGGAAGACCACTTGGTAGTTATCTAAAAGTAAAAAACAATAACAGCAAGTGAAAAAAAGTTTGTAAGACAAATATTATGCTTTTCTTGAAAAATAACCTTATAAAAAAAAGAGCACAACCCATAAAAGAAAGACTGACACATAGGACTACATTTGATTAAAAAATATTTTTATATCACAAAAGACACCAAACAGAAAGTTAAAAGACAAACCACTGACTGAGAAAAAAATATTTAGAATATTTAGAACACATATGAATTGTTTTTCTGGATTATATGTAACACACCTTGCACTAATCAATAAAGAGAAGTCAGAGTCCAACAGAAGAATGGGCATAATATTTCAACAGTCAACTCACAGAAAAGGAGACCCAAATAGCCAAAATTTTAGCATCATTAAAAATCAGAAAAATGCAAATTAAAATGAAATATATTTCCATTCCTCAGTAATTGATACTAAAATCTGAAAATAATAAATAGTGATAATAATGTGAGGAAACTGGTATCTTCATATACTACTTGTAAGAGCAACTTATTGGGCAAGCGGTTTGGCAGGATCTTACACAATTAAAAATGCAGATACTCATAAGCGGTATAAGTGTACGAGGACTCTTGCAGAAGACAGTCAAGGCACCATTGTTGTAATACCAAAAAAACAGAAATTTGGAAAAATAAACAGAAGTCTATTCATTTGATGGCATGCAAAATGAATTAATTAGATCTATAATGCAGAAAGTATATAGTGTTGGGTCACAGTTCAAATTCCAGATGTACTTCTCGCAAGTGTGTGACCCTAAACCTCTCTGCAATGTAGGCCTCTCTGGGCTTTTGACTTCCTGGGTTTTAATTTTCTCATCTTTAAAATGAGCATGGTAAAGTCCTGGATAGATCGTCACAACATATACTAAGTTAGTAACGTGTACCATATACCAAGCAAGTTCCAGATGATACATAGAGTATACTACCATTTGTATAAATTTGAAAAAAAAAACAAAACTCAGTGTAATACTTTGTATTATTTATGCATACACACACATGCACACACACACACACACACACACATATATATAGTATTTTTTTTAGAATAATGGCTGCCTCTGGGAAGGAAAAGAAAAAACATGAATAGAATCTTTTATGGTTAATGGTCTATGTATGTTTTCTTGAATAATAAGATGAATCCCCATGCTATTACCAACCAGTTTAGCAAAGAGAATATTCCCAGTACTTTTGGAATACTGTGCAAATCTCTCCCTAATCCCATTTCCTTTCTCCTTTCCTTCCTTCCTTCTCTCTCTCTCTTTCTTTTTCTTTTTTTCCTATCTCACATACTTTTTTTCTTTGCTTGTAACCTTTGGGTGCTGAGGTACATTTGCTAGTAACTTACTTTAAAAAAGTTCACCAAAAGAAAATCAGTTGAGTCCTTACAAGGATCTCATGCTTGACTGATTGTTTAGCTAAATATATTATTTTGGTTGAAACTCAACTTTCCTTAAAACTATAAAGGTCTTATTCTACTGCTTTCTAGTATCCATCATTGCTGGGGAGAAGCCAGATGCTAGTCAAATACTCACTTTTGTGTTTGACCATCTTTCCTACTCTGTAAGGTTTTTAATAAACTCCTCATTATTTGTGGTGATTAAAATTTCGTTTTGCATCTAGGCCTAGGTCTTTTTCATTCATGCTGCTTATTAGGTAGTAGGCCTTTTCAATGGGAACACTCATCTCTCCTGTGGTCTTGCAAAATATTCTTATATTTATTTCTCTGATGAGATAAATATAAGAACATAGCGCTTCTCTCTCTCTTTTGCTCTCTTTCTACCTTTCCCTCTCCCTTTCTCTCTCACACCACATATTTGGACACTTGGTTTATAACAGATGTAACACAGCAATGTTGTGAAGAAGGCTGGTCTTTTTAATACATGGTTCTGGGTTAATTGTACATCATATGGAAAAAATTAATCTTGACTTTAGCCTCACACCATATACAACAATAGATTCTAGGTGATTTGTAGATCTAATTGTAAAAAGTGAAAAAAAAAAAGATGGTAAAGATAGGAGGGTATCCTTATGACTTTTGCACGGAAAAATATTTCTTTTTTTTATGTTATGTTAGTCACCATACAGTACATCATTGGTTTTTGATGTAGTGTTCCATGATTCATTGTTTGCGTATAACACCCAGTGCTCCATGCAATCCGTGCCCTCCTTAATACCCATCACCAGGCTCACCAGTCCTGCCTCCCCTCTCCCTTCTAACACCCTCAGTTTGTTTCCCAGAGTCCGTAGTCTCTCATGGTTCGTCTCCCCCTCTGATTTCGCCCTTTCATTTTTCCCTTCCTTTTCCTAATGTCCTTCATGCTATTCCTTATGTTCCACAAATAAGTGAAATCATATGATAATTAACTTTCTCTGCTTGACTTATTTCACTTAGCATTATCTCCTCCACTCCCATCCATGCTGATGCAAAAGTTGGGTATTCATCCTTTCTGATGACTGAGTAATATTCCATTGTGTATATGGACCACATCTTCTTTAATGTTGTCCAATTTATAAATCTTTTCTTTTGTGGTTTATGCTTTCTGTGTTCGGTTTTAGAAATCTCATAGAAAAAGAATTTCTAAAATTATGAACTTTGTATAATCAAAAGGTACAACTAGCAAAGTGAAAAGGCAAAGCACAGATATTTGCAATACATATACTCTACGAAATGGTTATATCCAGAATACTGAAAGAATCGTGCTTGCTTCGACAGCACATTTACAGAATACTGAAAGAATCTCTCCATTTTTCTAAGAAAAAGACAGAAAACTCCCAAGAAAACTGGTCATGATTCTTGAATAAGGAGTTCCCCAAAAAAACCCAAAAAAACCAATACTGGGGCGCCCGGGTGGTTCAGGCGGCTAAGCGGCTGCCTTCGGCTCAGGTCATGATCCCGGGGTCCTGGGATGGAGCCCCACATTAGGTTCTGTGCTCAGCAGAGAGCCTGTTTCTCCCTCTCCCTCTACCTGCTGTTCTAATTGTGCTCTCTCTGTATCGCTCTGTCAAATAAATAAAAATCTTTAAATTAAAAAAAAAAAGCCAATACTATATATAATAGTGTCCTACCTTTTTAGTCATCAAGGTAAAATTTAAATTCAAACCCTTTTGGAGAACTTCTTGATAGTACTAAGTTGAAAATATATATACCTTTGACCCAGCAATTCTACTCCTTGGTATATACATAAAAGCATTTACATTTGTGCACAAAAACATAATATACAAGTGTATTCATAGAAGCATTATTCTCAATAACCCCCAAATATTTATCAACAGTAGAATGGATAATAAATTGTTATTATGTCCATCAAAGAATGAACTACACATATTGCTGAACAAAAGACAGACACAAAAGAATATAAACTATATAAGTTCACTTACACAAAAATCAAAAGCTGGCAAAACTAATCCATGTGTTAGAAATCAGAGAGCAGGGGCGCCTGGGTGGCTGTCGTTAAGCATCTGCCTTCGGCTCAGGTCATGGTCCCAGGGTCCTGGGATTGAGCCCCGCATCAGGCTTCCTGCTCAGTGAGAAGCCTGCTTCTCCCTCTCCCACTCCCCCTGCTTGTGTTTCCTCTCTCACTGTCTCTCTCTTTCTGTCAAATAAATACATAAAATCTTAAAAAAAAAAAAATAGAAAGAAATCAGAAAGCAGGGATGTTAGGATGTGTTGACTAAACTTATTGTGGTAATTATTCTGCAATGTATACATATATAAATCATTATATTGTACACCTCAAACTTACAAAGTGTTATATGTCAATTATATCTCAATAAAGCTGGGAAAAAAGAGGGCTGGTAAGCAGTGAAGTGGCACGATGTAGACTTGTGGGGTACTGGATTTGTTCTATTTTTGATTCATGATGGTTAAATGGGCATTTTCTTTATGATATTGAATGAAATTGTATTTTCATGATTTGTGTGATTTTCCATATTTATGTTATAGCACAGTAAAATATTTTTGTAGTGACTTCCAGCAAAGGTGTCCATATAGTATTGGCATGTCCTCTTCTCCTGGAAATCATCCCAAAACAACACAAAAAACAAGTAACGAAAATGCAAATTCTATTTTCAATAAATCAGGAATGAGCTAAAACCCCAAACCACAAGATGCATGGCATTGTGCCCAAAGTAGTTGTCCCCACGTAGAGGATACAAAGGGGGCAGAGCATAATACTCAATGTAAATCTCAGAAAGAAAGAGCAATGGTGACTTGCACATTTTTAAAACAGTATTATGGTGGCAGTTAAGTTGAAGTATCTTAAGACCAATTGTTCAGAGTTTAAAGAAAAAGAAATACATATACATTTGGAATATCTATGTGATGAGCTCTTTAAAGCCAAAAAAAAAATATTCTTCGTTACAGCTTTTCAAACTACAAATGAAAAAGTCAGTGAAGCATCATATAGAGTAGATTATCATATTGTGTTGGCTAGAGAAATGCACACAAAAGCCTAGAAACTAATAAGTTGACATTGCTGAATACATATCCTGAAGTCTAAGACCTCAGTGTCCTGTTTGTAATAACTTGCACTGGTTGAAAATCAGCAAACAAAATTGTAGCATTTTCCAATAATAAAATAACTTGTTGAATTCAAGATATAGCTGCAAACATGAAGACTCAGTAACACATCCGCAGAGTTGTACTTGTGTCTTACAAATGCTCACATATGTGGACATTGTTGGTCATGCAGTTTTGCTTGGATTTGTCTAATAATATCAGCACCAACTACTGAAAGATCTCCTTGTCTGTGAATGATTAGCAAGAATGCAAGTGAAATATGCAAAATGTTGAATAATCTTCCTGAATTCAGTGGTTTATCCTGGAATAAGTTCGTTGACATGTGCATTAATGGCTCAAAGGGAATGATAAATAAAACTGTGGTGCCTTTGCATGAACCTAGGAAGGCAGTGACATCAAACTACTAGTAGTTCTTGCGTTCTTCATTGCCATGCACTCATAGTAAAATGAATAAGTTAATTAAAATGCCAGTTTCACCCTGATAAAGGAAAAAAATTAAAGTTATTAACTACTAACCCTCAAGTACACATCTTTTTTCATAATTTGTGCGATGAAACGGGAAGAACACATAAAATGTTTCTACTCAGCCATCAAAAAGAATGTAATCTTGCCATTTGCAATGATGTGGGTGGAACTAGAGTGTATTATGTTAAGCGGAATAAGTCAGAGAAAGTCAAATATCATGATTTCACTCATATGTGGAATTTAAGAAAGAAGGAAAAATAAAATAAGATAAAAACAGAGAGGGAGGCAAACCAAAAGAGACTCTTAACTATAGAGAACAAACTGAGGGTTGCTGGAGGGGAGGTGGAGGAAGGAGGAGGGATGGGTTAAATGGGTGATGGGCATTAAGGAGGGCACTTGTGGTGATGAGCACTGGGTGTTTATGTAAGTGATGAATCACCATATTCTACTCACGAAACAAATACTACTATAGGTTAACTGACTTGAATTTAAATCTAAAAAATATATTTCTGCTGCATACTGAAATACACAATGGCTGTCTTAAGGAAAAGCACTTCTGTGATTAAATTGCAAATGGAATGCACTGATCCCCACACCCCCGGGGCCCCCCAACCATGAAACACGATTTTTACATAAAAGAACAACTGAGAAGACAAACTAAGTGTTTTCCATACTTAGGTGTGTGGCAAACACCTTCCATAAAGTAGTAGGTCTTCAAGGAAAATAACTGACAATATTTACTGCCAATGATAAAATTAGAATTTTTTAAAATTAATTTTATTTTATTTTTTCAGTGTTCCAAGATTCATTGTTCATGTACCACACCCATTGAATTTTGGAAAATTTGTATATGCCACTATGGGCTTCCCAATACTTTCTGATAAGAACAGTGGTGGTATTTTAAAAATTTGATTTTTAAAAAATTGTCCAGTGAATTGTACCAACATCCAGAAGTCACCATTTTCCAAATATCTGATGCATGATATTACAAAATAATGCGTAAGTAAAGGATCCATTCAGACTGAAAGACTAATGTATTTTAATGTAACAGAGTACAAAAAGTTCAAGGATATTGTTTCATAGTCTACATTGGAACTAACCTTTAAGGAACTACCATATACCCAGTGTTGGTTTGGTACCAAAGAAGAATGTTCACAATTATCTGAAAAGGCTTTTAAAATAGTCCTCCATTTTCTATCTACCTATCTGTGTGGAGCTGGATTTTCTTCACATATTTCGGCCAAAACATTATGTTGTCACAGGCTGACTGCAGAAGTGGGTGTGAGAGTCCAGCTCTGTTATTAAACCAGACATTAAACAGATTTTTAATGTTACTCATGCTAACTTCTAATGGATTTATTACTGTTAATAAACTTTTAAAATTAGTTAATAAGCTTTAATTTTAATTTCTAATGTATCTTTATTTCTTCTATAATAATAGATTTGGCTAATTTTTTATACAACGTATTTTGAAGTAAATTTGGGTAAACTATATTTTTCTCCAAAATTATACAGTTTACAAAGTTTTTAAAATTTATTTGCTTCAAGTTAAACAGAAAAAACTCAATTTAATTTCTCAATATCAGTGATTACCTTCCTCTTATCATTTATCCCTTGTATTGTAATTAATTTTCCTAAATAAGTTGGTTAATAGTTTATTTTTCCCCTGAAATTATCTCGTTTTATTGTTTTTGCCTCTAGTTCATTATATACATATTGTAAAATGATACAAAGTAATGTCAAACATACCTTTCATGTCAATTAATTTAAATTAGCTAAAGTTGCCTATTACCAAAAAGAAAAATACTATCAAGTTCTAAAACAAAGAAAATCCAACTCTTTGTTCTATTTAAGGGGCATATTTAAAATAAGATGATTTAGAAAGGCTGAAAACGAAAGAATGGGCAAATGTGTACTAGGACAATGTAAACAAACAAACAAAAAAGCAATATTTGTGAATCTACTATCATATAAGCCAGCATTCTGGCCCAAACAGATTCTCCCCTAAAGCCTCCAGAGGGATGCCTACACCTTCATTTTAGCCCGGTGAGACCTATTTTAGACTTCTGACCTCCTGAACTGAAGATGGACCTTGTGTTGTTTTAAGTCCCTAAATTGTGGTTGTTTCTTATTGCAGGAATAGGACACCAATGCAATGACACCAACTGCCTCTGCAGAGGACTCAGTTACTTGCAGAGAAGGTAGAAGGAAGACTTTCTCTCCATGCCCTTTGATGTCTTTTGAGTATTTATTTATTTGTTTTTATTTTTAAAAGATTTTATTTATTTATTTGAGAGAGAAAGGAGAGAGAGAGCAAGGGAAGGAGAGGGAGAGAGAATCTGAGGCAGACTCCGCACTGAGTGCAGAGCCTGACATGCGGCTCAATTCCAGGAGCCTGAGAACATGGCCCGAGCTGAAACCAAGAGCTGGACATTCAACCAACTGAGCCACCCAGGCGCCCCTTTGGAGTTTTGCTTCTTGACAATAAATTACCCATGTAAAAATTTGAACTAAGTTAAAAGAAGAAAAGGAGCTTCTTTTGTATTTGATCAATGTCGTCTGGTCTTTAACGTCACAGGAGAAAATTAATATCAGTTCAATTTTTCTTTGTTTATAGAAAGACCACGTTTTCTTAATGGATGCTTACAATTACTTTCTTTGTCTTTATAATCCAAAAGGGAATGCCGGAAGTTGTCCAAGTATAATTTGCACTATACATTTATCTTCAGAACTTTTGTGGGAGGTATATCCCATTGCAATGGTTTCCCTGTAGCCACAGCCAGAGATGCATGGGTTTCATGGTTCTGGGCCAGTATTTAAATTTCCCTGCATTTTTCAGGTGGTGTTCTGACTTGTCCCAAGTGGCTCATTTTTGGCCCTGACCAGGCACTTGGCATGTTTCTCTGCATCTACTCAAGCCAGGGGGCAACGTGTTTCCAGTCCTCAATTTGTAGACAAGTCCACTCTGAACCTCAGTTCTATGTAGTTAGCTGGGTTCTGACCTTCCCTACCTACAGCGCCTCCTTCCAGGTGCTCTTTGACCAGGCATTCAAAGTCCTAGCCCCAGCTGTTCCCTCTCCAGTGAGGTCCTCACCTTCAGCCCTTGCTTATAATCACTCATTTTACTTTGGTTAACTTGAGATTTTCTTTTCCTGATTTCATGCTCAACTATAAGCTAAAACAATTTTGGTTCTGTTTTACCCAACCTTGCTACGTGTTTGGATTGGGGAGGGCAAAAGCATCTTTCATGTCAGCTCAATTCAAAAGGGTGATGCATTAATTGTGTACCTTGATTTCCTGATAACACTTTCCTATCACATCCAATACAGTGATCAAGGGCACAGCTTTTAGAATTGGATAGATTAGGGTTTGTATCAGCAGTACAAAATCATCCTAGCTACATAATCTCTCTAAGGACCTTTCTTCATTTACTATATGTGCATAATGACACTCTCATGGAATTTTCCTAAAGGATAAATGAAATCACATAAGAAAGCAGTAGCACATAGCACCAGAAACCACTGGTCCCACTATTATCTAGCACTTGCTGCACTATGGCTTTCTATGGTTGTGTCAGTCTTTGACTGGGCCCTGCTGAGAGTTCCAAACAATTTTGTTACATTTCCTTTGTTTCCGTGTAGTGTCAATCTTCCTCTGCAAGATTGCATTCCATTGCATCTGTTGCTTCTTATTTTTCATTGTTGACTCTGTCTAGAATAAAGAATATCTCCATACCTAGTGTCTGATAATAGAGGGTGGAGAATATATGTTCCACTCTTGGTCATGGGACTGTTCCTTCTCAGATTTAAGTGATCAAAGTGCAGAGCTCTCAGCGGAATGCCTAGTATCTTGCAGGTGTTGGACCAGAACAGCTCTGCTTTACTGAGGATGGTTGTCATCATACCCCAATTGTCTCAACTGCTTATTCTCTAAACTGATAGAGAGCATGTGCACACACATGCACACACACACACACACATCACTGCTATTAGCATAAATGATTTATCTCCATTTTCATCTGTAAGTTGTATTATAATTTGTGAGTTGAGGATGTGTTCCCCCAGTTCTCCCCCTGTGGACAATTGTGTCTCAGAGGAATAGAAAAAATCAACATAGTAGTAGAGGAATAGCATCCCAGTTTTTAGTTCGTATTGACCCCATGTCTCTGAACCAGGCACAAGGCAGTAAGGAAAGAATAAATCATATTTTTTTTAGGCTGGAAGGTTTTCTCTCTCTCAAGTGGCAGAGCATATATTAAAGGTCAGTTGTGATCCTTAGTTCTGCTCTACAGATCTCTTTTTATATTCTGACAATAGGTTCACCAACATTAGCTTTTAGCATGACATATTTATGTTTTTCTATATACCAAGTGTATGTAGTTGTGAGAGGCTGCATCCAGGACGACTAATCTTAAATGTTACTTTTAATTCAGTGTCTTGTAGAATTTAACAATTTTATCCTAGCTGAATTTTTTTACTAAAGCCTCAAGAAAATCAAGACAAAAAGATAAGTATATTTTAATACAAGTATGGCCAAAGCAGGCAGCAAATAAATGTTTTTTGCACTGAATCTAAATATGTTCCTATACTGACAGTACCATTATTTCAGGGTCTCTAGTCCCACAAGACAATGGAGAGAAAACCTCAATAAATCTGACCAGCTGAATAACTCAATTACCTCATTGTCCTACAGATATCATACAGTAGCTCTCTGGCACACACACATGACTAGTCTATTCTGTCATCATGCTTCTCTGATTATCAATACTCTGTTGCGAAAACGTGCTTTCTCTCCACTCTGCAACCCATGTCTCTGATCTATTTACACCTGCCCTACAATATACTTCTTCCAGAAGAAAATCTTCCTAATTAACTCACATGCTCATCCTGCCCGTGTCTAGCTTTACTTTAATCTGCCTCCATTAATATGGTCCTCTTAAAAGACGCATTTATATAATTTCGAGGTGTATGCCTGTTCTGACTGTCAATGACTGGACGCTCATGGAAGGCAAGACTCCCTTTGTTGATGTGTTCCATAACTACTCCCTCCCTCAGGACATAAATATCTGGTACAGTGCTCTGCATACAGTGACAATGACTATCGATCACCACTTCGTGTATAGATCAATGCTAGTGGAGGTGAGATTACTGAGGAGGTTTTCTCCTGGATGCTAATTTACGCTAATATAAGGAAAATCAAACAAGTTTTATTTGCTGCTGTTGCCCTTTAGCAATTCCTTATAATACGAACCTCATTGCCATCTGGGTATTTGTAGTAGTCAGGAGGGAATTCATTACCTCCTTCCAACCCAAATACCGAAGTAAGAGAAATCATCAACATGAATTAATTATCAGTCTGCTAGGAAAATACTGGAGGGCAAAACTATTATCCTTAAGGCAAGGCAAAATGCAAAATAGGTTGGACTTCAAAACTTGGTCATTTCAAATTAGTATTTTGGTAAAAAAGTAAAGGAGTGCTAATGGTACAAAATAGAAACTGAAAATCGGAATATGCTATGAAAACCACTGAAGTAGGCAAAGAAAGCATACACTGTAGCATTAAGCATAGCTAAGATGAAGACTACCTGCTCACCTGGATCAGCTAAGATCATCTGGACAGGGGATGCTGTTCCTCACGGCATGTGCCCATGGGTGACAACATTAGTAGATCACTGGAACACCTTTTCCTGTCTTTCCATGCAGGGACTCAGAATTCTTCTTAGATGGCTACCAGCCATAGATTGACCTTGTCATGTATGGTAGTCTGGATTATCATTCAGCAAACGTTCATGCCCCTCTCCCTTCCTCTACGGGTAGAGTAGATTTCTGTTCCTCACTGATGTTGGACTTGGCCATCTGGTTTGCTATGATCAATGGGATGTGGTGTGGAGAGAGCCCTTGAGTGTGGTTCCATGATCTAGCTAGGCCCCTTTGCTCTGGTGGACAGCATGAGAAGAGCATGCCCCAAAGAGCCACTGCCTCTTCAGCCAGAGCTTCACTGTAAATGTACATGGACTACACCCGAACTCAACTGACAGACTAAAGCAGAATACATGAGACCAGTCAAAGAATGAATTCTTGTTGTAAGCTACTAAGTTTTAGGACTGTTTGATACACAGCATTATTTTGGTAATAACTGATTAATACAGCATTTTAGATGAAATTGATGAAGCAAAATCCCACCAGGCATCAAAGCTATAAAATAAGAAAATGACAGCTCGGCATAAAAAGTCCATCTAGCAGTTTAACCTTGGGCAATCCATATTTAGGCTGGAAAGGAAGAAAGCCACAGAAGGGGATGGTTCGGACACTAACCCTTTGGCTAAAGTTGACTTAACACTTCAGCAGAGGCAAGCTGCTGCATATAGATATGTTCTCAGAGGCTTTAGGAAAACCACCCTCACCCCCACCAGGTTCAAGGACCACTCTTCATTCCCTTTGGCTCAATGCTTCACCTAGTGTCAAGGAAAATTAATTGTGGTTGTTACTGAAATGTGAGTCTGGAAGTAAGATTCTAGCACCTTACTTCTTAGAACCCATCCAAGTGCTCAGTACACAAGAGCACTCTATAAATATTTTTCAAATGAATGAATGGACAAACACATAAATGAATGTTAAATATGTTACTGCTCATCTGACTTGGAGGTTTAGATTATAGTTTACTAACAAAGGAGTCCCAAATGAGAAAAAGTAAATAGCAGTGAGGTCAAGTTTAAATTCTAACCTCTCAGTCATTAATTCACTTAACAAATAAGAATGCCTGTAATGGGCAAGTAATGTGTGATTTTCTGTGGTTGGGGCAGCAAACAAAATAAAGTCCCTACCCTCATGAAGCTGATGATAGTTTAATGAGAGAAGAAGCTCAAATATGTACACCTGCGTGCACACCCATACACACACACGCACACATTTAAAATATAAGAAAAAGCACAGAAAACTACATGAGAGTACAAGAGCAAGTACACAGTTTAAAGGATCAGGAAAGGACCCACAGTAAATATTTTCCAAAGGCCTCATTTGCCATGTGTGAACTGGAAAGGAAGCAGACAAAGGGAACACCATTTGTCACAGAGCCCTGCATCTGAAATGCAGGAGCTGACTGAATAACATGTACATACGTACAATGAAATGGCACCCCTTTGTTTTGGCATCTAGGCCCTAAGAACCTTATCCTCTCCCTGAGGTTCCTCACACCATTATCCTCTCTAAGCTAAAACCCAACAAATCACCACAATTAAACCTTTGCAACTTGATTAAACACTACATATATCAGGTTTTTATAAAATGCCAAGACATTTCAAACATACCAAGCAAATAATCTGTGTATGAAGACAGAAGATCCACGGTGGCAAATTCTGGGATATTTGGTAATGCCCCTTGGCTAACTTTATCAGTTCTAGCATTCTTCTTTCCAATAAGTAGATTAATTTCCAACACAGCTTCACTGACCTAAAATTAATGCATAATTAGAATCCATAAATGTAAGCTTTCTGATTCATAGATTATCCATTAGGTAAATAATGTGAAAAAGTAAATTCAGAAAACAATGTTCAATATACATTGGAAGAAAAAATAAAGATAATCTGGAAAACAACACGTGATCCCCAACATGGAGTGTATATCATTGTCAAACAAATCATTACCATTGACAATTTAATTAATGTATGAGCCAATTTAAATAGGCTCTCTCACCTAGCTATGACAGATATTTGCCAAAATGTCAAAATGTGCACATATGTATCTGCCAATACTTTCATTAAAGGAAAGCTGAAACAAAGTCAGGTCTGGCTAATAAAGATTAAAAACATTATGTATATAAGGAGCATTTCTAATCTTCCTAAGAAGCATCATCAGCATAAATCCAGAAGAATGTGAATTTTCCTTTCTCTCATAGAGATACATTGTGCTGCCCTAACATCTGGCTGGTAGAGGATACAGATAGGACAGTAAAGAGAAAGATTAAATAAAAATCACACCAACCTGGGCGGCAGCTCTTATCACAATCCAGGCCAGTGAACTGTACATTTCAAATTTATTTACTATTGGTTCTTTAATAGAACTATGCCTTCTGGTAGAAGCCTAAAAAATACAGCACATGTACTATGATGAAGATAAATATATCATGAAGTTTCATGATAAATTTTCTCATCCTCTGAAGATGACATTTCAATGGAACACTAGGTAGCCATTAAAAATGATAATATTAAAAAATAATAATGTATATGTATCTACATGAAAAGATGTTAAAAGTTTATTGGAGAAATGAAAGTGGAGGTTACAAAATAGTATGCAATGTATGATCCTATTTTTAAAAAGACAAGTATACACATATACTCCTATATATACTCCACATGAGTATATATATACTCATATATATACACATATATACAAGCAGAGAAAATTATTAACAATGGTTACCCTAGGTTTTAAGGGTGATTATTTTTATGATCTTTTCTAATTTTTTATGATGAGTTCGCATTATTTGAATAACAACAAAATAAACACAAATGGCATTTTAAGGAAAGTATTTACTTAAAATGATATTTGCCATTTTAACAGAGGATTTATAAGTTGAATATATCATGTGTAAGGATGTCAGAAATAAGAACATTACATAAAGATTTTTGATAGGTATTTGCTATCATCTTTTTAACTGGGAAACTGTTAAAGGGACAATGTAATTTTAAAGTTCTACAGAATAGCAAAAGCAACAATGAATGGAGATAATTTTTACTGTGTGTGTGTTCAGTTTTTTTTCAGTTAACATATATTTTTTGATTGTCAATACAAATTAATGATAATGAATGACTAATCAGTGGCACTGAATTAGCACTGTGTATCATGCATGTACTTCACTAAGTATTTTACATGGATTATTTTTAAATTTTTTTTATTTTTTCCGTGTTCCAAGATTCATTGTTTATGCACCACACCCAGTGCTCCATGCAATATGTACCCTCCTTAATACCCATCACCAGGAAACATAAAAAAATCAATGCTACAAAAGTTAACAGAAAGAAACTCCACTAGTAACCTAGTACCTGCCTATTTTACGTTTTTAAAGATAACTAAAATAAGCATTAACAGTCAATTCTTAAGATTTAACTAATCTGGATAAAACTATTCAATTAGACTGCTTGGTTCTAATTTTTTGATGTTCATATTTTGGCCAATTCTTTGATCTTCAACAAGACTGCAGAATAAAACCAACAATAAAAAAAGATACCTTTCTTTTACTTCTGGCTACAAGACTCCCAAGGAAAAAGAAAGTTAATGAATAATGCTGATGCCAGAGCAGGGAATACAATGTGCAAATGTGGCCTGGCCTAGATCAAGTGCTAAGATTGGTTGGAGGTAGATGAAACCCAGAGAAGTCTGCCTGTGGAGAATCTAAACAACACAGCCCTGTCCCAAGATAGGAAGACCCTAGTCATTAGCTAAAATGAAACCACTTAGGTTCTGGGGTAGCCCTTGCCAGCTAACTGGCTACGTAAGTTTGGGAAATTTACTTAAATTCTGGAAACAAGACTAACAGACATTAAATGAAGAATACATTAAATGAAGAATAACATAATAATATTAAATAATTATAATGTAAGAATAATTAGTGACACAGACATTTAAAAAAGAAAGCTCATTTTGAATTGAGAGGGAGGCCTTATTAAGGTTGGGCTTGAGTTCAAAATGGAAAAATGTAGACAGGTGAAGAATATAAAGGGTATTTTTTTTTAGATGGAGAAGGTGTTTAACACTGCATATGAGATTCTAGCTCATGCAAACAAACAAGAAAAAGGGAAAATGAATGTAGATCAGAAATGAGGAAGTAAAATCATATTTGTTTGCAGAAGACATGATCCTATATGTAGGAAGTCCCAAGACACACACATACATACACCTCTAGAATTAATAAATGTACATAACAAGGTTGTAGGACACAAAACTCAATATTCATAAATCAATTGTATTTCTACATATCATCAATAAATGATCTGAAAATGAAATGAAGAAAATATTCCACTCACAATAGAAACAAGCTTAACAAAAATCTACGAAATTTGTACACTGAAAAGTAAAGAGCATTATTGAGAGACATTAATACCTAAATAAATGAAGGGACAGTTCATATTCATGAATTGGAAGATTCAACATTGTTAAGATGGCTATTGTCCCCAGATTGATATATAGATTTAACACAATCCCTACCAAAATTCTGTTAGTTTTTCATGGAAATTGACAAGCAGCTCCTAAAATGTATATGAAAATGCAAAGGACTCAAAGTAGCTAAAATGATTTTGGAAAGAAAGAACATAGTTGGAAGACATGTATTTTCCAGTTTCAAAAATAACTGAAATCTACAATAACCAAGAGGGTGGATATTCCTATAAAGGTAGACTTATAGATCAATGGAATAGGATTGGGAGTCTAGGAATAAACATTTATATTTATGATCAATTAATTTTTGACAATGGTGTACCAAGGCAATTCAATGAAGAAAAGATAGTCTCTTGAATAACTGGTATTGGGACAACTGGATATCTGTGTGCAAAAGAAGAATTTAGATCTTTGCACACTTTACACAAATGTTAATCAAAATGCATCATACATAAACATAAAAGCTACAACTATAAAACTTCTAAAGGAAAACATAGAAGAAAATCTTCAACACCTGAAGTTAGGCAAAGAATTCTTAGACATCCAACTAAAAGCACAATATATAAAAGAAGAAAAATGATAAACTGGAATTCATTAAAATTTAAAACTTTGTCTCCAAAGACACTATTAACAATATGAAAAGACAAGCCATCAACTGGAGGAAATGTTTGCAAATCAAATATCTGATAAAGGACTTGAATCTTGAATATACATTTTAAAACTCTTGTGATAAAAAAAAAAGACATCTTAGTTCAGGTTATGGGCAAAAGATCTGAATAAACATTTCCCCAAAGAAGATACAGAAATGATCAGTAAGCACATGAAAAGATCTCAATATCATTAGACAGCTGGGAAATGCACACCAAAGCTATAATGAGACACACTTCATAACACTAGGATGGCTACAATCAATGATGGAGATAAGAACAAGTGTTGGCCAGGCTGTGGAGAAACTGGAACTGCTATTCACGGCTCTTAGGAATACAAAATGGTATAGGCACTTTGGAAAACAATCTGACAGATCATCAAAAGGCTAAACATACAGTTAACATGATCCAGCAATCCCATTCTTAGATATACACCCAAGAGAACTAAAAACACATTTTCACTTAAAAACTTGTATATAAATGTTCAAAGCAGCATTAATCAAAATATCCAAAAAGTGGAAATAATTCATATATCCATCCATCAACTGTTGAATGGGCAAAGAAAATATTGTATATCCAAAAAAAAGGACTACTACTCAGCCACAAAAAGGAATAAACTTCTGTTACATGCTACAACATAGGTGAACCTCAAGAACATAACGCTAAGTGAAAGAAGCAGGCACAGAGAACTATATATTGTATGATTCCATTTATATGAAATTCCATTATAGGAAATATACAGAAAAGGCCAATCTTTGGAGGTAAAAAACAAATTAGTGGTTGCTTGGGGCTAGGGGTAGAAATGGAAATAACTGCAAATAGGCACTAGGGATCTTCCTGGAATAATGGGAATGTTCTAAAACTGGATAGTGATGCTAGCTCTGCAGCTCTGTAAAGTTACTAAACATCTGTGAACTACACTCTCAAAATAGGTTAATTTCATGTATGTAAATTATACCTCAATAAACCTATTTTTAATATGTGTGCTTGCTAATCTTTCTTTGAATTATTTTCCTCCTGCTTAACTACTTGGAAAACTTCTAGTCATTCCTCAAAATTCATCTCATCTGTGAAGCTTTCTCCAGCATTCCCCCAAGAAGAACTAGTTCCCACTTTGCTCCACTTCTCTACTTTGACATATCTTGATTATAGTCCTCATTAGATTTTGATATAATTATTTCTCTCCCTTGCTCCTCTGTGCTTCTTAGGGAAAGAGAGTAATGTGCCTGGCATACATTAGGCACTCAACAAGTATTTGGTTAATGAATGAATACATGTTCATGAAATAGTCAATTTCATTTAACTAAAAAAATAATTATTTAATACCTACTATGTACAAAAGACTCTAGAAAGATAAAATGTCAATGTTTAGTCAAAGTTACATATTGATAGAAAATGGTACACCTCTTTTTTGAGTACTTATTATGTGCCATGCCCATAATCTTGTTTAATTCTCCTACTCTAAGAGGTCAATATCCTCATCTCCATCTCACAGATGAGGAAACTAGGCTCAGAAAGGCCCCAATCACCTGCTGGTATGTCATGAAGCTAGGATTCAAACCCAAACCAGTGCTCTGGTCACTCTGCTCTGTGGACTCTCCATAAAAGTGAAGCAATAGTGCCTTTTTTAAAAGGGTTTATAAAGCATTGTCTTTATTAGGACAAACTTCTAATGTGATATCTCAATGGTTGAATGTGTCTGGATAAATTCTTGTTTGTTTGTCTTTGGCTGTTTTCTGTGCTTCTAGTAATTGTATGACTTGCTAAAATATTTATATTATATCACACAAAAAATAATGTGATATTGCATGGAATTATGCTATTTTTTCATTCAAATTCTACCTTATTCAAGCTCTTAAGTATAAATACTTCTCTGGTAAAGGCCAAAAAGGTGATATATTATTATCCTAGTGTCCTATCAATTTGCATTGCTACTTGCCATAGAAACAAAGATTTTCATTTTCTCTTACTAGAAATAAACATGTTTATCACACCATAAAAAGTAATGTAATCATTTTGTATAAATGTAATCATTTTGATAAAAAAAATAAAATAAAACAATAGCTGCTATATCCACCTAAGTAGCTACCATGTGAATAATTCAACTGACTAAAAGCCTGTTTGCCTAAAGGTTTTTTTTTTGTTTTTTTTTTTTTTAAAGATTTTATCTATTTATTTGTCAGAGAGAGAGAGTGAGAGAGAGATCACAAGTAGGCAGAGAGGCAGGCAGAGGCAGAGGGAGAAGCAGGCTCCCCGCCGAGCAAGGAGCCCGACGCGGGACTCGATCCCAGGACCCCGGGACCATGACCCGAGCCGAAGGCAGCCGCCCAACCAACCGAGCCACCCGGGCGTCCCCCTAAAGGTTTTAAATCACATCTATGCTGTCTCAAAAATTAGAGATTTGACACCAAAATTTCCTGAAAAAAATATCTTGGTGGATCAAAGGATTACTTAATTGGGATGAATTGTAAAAAGCCTACTGAAATTTAAAAAGTAAAAACTACAATTTACTGGGTTCATATATCTCCAATGCACCCACATCCTGCCCACAGGATCTCCCTCAGTCTAGATCCCTGGAATTCAAGTGTGGCCCCCAGACCAGCAGTAGCAGTATTAACCTGGAGCTCCTTAGAAATATCAAACCTCAAGACCTCAACTCCAACTTACCAAATCGGATTCTGGATTTTCATAGGATCCCCAGAGATGCTTCTGCCCCTCAGTTTGGAAGGACTGCTCTAGATGGATGCATGATGCCGATGACATGCCTTTGCAACTCCTCATCCAAAAAAATCCCACCTTGAACCTTAGGTTTCCCAACAGAGTCATTCACAGTCCCACCGACCCAAATTCTTTCCTAATCCCCAATTTCACCACCTAAATCATCCCCCCTTCTTTCTCTATCCTCCCTCTCTCCCATCTTTCTTCCTCTTGCTTCTTCCTTTACTGGTTTATTGTCTGTCTCCCTTTACTAAAAGGTAAGCCCAATGAGAACAAGGACTAAGTTTGTCTTGATCACTGCTTAATAACCTTCCAGAATATTATCTGGGTCATAGTAGATATTCAGTAGGTATGTGATGAATAAATGAATGAATCTATCAAAAGGTGATCTGTTTGTACACCATATCCATGATGAAAATCTTCCTTGTCCATCTGCTTAACCAATATATCATTTCTTGTAACTTCCTGATTAATATGAATACCTTAAAGTATTTACACACACCTACATTTCATGTATAACATTTTAACAAGTAAAAATGTCCACATGGGCTCTATGTCCAGAGCCTTATATAATAATATCCAAAGAAGTATTTAAACATGAGTGTGACTATAAAGTAGTGAATTAATTTCTCTAAGTCATACAGGAAAATCAGTCTCATTAGTTCTATAGCGCAGAGTTACCAAAGTAGCAAGTTCTAACACAATTAACTTAAGATTTCTAATAAAATAGTTTATTACCTGAAGTGTTAATGGTGATGTTGAAAGTTTGTTTTTTGGCTTCCTCATATGTAAAAATAATAGGGCCATTTCTAAGTAGGAGTCTCTTATCAACCTAAAATGATATAAAATTGTACATATTAAATAGCTTCGCCATTCATAATCATTTTGCATCATTTTGCACAATTTCTGAGCTAATGAAAGGTAAAAATAGACAAAACCAGTATCTGTCCCACTAAACTCACATCTTCTTTTCATAGCACTGTTGGCATAGACACCAGTACCTTCCTCTCTACTGAAATAGAAAGCTATTGAAGAGACATTCTACCTTGTCCTGTGCTGGCAACACTTTCTGAAGCCCAGCATCAAGACCATTCTAGAATAGTCCAGCACACAAGGCACTAAAGAAGTGAAAATCAGGGCTGAAGGAACCTGCCTTACAAACCAGACCTCTCTTTTTATCCTCCTACGCTAATTAAAATGGAAAGAGACACACAGAGTTATGCAGAAAGCAGTGATTTGGTATGGGTTAGTTCTGTGTATTTACTATCACACCTGTCAGTTGGGGCCATTTAAATCAGAATAGTTGTAATAATACTAGCGTATTCTCATTCTTAAGATGATTTTTATATAGAATTAAGTTGGCCAGCCCTGGTTCTGCTGACAAAGTGAACATGCACATAAATCCTTCCTAGATACAATTTCACATCCATGGGAGGCTGCATTAGAATCCTGGGACAGACAGGAGATTGGTATGAGTAAAGACTAGAAGCCAATTCACAGTCTAGTATGCCACCGTGATAACTGCCATCATCAACCATCACTGTAAAAACAAAGCCTTGGGTCAGAGCCAAGGTCAACAATCTTGCAAAGGAAATCAGTAAAGCCTGCTGGACAATGAACCCCAGTGAATGAGCCCTGCAGTGGGAAGGGGGTCTCCCAGTCATCCCAGCCTTAAATGTTCAACGTACTACCAAAACATGGGGCTTAAATCAGAACATATATTGTTATAATAATGGAAAGATTTTCTTTTTACCCTGAGTTTTGATCATTTCTCAAGCTTAGCTGTATAGCTTCAAATAAACTCTCAAGTTGCGAACTTGGAGATTTCTCTTCCATCAATATTTGACGTTCTATTTTGCCTGAAAGAATAAAAAAAAAATATATATACAAAAATGGCTTTTCCTTTTTTTATCATTTAGAACTTCAGAATAAATATTTCATGCTGGAACTTCAGAAAACTGGATGTGCTGTCCTTTTTGCCCATCTGTCTGTTGTTTTTGCTATAAGGTCAGCTAATAGTGGAAGTGGAAGATCCTTTGCTTCGTTCCCCAGGAGTCTCCAGCCTCACCCTGCCTTTAGTTAGAAACACTGAGTCAAAGCCTCCTTTGGCTTTCCAGACACAAATGTTCTTACCATCTTATTTTTCTATTTCCTTATTTTGTACTTTCCTCTCCTCTATAGGGTTCATTCCCTTTGTCTACATCCATGTCCTCTTTCCTCTGTCTAGTATTGCAGATATCACAGAAAATATCTGTTAAAATAAATCCTAAAAAGTCAACAAACACTTGAAAACAATCACAAATGATGCAAATTCTTTAGGGCTCATGCAGCTCTCAGACCTAATGGTGAGCCGCAGCCTTCACTGGAATGGCACTTCTGTAGCCAAAAGGGCAAGAAAGGGAAATCTTTTATCAGTAGGAAAAGGATTCACAGTTTTCATGCAGCATGTGAATAGGGCACAGAGCCTCCCGGTGTTAAGTTCACATCTGGCTACTATCATTTCGTAGCTGCTGACCTAGAGAAAGTTACTCAGCCAGACTATCCCTCATTTTCCTCAGCTGTCTACTAGGACTGGCCAAACCTATCCTGTAGAGCTGTTGTAAGAATTAGCAATATGAGATGTTAAACATTGACTAGTACAGTGCCTTTCATCTAGTAGATGATCAACAAATGATAGCAATCATCATCTTCATCACTCTTCTCATGGCTAAAACAGCCACAAAAAAATTATATGAACATATTATACAAACATGTATTGTACATAACTTATAAATATAGGTGTGCTATAGCTATTTAATTTAAATGGGTATGTATCTTTTATAGAAATTAACTAAAATGCCTGGCTAAGGAATGAAATTACGCATAAAAGATGTCTTTCTGCATTATTTAAGAAACATTATCTGTAGCTAAATGGTGACATTTTTGAGTCAAACATGAAATTTTGCATAAGGAGGGTCCATTATAATTATAAAAGAAACTAAGAAGTAGTATTTTTCCCCCTTTCTTGATATAAACTTAAAATAAGCAGTGTTCTCTTTATCCCAAACTGAGTCTCGCTGAGGTACCAGTGTCTGTGCGTCACTAAGCCCTGTGTAAAACCTGTACTTTTTATAGTCACTGACCAGGTTTTCAAGAAGCCTATTATTAATAGGAAAAAAAATTCCATAAACTTTATCATAGTTCTGACCCCAAGTACATCTTACCTTTCTGAAAAAGAATTTCAGCTTCCACCTCATGTTCTTCTGTTGCTGATACCTGACAGAGCTTCAGTGCTATTTCAAAAAGATGAAGGGCAGGGAACCACTTGGAGGGATCCTTCTTTTTACTGGTATAATACACTTGTTTGGCCACTGTATGTCCTACAAGGAACAGGTTGTTCATAACAAGCCTCCAAGTTACTCAGACTTCGCTCACGATCAGTTCTATTAAGAACTCTGGTAGTCTTTACTTTTTAGCATCTAAGAAATATTTTCTTAAAACTCAGTACCCAAATATTTCAATGAACTATAACAGTAGCCCTTTGCAACTTTATCTTTGATAAATTTTGACATTTTCTCATTTTTAAAATGAAGGATAATTTCTCAAGTCTCTTTCAGTTCTTAAAATTTCATTATGTTCTACAAAACAACTGTGTTCCTAAGATGAGGTTGTTAGCAAGGAAACATCTGGAAGTTTTATGAAGTTTTATATTGTTCCCAATAAAAATTTGCATATATTAATAGGCAGTAATTTTGTTTCTTTTCAGCTTTATTAGTGGTTGCTTGCTATGCATATTTTGTCATTGCAACTAGATGGCAAAAGCCATTTGGATAAAGGCTTCTTGTGTGGTCCCATCATCACTTAACATAATGAAGGACTGCTGTATTGTTGAAGAGGCATTAGATTTAATCTGTGCACCCTCACAGACAGACAGATATCTATTTAGCATATATTTTCTGAGTGCTGGATAAAATGGAGGCACTGGAAAAAAATGAGAAAAGAGAAAAATAAGAGCTCAGGTTTATTAAGTACTTCCTGTAATCCGGATACCCTTCCAAGGACTTAAGCATTTTCTCATGTAATCCTCCCAACTCTGGCTGGATTTCATTAGTACACTCCCTTTACAGAGGAGAAAGCAGTGGCACAGTGAGGTTTAAGTAATTTGCCCAAAGTCATGTGACTAGTAAGTAGCTGGGCTGTGATCAGAACCGAGGCAAGTCTGGCTCCAGGACCCACACTCTAAACTATGGCAAGAGTCAGACTGTGGAGCTTAGTGTTTAATGGGGAATGAGAATGGCCTGAGCGGCAATTGAAATACTGTGTGGTCAGCTGTGTGGTAGGGAAAGCACAGGACGACATAGCGGCAGGTTACAGGGGCCTTCACCCAGACCCCAGAAAGGCTAGAGAAGGCTTCCCAGAGAACTTGGCTGTTGGGGCTGGCAGCTGATGATCACCTTGTCTTTTGGTAATTTTTAAAAAAGAAATTGTTGGGATAAAGAGTAGAAGGCAGTGGGGAGAAATACTCATCAAGAGGAAAGTTGAACAGCACAGTAGAGAAATATAAACAGGAAGGTAGTGTAGGATTGGGGAATTATATAGCTACTGAGTCCCAGCTGAAGTGCTGGGTCTGCACGGGTCACTGGCACTACCATGTCATTTGAGGCCTTGAACAAGTCCCAACATGCCTCTGGGTCTTGAGTGTCTTCCTCTGAAAAATGAGGCAGTGGAACTAAAAAATATCTAAGGTCTCTTTGGGTTCTGAAGTTTTTCAATTCCAAAATGCTATGCCCTACAAAGTTTTCAAGAAACAGAATTTTTTGTAAATTTTTAGAAGGATAGTGGAAAAAGTGTATCTCCCCCTTTCTCTCTCTCTTATCCAGGGAGACGTTACAGAGCCCTGACTCTGGACAAGGCAGGTTGGTAGCATGCTGCTGAGAAGATGGAGATGAAGAAACTGAGCCTTGCTTCCAGGGTGCTCCCAAGGAGAACAAGGAGGCCAGGCATGGAACAGTGAGAATCGCTAGTACCTACCGTGCTATTTGAATGAACTACATCCCCTTCTAACAAGGTACACACTCACTTCATCCCACAATAAGCCAGCAAGATTGGTACTTTCCTGAACCACATTTTATGAGAGAGGAAAGTGAAGCACAGAGGAGTTAAAGTGACCTGCTCAAGGAAAGTGGACCAGAAATCTTTCTCCAGAGTCCGTGTTCTTCACCCCAACAGTGACCAATTGTGAGTAGATCCCAGGCACGGATATGCTAACATCATCGGTCCAATACAACTTCATATTTCAACACAGCTCCCATTTTTATGTGTCTCACTTCTTGTTTCAAATTATACTACAGCTGTTTATTAATATAAGACAATAATATCAAGTATCTTCATGTAATTTAAGCAGGTATATATATGTATTATATATAGAATATATACTATATATAATAAAGTATTAATATATAAGTACTTGAATTGTCTTCTAGATTTTTATGAAAATTAGGAAACGACCTGTTACAGAAATTACCAACAGTTTTCTTTCTCTGCTTCCCTAGCTGGATAGCAGGCTCTCTGAGGGTAGAGATGGCTCCCTCTTTTTTTTTTTTTTTTTTAAGGTTTTATTTATTTATTTGACAGAGAGATGGAGAGAGAGCATAAGTAGGCAGAGCGGCAGGCAGAGATAAAGGGAGAAGCAGACTCTCTGCTGAGCAGGGAGCCCAAAATGGGGCTTGATCCCAGGACCCTGGGATTGTGACCTGAGCCGAAGGCAGCCGCTTAACAGACTGAGCCACCCAGGTGCCCCGAGATGGCTCCCTCTTATATCCCCACTCCCCAGCATCATTCTGGCAACTTTCTTCACTCCTATTATACAATCAATCAGTAATCTACATTTTCATCTTATAAGAAAGCTCAAGGTTTTGTCATTAAGGGGAAAAATAATCTCAAATAATCATGATATTTATTTTTGGTTTTATAAAAACAGTGTCAAAATGCCTTTTTCTGTCAGAGGCTTTCACAAAGAAAAAACAATTATTTAAGTGGCTTTATTCTTGTGATGCAATCTATAGGCTCACTATAAAGGAAAACTGTCGAGAAAGCATCAAATCAGATGATTTTATGCTTCATAATATTGAAGTGCTCCCGCTTCCAATAAACATCAACTCTGTGAAAAAGAAGTTGTGAAACTGATGTTGTTTTGACAGAAAATCTGCTTTTGGTTTTGTTTTTTAAGTCTGTATTTAATATAATATAACAGAAAGCAAGCTGTTCTGCCTCAAGTGAATCTAAAAAACGGTGGCACTATTGTCACTGAGTGGTGACACATCTTCAAGATTAGGGAGTCATGAAAGCAGAGAATACATTTGATTTAACACAATCTGTACAATTTAACACAATCTGTACTTTAAGCTCTCGCAGCAATTGAATATACTGATAATATAACAAATTGTGGACTAAAAATGCACAAAAATAGCTCTCCTGGGATCAGATTGCTGGAAGGAATTCTACAGGTCAGCTAGGCCAGCCGAATTCCAACAATGTAGAGGTGATGCGATTTACCCAAAATAGCGAAATTCCTATCTGATGATGATGATGAAGAATCCTATAATAATAATGATCAATAATAATGAGGGGGAGGAGCAGAAGGGACATTAGGGAGAAGATTCTGGACAGATATGGTTTGACCACACCTCTGTTGCCCTCTCTTCTCCATTCTGGTCCAATCATCAGCCTCTCCTGAGCTGAGCAGCCACTGGTATGGGGGGCAAATGGGCCCCAGGAGGTGAAGGGCAATGTTTTAAAATGTAGGTTTTATTAATGTTCTGGTGTGATGAGGTCAACAGGCCCAGTGACAACTACCACTGAAAAGATAGTTTGTTACACTTCCCAGAAGATGGGGCACACTACACCACAGAGAAAAGCATAAAAGTCAGTCAAAAGGTGGAGGGAGCAAAGGAAAATGTGGATAAGAACCTTTATTCTGAATTTTGAAGGAAGGGATGATTAGGTTAGGGTAAGCAGGCTAAGCAGGTTTAGGATTGACTAGTTTGAATAATTTCAGTGAGATCTGCTAGTTGTCTGATACCCGTCCCCAGGGTGATTAGGGCAGGAAAATAGTGGTTCAGTGTGTCAGAGTCCAAGAAAGGACAATAAGGGAGCCCAATAAAGGTTCAGAGGCTAGGCTCTGGAACAGTTTGCATATAAAAGGCATGCTTACAGGACAGTGGCTTGCTAATTTCTAGGAACCGGCTAGCCTTGGGAAGTCCCTCCGTGATCAGCATGGCCCTAGATGTCAAAGCATCAGAAATACAGAAATGGAAAAGGTATGATTGATATAGGGTTAGAACAGAGAGCTGCTACAAAGATTTTCTGCCCTCTTGAGCTGGGCAAAAGTCGGGCAGCTAGAGGCAGGCAAGCCTTGGGTCAAAGACAAGAGACGATGTCCTAGAGAAAGACTGAAACAATCTGTGAGCTCCTGAGGAGGACAGCACCAGTTAGTTCCACCTTGGTTCCCAAGGGCTGTATGCCTTCTGTTTCCTGCTCCAACAACTCCCATTAAGTCCACTTGCGGCTGGCTCCAGGCTACCCTGCAATCTAGTCTTCAGCCAGCAGCCAGGGTAATCTTCTGAAACATAAACCATCCCAGCTCACCTCCTTCCATGAGGCGGCCCCTAGTCCACTCTGATCAGGCTTAATTGGTCTCCCACAGAATAGGTCAAGTTCGTCCTAACCTCAGAACCTACCACTCGAGGCTCTCTTTGCCTCCACCGTGCAGAACTGGTCACTTGCAATTTAAGGTTTAGGGTTAAATACCACTTCCCGAGAGAGCTCTTCCCCAATGACTCTGCCTAAATAGGCACCCCTCCCTTCATTATTCTTTATCGGCAGAATTCATCCACATCTTTCATGAAACTGACAATTTATAATTACATACCTATATATAATTCATTACCATATGTAAGCTTTCTATATCCTCGCTGATTTTCTGTCTGGTAGTTATCAAATAAACACTTTATCTTATACAATATTTATCTTATTAAATTTTATAAATGTTTATAAAATTCTAGAAATATTTTATAAATGTTAAAAGTTTTGGGGCACCTAGGTGGCTCAGTGGGTTAAGGCCTCTGCCTTTGGCTCAGGTCATGATCTCAGGGTCCTGGGATTGAGCCCCGCATTGGGCTCTCTGCTCAGCGGGGAGACTGCTTCCCCTCTCTCTCTGCCTGCCTCTCTGCCTACTTGTGATCTCTCTCTTTCTGTCAAATAAATAAATAAAATCTTAAAAAAAAAGTTTTTATACAATATTTATAATATAATATGCACTTCTCCATATGGTTGTTTACTTGCTTATTTCTGTCTCCCACACTGAGATCAAGGACTATATCCATTTAATCTCCAGTAACTTCCCAGGACCTCACACAGAGTCTGGCACATGGTAAATAATCAAAAACTATTTGTTAAAATAAATGTTGCCTGGGTATTCATAAATACTGCCCCATTTGAATGTACTCCTCTGACAACCTGGCTGAAAATAAAAATTTTTCATCAGTGACTTGAGTGTAATATATGTTTAAATGTTCTTACCAATCCTCATTTTGGTTTTGGCCAATAACATGACATGAGGAAGATAGATATTTTTCAAAGGCTGTAATGGACTAGCATAGTCAGTGTTTGATAAAGGAAATTCAATTGTTTCTCCAAAAGTTAGCATCTGTAAAAGGAACACTGTAGTTAGTAACTAGCTAATGTGGTTCGGAATACGGAGACACAAAGATAAGTTTCTAGGTCTTGAGGTCACAAAAGCATGCTCACCTGTTCAATAAGAATGTTGTGAGACTGAATCAACAAATGTAATTTTTCTGTTTTTAAAGGAGTTTCCTTGAATTTCTCAGCTTTTGTTAAGTCATCCAGCAAAAGCATGCTTCTCACCAGGGTTAAATGAGATCGAGGAGAAATAAATTCACTTTCTTCAAGCAAATGTATTATTGCCTATTAAAATAAAATTATTCCTTTTGATAGTCCCATTTCCAATTCACTGAAACAAGAGCTGGCCAAACTGTTATGCATTCAGCACCTAATGCAATTTAAAATTCTCTCTTTTTGCTCTAATCAGAATCTTTAGGTAAATCAATGTGAAAGAGGTTTCCTTCCTACCTGAAGCTTGGTTATGATGTCCGCCTTTAGATGCTTTTCTTGTAGGCCAATGATTACAGCTTGCATCAAGAACTCAGCCTGTAGTTCCCTGTCACCTGCACTTTTTGCCTCCTCGCACACTTCATTGATGAGGCTGACGTAATCTATCATATCGTTTTCTAAAGTAAATAAACGCACTTATTTAAAATACCCTGGGAAAGCAAGAAATTACATATGCATAACACCCCCAATATTCATCGCAGGAATATTGTATAATACAGAAGAACAGGAAGATATAAAGTTGGAAAACAGACTCTACATGAAACAAGAAAAATAAATGTGTTGCAATGAAAGTACTTTAGGGTACCCCAGTGCTGCAAAAGTAATGATGCTACGTGAAAAAAATTAATGTGGAAGATGGATAGAGATGGGTGGATAGACAGATTTCCAAACAGAGAATTATTAATCACTGTAAGAACTAACATGTGTACGTGCCAGGCTATGATCTAAAGCTTTATAGATTTAACACATTTAAGGCTGACAATAACCCTAAGAAGTAGGTACAATTATTTACATTTTTACCAAGGAGGAAACTGAGGCATATGGAAATTAAGAGACTTGGCCACACAGGGAGAAAGTGATGGACCAAACATCTGAACCCAGATCAAGTACCAAAAGCCAAAGTCTGTGCTCGGGACCCCTATGCTATGCTGCCTCCGTCGATGACAAGAAGACCTGCATATTAGTATTTTGAAATCTCCTTGCCTGCTCTGCATACATCAGAAACATATATGTCATTTTCAGTGGTTCAAGGGACTATAGACATGATTATTCTTGGTTAATGACATGAATTTTTTCTTCTGGAAACCGATCAAGCTATAAAAGTTAGAAAATGTTAGTAATGAAATGTATCTCAATAAAATCTCCATTACCTGAGTAAAATTAATTTTTATGAAAACTTGGATTAAGAAAATAGGATATTTGTACCTGTCACGATTCCAATGCCATGAATCTGTGCAACAAAAGCAGTCACCAGTGCTAAGCGGCACCTCAACCAGAGATGAATGTTGAAATATTCTCGAGAATTTAGGGAAATGGGATCTAAAAACTCATTATCATCTTTATTTTCAGTAGCCTAAACAACATGAAAATGATGGTTATCTTGCCAGTTAATAATGTTAAAGTTCTAGCCTAATGCTAAATATAAGTTAAGAGAAGCATCTGATATCATTTAATACCATTAAATTTTTAATTTTGGAAGTCTGTCTTGCACATTCTATAAAATGTAAGAAGTACACACACAAAATAAAAAAATCATTCACAATCCCGCCATCCTTTATACCGATTTTCAACTTTTCTTTTTCTTTCTATACCCATCGTAGAAAATAGTTTTGCGCTCTGAATTTTTCATTGCAAATTATATTACCAGTGGTGTCTATGTCTTCAAAAATTTTGTAAACATTATCTTAATGGCTGAAAAATAATAAATAACAGTGGCTAATATTTATGGAGTACTTATTATGTTCCAGGCACTATGCCAAATACTTTATACACATTATCTTATTTGATACTCCTGAAAAGCCAAAGAGGAGTTATTCTTACTTCTGTTTTACAGATGCAAGAATGGAGACCTAGGAAGATTAAATATTTGCTTAAACTCCATTACATTTTGGCAGAGGTGGGATTCAAACTCGTGTCCTTCTGAATTTAGAGTCCCAGTCTTAACCCACTGTTGTATGTTGCTTACGTTCCAAACATGTATTATAAATGATTTCCCATCTTGATGAGGGTGACGTAGGACCAAGGGACCATATCTTGGTCCTACTTGGTCCTACTTTACAAAGGGGTGATCAATGTCCAGAGCTCCTGAGAGGGAAGGACAAAGGGAGATTTTTCCAAGTGGGGGCAGGGGATCAATTTTAGACATTTGGGAACTTTAAAATCATCTAGAAAATGCCCATTTGTTCTAGGAATTTCCTACTATGCATCTCTGACAGTTCCAACCAATTGGCAACACTTAATATCAAGGAGAGGCCATCAGGACTTGGAGGAGGCTGGAATGTGGGGAGACAGATGGGAACCACAGAAGAGGAGGGTGAGCCAGCACTGGGAACAGTGAACAGATGCCTCAAGGCAGGACGGTGACTAGAATGGGCACACCAAGTACTCCAAGAGTCAAGGATTTAGATTACCAATACAGGACAAAATGCCTATCCACATACCTTAATCTCTCAGCACCTACGGTTCCTGTGACTATTGAAGAGCCAAGTCACACTTAATCTGAATCAGGATTTCTCAACCTCAGCGCTATGGGTAGCCATGGAGGACTGTCCTGGGCATTATATGTTTAGCAGCATCCCTGACCTTCATGCACTAGTTGCCGGGAGCACCCTCTCTACTTGTAACAACTGAAATGTCTCCAGATGTTGCCAAATAACCCATGGGAGGCAAAATAGCTCCCAACTGACAACCATTCCTCTAAGTCAATTTTTGAATTAGATTGCTTTTTAGCATTTTTATTGCTTTTAATATAGTAAGAAATGAGTTTCTATTTAGGATAATTAGTTTTGCTTATTTGTAATGACACTAGATATTAGCAATTTTATTAGTAAAGCTTAAAATAATGAGCAAGGATTCTATGTGATGAATCTTTATGTTTAATCCTAAACAACCGTTTATTATTAAATTACTTGGTCTTATCAAACTCCAATAAAATGTCAAAGAATTCGTGACACCAGTCATCAAACAGACTTCAAGGCTTAAATGTGGAAGAATCTACCTATGAGAAATCCAAGGTAGGAAATAACACAGGTGTCATACTGATGATGCCAAAGTAATAAATTCAAGAGTGAAATGAAGAGCCAAATAAAGTGAAACAACTTTATTTGCTAAAGAAATCAGATCTAGAACACTGGAGTGATGTATCTGGAAGGACCTTAGTGATTACTGCATTCAATTCCATCAGTTTGCAAATGAGATTTAAGTGAAAAATTAAAATTTTTAATTAAAAATTTTTTTAAGTTTAAGGGACTTGCCCAAGTATACCACTGAATGAAGAGCATAAATGGGCCTTCAACACTTACCTTTTTACTCTGAACTCAATGTTTTTTCTACTTTACCCCTTTATTTCATCCAAATAATTAGACAATTTCCTAGCATGCCAACAGTTATTATATAGTAAGTATTGTAAAGAGAAATATTAAATTCATACATACAGAAGCTCCTGGAGAGACGGAATTCTCTGTGTCATCTTGTACTCCCTTCTTTTTAAAAAGTTTTGAATCCTGGAGAAGTCTAAGCGTAGAAAATACTATTGCAGCACTAAAATAGAGAATATATTTTAAATCTTATTAGTACTGACAATCTCACTAATAAAATAAGAACATATACACTTTATATGTAGCACAATGGGGTTCTCCAGCCTTTCAGGGTTATACAACTTTGTTACTTAAAGCTATACACTTGGAAACTCTTATGCTAAATTATTGCTTAATAAGTCTCTAGAAGTACTAGAAGGTAGATGTACTAAAGAAAACAGAAGTTTGGAGATAGGAATTCTTCTGACTTCCTGTTGTGCCATACATAAGTTTGTCTGCACTTTAAACCAATTTATAACTGATGGCACACTTTTTCAAAATATCTTAATAATATATATTGAAACACTTCTTTTAAAAATCTATTCCAAAATGAAATCCAAAATGCAGAACAATCTGTATACCTGAAGATGCTTTGTAGCATTATTTTATAACATGGAAAGACTGGGCAAAAGCCAAATGGACAATATACCTATTGTCCATTAACAATATACTTAAGTCCCCACTTGGATAGTTAATAGACAATCACATTTAACAGGTGTTATGGGTTGAACTGTGTCCTTCCAAAAAAAAAAAAAACAAGGAAGAAAGAAAGGGGGTGCCTGGGTGGCTCAGTTGGTTAAGTGTCTGACTCCTGATTTTGACTCAGGTCATGAACCCAGGAACGTAAGACTGAGCCCTATGTCGGGCTCTGCGCTCAGCGGGGAGTCTGCTTGAGATTCCTTCTCTCCCTCTACCTGTGCCCCTCCCCCCATTCAGGTGCATTCTTTCTCTCTCTTTTTCTCTCTCAAATAAATAAAGAAATAAAATCTTAAAAAAAAAAAAAAAAAGGTATGTTGCCGTCCTAACCCTCAGTACCTCAGAATGGTGGTAACCTGAAATAATCAAGTTCAGATGAAGTGATTAGGGTGGACACTATTCCAATATGACTGCTATTTGTATAAGGGAAAATTTGGACAGAGAGACAGATATACACAGAGGAAAGGTGACATGAAGACACACAGGAAAAAGACAGCCACGTGACTGGAGTGGTGACTTTACAAGCCAAGGAATGCCAAGGATTACGGGCAAACACCAGAAGGTACAAGAAGCAAGGAAAGCTTCTCCTCTAGAATCTTCAGATAGAACCTGGCCCTGCTGACACTTTGATCTTGGAACACTGACTCCAGGACCATGAAACAATAAAATTCTGTTGTTCCAAGCCACCCAGTTTTTGGCGCTTTGTTATAGAAGCCCTAGGAAACTGATAGAATAGGTTAAAAGTAGGTTCTCTGGCTTTTGCCTCCTACACCAAACCTGGCCCTCTTCCTTGTCTTCCATCCTGGAGGCAGAGTCCAGAATCACCATTGCCTCCTCACTGACTCATGCTCTATGTTCAATCCATCAACAAGTTCTGTCAGCTTGACCTTCAACATATGGGTACCAGCCAGCAGCTCCTTGCCTCCTCCAGCCCTAGCGCCTTCATCCAAGCCACCATCATCACCAGGCTGCACGAATGGGAGCTTGCTGACCAGCCTCCCACTCTGGCTCTTGTCCCTGCAGCCCTTTCTCCACACAGTGGCCACAGTGACCTTATCAAGAGGTAAATCAGATCCTACCACCTCCCTCCTTATATGTTCCAGAGGCCTCCCATGTCCCTGGACTGTGGTCAGTATACTTCTTCCCATTGGTCAGTTACTGAGGTTTCTGGCCGAATATATGATCAGCTTCATATGTGCCCATGGATGCTTGTGAGAAGGTACAGTTTTTTTGTAGGTTCCCAGAGTGTGTACATATGCTCAACTTTTAAATTATATTTTTAAACCCTCTTCTTTTTTGTCTACATATTGTATTAAAAGCTGAAAATATTGTGCTAACACACATACTCTGTCCACAGAAATTTTCTTTTTTTTTTTCCTCCATGATCCTTTAAAAAAACAATAACTGGCATTTACTGAGTGTTTAAGTCAGGTACTGTGTTAAGTGCTTTGTGTGAATTAATTTATTTAATCTGTACCACAAACCTACAAGGTAGATACTATTGTCATCATTACTTGATAGATCAGGAAATAGAGACAAAATGTTAAGTGACTTGCCTAAGGTGACACAACTAGAAAGAAGAGGCAGGATTAGAACCCAGGCAACTATCCCTCTGGGCCTGTATACTTCACTGTTGCCGATAGCGTGGCCTCTGTCTTTCCACAGGTCTAACAACTTTGGTTTTGTTTTGGTATAGTGTTATTCAGTGCCATGTTTATGGCGGCTTCATAGTCATTGTTGACTGTACCTTTTATCAACACAAAGGACCTCTCTCTCCACTTGATTGCCTTTTGCTTTGCATTCTACTTTGCAGACTTCATGAAATGGAATCATTCTAAGGATTAAACGAGGTATTTACTTTTTCATTTGCTCTCCTATGGGCAAGGAATAAATCTAAGGGCTGCGGATACAGTCGCTGCCCTCATGGAGTAGACTTTCTGGTAAGAGAGGGGTGTACTTAGGACATAGGAGTGCTTAGCATATAGATGATGCTCAGTGCACATTAGCAGTTCTCATTTTGTGTACTGAGTAGGTCAGGGCATATGGGGAGAACCAAGCTGATTTTTTTCTATGTTAGTAACTAGAATATAAAGCTTCCTGAAATTATTGAATTTTAAATTCCCAAGATTCTACTGAGTCATTAAAATGGTTTAGATATTTCTAGAATATTTTTTAAGGTATGATTTGTGATTATATAACCTTACTGGTTTTTATTTAAAATAAAACTAAACAAGAAAGGGGAACCCTCCTACACTGTTGGTGGGAATACAAGCTGGTACAGCCACTCTGGAAAACAGTATGGAGGTTCCTCAAAAAGTTAAAAATAGAGTTACCCTTCGACCCAGCAATTGCACTACTGGGTATTTACTCTAAAGATACAAATGTAGTGATCCGAAGGGGCACGTGTACCTGAATGTTTATAGCAGCAATGTCCACAATAGCCAAACTATGGAAAGAATCTAGATGTCCATCAACAGATGAATGGATAAAGAAGATGTGGTATATATACACAATGGAATACTATGCAGCCATCAAGAGAAATGAAATCCT
>CM052897.1:20719922-20823137 GCA_028534135.1 Potos flavus
TCTCTCTCTCTGTCAAATAAATAAATAAATAAAATCTTTAAAAAAAAAAAAAAAAGAATATCTATAAAAAACCAGCAGTTGGGGCGCCTGGGTGGCTCAGTGGGTTAAAGCCTTTGCCTTCGGCTCAGGTCATGATCTCAGGGTCCTGGATAGAGCCCCGCATCAGGCTTCCTGCTCAGCAGGGAGCCTGCTTCCTCCTCTCTCTCTCTGCCTGCCTCTCTGCCTACTGTGATCTCTCTCTCTGTCAAATCAATAAATAAAATCTTTAAAAAAAAAAAAAAGAATCCAAACTCTCAGGAGGTGATAGCCTCCTGATCTTTGAAAAAAAAAAAAACAAAAAAACAAACAAACAAAAAAACCCAGCAGTTAACGCCATACCCGATGGTGAAAAACAAACTATTCTTAGGGCAACATCCAATACAGATGAAAAAAACATATACACTATGACTTCTAAATCCCATCCATGGGCATCTTATCCCATAGAAATATACACTATATGATATGGATATATAGCACGTCAGCATGGCTCCCTAGAAACAAAGTGAATGCACATCAATCATGGAATGGTTGAATAAACCGTGAGATGTTCACAGCACAGAATACCATAAAACCAGAATAGCAGAACAAACAAAGCAGTTGACTTAAAGTGGTTTTTGTGAAGTTTTTCTGGATAAAAAACACACAAGATGCAGAAAAACATAAAATATTTTATAAATAAATGACAAATCCTGTTTTGTGTACATATATATATATGAAAAAGTGTAGGAATACTGATATTTATGAATGGATATGCATATACCTAACATGTGTGTCATTGAGATTAGAGAAAAATATGTAAGAATATATACTAGACCGTTCATATGGATTACTGGGAGTGGAGTGGGAATAGTTGGTGAAAGAGGAGAAAGAAAAACAAGCAAAAATAAAACAAAAGATTACCTTTCAAGTTTGGAAGGTTTGCTCTACTCTTCTCAGAAGTCGGTCCATGGTAGATTGTTTTCATTGAATTTTCTGGGACACAATTTATTGTTGCAGCCACACTTACTAAGAAGTATGCCTTAACAAAAGAAAATTTATTTAAGAGATGTTGTTGGCCAACCGTAACCAGAATTAGAGGCAATCCTTTACTTATTAATTCATCAAGTGCCTAAAAAAAATGAAACAAAGAAGAAAACAAGGCAAATCAGTAAAATACTGTTTCCAAGTAATATTAGTTTTCATCCCCTTTTGCATTCCTCATTTGGTGTTAGATGATGGAATATAGAATAGACACGATACCATAAATGGCAGGTCTATCACAAGAGACGTGTAATGTCAGAACCATCCAAGCAGTTCTAAGTGCTCCGTCATTCCCCACCAGTTTGTGACCTGTGCCTCATGAGCCCAGCCCTGCCACATGAGTGAACCTGGTGCTGAGTGAAAGGGAGGGGACACCTTATCAAAATAAAGAACCCACAAAAGCTCATCAGCCATGCACACTCGGCTGTTCTGCTTTTACGTGAGTAAATTAGAGGTACTAGGACAGGAGCAGGGGAAGAATGGATAGACTACCCAGCTTAGATTCTGAGCTCAATCATTAGAACTCTCCCTTGTGTACACACTCCCTGGTCCCTCTCCTGTGCATATACACTTTCTTGGCAAAACAGCCATGGTAAAATCCAACACTGGACCTTCTTTAGGTGTGCACCCTGCAGCTGAAGAAAGCTGAAGAAAAGCATGCAGTCAGGCTAAGCCATCACACTTTAAGATCCTGACCAAAGCTCAGTGTCACCTGGTCATCATCCTACATTTTCCTAGTCCATTCACTCTCCCTCTCCTAGACAACCATTTCATGCTGTTTCAAAATTCTGACCCTTCCTCCCCATGCTCCTCCCAGCTAATGACCTTGCTTCTTCTACTTAAAAGAGAAAACTGAAGCAGTCAGAGTAGTGTCCACAGACCCTCTAGTTCCATTCTCCCACCCACCCAAGCATCTGCCCCACCATCCTGCCTCCCTTCCTGCCACTTAGGCCATTGATCCTCTCCCCACTGGTCTACTCAGCCATTCTCTCCTACATCATAAATGTCCCCTTGCTGCAGACATTCTCATCAGCACATAGTCATGCTGTCTTCTCTTCTATCTTAAAAAAACAAAAACTGTCTATACATTGACTCCCTTCTCCAGATACTACCCAAATTCTCCCTCCTCTTAATAGCAATGATCTAAAGAGTTGTCAAAATTCCAATTTCTCTCCTTTCATTTGTTTTTAAACCCATTCTTTCCACACACCGAAACCCTTTGGTCAAGGTCACCAGTGACCTATACTTACCTTAAACCAGTATTCAATTCTTAGTACTCCTATGCCATTTTACTTTTAATCTAAGACATCATTATCTCATATGCCAATTAAATCATCACATGTCCTCAACTATAAAATACATTCTAATTTCACAGCTACTAAATGTGGAAAAAGATGCATGTTTAAGACTCAGTGAGTTATGGTGCTTGATTCATCTGCAAAATATGACACTATTAATCAATTTCTCTTTTGAAAATATTTATCTTAGCTTTCAAATCACCACATTCTCTTGGTTTCTTCCCTAACCCATCAGTCATTCCTTTTCAGTCTTTGTTGCTTCCTCTTCTTCTCCTATATTTTTAACACCAGAGTGTCCCAGGGCTTGGTCCTCTTCCCTCTCCATACTCCATCCCCTTAGATGATCTCTTTTTTCCCCCTTAGATGATCTTAAACAGCCTTATGGTTTTAATTTCATCTAAATACTGATGAAATCCTGAGTTTTTCTTTTCAGCTCCAATCTCTCTTTTAAAGTCAAATCAACTTCTGACCCGAACAGTCCACTTGGATATCTAAGAGATATCTCAAACTCAATATGTCCAAAACTGTATTCTAGCCTCCTCACAACCACACACACACACACACACACACACACACACACACACATACACACTATAAGCTCTATGAGGGCTGGGAATTTGTCTGTATTGTTGATTGACTGATATGTTTAATTAACAGCACTGGAACAGTACCTAGCACACAGTAGGCTCAAAAGATCAGCTAAAATGATCCCTTTACACAGGTAGATCAGGCCACACCTCTGCTCTAAACCTTCCAGTGGCTCCCCATGCTGTTCAGAAGAATCTAAGTTACAAAGACCCTACAAGGCTCTTCTCAAATTGGCCCCCTGTTACCTCTCTGACCTTGTCTCCTACTGCTTTTGCATTATCCACACAACTCTTAGCCACGCTAAGATGCCCCTCACCAAGCTAGGCAATCCTGTCCTTAAGGCCTTTGCACTTACTGCACTCTCTTCCTAGACGGTTCCTAAACTTCTAGATTTCCTAAACTTGTACCTTTACCTATTCACAAATTCCATGTCAGTGAAGACTAACCTGATTACCTCATTTAAAATTACAACCCCCAACCTAGCTCCAATAGGTTGCTTCCAATCCCCTTTATGTGCTTCTGGGTTTATTTTCTCCCTTCGCAGGGTTCACCTTCTAACTTACTATATAATTTACTTAATTATAATGTTTACTTATATATCATGCTTATTATTGTTTTTCCCACTAAAATTTAAGCTCCCTGAGGGCTTGGAGTTTGTCTGTTGCTGACTGACTGATACATTTCTTTGACAGCACCAGAATGAGAGCACACAATATGCTCTTATTAAATATTTGTTGAATTAACAGTATTTGTTAATTAATAATTTCATATGTTGAGGCTGTCTATCCTAGAAGAGAGAGAAACTATTTACATTACTGTGAATTAAAAAAGAAAAGTCTCATTGTTTGGGAGAGTTTGAGGCAATATTAGCTGTGGAGAGCTCTATTGCTGTTGTTCATTCTCTACTCTCTTCTGATCACTACACACAGAAGAACCAGACATGGAACAGCACTAAGTCAGAGCAGGCAACAAATGCATACTAGGAAAATGGCTGGTGTTCTGTATCAGGGGAGGGGAAGAAACTTCAGATTGGTTGGGGGTGTAAGGGGAGGAGAGAAGGTTTCTCTTCTCTTTTTTTCTCCCTAGCAAACAGTGTCTTAATGAGCCGTGACAATTACACAAAAACACTTGAGGATCAAAAGAAGATTAATTAGTAATGCTATTTAACACTCATTTCTCTCCCCCTTTACAGAAAATATAAAGTGTAATCTGAAGAGTCTCAAGCAGACTAACAGTTCTGTTTTAATTAATTAGCTAATAGAAATCGGCTTTCCATTATACTGTCAGTCTCTTTTTGTTTAAAAAGAAATGATCATGCAGACATTTTTTTTATACCCAAAAACACTCCTTAAAAAAGGTTTTTTAGGATGCCCTGGAATTTATGACTGCAAAGATATAAACATTCTTAAACATCCGAAGGTCTTGGAACACTGAAACAAAATATGAATATGTATGTGTATCTTCCTAATACCGATTCTTTCATTTCAGGCAACTTGCTTATAAATCAAAACAAATTTTAAGGCCAAACAATGAATCATCTGAAGCATAATTAAAAGTGAAGTTTGTGGAATAACACGAACAATAATGGAAAAGTAGTAAGATTACATTTAATAAAAGATGGCTATAATGCCTATCAAAATTATGGAAGACAAAACTAAAGCAATATTGAGAAATATTTCTGAAAATTATTTAATACAAATAGCTTAATGAAACAGAATGCTGTTTCCTAGCATTAAAAAAAATTAAAACTACGTGCACCTGTCTCCGTACACTGACTAACACCTGGTTGTGCGAATGCCTTACCTGTCTGTAACCCTTAACAATGGCTGCACTAGCACCCCTCTGTTCTAACACTTTCTAGTGGACAGACGGACAATGCTCCTAAGATTTTAAAAAATTATTTCAAGGTATTTAAATGCTACATGACATGAGTGGAGCTGGAGAGTATTATGCTAAGTAAAATAAGTCAGAGAAAGACAAATGCCATATGATTTCACTTATATGTGGAAATTAAGAAACAAAACAGATGAACATGGGGGGGGGAAGAGAGAGGGGCAAACCATAAAAGAGCCTCTTAACTATAGAGAACTGAGGGTTGCTGGATAGGAGGTGGGATGGAGGATGGGCTAAATGGGTGATGTGGATTAAGGAGGGCACTTATGATGAGCACTGGGTGTTATATGTAAGTGATGAATTGCTAAATCCTACTCCTGAAACTAATAGTATACTATAATTCTAGTTAACTAACTAGAATTTATAAAAAACTTGAAACAAATAAGAAAGATATTTAAATGCTACTAGGTTATCAAAAACTTAAATCCCAGTCATTCAATTACTGACAAGAACAAACGTATTGAGATGGGCAGTCTAGTCCTCTCTTTGTAAAGGACACTGGAATGTGAGAGGAGTTTCTTATAAAAATGTCATATGAAAATCTTCCATTAGCTAGCACTACAGTGATAAGCATACTGCAGTATGAAAATGTATCAAACCATTCAAATACCTTAAATGTACACAATGTTACATGTCAATTATGTCTCAATAAATTGTTTTTATTTTTATAATTTTTTTTCAATTTTTAATAAAGGAAAAAAAGAAAACCATTGACTGAGAGGCAGTCTCAGACTGGAGAAAGGATGTGAGTAAAAGAAGTATTGAACAAGTGAGGTAATAGCAAAACACACAAAATCATTTTCTTATAATTGAAGTCAGCCATTCTCATTTAGGTAATCAAGATAAATATTAAAATTAGATACTTGACATGGCTAGATAAACAAAATGAATACATATACATAATTGAAAAATTTACAAGCAATAACTGATATTTACCCAATTTGAAAACCAGATCAGTTTGATGCAATCCTGCCTCAAGCCTCAGCATTTGGAGATAAAACCCCATTATTAGAAATAGAAAAGCATATTACATAGGAGATTTTAAAAAACAAGGGTTACATCTACCAAATGGGTTGAAATGACTCAAAATTATCCTTCCTAAATATCCAACATTTATAAAATATTGTTATCCTTACCTGCAGATTTTCTTTACTAATAAGAGGTTTTCCTGAGTCAAATGATTGAAATATCTGTCAATATATAAAACATTAACATCAGAAACAAAAATATTTTTATATGAAACTCTGTTACTGTGTTCTAAAAGTATTTTAAATATAATTTTTACTATAAAAGTGATACTTTTTATTGAAAAAGTAAAAGTAATACATAAAAGTATATGTAAAAAAAAAGTAATACTCTAGTCAGAAAAGCAAGTGTAGAATAAAGAAGAAAGTAAAAATAACATAAAAGTCAACTTCTTTTAGGTTTCAGTGTTAATATTTTGATGTCTTTACTACCAATTTCTTTTTGATGTATTCTAAATTTATATATATATGTATTTGTATTCCTTTTCATTAAACATTATATATCATACTCATTTTTCCATACCATTAAATCATTTGTAAACCTCAGTTTCATAGCTAGGTAATGTTCTATCCTATGAATGAAGCATAATAACTTAACTCCTTTCCTTTTGTTAGACATCGAGGGGGACTGATTCCAACTTTCATCCCACCATTCAGCCCTAGTTTAAGTAACACAGGTAGCTATTTTGTCTGTATTTCTGATGATCCTCTTTGGATAGATTCCTGGAAGCAGAACTGCTGGGTCGTAAGAGTATTAGCACTTAGAATAATCTTTGCCAGTTTGAGATAAAATCATATACTTTTCAGAGGAACTCTTTTTGTGGTTCTTTTCCTTTGTTGTGAATGACCTATTGTTTGTTTGGCTCTAAATACAATGTTACATTAGGAAACATTCCATTTATTTACCACAAAAGATGTATCATCGAATAGGGTGCATTCCTTTTGGTACAGAAGGTTCTTTTTTGAAGATGTCAATACTGATGCCCCGCCCATTACCCACTGGTCACCTGGAAATCGCCAGCAGCTTCTGTGGATAGGTTATTCACATGTGGACAGTACCCTACTTCAAGTACCTGTATGTCTTTGCTTGAGGGCGTTCTGTGGCCACAAGAGTGTTCAGGAGAGACCGGAAGTGCAGGGAGCAATGCATTCCAATAAGCACAAGATTGTTCTCCCTGGTCTCTCTAAGGGCCCGGCTGCCTACGCAGAGACCTCATTAATGCTCTCTGTAATGGTTCTCCTCCCTTCCTATCTGACTTTCCCACACACTCACCATTCTCCTTAGAATCATCTCCCAAATATACCACTTGCTCCCAATTCCTTGTCTTAGGATCCGAGGGATTTGAGGGACCTCTAAACCAAGACATCGCTTATAGCTCTTACTAGAATAAAGTGTTGGTAAGTGTTAAATATTTTTTTCCCTTTTTTGAAGATAACCTGCATCTTCTCTAATCCATTGAAAAGTGAATAACTGAATCCAGGGGAAGACCTTTGGTGATGTAATTGTAAGAGAGTTGATGATGGGACTTTAGATTTAGTGATAAGAGCAGAATCCAAACATGAGTATCATGTTAAAAGAGTTTCTTTAAAAGCCTGTGAAAAGTCCAATAGTAATCTATAAGACTTTTTCAGTTACTTCTTTTAGAACTAAAATCTAATTAATTAGTCCTTTCTTTAAACAACTAGCCCCCAGCCTAATAACATTGGCACCTATTTTAATTATAAACCCTAAACGCATTTCCTCTTTTAATTACACTTTTTAAATTCCCAATTGAAGCTGGAAGCTTCAAATTAACTTTGAGAACACAAAATTTAAAGTCACAACCCACTGAAAGACAATTCATCTATACTTTCCTCTTACGAAAACTGGCTAATAAAAATGAAATTTGGAATTTACCTGTAAAAATTTGTTTCAGACTGTTTTCTTTGGTGAAAGCAGTGAACATTAAAACTCTCTCTTGTAAAACAAAAACAAAAACAAAAAACAATAGCAAAAACAAACACCAAAAAACCAAAAAACTCTCTCTTGTTTCTCATTCTACCCAACACGTTTCTCTTTCCTTCTCATTTTCATGGGCTCTAAATGTAGATGACCCTAAGGTTCAGTCCTCTGACTTCTATTTTTCTCTCTCTGCTCCAGCTGATTTCATCCACTCTCATGATTTTAAATCTCTATGCTAATGCTCCCAAATTTACTAGGATCCAACTCCTCCAGGGAGACCACTTTTCACTGCTTCCACCACTATTACCCCAACCACTGTCATGTCTCACTCAGATTATTTGCGAAGACCTTCCAACTGGTTTCTCTATTAAACACAGGTTCATTCACAGTCTATTCTCCAAACATTAAGCAAAGTGGTGCTTTGAAAAGTAATCCCTATCCTGTCACTTCTCTGCTCAAAACCCTATAAGGTTTTCCATCTTATTTAGAGTAAACACTGGTTCCTCACCAAGCCCCATGAGGTCCTACAGGACCTTAGCTCTTGTGTCCTGCCATCTGCTCCTCCTCTATTTTACCAGCCTCACTTGGCCTCCTTGGTTTTCCTCAACCACATTTTGCAGGCATCCCCCCTCAGGGCCTTTGCCCTTGCACTTCCTCCTAGTTGGAAGGGTTTTCCCTCAAATCTTTCACCCTCAAAACTCTCTTACTATAGAGACTTCCCAAACCACTTTGAATAAAAGCCACTGCCCTGATCATTCTCTGTCCCCTCAGCTCAGCTTGACTGTCCCTCATAGTACATCATCACCTGACATATATTTATGTGCTTAATATGTTAATTGTTTGTTTTCTTCACTGGACTGTCCAAAAGTAACATGCTCCCAAGAAGGCAATAACTCCATTTCTCTTTTTACTGGGCTAACCCCATGGCTAAAATAGTGCCTGTATTCAGTAAACACTTGATAAAATATTTAAATGAGTTAAATATAATTTTAATAACAAAATGCAAATTATTTACAATAGGGAAAGGCTGTTGGCTGAGAAGCAAGCAAGAAAATACTGTTAATTTAACCCAGGTGAGAAGATGAGTTAGTTCATGCCAAAAAAATGAGCAAAAAACCAACTGACTCTTCTCTCTCTAGATAGATACAGAAAGAGATAGAGATAGAGATAGGGATGTATATACATACACACACAGATGTATCCTCTTGCCTACTGAATGTCCCATTTAGGCTTATCTGTAGATAACCTCACACTTACCCTGGTACAACAAATTATAATGCTATAGCAGTAATACTGAGAATTAAGGAGTGACATTTTAGGGGAGTACACTGAAGTAATGAGTGCAATGTATCTATATTTAATGTCAGCTTATACAAGTTATTTTCAAGACTAATAGCCTATTCCCCAACTTCTTCTAGGCCTTCCAAATTTGAACCCTACCAGTATGTACTGTGTCTGTCAGTCTCACTCCTCACACATACCGTCTTCCCCAGGAAAAGGACTTGTTACTGCCTATTTCCTTTATTGCTGGATCACAAGGGTCCAAACATCTGCAAGATCACGCAGTGATTCTCATGAAACCCAAAACAGGAAAAGAAGAGTTCACTCTGATTTAAATATAAATTCCAGGGGCACCTGGGTGGCTCAGTGGGTTAAACCTCTGCCTTCGGCTCAGTCATGATCTCAGGGTCCTGGGATTGAGCCCCTCATCGCATCGGGCTCTCTGCTCAGCAGGGATTCTGCTTCCCGCCTCTCCCTCTGCTTGCCTCTCTGCCTACTTGTGATCTCTCTCTCTCTGTCAAATTAATAAAAATCTTAAACAACAACAACAAAAATAAATGCCAGTATTCATTTTCAAGGATGTTTCAATGATCTCATGTATAAATACAATTTGAATAATGCATGTTTAATACTCTGGTATAAAGTATATAAATCAAAATACCCAAATAAAACATGAGAAGAGACCGTTTTGACTAACAACATTAACCAGAAATTATCAGATTAGATGCCAAAGTCTAAGAGGTAGTGGCTGATGTGTCCACTGAGACTATCTGTAACATAGAGACAGAATTCCTTTATAAAAATTGACTCCAGTGCTGTACTCCCCCCCATGACACCCTTCCCTTCCAGATGAATGAAACCTTATCAGAGCCTACTGTTAGCTCTAACCAGGCTTAACAAAGAGGTTTGTAGTACCAGAGACTGGTAAATACACTTTTGTGGAAGCATTCCCTAAATCTGAGGAATGTAGGCTTCAAAAAGTAAAGAAACGGCTTTGAATCAGAGCAGCAGATTTACCTTCACTTTTCCAGGAGCCTTACAGCCAGATGGTATTGAGGAAGGCATGTTTTTTCCATAAAAAATCTGGGATATCTCATAAAAGGCTTCAGAAAAAAATCCTAAATCTGTAAGGACCTGAATCTTTAAAGGAAAGAAAAAAAATGAGATTTTAAATTAAATAATTTGTTTTACTTACAAAATAAAAATTTTAGAGAAAAATCATCAACTTTCTGAGATCCAAAATTTCTGTTTAATGTAATTGGTAATGCTTTATAAATTAATGCTTGGTAAACACAATAGATGGAGATGTATGTGTTTGTGTGTAAGCTAGTTTACATGTGCAATAGACCAAGAAGCTAATAAACAACAGCAGGCAACTGTTCATAACAATGGACATTTGTCAGATGTGGCTTACCTCATCAGAGCAAACACAAAAATATGACAGGCATAGAAGAGTTAAAAAAAATAATTGAATTTATTTTTTGTTCCTATGGTGAACTATGGCTTAAAAGAAAAACAAAACAAAAACATTCCAGATGTTCTCTAATACTCTGAGGAAAGTCAAACAAACCAGGAGATGAACTCTAGAATGTAACAACATAGAGACAACTATTCATTTTGTCATCCATAATTAATGCCCACTGTCAGTTTTAAAGACATATCCTTAAAGTTAATCAGTTGGTAACTATAAATTGTACATGGCTTATTTTGAATATTATCCAGCAGGACTTTCAATCAGGAAATTACGGGAAGAAAAGTTCTTGAACCAAAGTCATTCATTCATTCAATGTGTTTATTGGGCACTTCCTATGCACCAAGCCCTCTTGGATGTTACATCCCTTCCCGATGTGTACTGAGCTAATTTAAGTGATACATGAAGATATACACAGCATTATAAGAGATAGAGGATACTGACAAAAATGCTACTTTCAGAGCTCCAGTCAAGAAGGACTTCTCTGTGAAGACATTCAGGAGAAAATTGGGAAGTGACATGAAAGAGAGACATGTGAAAATCTGCTGAGAGGTCTCAAGTAAAGGTCATGCAGCAGCAGGAGCAGCCGGAGGGGTCTTGGGGTGCTCAAGAAACAGTCTGTGTGGCAGGAGTTTAGGGAGATTGGTGGAAGAGGGTTAGGAGGCAGGTATGAATGGTGGCCTGTAGACCAGACTGGGAACTCGGAATTTTAGTCTCTATGTGATAAGAAGTTATTGGAGAGTTTTGAACAGGGCAGGGCCCTAACCTGATTTATGTTTTGAAAACTCCAGTGACTGTTGAGAATAGAGAAGGGTAAATTGTACAATCAGGAAATAAAATACAAAATGGACAAAGATCATATATATATGACCTTCACACATACACACATACCCATACACTTATTATCTCTTTACCTTTAAGCACTATCATAGGAATCTTACGAGTATCTAAACTTTAAAGAAATAAAAAGAAGCTTAGTAAGTTAGGGGGAAATAGGATGTAACAATAGCATGAAAATAAAGCATAAAAGGTTAGGAGAATATTTTCAATGGAGAAGGGAAAACTGGTCTACTAAGTTGCACACTTTGGTTCTTGCCTAAAACACCTTGCGCTTTAATCTCCCCAGTGCCATATAATATCCAAGAAGGCATTAGGGAGTCATAGGAGCTCTTTTAGACTTCTAGATGAACATTTTCTCATTATCCCTTGTAGGAAATGCTGTGTGAGGTTTGTCTCCACTGATCTTGGTGCTGAGACGCCTGTGCACAAACAACTGTAACCTCTAAGGCTACCTCTGTGCCAGTTTATCATACTAATCTGGCCATTTGAAAAAGCAATGGCGATAACAACGAACATGTGTTTTCAGAAATGACCAACAGCATGAACATAAACAAGCCAGATGGAAAAAAGAACTACCCTTAAATCAACCTTGCGCTTGCACAAATACAGAACCATCAGTACCCTTCCCAGGAATGCTGGATATGTTGAGACTAATAAATCTTTCAAGATGTTGGCAGTTCTAAAGTGAAGCCAGACGGGCTGATCATAAAGAGGTCTTAAAGCTTTCCCTGAAAGACACTAGCACACAACAGAAACTCAACAGCGTGATCTATTGCTGTTTGACTTGTCAGAAAGCATTGTTTGCTGTTTCCTGACTATGACTTTTCTCTCTTCCCACTCACTGACCCCTGTTTACTTCAGAAAGGTCAGGCAAATTCTACTCAAACAGGTTGTCATTTCTTCCTCTGGGTGATGCATCAGTTGCCCTTTTTCACTGCATCTGTCAAAACCCTGGTCAGGTGTTTCTGTTCTACTATTGCCAATAAGATGCCACTGCTGACTCACTCTGCTCCCGCAGATCGCCAAGTTACATCTGATCATGTCCTTCTTCTGACCAAGATTCTGCAATTCATCCCACCTCTCAATCCAAGGCTACAGACTAGAGTCCACAGTTTTTCACTGGCTTTTAAGCTACCTTAGTATAAAAAGTTGCCAAGTGCTAACAATCCAATAAAACACAGTCATTTAAACATAAACTTTGTTCCAGATTATATCTTTCAGTGCCTCTCTGGACCTCCTTCTAACATGTTACTAATGGTCATTGCAACACTTCCATGCTTCTCCTGCCTCTAAATGACAGACCAGAATAAAATGGCTACCCAATTCTGATTCCATAATCTCCTCATTTCTCTCACTGCTCAGCCTCCTCATTATGCCTTAGTTTGGAATTCAGGACTGGGCCCCCCTGCCATTGGACATCGTGGACCACAACATGGATCTCTGGTATTCTCCTATTACGTTCTCCCTCCTTGAAACCTTCTCTCTGGCTTCACTGAACCACCCCTTGCCCCCTTAAAAAGTCCATACTGTCTCATCTCTATATGCTTCACACTATTACCTGCCAAGAAAGTTCCCTTCTTCCTCTCTCCTGCTGTTAGTTCTGCTTTCTTCACTAAATCTTACCTACTTAGTAAAACCAAGAGACCCAAAGCCATTTTCCCTCTTTCAAACTCCAGGAGACAGTGCTCATCATACTCATTTGGAAATGATCAAGGGGCAGATGCACATGTTAGTGTCTTGTGCATATTTCCTGTCTCTCTTCCCTTATTTTCACTTCCTTATAAGCAAGGACCATGGGTTACATTTCTTTGATTAGTTACAAACATGGTGCTTTTACATAGGAGATACTCAACAAATGTTGTTTCAGAGGTAAAGCAATAAATGTCTACCAAGTATCTTCTAGGTAAGTTCCCACTAAACACTAAGGAATGTGTGGACAGTAGGCATTGATAAATTTTTAATTCAATCCGATAATTAATGACTATTTTAAATTCAATTCAATAATTAATGACTAAGTATTGATATATGAATTTATTACTCAATATACAATAGGGAAATAAAAGATGAACAAAATTCAGAACCTAACCTCAGGAATTTTGCAATATTGAACAGAGCACTGTTTTTTAAAAAGAGAGAGAAAAGTTATACGCAGCTTTTCAAAAAGTGTTATTGGAAATCAAAAGCAGGAGAACTCTTAAGAGTTCAATAAGTCAGAAAAGAGTGATCCAGAAATTTTCATGGCTGATAATTATTTCTTCCTGAGTTAAAATATATCTTCTTAATAGTTAGCACCAGAATTCCGCTTAGGGAATAACATTCGTTATTTAGAAATAGAATGTTATGAACTCTTTGGGTCGAAATCATAGGCCCAAGGTCAGTGTCCAGGTGGAGAGAGTAGTTCAAAGGGAGATCTAATTTTCCCTCATAAGAAAATAGGAAAGATTTGGGGAAGAAGGGTATAGGGTATTTCCAAAAAAGGATAAGGAGGGTTAAGCCAGTGGTGCGATGGAGCCACTGGCTCCTAATTTGCAAGAGGAGATTGCACATATCTTGTCCTGATTCTACATTCAGTTGGTAGGCTGAAGTTAGCTACAGTGGGAATATCTGCACCATGGAAACAAAAATGCTACAAATCAGGGCTTTTTTTTAGAGTGAGGTGTGAAATACCAGCACACAGCTGATTAAGCCATGAGATAGGAGGCAAAAGCATGACATGTTGGCTAAGAAATATTTTAAACCCAAAGATGCTAAGTATTCTATTTTAAATTGTTTGCTTTGCCTCAACTTATATTTTCCTGTGTTCCAAATTTTCACTAAATCCAGTATGAAAATAAAGGCCTTGGGTGAATGTGTTGTGTATTTTTATGTGTGAGTGAGCGTGTGTGTGTGTGTGTGTGTGTGTGTAGAGAATGTGAGAATGTGGATTAGGACTGAATCCCATATTCGAGATGAGGAGGCAGAACAGGGAGCAAATCTGTTCGATGTTGAGATGATCCATGTGCAAAATGAATTCAACAGAAGTGAAAGCTTGTGACCGTAGCTAACTAGGAAAAGGGCAGAGAAAATGAGGTACTCGAGGTTCCCAGTCCACATGGGGTTCAAGTCAACTGCACATGGATCTTGAAGGCAGAGAGCCTCGCCTGACTTCTAGGTTACAGAATTAGTTATAATCTAGCATCTGTGTGGTTTTGTCATTTCAATTGCCTGTACAAGGAAAACTTTTCACATATTATGATATACATAAAAATCCTTAGCAAAAAGTTCACAGAAACTTCAGAAAACGGACTCATTAGTTTCTACCAGGAAACCAATATTCTGGAAGTGGTGATTTCCAAGCTGCCTGATGTTGGACGAGCCTTGTTCCCACATGTAGCTGTTCCTTACTTTCCTGTGGCCCAAGCATAAAATGAGCCAGCTCCCTCTCATACTTTATTATAATAATGGGCATTTTTTAAAATATCAGCACACTATATTATTATCAGCTTATTATTATGAGTATTAGAACCAAGTATCTTTACAGTTCGAGAATATAAAACATCTTAAAAGTTTGTCACGTACCTTGAGGATCCTTGCTTCTAGATTTCTCACCAGGTCTTGGCAAATTCCAGAAACAAAATATTGGTACAACACAAGTAGAGGCAGAACCTACCAATGGTAAAAATATTTTTTTATTTAAAACATGTTTTATCAAGTTAATAACCTAATAATAAAATGTAGCCAAATATTAATGTGGGAGATGTTATATAAAACAGCAGTTATTCTGCCATGCTTAGAGACTATACTGTTTGGCTAAATGAAATGATTTGCCTACAATATGCTCCATAATTTTATAAGAACTTAAAAGTGCCACCAGGGGAACTTGTAGATGCCACCTGGTGTCCAAAACCTAGGTTTCAAATCTCTTTATGCAGGGAAAAGTGAAAATCCAATCAATTATCTTCCTTGAAAAAAATTAATTTAACATACATGTATGAATCATTGAGGCTTACAGAAACATTCTAGTAAATGAGCTATCAAATAACTGCAAAATTTAAAGCAAAGGAACTCCCATCCATGTCACCTGCTCACTCATCTCAATGGCAGCTGCTATTTGTCTTCAACTGGAATAGCTCCTGAATCAGCAAAAGAATATTTATAACATGCCCATTATATATCAGGCACTGTTGAATGACAACAAAATCTAACAAGTTCTTGCTTTCACAAAGCATGTATTCTATTGATTACCCAAGCTTACTCTTCACATAATATTTTTATTTTCTTAGAATTAACCCCAAAGTTTGACTCCTCTTGAAATCTCATGGATATAGGGGAGGGCTTACAAACTATCCATATTTCAGTTGATCGAACCACTATCTGGTCAGAGTCAGGTGTTGAGGAGATAGGTGTTTGCCTAGACTTCTATACAGCTTCTGATCTCAACTGAAAACCCAAGCTTGTTTTGTACAACTCGGCCCTTCCCTGCTAAAGAGAGAGAGAGCAAGGAGGAGTATTGGGATTTCCCATTATTTAGCAAACTATTTCCCCTGATTCCACAGCACTGGGTCTCCTAGCAAGTTCTGTATGTGACAGCAGTATCCTTACCTGCTGGGTTTCTTCTTGAGGGTAGTGTAATACAAAATAGAAACTGTTTACATCTTGCAAATTCAGCTAAGGAACCTCTAATTGTCAGTCAACTGGCAGCTGCTAATAGCAACAGCTTTTTAAACAGTTTGGAACTGGTCTTAAATGATTTCAAACATAATACATTTTTCTACAATTATGCACTACAAACATAACACAATATCTTTTTCTACAATTAATGCAGCACAAAACAGTATGAGTTGGCTATTACCTTTGAGATTGTTTCTTCTCTTTAGTGAGAAATAAAAACACACTACTTTATTGCTGCCAATTGCTCAATTATTCAGAAAAATGTTCTCAATTTCTTAAGCTTCAGAGAAAAAAAAGTCTCATTTCTTTTCCAGTGCAGTGATATGTATTATATATGAATATGACTAGGCGGCTAAAGGTTACCCAGGGGATAGAACTATTTTCTAAATCCAGAAATGAATCCCCTTAACAATGAGAGGAGTACCATTTTGTTATCTTTTCCTAATAAACAATTTCTTGCCAAATATGCCAAGTGTTAAAAGCATTTATCAATCTCTTCACTTTAACACATGGCTTTATAATTTAACAACTCATATCAAGGGACAATAAATCTTTTCAATATAAGGAGAGAGAGCGAATTTAGGATAAGAGAATAGAAAACAAACAATGTGTGAGGGAAAAAAGAAAGTAGGTATGAAAATTATTGAAGAAAAGGAAAGAACAAAAAAAGAAAGAATAGGTATTAAGCAAACATAGCGGGGGAGAGATACAAATATAGAAGAAATAGCATATAGGAAGAAAATATGAAAAATAAAATAAAGGAGAAAAATATAAAATGACCAACAGATAGAACATACTGATTTATTTTTTAAATGCAACCAAGTTCAAATTTATGATATATACTGTGATTTATTTCCCCAAAGGAAGAGAATTCATGAGGTTTTGAATGTCCTTGGATATTAAGAAGTATTTGCCTTTTATGTCACAGTTTGAATCTATTGTTCTCTTAGAACAGGGAGAAGACAAGAGACACAAAGCAATTTATCTCAACAAAGAAATACTCTCATAGTTCGTGTACTGATATGACCTGCATGACTTAATGCAGTGAGTTATATGTGCACTAGATTCCTGTTTGAGACCAGTGAAATATTCTAATCAATCTCCCCAACTGTCTTAAGAAGGAGGAAAAATGATAAAGTAATAGAGTAAAAAGGGAACAAAATCAAACTGACATTGACTTTGTATCCAAAATGCAGTGCAAATAATGACGTCAAGGAAGGAATATTAATTAATATATTTTATTTTGCAGTACAAGTAAGAATCCCGAATCTGGAGTTTAAGAGTTAAACAAGAGAACATTAGCGAAATCTGAAAGGTTTAAGGTAGAAGGCAAAAATACCGCAGTGAATTAAGATTTGTTAATTTTACAAATGACTTACTATAAGGTTTTGCTTAGCATAGTGCAGTTCACGTATAACATAATACAGACTTGCGACTACAGAGCAAATGTCAGCCCTGTATCTGTCTGAGAAGAGCTCGATGCCTGGGAGAAGCTGAGTGATTTCATACTGAGCGTAGCAACGTTCAGCTTTGGGATGTGGAAGTGTGGTTCTAAGCAAACCCTGAAAATGAAAACAGGTGAAATGAAAAGCTATAAATTGCATTTGCAACACTGAAACAAAAAGATAAGTATATGTATTATTTTCTGAAGTGCTTAGCATATGCCTAGCACAGTGTGCCTTCAATAAATGGTACTTATCATTAATATTATCATCGTTATAGTTCCAATGTTTCCATCACTCAAGATGGGCCTTTTAAATTCCATGGTAGTTGGATACTTATTATCTTCAGAAGAAATTATCATTATATTATCATTTTTTGGGGTTAATTTCGTGTTAGACACCACTGGTAAATACTTTATAAACACTATCTCATTTAATCCTCATTTAACCTACCTCTAGAAGGAAGGATTATTACCTCATAAATGATATAATTGAGGCTTAAACAATTAACTTATATGAGGTCACACAGATAATGGTGGAAGAAAGAAGATCCAAAGTCACATCTATTTAAATAAAAAAAACTATGCTCTTCCCACTATACCAACCTATAAGTAGAGGAGATAACAAATGATTTCAGAAGTCTAAATCAAGCAGTTAATTCTGAATTTTTAAATGAATTAAGTAAAAAGATGAGTTGTGGGGCGCCTGGGTGGCTCAGTGGGTTAAAGCCTCTGCCTCTGGCTCAGGTCATGATCCCAGGGTCCTGGGATAGAGCCCCACATCGGGCTCTCTGCTCAGCAGGGAGCCCGCTTCCTCCTCTCTCTCTGCCTGCCTGTCTGCCTACTTGTGATCTCTCTCTCTCTGTCAAATAAATAAATAAATAAAATCTTAAAAATAAATTAATTAATTAAATAAAATAAAAAGATGAGTTGTTAAATTTTGCCAGTATTTCTTAGGTAATTTATATGACCACATTGTATTCAATGTTGGGAAACAAAATTGATACAAAAAATCAAATTTTACATTTAGGAATGTTTCTGATGTTATCCTAAATAATTAACATTAACTGATAACATGCATTACAAAATTATATTAATATATATATTAGAAAATAATTTTAATCAGATTGCTCATTAAAGTTATAAAATACCTGCTCTAAAATATTATGCAGTTGTTTAAATTTTTAATTTTATAAATCTGCTTTAAAATCATAAAAATATAAGGTTTTAAAAATAAATCCTACCAGCTTTTAAGTGCAGTATTACTAAAAAGTTACGCCCATATAGTAAGCAAAAATTTAATTTTTTAAATTGCTTATTTTCTAAAACAACAGCATTATCTTCAAGAAAAGCAGTATCAGACAGTCGAGAATGCAATACGTGGAGTCAATATCAGATTATCATTCCCTTTGCACTCTTGCCTCTTCCACCTCCTCTCTTTAAAGCACAGGCAAGAGGTGCACGAAACATAAGAAAACTGAAAAGTGTGGCCTTACATTCAGAAAAGGCTTTCCAGAGAACTTTTCTATCTAGATTCCATAAGCTATCAGATGCCTCTGATACACAGAACGCTTCAAGGTAAACAGAACCTTTAGTAGATTGCAAGGCCCCTGGCTACATTCCTGTATCTCAAAGTGTCTTGTATTTCAGATAAAAGCTCTTTTCTTCTTCAATGAAGTCAAACCAAAATTCTAGGAGCTGCCAACACTCTACTTTTGTAGTCTTCAGCTTATTTCTTGCTTTCATTATATGGTATACTCCACATTGTACAATCGAGCAAAACTTTATTTAGAGATGAGGTAACCTAAGGCCACCATTTGGAGTCAAACAGACTGGCTTCACAGCTCATTAGCAACACAGTCTCGCTAATGATGAGAGACTCAGTTTCCTTATCTGCAAAATTCCTTTCAGAGTCTAAAGGAGAAAGATTCTGCTGAATATTGAAGGTGAAAATGCCACCTTCACCTAGCGAAGGAAAGATGGACTCAACGATATCTCATCAAGGTCCGTGCTATCTTCCTACCTGTGAGTTTTTTTGACTATGATAAACCACTGCACTTTTTTTTTTTTTCAGACTGAATGGTCACTACTGTCAGAAGATATACATAAAGTGTTACCTGAAAGAGTAATGCAGACAAAATGCAACAGTTGGTTCTCTTGTTAACCTCCGAGATCATAATAAATCTAAATAAGTATAACAAAAAGAAATGGATTCATGGACAATTTTCCAATAATGCTTTTATATAAATACATCTCTAATACTTATAGATTTTCCAAAATTAAAATAGACTTTGTGATTCTAAAAGTGCTACACACTTATGTAAGATCTAGAACACAGAAAAAAAACATAAAAAACAAAATAAAATATCACCGATAAGCCTACCACCTACACATGATTACTGGTAACATTTTTTCTAGATTTTTTCCATATACAGAAATTTTTTAAATTTCTCTATAGATCAAGATGCTATGCATGTTTTTGACTACCACATCCTATAGATAAGCTAAAAATGTACCTGGAAAGGTGAAAGACACCTGTACCTCTACTCTTTCCATACTTCTTAAATTTCTCACATTATTCAAGTCTCTAAAATATCTGTCAGTGCTAACTAGGTATAAGACACTGTGAGATTGATCTATGTGTCTGTTTTTGTGCCAGTACCATACTTTCTTGCTAATGACAGCTTTGTAATAGAGCTTGAAGTCTGGAATTGTGATGCTCCCAGCTTTGGTTTTCTTTCCCAACATTCCTTTGGCTATTCAGGGTCTTTTCTGGTTCCATATAAATTTTAGGGTTACTTGTTCCAGCTCTGTGAAAAAAGTTGATATTTTGATAGGGATTGCGTTGAATATATAGACAGCTCTAGGTAGCATAGACATTTTAACAATATTTGTTCTTCCAATCCATCAGCATGGAACTTTTTTTCCATTTCTTTGTGTCTCCTTCAATTTCTTTCATGAGTATTCTATAGTTTTCTGAGTACAGATCTTTGGTTAGGTTTATTCCTAGGTTTTTGGTGCAATTGTAAATAGGATCGACTCCTTAATTTCTCTTTCTGTCTCATTCTTAGTGTATAGAAATGAAACTGATTTCTGTGCATTGATTTGCAGATGTTGAACCACCCCTGCAGCCCAGGAATAAATCCTATTTGGTCATGGTGAATAATCCTTTTAACGTATTGTTGGATTCTATTGGCTAGTATCCTGGTGAGAACTTTGGCATCCATGTTCATTAGGGATATTGGTCTGTAATTCTCCTTTTTGGTGGGTTCTTTGTCTGATTTTGGAATCAAGGTAATGCTGGCCTCAAAGAATGAGTTGGAGGTTTCCTTCCATTTCTATTTTTTGAAACAGCTTCAGAAGAACAGGTATTAGTTCTTCTTTAAATGTTTGGTAGAATTTCCCTGGAAGCCATCTGGCCCTAGACTCTTGTTTGATGGGAAATTTTTTTTATTATTGCTTCAGTTTCCTTGCTGGTGATGGGTCTGTTCAGGTTTTCTACTTCTTCCTGTTTCAGTTTCGGTAGTTTGTATGTTTCTAGGAATCCATCCATTTCTTCCAGATTGCCTAATTTGTTGGCATATAGTTGCTCATAATATGGTCTTAAAATTGTATTTCTTCAGTATTGGTTATGATCTCTCCTCTTTCATTTATGATTTTATTTATTTGGGTCCTTTCTCTTTTCTTTTTGACAAGTCTGGCCAGGGGTTTATCGATCTTATTAATTCTTTCAAAGAACAAACTCCTAGTTTTGTTGATATGTTCTACTCTTCTTTTGGTTTTTAGTTCATTTATTTCTGCTCTAATCTTTATTAATTCTCTTCTACTACTGTGTTTAGGTTTTATTTGCTGTTCGTTCACCAGCTCCCTTGGTGTAAGGTTAGGCTGTATATTTGAGACCTTTTTTCTTGAGAAAGGTTTGTATTGCTATATACCTCCCTCTTAGGACAGACATATAAATCAATGGAACAGAACAGAGAACCCAGGAATGGACCTTCTACTCTGGTCAACTAATCTTCGACAAAGGAGGAAAGAAGATTCAATGGAAAAAAGACAGTCTCTTCAACAAATGGTGTTGGGAAAATTGGACAGCCACATGCAGAAGAAAGAAACTGGACCATTTTGTTACACCATATACAAAAATAGACTCAAAATGGATAAAAGACCTAAAGGCGTGACAAGAATCCATCAAAATCATAGAGGAGAACACAGGCGGCAACATCTGTGACCTCAGCTGCAGCAACCTCTTGCTAGACACATCTCTAAAGCCAAGGGAAACAAAGGCAAAAATGAACTATTCAGACTTCATCAAGATCAAAAGCTTCTGCACAGCAAAGGAAAGACAAAACCAAAAGACAATGGACAGAATGGAAGAAGATATTGGCAAGTGTTTTATCAGATAAAGGGGTCTTATCCAAAATCTATAAAGAACTTATCAAACTCAACACCAAAGAACAAATAATTCAATCAAGAAATGGGCAGAAGACATGAATAGACATTTCTCCAAAGAAGACATACAAATAGCCAACAGATACATGAAAAAGTGCTCCACATCACTTGGCATCAGGGAAATACAAATCAAAACCACAATGAGACACCATCTCACACCGGTTAGAATGGCTAAAATTAACAAGTCAGGAAATGACAGATGTTGGCAAGGATGTGGAGAAAGGGGAACTCTCTTATATTGTTGGTGGGAATGCAAGCTGGAATGTCACTCTGGAAAACAGTACAGAGGTTCCTCAAAAATTTAAAAATAGAGCTACCTTACGACCCAGCAATTGCACTACTAGGTATTTACCCCAAAGGTAGAAATGTAGTGATCTAAAGGGGCACCTGCACCCCAATATTTATAGCAGCAATATCCACAATAGCCAAAGTATGGGGGCACGTGGGTGGCTCAGTCATTAAGCATCTGCTTTCAGCTCAGGTCATGATCGCAGGGTCTTGGGATCGAGCCTCGCATCAAGCTCTCTGCTTAGCGGGAAGCCTGCTTCTCCCTCTCCCACTCCACCTGCTTGTGTTCCCTCTCTTGCTGTAGCTCTCTGTCAAATAAATAAATAAAATCTTTTAAAAAAAATAGCCAAAATATGGGAAGAGCTGAGGTGTCGATCAACAGATGAATGGATAAAGAAGAGTGGTATACACACACACATACACACACACACACACACACACACACACACACAATGGAATACTACTCGCCATAAAAAAAAAATCTTGCCATCTGCAATAACGTGGATGGAACTAGAGGGTATTATGCTAAGCGAAATAAGTCAATCAGAGAAAGACAATTATCATATGATCTCACTCATGTGAAATTTAAGAAACAGAACAGAGGATCATAGGAGAAGAGAGGGAAAAATAAAACAAGATGAAATCAGAGAGGCAGACAAACCATAAGAGACTCTTAGTCATAGGAAACAGGGTTGCTGGAGGGGAGGGGGGTAATGTCATGGGGTAACTAGGTGATGAACATTAAGGAGGGCACGTGATGTAATGAGCACTGGGTATTATATCAGATGGATGAATCACTGACTTCTATCTCTGAAACTAATAATACATTATACATTAATTAATTAAATTTAAATATTAAAGAATTTTCAAAAAAAATAAAAATTTAAAAAAAAAACAGGTTTAAAAAAGAAAAGGAAAAAAAAGACACTGTGACAGACTTTCACATATGTTATGTATGGTAGGCTGAATAATGCTCCCCACCCCCTGCCAAAGATACCCATATCCTAATACCCCAAACCTATGAATATGTTGCTTTACATGGCAAAAAAAAGACTTCAGATGTGATTAAAATTAAGGTGAGTTTCAATGTAATCATAATGGTCTTTATGAGAGAAAGGCAGAGGAGTCAGTAAGAGAGGAGAGATGAACACAGAAGCAGAGGTCAGGGAGAGAGAAAAAGGAAGATAATAGGCTGTTGATCCCAAAGACAGAACATGAAGCCATGAGCTGAGGAGTGTAGGAGACCTCCAGAAGTTGGAAAAGACCAGGAAAGAGATTCTTCCCTAGAACCTTCAGAGGACAGCACAACCCTGCCAAGGCATTAATTTTAGGACTTCTGACTCCCAAAACTGTAAGACAATAAATCTGTGTTGTCTTAAGCCACGAATTTTGTGGTAATTTGTTACAGAACTAGGAAACTAATTAGGATGCATTATGACCTAAATTATGTCCCCCTTTCCAAATTCATATGTTGGGGTCCTAACCCCCAATAACATCAGAATGTGACAAAGATAGGGCCTGTAAAGAGGTTATTAGGTTATAATGAGGTCACTAGGCTGGGCCCTAATCCGATATGACTGATGTCCTTGTATGAAGAGATTAGGACATAGACATGCATGGAGGGAAGACCATGTAAGGACACAGCAAGAAGACAGCCATCTACAAGCAGAGAGGCCTCAAAAGAAACCAACCTGCCAACACCCTGATTTAAGAATTCAAGCCTCCAAAACTGTGAGACAATAAATTCCCTATAACCTGGTCATTTGTTATGGCAATCCTAGCAAACTAATATAGTATGTCATGTGATTCTCACCACCGAGATTTACAGTTTACAGATGAGAACACTGAGGCTCAGAGAAAATGAGCAGTGAGCCAAGGGTCCCAGAGTTAGTAGGAGATCCTTGAATTAGGCCCAAGTTGGCCTGCCTCCACACCATTATTCTTGATCCCCTACCAGCTGTTCACTCACTCATTTGTTCATTCCACAAGTAGTAACTAAATGTCAACTCCATGCCAGACACTCAGGATACACTGGTGAACAAGCAAAGATCTGTGCCAATGTGAGGCCCACATTTCAGGGGTGGGGGTTAGAGGGAGAGGGGATGGCCATAGATAACAAACATCATAAATAACTAAACTGGATAGTTTTGTATGATATGGACACAGCTGTCCAAGAATCCATGCATCGGAGGCACGGCGCTCTACATGGCACAGTGGGCACCCCCCAAAGGGAAGCTCACTCCATTGCCACACTCACTGTGCTATCTTTGCTGATATGACTGCTCCTTGCAAACATCCCCAAATGCCAACTTTTGACAGAAATTCCTCACTATAATCTTTGGAACCTGGAGGTGAATAGCTGTTGGTGGCATTGGTGAGCGAGGTACCAAACTCTTTCCACGTATACAGCACATCTTCTTTTTTGAATATGTCATCAAGAGCTTGACACCAACATCTAAAAGCAGCCCTAAAAGAGAAACAGAGCATCAAGCAGCATGTTTTTCATAGTCTATGTTATTAAATCTACCTTCCAAAAGGGGAAGCAAATGCACTGAAGAAGTATTTTAATTAAAATGTTAGAGAATCAATCTATATCATTTACTTCTCATAACTCTTTCTCTCAGGTAGCATTTGGTGAATAAAATGTAGTAATGGAGTATTATTGAAGAACTAAAATTTATGAAAGACGATTTTTTCATAATACTTAAAAATGCTTTCCAGGGGCACCTAGGTGGCTCAGTGGGTTGAAGCCTCTGCCTTCGGCTCAGGTCATGATCTCAGGGTCCTGGGATTGAGCCCCGCATCAGGCTCTTTGCTCAGCAGGGAGCCTGCTTCCCCCTCTCCCTCTCCTGCCTCTCTGCCTACTTGTGATCTCTCTCTCTCTCTGTCAAATAAGCAAATAAAATCTTAAAAAAAAAATGTTTTCCAATAAACAACCAAAAAAGTTTCCCCTTGTTCCACTGACTCCTAAAAATCTACCTTTTCTTTTCGGCAAAGATGAGAAGGCTTCCGAGTTCATGCAATGCCTGAACTTTAAGACTTCTTTGATGGCTGACTTGGAGAACATCTGTATTTTAATCAAGTAGAAGAACAAATGTCAGTTCCTAGAAAATATCTTCCTCATACTCTCAAGAATATTTAAACTGCATCATTGCTTCACTGTGTAGATAAGCAAACTGCAAGCTAATACTGCCTTCACAGGTCTCCTGATACTTATACAGAAAGAGAGCAAATGATATTCTACCTGAACATAGTGGAGGAATAGATTATCTCTAAGAGATAGGAAACGTGGAGAGAGTGGAATAAGAGTCAGGCAGGGGGAGGTGGTATTGAAGAGAAATTCAGAAAAGGCGTGCTAGGGAGAAACAGTGAGGTGTACATGGACATGACGTGGGTAGCTGGACTATGGTTTTCTTCGGAGTGTGAAGGAGAGAGTGGTAGGATTATGAAGGCGTCTGAATGCCTGGTGGAGAAATGTGGATGTTATTCTAGATGGGAAGCCTTGAAACGTTGTTTTTAAGCGAGGATAGGACAAGATCATAGCTTATCAGATTTTTCCTTTACCCAAATGCAAAAAAAGCACATCTTTAATAGCATCCGAATTTTTTTTTTTTTTTTTGGTTTTCTGATAAATGTATAAACTCAGAGATGTCTAGAAAAAACAAAACTAAACTAACCAACAAAGCAGTGGTTTTTAATGAGGGCAGTCCTGACTCCTACAGGGTATTTTAGAAATCTCAGATTTAGAAATCTGAGTTTTTGTTAGTTGTCACAATGGGGCATCTCCTGGCATTTTGTCGGTAAAGACCAGAGACACTGGATGGCCTGTAACACACAGAAACTTCCTCCACAGTGAAGAAAAAGGTGAGAAACCATTTATAATTGTCTGAGTCTAACCTCTAACTTCATTTTACATATAAATAGGGAATTTTTGTATGTTTTCAAAATTCTCTGAATTTTCCAGAAATGCAACCACTTACTGTAGTGCTTTATCGTGTATTGCATCTAGATTTGCCATTTTAGAAAAACACTGTCACAAAAATTAACAGTGTTGATAGTACTTGCGTCACCAATACAATAAAGCTGTTTCAGTCTGTATTTATAGCTATAACGTTCTTGGTGATTCAGCACACAGGATATAAGCATCTGATTGCTTCACAAGACTTTCTAGTGCCTGAGCACTTAAGCGCCACAAATAGATTGTTTTGTTATAAAATAATATTATTTATCCTTTATTTTATATTTAGAGCTTCATATTTATTGTATTAAATAATGTGTGTAGAGAGACTATATTAAATATACATTTTATTTCAGGGAGTAAAGGGGGGAATTATTAAATGTCTGTTATTAAAAAAAAAAAGGAGGCGATGGGCGCCTGGGTGGCTCAGTCAGCTAAGTGGCTGCCTTCACCTCAGGTCATCATCCCAGGATCCTGGGATCGAGTCCCACAGTGGGCTCCATGCTCAGCAGAGAGCCTGCTTCTCCTTCACTCTGCCTGCTGCTCCCCCTGCTTGGGCTCAGCTCACTCTCTCTCTCTCTCTCAAATAAGTAAAATCTTTAAAAAAATAAGTTAAAAAATAAAAATAAAAAAGGGGGATGTTGGGTGTCCAACATGGATTGAGTACATACTGCTGAATTTGTAGAAAAGCCAAATCAAACAGAAAGACAAGGAAAGTGAGAGCAGCTAGGGCAGAGCAAAAGAACACAACAGTGGCCACATTCCAACAAGGGGTTCACACATTCATTCGAAGGAGGATGAGCAGAAGAGGGGCCTAGAACCTTGCCATGCTGACAGCCCAGGCTGGGAGAGTGGAGAAGGGGAGGGGCTGGAAGTCTCTTGTGCCAACACTGCTCTGGCACTGCCTACAAGATTCCATCTTCAAGCTCTTTCATCTGACTTTTCAAGGTGGCATTTCAGGCCCAAAGGCAATCTCAACATTTTGTGCAAGAGCCTCCTGAAAATGAGTATATAATGAATGAATCTTACCAATAGTTTGATAATAAGAGGAAATTACGAGTCCCAGTTGCGAAGAGGGAAGTTTACTTTTCTCCACTGAACTGAAAACTCTGAAGTGCTCTTGAGAGAGGTTGGGGGGTGTTGGCATATGCATCTCTTCTGTCCCCAGGCAAAATTCCACCTTTCCGGGAGTAAATTTTGAATTGTTTATTCCTCCTTTATCTCCTAAATTCATATAAAAAAAGAAATTTATTTACTTTTTTTTAGAGAGAGAGAGCACAAGAGCAAGCGGGGGCGGGGGAGGGCAGAGAAAGAGAGACTCTTGAGCAGGCTCCACGACCAACGTGAAGCCTGACACAGGGCTCTATCTCCCAACCCTGAGATTATGACTGAGCCAAAATCAACAGTTGGATGCTTAACCAACTGAGCCACCCAGGCACCCCCAAAAAGAAATTTAAAAAGGAGATAGAGGGGAAGATGACGAGGAGGAAAAATGTAGAAAAAAATGGACAGGGAGGAAAAAAAGAAAAATTCTGTGTATAGCTGAGATTTCTTTGCAGTTTGAGGGACATTGTTTCCTTAAATTTAGTATCTAATATCATTTCTGAGGACCTCAGGTATGTGTGGATGGGCTCTCTACCTGTTATTTCATAAAAAACACTACACAGGGGCATTGTGCCAGAAAGTAATGTTGAGATAATGCTTTGCTTCTCATGGGGATTGCTTGAAGTTACATGGTTTGGGTTTGCTTTTTTTTAAGGGCTTCCAACAGTAAGATGTTAGTCTGCCTCTGGGGCAGAGACCTCTGGGATAGAAGCAACACACAGTTAGTTCTGACCTAAGGGGGGAAAGTGGGAAAGAATCGCTCTCTTTATAAGATCAGAGAACACAGAAGAAAAAAAGGAAAACTATTCTAGAGGAAGTAGTCAAAAGCTGCAGAGGAAGAGAAGCTAATGTGGAGTTTGAAGTCTACAGCCCAAGGACTGGGGATAAACTGCTGAGAATACTTTAATACCCGAGATTCAGGGTGAACCAATGTAATCCACTCTTAGGAATTATATTTGCTTTTTTATTCATGCCCTTAACCATTATTAATATACGCCATAATTGAAAGAAGCTTAAACAACATACAGAGCTAATTTAATATAATGTGAGTCTGTAGGCAATACAACCAAAATCTGTGGGTACATGGCATAAAAAGTGCTTTTTTGGGGTAGGTAGGGGCAGTAACAACAACAAATACATACATACATATATACACACATAAATAAAACTTCTGTCAGTGATTGTAAAAACAAGATTGATCAAATTTCTGAAAGATCAGTTCAGTGAGTATTAGCATCTTAGGTTTACATTTAAATCTATTTTTAGTAACTTTATTATTTTAAGTTTTTAAGTTTATCCTTTAAGCTTATTTTTATTATTCCAATAAATCTGAATAGCAAGGATCATAAACATATATTAGGACTTTAAACAAATTTTTAAGAATCCAAACATACATAAGCCAAGATTTTTCCCCACCTAAAATTGAGTATTACCACTTAACCACTCAAAGCCATGTTTGATTGAGTTCACAAATCAATAAATGTTGAGAAGGGAGAAAACAAATAAATGTGATATAACCAATGATAGTGAATATCTTGTTTTAAGATAAAAGAAATCTTTAGGGGCGCCTGGGTGGCTCAGTGGGTTAAAGCCTCTGCCTTTAGCTCAGGTCATGATCTCAGGGTCCTGGAATCGAGCCCCGCATCAGGCTCTCTGCTCAGCGGGGAGCCTGCTTCCCCCCTCTCTCTGCCTGCCTCTCTGCCTACTTGTGATCTCTCTCTGTCGAATAAATAAATAAAATCTTAAAAAAAAAAAGAAAGAAATCTTTAAGATCAAAATCTATGGTATTAATAAGAAATCTTGTTGATGCTTAAATTAAAATGTATCTATTTCCTTGACACTGATAAAGTAGGGTTTTGGTAATAGGTTCTAGTTAATTCAGCATGAATCAAGTCATCTATGAAATTTTTTTTTAAAAGACGATAGCACCATACTTACAAAGAGATAGGTAAGAATGCAGATGAACAGAATTTAAAAATTAACAAATACTGCTTTTATATCCACTCAAGGGAGTATGCTCGTTTCACAAAAAGCATGAAAGCAGATGAGTGAGACAGTCTTTGGTTGGAATGAAGTATGTGAGAGAGAAGATGTGATCCACTAGACAAGAAGAAGGAAGTGAAGGGCAGCAGGGAGTGGGCATGTCGGTGGGGAAATAAAGGACCTAAGGCAGAATATGGTAGATCCACAGGGTGGTGTCCCCCCATAAATAAAGAGCAAGGGATATAGAGCAAGTATTTTACCTTGTGTCTGTGCAAGGAATAACGAAAGCAATTTTCTGCTGTGTCGGATTGATCTGTTATGATATCTGGATTTTTCCAGGGTCTCTCTAAAACATCTCAAAGTGTCTGTCACATCCACAGGCACACAGACGAGCTCTTTGGCATGGCTGTACTCTGAAAGGAAAAAGGAAGCATACCGAGGGATGAAATGCTGCAGCAAGCCAACAACTAGTAGCAAAAGACTTTCTAATTCAGAGAATTTCTTGGTCCCAAACTAAAGCTGTTAAATTCAAAGCCCCCGGGTTTGCAGCAGGTGTTTCAACATTCAGATCAAATTTTTGTGGTATATTTGAAAGTTCTTTAAAAAAAAAAAAAACTTAGAAAACTTTTGATTCCTATGAAATGCAAATAACTTTAGATCTTGCCAATTTTCCTTATGAAGCCTCATACTTTTTCTTTTGCTGATCATAAAAGATGAAATAATCTACTCCTTTTCAGCAGCCTCTTCAAAGCAGAGGTGCCTTGGGAAAGAGACGAAAGGAGGAAACAAAGAAGCCTGAGTGGGTAAGTGCTCTCTTAAGAGAAGGGAAAGATGGGTTTCTAATATTGGAGGATGCAGAGGAAAGGAAGATGAGGCCATAAAAGGGAGGGGAACTAAAAACAGTCCTGAAACAAATGGGCAGAAAGAGGAGATGTTGGCAGAGGGTGGCCGCTAGGTCCCTGGAGTGGAAGTGGCAGTCCCTGGAACCAGGCTGCAGATTTTCGGCCACATGCCGCACACAAGAGAGAAGGTATACAAGCTTCAGATAATACAGATAAAATAACAAAGGAATTTACTTCTTCAACAAGTTGAACAGGTGAATGGCCCCGTGACACCTGAGGCCTTGAGAGTAGTACAGCAACTTGCGAGGGAACAGGGCCACAGGAGGCGAAGAGGCATGACATTTGCCCTACAGTGTTCGCAGTCTAGCTGAAGAGATGAAGTATTCCGACCCTGGAGTATTAAACTCACATTCACAGAGCATTTCTAGTTATGTGCCAAAATGAGGGTGAGAGAAGTGAGAGATCAGCAATAGAGAGGAAAGGATGTGCAAGAAAGACTTCATGCCAGAGGACATGCCAGTTGTGTCCTTAGAGGAGAAGGACATGCCAGTTGTGTCTTAGAGGAGAACATGCCAGTTGTGTCTTCCTAATCCTTTGATTAGGAAGAAGGAGGTAGGGGGCGCCTGGGTGGCTCAGTGGGTTAAAGCCTTTGCCTTCGGCTCGGGTCATGATCTCAGGGTCCTGGAACTGAGCCCCGCATCGGGCTCTCTGCTCAGCGGGGAGCCTGCTTCCCCCACTCTCTCTGCCTGCCTCTCTGCCTACTTGTGATCTCTCTCTCTGTCAAATAAATAAATAAAATCTTTAAAAAAAAAAAAGAAGGAGGCAAGAGGTTTAAGACAGTTAGAATAAGAATAGCTGATGTTGACTGAGTACTTACACTATACCAGAACTACTTTATATAATTTACTGTGACGATCTCATCAGATCCTAAAAACAACATAAAAGGTTTGTACCATTATATCCTCATTTTACAGATGAGGAAAATACGGCATAGAGATGCCTGGTGGTTTCTCTTGAGTCACAGAGCTAGTTTGTACAAGGAGAAGTATGGAAGCAGGAGTCAGGGTGGTGATGCAGGGTGCAATGGGATGACATGGCCAGTCCCACTGAACAAAGAGGGGTTTTCTGGAGACCTGAAGCCCTCGCTGAGAAAGTCGCTTTTCCAATAGGGAGCACAGGAAGGGTCCTGAGCTGGGCACGAGTATTTTAGGAAGAGTTAGTAGACTGCAACAGAAAGAGGTTGGTGGCTGAGAGACTACAACACTGTATCGTGATTTGAACTCAACTAAGATGGTAGCAATGGGAATGATGGTGGGATGCAGGGAACATTCCAATGCTGGAAGTGACAGAAGAGTTGTTAATTGGCTACACGGCAAAGAAAAAAGGGGGTAGGAATTACCTCTTCCCTTTCCTTTCCAGGCCAATGACCTTGCTTCCCATCTTGCTGGAAAAGAATCCAAGCAATCCAAGAGATCTTCTGAAAACCCCCACCAGTGGTTCATGTTGGTCTAGAACATTCTTCCCTCAGATATCCCATGTCCCTTCTTCCTCAGCGCCTTAAGGTTATTGCTTAATTTCTCAGGAAGCCTCCCTTGATCATTGTATTTAAATTGGCAATCCTGGTTTCCCGACCTTTCTTTTCTCCATTGCGTTCATCGTCTTCTGATGTATTATGTGTTTTGTTTGTTTATTGGTTGTCTCCTGCCACTAGAATTCAAGTTCCATGAGGGCAGAGAGTTTTGCCCATTTTGTCTGCTGCTATCAACCCAGACCTTTAGCAGTGCCTGTTACATGGTATGTGCTCAATAAGTGTTTGTTAAATGAATGAATGAATGACAATTTTTCAAAGCTAAATGGCTAGGATAAACTTTATTAATAATCACTTATATAGATCTTAATCTTGGTTAATTCTCACAGTACCTTACCAACTAGTAGGGGTGGATGTTACTCACACTTTACAAAGGAGGAAAAGTGAACTTGAGGATATTAACTTGTTGTAAGTCCTTATAAGACAAGAGAGACAATCAGTATTCAAATCCAGTGCCTTTTCTAGTTAGTTGACCAGAGGGCATCAAATCTTGGGTAACTGTCAATGACCCAGATTTGAGGCCTGCTAATTTGAGTACAGAGACCTTTGAGCCTAGGACTGAAATAAGTCTAAGAAATGTTAATAAGAGAAGAAGCCTGGGGTCCTCATGAGCCCAGAGAGGTCCTGATGGAATTAGTGGCACATTTACATTCCATGGCCATAGAGACATCTTTCAATCTACTACAATGTAGACTGAAATATCTAGAAATCCTGGAGGCTGTAGTCAAACCAGGTACATGGCCATGTTGAGAGAAGCACTTGTCCCCCCAGCAAGTTCACTCTTGGCACACTTGCTTACCACACATTTAAGAGAATCCAATACTTAGCTGACAGAAGCTCTTATTAACTCCCCAGGAGGTCTCTTCTACCCTACCAATTTCACTCTCCTGTCCACTTTGCCCTACACCCGCCATCTTGCTCTCTCAATTTCCCTCTCCTCTACCCATGCACAGTCCTGCATGATCCAGACAAGGAGACAAGGCATGCCCTGACTCCTCCAACCCCCACCCTTATGCACAATGCCCCTTATGCACAATGCCCTAAAGATGATAAGGTTTCTGCTCTATTTTGTTTTTCCTACAAGAATTCATGAGCTTGGGCTTTTATCTTTTTCTCCTTAGATAGTGAGATCAGGGAAAGAAGCAAAGAAAACAAAGGAAAAGGCAGAAGCTGGAAGCCCTCACGTATTAATATTTTGAGACAGTCAGTTGCCTACTCTAGGCCTTAATTTTCAATCTCTGTTAAAACTGGGATGATAATATTTACCTTCGAGGGTTTTGTTTTAAGCTGTGTGTGAAGTGTCCAGCATAGTTTCTATCAGGAAGTAAGCATCCAATAGATGGAGGCTACACATTGGCTGTTAGTCATGTATTTTTAAAATATATATTGACCCCTTACTAGTATTAGGCGCTATGCTAGGCACTGGAGATATATAAGTGAAAAAAGCAAACATACTCCTTGCTCTCACAGAGTTTTCATTCTGGAATAAAACTTTACAAAGGCATGCTTGTATTTGGAGGCAATCAAAAGGACAGGAGGAACAGGAGATTTTGGCAATCTTTAAAATGTGGAGTTTGAATAAAACATCCTGCTACTTTTTATCAAATATCCACTTATAAATCATTCCTCCTTATTTTTTTCCTAAACTATATTTCACTTTAGTTTAGTTTTGTTTATTTTTTCCTCTTTTCAAGCCCTAGAAAACCTTTTTTCTTATAGTCTAACTTAGGCTCTACTGGTGATTTTGTGACTACCTACACAAGGTAACTAGTGAAAGCAATGAAGAAGTATCATTAGCTTCAGAAGCCTGTCCTTACTTCTCTATCTCAAGGGGAGCTCATCTCTGAAAACTTTCATGAGTAATTCAAGAAGCTATTTCAAAAGCACTAATAATCCCAACAGTTAGAAACAGGTCAGAAGAAAAAGAAGGTGAAGGAAGAGGATGAGGAAGAAGAGGAGAAGGAGGAGGGTGGGAAAGAAGAAGGAGGAGAAAAGGAAGAAGAGAAGAAGGAAGGAGGGGGAAAAAAAATAAAAGAATTACTGTGTCTCTTATTGTACTAATGTACTCATTAAAACTGAATACCAGGGTGCCTGGGTGGCTCAGTTGGTTGAGCCTCCAACTCTTGATTTCAGCTCAGGTCACGATCTCAGGGTTGTGAGATCAAGCCCTACATAGGGCTCCAAGCTCAGCAGGGATTCTGCTTGAGAATTCTCTCTCTCTCCCTCTGCCCCTCCCCCACACACTCCTCTCTCTCTCTCTCTCTCTCTCTCTCTCTCTCTAAAATAAATAAATAGGGATGCCTGGGTAGCTCAGTCAGTTAAGCATCTGTCTTTGGCTCAGATCATGATCCCAGGGTTCTGGGATGGAGTCCTGCATCGGGCTACTTGCTCAGTAGGGATCCTGCTTCTCCCTCTGCCTGCTGCTCCCCCTGCTTGTGCTCTCTCTCTCTCTCTCTCTCTCTCTGACAAATAAATAAAAACTTTTTAAAAATTAATTAATTAATTAACTAAAATAAATCTCAAAAAAAAAAATAACCTGAAATACCAATGACTCCTGAGAGATGGGTCCACCAAGGAAGAATCCCAGGGAATACTAAAAAATTTGGGCTGTTTTCTACACAATTGGTCACATCAATACAAAAGCCCAGAGTCGGTAATAAAACACACCTGCCAAAGGTTGAAAATTTGAATTTCAGGTATGAAAACATACCTGAACACTGAAGAACCCTATCAGAGATAACTTAAATACCAGTAAGGTCAAAACTCAAGAAACAGATCCTAGACGGAATGCAAAAACAGCTATAAAAAAAGGCATATTCATAGTTATCTCCCCTGTGAAGCTTAACAAGCAGGCAAGTTACTCATCCATACAAAAAATAATCTATAAAGTGAGGTATTCTCACTTCTCCACATCCTACAGAGACTATACCAAATTACATATGCATTATTAAATAGTTAGAGGGAGAATAGAATGCTGTTAAATAATGAGAACACCAAATGTTCATAGGCACTGGAGCATTACAGTATCTGTTCCGAAGAATTAAATGTATCAAGCATTACCGCCCAATGCTGTTATGCCAAAAGAAAATCTATGATGTTCTAAGGCAGCAATCTGGTGTGGAAACCAGCAAGAGTATACTTGGTCTTTCCAAAGTACTGCAAACATGTCATGATGACATACCTAAGACCCATCATGGTAATAAACATGTTACTGATCTGAGTTCAGGACACTGAAAAAAATTCACCCTCCTAAAAATTTGCCAAATAAGCCCCAAAGTGTGGGCCAAAATATGCTCCTAGTCCCAGAGGTCCTAGAGTCTCATAAAGAGTTATAAGTTGGATGCCAAGATTTTAATGATAATGGCTCAATGCAAAACTTATAATTAGTATGCAGGATCACCTAAAAACTACCATTCTATCACCGTAAGTCAGAATAATCCCCATGACCACCGATGTATAGCAAAATTTTTCTGAGTGCTATCAGTTTAGAGGAGAGACTAATCTGAAAGAGGACAAATGGTGAATAGGTCAAGTAGTTTGGCGGAGCACTTTTGGCTGAGCTATCAGACAGACTAGCAGTAGAACCAAAGTTCTACTACTTACTAGTAACATTTAATTTTCTCATCTGTAATGTAAGCATAATATCTATCCCCTAAAAGTATAAAAATTTTAAAAGTTAATGGTTATAATATGCTCAATATAGTGTATGGACCAATTCATTATTACTGCCACTATAATATTTCTTAGATTTTATCCATTCAAATACTCCTGCTGTAGTCATTGCTCAAACTGACTATAGCTCCACCACCACTGAGAATCGATCCAAATAATCACAGTAACCTGATTCGAGCTACCTTCCTTTCTGTCCCACCACCTGCCATCTTGCCTTCCAAATGTAGCTTTAACAACAAGAAGGCAAAGTACTTTCCTGACGTATTGCATCCACCATCTATAAGACCTACTGGTCACACATGTTTTTCTTGTTTCTAGGCATGTTTTTCTTATCCCTTAGCTGCTAGTCATCATATTTGATAATAAGCTTTTTTGACACATTTTCTCACATTTGTTGCCCATTCCTTTTAGGATGGAAGGATAATATAAATCACATTCTGAGTTGTAGATCCCAAATTGAGAGATCTCCAGAGGTTTGACAGATGTGGTCAAGAAAAGAAGAACATAACAAGGAAAAATCACACTCTGATTGGAACGCCATTGTTTAATGAATACGAGGAGATAATTTGATTTATCACTCGGGTAGAACACACAAGTTTGTGATCCCCAACTCCTTCAACTAGGGCCTCTACACAGCTCTGAATCCCTTCTATCTTCTTTCTATTTTCCTCAGGGGCCAGGCCACTCTTTCACATTCCTCCTAAAATCTCCTACCCTAGCAACCTTGGCTCAACCCTTTGCTTTATTAAGAAAATCTTCAGTACCCAATGAGAATACCTTCAACTTCTACACTTACCACCTATAAACTTCCTATGTTTGGGCCCATTCTCTCCTTCCCTTCTGCCCTAGCCTCTCAGCATGGCTCCTCTGAAGGGTAAATTCGTGTTCTCCTTTCTGCCTTGGAAACCATCATGGAAACTTGTGTCAAGATGGAGATTCCATCAACCTATGATGAGCAGCAGCTCAGTACTAAACTCATTGAGCACAGTAGTGTGAGAAAAAAAATGGACTTGCCCTTGTGAGAAAGCAATGTGATTTGGGGGTTGTTTATTACTACTGTATAGCGTAGCCCACTTTGAATGACACAGCTTCCAAAGTGAGGCCATCCTCAGGTCTATACTCCATAAAACCCTCCCTGAGTGACCTCATACAAGTCCCTGATTTCAGCCACCATCAATATATTGATGATGAAAATATAAATCTCTCCTGAATGTCTGACCAGTCTATCCAACCATATACTGACTAGTTCACTCAGTTATCATCCTGGCATCTCAAACTCAGTACTTCCAAAGCAACTTTCTCTGACCTGTTCCTCCCTTCAGTTTTCCTGTACAGTGAAGATATCACATCCACCTAGCCACCCAGCCAGAAACCAAGGCATCTTGGACTCCTCCCATCCTCATCTAACCAGTATAAAACACAGTCCTGGGGACTTCCTTAACCTTTCTCTTGTATCTGTTTACTCCTGTATTCTCCTCATCTAAGTCCAGAGCCTCATCACGTCTCTAATACACAAGTTAGGAGTAGCTGCTCTTCTGCTTCCATGTGCTGTGCTTTCAATTGATTCCCCACACTGCCGCCTAAGGTTCTTTTAAGAGCGCAAATACGATCATTTCACCACCCTTCTTTAAATCTTTATCACTAGCTTCCTTCAGCCCTCCAGATAGATCTGCTGCTCTTTACCGTGCCTTCTAAGGTCCTCCTGCCAAACTTTCTAACCTCAGGTTTGCCTTTTCCTTTTTCCTTTAGCTTTATCAAATTACACACAGTCTCTCCATACTACTACTGCCTACAGGGGAAAACAGCAGGGATAGTCATCATATGACAGATTTTATCACTCTATACCATAGTCTCTAGTTTACTTATCAGTCTCTTTCAATGGGTTGAAATTCCAGGATAACAAATCTTTAATCTCAATAAATCTCTAGTCTCTTTGTAGTCTCAGTACCCAGTACGGCACTTAACACAGAGTAGACATTCAATAAATGTTTGCCAGATGACTGAATGGACGCCTACCTTTCTCAATAAAGGAGTAGGTGATTACATACTTACACACATACATACATAAAATCAATAGATAAATAAATGAAAGAATCCTAACATGGCAAAGGAAGATTTGCATTTCTTTCCTATACCAGAAACAGAGGCACATGACAAGTGCAACTTCAGAAAGCATTATTCTCCATTTTCATCTTATTCTATTGCTTTAATCCTATAAGCTGCACTACCAAACTATTCCAAGAGGACTTCTCCGCTGAAAAAAAGGAGCCATGATGTCCCGATGTCTCCTGCACTCTAGTGAAAAGACCTATAACTTAACCATGAAAGAGCCAATAGGACAATCTACATTGATTATGGGAACGAGAATTATTATGAGAGTCAAGACAGAGCTTCAAAGAGTATAGCAACGGGTCAATTTGAAGAGCTCCCAAGTGAAGTAAAAACGGGAAAATGTACAAAATAGTCCTTTTCCATGCCCATTTTTTGAATAATTTTCCTCTCTTTTTCTTTCCCTTCTTTAATTTACAGATTAAACTAATAAACACATGTTTTAATTCCCCTTGTGTGACATTTATAGCAACATAAGATGGTAAATATTAAATGGGTTCTTTTCAGTCCAGTAAGCCTGCAAAAGAGATTTTGCAAACATTTTAATTATGGAGGAGCTGACATGCAGAACACAACAGCAAACTTTGCTTTAAAAAAGCTTCAAGCTAAAATGGTTCCAACCTGAATAGATAAACTTTTTTAGGAGATCTGTGCAGTTTTCTGTATCTGTTACTTCACTGGTTGAAGGATTAATCTTGAGCTGCTTCCCAATGAAATTTCGGCAGGTTATCTTAAAAAGGAAAAAGGAAAACAAATATTATTTGGTCAGGTATTTATGGCTAAAAATTTTACTTACTTAAAATGTTTATCTTATTTTTCACTTGTCAAAAAGAAGAAATACAAAAGGATGCTACAAATGAAAGCTAGCAGAGGACCACTCGATCATGACAACTTTCAGGAAAAAAAAGCAGCCACATAACTTTTTATATTTCTTTTGTTCAGCACAGCTGGAGAAGCATTAGGCAAATTATGTTGAGCAATTAGAATATGATTTTCTGATATTCTATAAATCCACTAGTCTAAATATATCTTCTATTATGCAAGTTGAAACATATCTAAAATATAGGCTGCTTTTTCAGTGGCTGATTTTTCCACCCTACTCATAATGAATACAATGTAAACTTCCCTGGTGAAGTTTTTCAGAACTAAATTTCTCTGTAGTATTTTTTTTTTAAGATTTTATTTATTTATTTGACACAGAGAGAGAGATCACAAGTTGGCAGAGAGGCAGGCAGAGAGAGAGGGGGAAGCAGGCTCCCTGCTGAGCAGAGAGCCCGATGTGGGGCTCCATCCCAGGACCCTGAGATCATGACCTGAGCCGAAGGCAGAGGCTTTAACCCACTGAGCCACCCAGGCGCCCCCCTCTGTAGTATTTTAAAAATTTATTTTCTAACAGACACTTGAGTCCTAAAATTATAAAATATCTGAAATCTGAAAAATTTTAGACAAAAAGAAATTCTTTTAAAAGATTCAAGAACTGGGGCACCTGGGTGGCTCATTCAGTTAGGCATCCAACTCTTGATTTCGGCTAGGGTCATGATCTCAGGGTTGTGAGATCAAGCCCGGCATCAGGCTCCGCACTAAGCATGGAGCCTGCTTGGGGTTCTCTCCCTTCCTCTCCCTCTGCCCCTCCCCTGCTAGTGGGTATACCTGCTCTCTCCCTCTCTCTCAAAAAAAAAAAAAAAAAGCCCAAGAACTTCTGTTTCTCCATTTCTATTCCTTGAACTAACCTATTTCTCAAAATACAGACTTCTTTGAATCTCAGTCTGATATAGATGCTGCTTCTTTATTGTCCCTTGTAGGTACTTAAACAATGAGATATAAACAGTCTAATAAAATGCAAAATCTTTCCCACAGCCTAATAAGGCTCTATTTGACCCAGCCCTTCCCACCTCTAGCTTCATTAAATAAGTCTTAATTGAAGACTTATTACGTGTCAGTCACTACTCAAAGTTCAAGGATAATACAGTGAACAAAGCAAACAAAAGTTCCTATTCTTATGGAACTTATTCTAGAGGAAGTAGAAACATAATGAAGAAAATACAGAAGTACGTTATAGAGTATATTAAAGAGTTATAAATGTTATAGAGAGAAATAGAAATATAATTTTATATAGGATGGTGAGACTAGTCCTCACACAGAAAGTGACATTTAGCAAAGACTAGAAAAAGGTGAGAAAAAATCAGTGTGGCTATTTGGGGGAGGAGCATCCCAAGCAGGGGAGGAGCAAATGGGAGGATCCCAAGGCAGGAAGTCTTAAAGAACAGAGCAGCTGAAACTTGCGGAGGGAGTATTAGGAGATGAGTTACTGGAGATCACAGGGGAATGTGTGGGGCATTAAGGCCAAGATAAGTATGTTCACCTTATCTCTGAATCAGATGGGAAGCTGTTGCAGGATTTAAAGAGGAGGAATGACATGATCTGACTTAGGATTTTTTTTTTTAATTAACATATACTGTATTAGTTGCTTCAGGGGTACGGGTCTATGAATCATTAGTCTTACACAATTCACAGCACTGACCATAGCACGTACCCTCCCCAATATCCATAACCCAGCCACCGTATCCCTACCCCTCAACCCTCCAGCAACCTTCAGTTTGTTTCCTGAGATTAAGAGTCTTTTATGGTTTGTCTCCCTCCCCGGTCCCATTTTGTTTTTAAAGGCTCATTCTTCCTTTCCTTCTCATAATGTCCTCCATGTTTTTCCTTATGCTCCACATGTAAGTGAACTGGGGGAAATCAGAGGGGGAGATGAACCGTGAGAGACTGTGGACTCTGAGCAACAAACTGAAGGTTTTGGGGGAAAGGGGGGGTTGGGCGAGCCTGGTGGTGGGTATCGAGGAGGGCACATATTGCATGGAGCACTGGGTGTGGTACATGAACAATGAATCTTGGACACTGAAAAAATAAAAGTAATTGGGAAAAAATGAAAAATAAAGGGTCATTCTACTTGCTGCATTGAGAGTAGACTATAGGCTGGAGGCAGGGATTCAGGGAGGTTGGAAGCAAGAAGACTAATTAGGAAGTCACTCCATGAATCCGAGCAAATATAACAGGGGCTTGGATCAGAGCAGGAGTGGGGAAGGTAGTGATAAGTGGTCAGGTTCTGAATACATTTTGAAGATAGACGATTTGATAACCAATTTGAAGTGGAGTAATGAAAACAAGAGAGGAGTCTGGGATGTCTCCAAGGTGTCTGGCCTGAGCAACTAGGAGAACAATATTGTCATCAACTAAAGTGAGGAAGACCTGTCAGAACAGGTTTGTTTGAAATATGCTAAATTTCAGAAGTGTATTAGACATCTAAGAGATCACGTTGATTAGGCAGTATGATGGTTTTTTGATGGGTCAACTTGCTTAGGCTAAACTGCAAGGACAAAAGGGAGGGAAGTATCCATTTTGTAGCATACACACACTTCATCCTAGCTATTCAAACACTAATCTAGCTGCTACTATGAAGGGATTTTGCAGATACTAATTAAAGTCCCTAATAAATTTCCTTTAAACTAAAGAGATTATCTTCAGTGGGCCTGACCTAAGCAGGTGAGTCCTTGATGTGCTAGAGGTCTCCAGACTCCAAACAGCATCCAGGTCTACTCATTGGATCATCCCTCACTGACTGCCTAAGGATAACAGCTTCTGGCCACACCTGTAAGTTTCCCTCCTGCTCATGATCCTGACTGACCACCTCATAATTTGGACTTGTCTGGCCAGCCCCCACAATCACATAAGCCAATTCCTTGTCATAAATCTTGATAGATATATGACAGGTAGAAAAATAGATAGACAGATAGATAATAGATAATACCTGTTCTGCTTCTCTGATTGAACCCTGACTGATACAGGGAATTACATGTCAACACAGAATTCGCGAGAAAGTTCTAGACTGGAGCTGTAATTTTAAAAGTCATTATCTTAAAAAAAGTACTTACAGACACAGACTGAATGAGCTCACCAAGGGAAAGGATATGGATAAAGAAGGAGGACCAAGAACAAAGTCCTGGGACACACTAACATTAAGACCTTGGGGAGAAGAGGAAGAAGCTAAGCCCCTCTGTTTTCACCCCTGGCCCTGTCTGTGACATTCCAGCCACTCAGGCCTTCTTCCTGTCCCACCTCAGGGCCTTTTCTTTTGTTCTTCCCTTGGGCTAGAAGGCTCTCTCTTATGTATGGCTGGCTATTTTTCATCAAAGTTTACCGTTTCCAAGAGGCATTCCAGATTTCTACCTCCCACCCCATCTATCTCTAACCCACAGACCCATTTTATTCTCTTCGGAGCACTCATAATGATCATGAATCTGTTTATGTATCTGTTTACATGTTTATTATCTAGCCCTACCTCTACCCCTCTAAAATTAAACTCCATAAAGCAAAACTCAGAGTGTGTTCTCATTGTGTTAGAATATACAGGAGGCAAGAATATCCAAGGGCCGTAAAGAACCTCTGTGAAAAGAAAATGGAACCCTCGCTGTGTGGCCGCAATACCACAAGCACACGGAGTGGTGTGGGAAGTGGGACTAGATTTCAGTCCTCAGGTATATTGGGGGCCCTGGGCCAGAACGCAAACCGTATAACTGTATGCCATGGCTCTGGTATTAGATAGTTGATACACATTTATTAAATTAATAAATGAAAGAATTTACTTCCCTTTCCTCCACCTAACTCAAAGCTGTATGATGACTTTCGTGGTCCTTACAGACTTTCACTTTTAAGGGAAAATATTAAAAGTTGTATCAGTATGCCTCCATCAGAAAGGATGAATATCCAACTTTTGTTTCAACATGGACTGGACTGGAAGAGATTATGCTGAGTGAAATAAGTCAAGCAGAGAGAGTCAATTATCATATGGTTTCACTTACATGTGGAGCATAAGGAAAAACATGGAGGACATTATGAGAGGCAAGGAAGGGATGAACTGGAGGAAATCAGAGGGGTGATGAACCATGAGAGACTGTGAACTCTGAGCAACAGACTGAGGGTTTTGGAGGGGTGGGGGTGGGAGGTTGGGCAAGCCTGGTGGTGAGTATTGAGGAGGGCATGTATTGCATGGAGCACTGGGTATGGTACATGAACAATGAATCTTGTAACACTGAAAAAATAAAATAAAAGTATTTGGGGGAAAAAAAGTTATATGATTATGTTGGCATAAATACAATGATAGTAATAGTATAAATTAAAACATTTTTCTTTGACCTAAAAGTTACTTTTTCCTTCACATTAAAAAAAAATTAAAACATTTAGTGGGCCTCTAAAATTTCTGTGGCAAAATAAACAAACAAACAAACAAATAAATAAATAAATAAATAAATAAAATTTCTGTGGCTCCAGACAATGTCCTCATTGTGCCTAATGAATATATCAGCTCTGGCCTGAATGTCAGTTTCCTATGTACAAGGACTTAATTTTTGTTTACCCTGTACCTGGAAAATATCGGCACATAGCAGGCTTTCAATAACGTTTGTTGATTTGAATGATAAATGCCTAAGTAAAAATAATATTTATCTGATTCCTAAATCTTTGTATTGTATATGTGCACTCATCAGAAATCACAACTGCATGAATAATAGAGCCAAACTCACCTTCTCTTTGTATTCAGCCTCATATCTTGCACAAGGTTGTTGGGTAACATCCGGGCCATTGAACTTGGATATTCTTAGAAGAAGCTGACGCTGTGCATACACCAGGAGTGGTGTCACTTGCTCTGTGTATCTCTCACTAGAGAGGGGTAGAAATACATTAAAAAGCAGACATTAGTTAAAATGCATTTTTTAAATGAAAGCTTGTCACTTTTAATTGCCCTTACAGCAATACTTACTGTGAAATTGTATTGAATTGGATAGCAAGTGATACCAGTGTTTCCCATTTTTCCACTTGATATAAAAGTTCCAGAGATTTCAGCACAAAGTTATGGATCCATTTCAAATCAACCACATTTACATCATCCAGATGTTCGAAATCAAGGCTAGAACCACCGTTATCATTTTTAATATTTCCATAGCAGCTTGGAACACTAAATTCCCCTTTTTCCTCAATAACCTGCAAGTAGCACATGGAAAAAAAAAAGTGTGTATTTTCAGATTTCACTGCACATTTTTTTCTGAAAACTGAATGTGATAGAAAAATATAACAGGAAAAGAACTGAAGATAAAAAAATTTAAATGTTTTTATCATGCAAATCAAAGCTTGAACATTGTTAATCAACAGAACTTTCTATGATGATGGAAATGTGCCATGTCTGTGTTGCTTGATATAGTAGCCACCAAGCATGTGTGGGTACTGGAGCTATTGAAATATGACCATTGCAACTGGATTTTTTATTTCATTTAAATTAATTTAAGCTTAACCGTAAATAGCCACATATGGCTAGTCATTACCACATTAGAAAACACAGACTGAGGGCCATACTTCCTGGTCCTCAGTCACTATCTATGTAAGTAAGGATATTAAACGAATAAGATAAAGTTTTGAAGAACAGGTTTTAGTATATACAAACTATTAAGTTTCCATAATGCATTGGTTACATTTAACAGTTTGTGGCATATGTCCAATTCCCTGATCCAAAGGTCAAACATATGGAGAAGAAAATCTTCTAGAAAACCCTGTTTCTGCCTAAGTTAGAGGTACTGTGTAACTAATCTATTCATTTCCCAAGAGTGCCTTATGCATTTGTGTACATCCTTAGAAATTCTTGAGGCAAACAAAACCCTTTAGATACACCTATAAGCCAGGCTGCAGCCCAAATAGTTGGGTAACTCAAGACCAGCCCCTCTTAAGCTGGTGTTACTGTTACGTATAATCCACACATAAGGGAGGGAAGGTACCAACAGAAGTAGAGGACAAACATCTTTAACAAGATTCATGGTCCCTGAGGTTGCAAGAGACTTAGGAAGTCATCTGGCTGTGGAATGTAATATGAATGCCTCAAGTCAGTCTTGTATAGGTGTGAATAATAGGTGTACCATATGTGACCTATGTGAATCTGCCTCCTTAGCACTGTCACTGGCACATGGGACATACTCAGTAAAGGGTAGTTTCCATTTTATTGATATTATGAGCTCTATCCCTCTACCCACTGACTCTACAGTATGACTTCCAGCAGCACAGAGCTGCATAAGGGGTTATCTCCATTTTCTTGACCTCGGGGTTTCAAGTAGAGGCACTCTTGGCCTTTACTCAATCCTCTTGGTGAGTGTAGAAGAAATCAAGTCTGTCCCACTCAACTTTTCCCAGGTGACGGCTCTGTCGGAGCCTGCCTCCCTATAGGATGACATATTCTTTCTTCAGACATGGGTATATTTCATGGGTCCAACTGAAATAATTTCCCTGGGCCTTCCCTGACGAAGAGGAATATCTGCTATCAGTTAGTCATGCCTAACTAAACTAATGGTAAGTTTACTTCTGGGATGAAGGATCAGGAGGCCCTCTATGGTTACTATATCTTCCAATATAGCTTTCACGTGTAATTTTAAAAAACTTTTTATTAAATAAAATTTCTAATGCTTACAAAAGCAGAGAAATTAATATACTGAGGCCCTATGTACCCACAACCAGCTTCAACCCATTATTGACTTTTGAGACCTACTTGGTTTCATCTGTACATACAATCCCACCTAACAAAAGAAATTAGCAAAAAATCCTTCAAAACATTAGTGTGTTCACATTTCCTTTTTATACCTTATAAATTTTTTAGTGCATTAGTTTGAAATGGGATCAAAATAAGGTCCAAACATTGCAATTATTTATATCTATGTCTTTTTTAATCTATAGGTTTCATCTCCTCTTTTTTCCTTCAATTTTTTGTTGAAGAAACCAGGTTGTTTGTCTTGTAGAGTTTCCATAGTCAGAATTTCTATTGATGCAGCCCCATGGTTCCATTTTAAATGTTTCTCTGTCCCCTGGATCTTCTGTAAATTGTTGGTTAGATTTAAATGCTTACTCTGCTTCCAATTTATTTTTTTCCAACAGGTATATTTCACTGATGCTGTTCATCCCCCCATGAGTTAATAAAGAATTACAAAATCCTGATATTCTAATTTCAACATTCTTTCTTCATTTATTACCTGAAAATTCTATAAAGAAAAATTTCTCTTCCTTGACTGTTAACTATTTGGCTATCCTCAAGTTTGTTCACAAAGAAAAGGTAATCAACCTTTTTTTTTTTTTTTTTCCCCACCAAGGAGTCCTATTTCTTTTAGTGGGAAATGGTTTTTAAAGAACACATCAGGCTGAGGGTTCACAGACCTGTACCCCTGAAGCAAATAATACTTTATATGTTAATAAAAAAATAAAAAAATAAAGAACACATCATCTGGGTGCTAAGAGTTGTCATTTCTTTTTTGAGTCCTTTGAATCGCTTTGACATCTTTGTAAAATATTGACCATATGTATGAGTCTATTTTGAGATTCTCTATTTTTTCCATTGATATGTTTCTCTTTATGCCAATATCATACTCTTCTAATTACTACAGCATTGATAAACCTTGAAATCAGGTAGGGAGTTCTCCAAATTCAAAGATTTTCTTGGCCATTCACATGTCTTTGCTTCGCTTGTAAGTTTTAAAATGAACTGTCAATTTACACTGAAAAAAATGTCTGTTGGAATTTTCATTTGGATTTCACTGAATCAATAGACCAAACTGGAAATAAATGATATTGTAGCAATATTAAGTCTTTTGATTCATGAACATGATATATCTGTGTCTATTAGATCTTTAATTTTTTTCTGTAATGCATTATAATTTTTAGTGTAAAAATCTTATATAGATTTCCTTAGATATAGTCCTAGAAATTTGATATTTTGAATGGTATTTTTAAAATGTCATTTCTTGGTTGTTTTCTGTTAGTACAAAGAAATTTATTTTTATATTTACTTTATGTGCTGTTATTTTCTTAGTTCTAGTAGTTGCTTTATAGAGTCCTAAAGAGTTAGAATTTTCTATGTAAAAACTCATATTATTCCCTTCCAATCTGCATGCCTTTTGTTTCTTTATCTGCCCTATTGTACTTGTCAGGATCTCTGGCATGATATTGAGCAAAAGTGGTATGAACAGACATCCTTGCTTTGTTCCCAATCTTAGAGGGAAGCTCACAATATCTCACCATTAAGTATGATGTTAACACTAGACACTACTTTTATCAGGTATTCCTAGTTTGCTGAGAGTCTTTAACATCAATGACATTGTTTTCATTTTGCTTCCAATTGTATTAGTCTCTTTTTATTCTCTTGATAATCTCTTCCAGAGTTAACTACTTCTGTTTGTAGATGATGAAATGTATAATGATCCACTTCACATTTGGTACTCTATGAATATGGTCTTTTCCTTTACTTCAATTTAGAATTTAGAATTCCTTTACTTCAATTTAGAATTTAGAATTTAGAATTTAGAATTAAGACTTGCAATTCTTGGGGGTTTTTTTGTTTTGTTTTTGTTTTTTAATATACCAGTCTCGGAAGTAGTTTTCCCTGTAGAAGTCATCTGAAGACAGTCTTATAACTTTCCATTTGTGGTCTACAATCAGGCTCTATCTTCTCCAGAACACTATAAGACAGACTTAGTTTAAATACATATTAAAATAAGAGGTATCCTCTCAAATAAGTTTAAATGCATTTTATTTTTAAGCAACCTACATGATATAGTTTTTTCTTAAAAAAAGAAAAATGACTCCTCTCCAAATAAATAAACATTAAAATAAATGAAGGGATCAGGATGATATCATCCAATTGTCCAACTCCTGGTGTTGTGTGGATGTGTGAAAAGCAGTACCCAGTTACGATGACAGGTGATAGATCTAAAGTAATTGCCATTTTGTTAACATTTTTTTTCCACTTTGTTAACATTTTTTCATTTATAAACCATCCTTAAAGAAAATCATATATAGGGTCACACCATCCTCATGGTAGTTCAGCAGAGCTACCATGCCATCTGGATTCATGTTTTCATCAATAAAGAACTGACAGTTTTTGAATTAGCAAAGATGTGCTTGATTTGTCTGCATCCTCTGTTATAAAAGGTTTACACTTTCTGATCCCTGTTCTTCAAGTTTGCCTTAGACTGATCTCCTATAATCTTATGATGTACTTTTCATAGGCTTCATTTGTGAAGTTTGTTTTCTGTAAGTAATGGTTCCCAACAATATCAACACCAATGATTACTGTGCTATCAGTACCTTCACTTTGGGGGCCTTCAGCGAAGTACATTTCTGTCAATGGTACCTTGTGTCCTACTATTTTCTCCTTTACCTCCAGGCACAGCTCATTTGCAACTTCCTGAATCTTTTGTAAATGTCAGAGAACATCTCATCATGTCTGATGAGGTCCAGGTAGATAATCATGGTGGCAGTCAGAGAAAGAGAACAACAGCCCTGGCTTACTTAGCAGGAACCCAGAATTCAGAGCAAGAGCAGTACAGCTAGAGCAGCACTCAAGAGCAGGGAGAGCAGGTGGAAAAAGTGATATCAAATTTTGTAAATGCTTTTGCTCTATCTATTTCAGTGGTCATATAATCTGTCTCTTTTATCCTGTTAATATGGTGAATTACCTTGATTGATCTTAATTTTTTTTTTAAGATTTTTTTTTTTTTAATTTGACAGAGCATGCCTGAACAGGGGGAGGACCAGATGGGGAGGGAAAAAGTGGGGGAAAGAATCTCAAGCAGACTCCACACTGTGTGCAGAGCCCAACATGGTGCTTGATCTCACCACCCTGAGATCACAACCTGAGCCGAAACCAAGAGTTGGACGCTTAGCCAACTGAGCCACCCAGGCACTGCTTCATTGATCTTTAAATGTTAACCTTACATTTCTGGGATAAACCCACTTGATCATCACTTGTATAACTGTAGATATTATAGATCTCATTTGCATATTTTATATATTGCTAGGATTGATCTGCTAATATTTCGTTAAGGAGTTTTATGTCTATGTTCATATGTTCATGAGGGATATTGGTTCATACTTTTCTTTTTTTTTTAAGATTTTATTTATTTATTTGACAGAGAGAGACACAGTGAGAGATGGAATACAAGCAGGGGGAGTAGGGGAGGGAGAAGCAGGCTTCCTGCTGAGCAGGGAGCCTAACGTGGGGCTTGATCCCAGGACCCTGGGATCATAACCTGAGCTGAAGGTAGACGCTTAACAACTGAGCCACCCAGGTGCCCCCATACCTTTCTTTTTGATATATCTGTCAGGGTGAAGCTGGCTTTGCTTCTAAAAATATGTTCGTATATGATTTATTATTTTGTCCTTGTATGTTTGCTTGAATTCTGCAGGGAAATATTCTGGGTCTGGAGTTTTCTTTATCTCAAAGTTCCTAATTATAAATTTTATAAATTCATTTTCTTTAGTATATTTAGGGCAATTTATCTTTTCTATTGCTTCTTGTGTCAGATTTAAGCTATGCTTTGTGATAAACATGTCCATTTCATTTAAAGTCATCAAATTCATTAGTAAAAATTGATCATAATATTCTCTTATTTTTCTTTTAGTATCTATAGGATCTGTAGTTATATCTCTCTTTCATCATTAATGTCAGTTATCTATGCTTTTCTAGTTTTGTTCTTCATCAGTATTCCTAGGATTCTGCCAATTATAATAATCTTTTCAAATGATTAATTTATTAATTTTATTAATTTTGTTTTGTTTTATATCTAAATTATTTCTGCTCTTATCCTTTCATTTATTTCCTTTATTCTTTTTACTTACTTAGGATTGAATTTGTTCTTCTTTTTTGAGCTCATATAGGTGGACACTTAGAAAGCTTTTCTATTAAACATTTAAAACTATTAAGTTCCTCTATGTACTGGTTTATTTGCATCCCACAAATTTTGATATGTTGTCATCAGTTTGAAATATTTTAAAATTTCTTTTGTGTTTCCTTCTTTGACCCATGGATTATTTAGAACTGTGCTATTTAATTTTCAGATACTTAAGAGATTTTTCTTCCTAATTTTCATTGGTATATTCATAAGGTAGGGGTCAGAGAACACACTCTTCAAGATTTCAGTCTTTTAAATTTTATTATGACTTACTTTTTAACCCTGAATATGATCCATCTTGGTGAGCACACCATATGTACTTGTGCTCTCTTTCTAACCCTCTTATGTATACTGCACTTCAATTCTGACACTATCTACCTATCCAGAATTAAGTTCAGACTCCAAGAGTTTAAAGACTTAGTCCTCCACAAGACTGCCTCTATTTCAGATGTCAGCCACAAGTTTCAGGTCACCTGCACTTCTGACTGAACACAATAAATTCAGGGGTTTCCATAACCCCCTTAGATTTAGTAATTGGCTGGCATTCACTTAAAACACTATGCTTAGGATCACAGCTTTATTATAAAGGATACAACTCAGGGACAGCCAAATGAAAGAGGTATATAGTCTAGAAGGGTCCAGGATAAGGGGGTTCCATGACCTCTCCCCATGGAGTCAGACGACAACAACCACCCAACACATCAATGCTTTCACCATTCTGGAAGCTCTTCATGCTTCAGGTGTCCAGAGTATACTTTGAATCTCTCTTATCAGGAGCATACACATTTATGATTAGTATGTCTTCCTGATTAATTCAGCCTCTTCTCATTATGAAATGTCTCTCTTTATCTGTCAAAATACTCCCTGATTTAAAAGTTATTTTATCTAATATTAATAAAGTCTCAACAATGTTTTATGCTTACTGTATTCATGGTATATCTCTTTCCACCGATTTATTTTCAATTTCTTTATATTCAGAATACTTCTCATGTGGTCAAGTATTACATGTCTTTCTTTTTATCCAACAATCTCTGCCTTTTGATTAGGGTGTTTAAGTCACTTATATTTAATATAGTAATTGATAGGATTGGGGTAGATTTATTATTTGCTACTTGCTTTCTGTTTTGCCCATATATTTCTGTTCCTCTATTTCTTTTTTTCTGCCTTCTTTAATTCATTTACCACTATTTAGTTTCTACTTCACTGCAATGACTTTTTAGCTGTGTCTCTTTTTTGGTATTACTCTAACAATTATTAAATGCATCCTTAACTTATCACATTCCACTTAGAGTTAATAGTGTACCACTTTATATAAAGTGTAAAAAACATTACTCTGTCTTTTGTGCTACAGTTTTCACGTATTATATATCTGGAAATGTTATAAATTCCATGACTTAATGTGTTTATGTGCTTATTAATTTTCAATGTGTTTAGGTCATATCATGTTTGCCTTTTTTCAATTTTATTTTCATGTTTTAAACCATACTGTGGTAGATTTTAAATGGCTGCAAATTCTACCAGATTGCGAATAATAGAACAAGGACAGATAAAGCAGTGAAGTAAAGAGGAACTGACAAGCTATATGATCTCTCTTGGTGTCTATTTCTCTGTCAAAAAAAAATTGCTATGAGGATTAAATGCATTACAGTTAGTTTATACAGAAGCTGGAGCTCAGTACAGGTTACTTTCTATTTCCTTTAAAAAGTTGAATTTTCAGGCTAAGATATTTACAATTAACATCAATGTGAGCTGTGTATTGTGAACCGAATATTAATAATGAAGCAAATAAAATATAGACAAACTAAGGAAGAACTCAAGGAAAATATTAATTTCTATTTATCCCAAGGTGCATGGTAAAAAGCACTTATTAATTGGATGAAGTAAAAATAATTACCCAAGTGCCCTTACCTTAATAGAATTGATACTTTGTAGTTCTATTAACATGTCAATAAGTAATTCTGCTCCCAAATAGAATGGCAAAACACAGGTACAGAGGAAACAATCCTGGCTAATAGGAAATGTTTTATATATATCCACTGCTTGTTTAAGAAGTATCTGTAGCTCCTGAGTAAAGTTCCAAAGGGCCCGACAGCAGTTCTGAAGCAGAGTCCAATAGCCACCACGATGAGCAAGAACCTAAGACAAACACAACATTAAAGAAAACCCCAAAGTTTCAAAAGTTAGAGATCTCTGAACAACTTCATCTTTCTGCAAAAATTATGTCAATAATAAAAAATAACTAACACCATTTATTATGTCACTTATATCATTATCTCAGTTAATTCTAACAATAGCTCCTATGAAATAAATATGCACTAGCATTCTACTTAATTTACAGATAAGGAAACATAGGCATGGAGCTAACTTGCCCAGGGTCATGATCTACTAAGTGGTTCGCTAAGATTTGCACACCAGCAGTTTAACTCAAACATTTCCATTGTTCTAGGTTCTGGGAATGTGGCAGTGAGCAAGGGTAACTGGGTCTGCCCTCATGCTGCTTCAATTTATTAGAGGAAACTGGCACTATATAAGTAGACAAATAAAAATATATTTCCAGGGAATAATAAGTATTGTAAAGAAAAGTAAAGCAGAAATGGGTCAGAATCTGACAAGCATGAGATGATATGCCTTTTTAGATGGGGGTGGTCAGGAAAAAAGTCCTCTCTGAGGAGGTGACATGAGCAGAGACTTGAATGTTGAGTTGAACAAGTCATGCGAAAGCGGGGGAGAGGGTGTTGGGAGGACAGCATTTGAAACTGAGGGAGCAGCAACTGCAAAGGATGGAGGATGAACTTGAGGGATGAGAAAGGAACAAGCTCTGTGCTCTCAAGATCACACAGAGGAGAGTGGACTGAATGAGAGCAAGATGAACTGAGTTCCAAGAAGTGAGCGGGACCCAGATCTTCCAGGGCCCTGAAGCTGGTGGAAGGATAGGATGCAATGCTCATGGTCAAGGGGGATGATGTGGGTTTGCTTCACATTTTATAAAAAATCACCCTCTCCACAGAGAAAATGGGAACGAAAGTGTTCTAGAAAGGACAGATTTCCTCTCAACTCTTGAGAGATTTGAAGTATATGCCATTCCTGCAATGAGAAAAAGGAAGCTAATTTCTTTGTACCTAATGATTCCGATTCTAAGTTTAATAATGTATCATATGATATTTAAGAAAAAAAAAGAGAAAAGCATTTGAGAGAAGACACAATTGGCTTGTAGAAGCAAAGGGTCAGGGGCTAGGAGCAGGATTTTCCTGTGGCCCAGAAAGAGTGTTCCCTGTGAGGGAATAATCTATCATACCCCAGGCAGGAGTAAGACTCCAGAGAAGAACCACTGATGTCACCATCATAAAAAGCTGTGTCCCAAATGTGGCCAAGAAAGTTGCAAAGGAGTATCTGAATATTCACAGAGATTGTGTAGACAAGGACAAAGACTACCTCAGCTCCGCACCAATGGATGAATGATGACTAAAGCAGCTTACTCCTCTCCTTGACAACCTCACAATGTGTAAATCTTCAGCACTATGGCATGCACACCTCAAAAATGACTGATGTGAAACCCAGCAAATTTAGTTTCAAAGTTGAAACTAAAATTATGGATAGTAAGCAAATAAATACATCTTACATGCCCAAAACAAATGGCCTGCGATTTATGTCTATTAATTTAGCAAATTAGAAGGACTGCCTTACCATTGCTCTCCTGCAATATAAGAAGATTTTCATAAAATGATCCAATAGACCCAAATTTGCTGCTCGATCCTTTTCTTTAGCACTAAGACCTGACTGAGAGTCTGAGTCATAAACTGTTTGTGTCTTGGATACATTTTCATCACTCATTCTGGAATTAATAAATGTGGAAAATTCTTCAGCATCTAAAGTACAAAAATAAAGTATAACATTATTGAAGGCAGAAAGTTCCAGAAGACATAGGTGATAAGCATCAAATGAGTAATTAAGATAAGAAATGCTACATAAATTTGGAGGAAGGGCGGGATTATCATGGAAACAATGAACCAAGGAAAGTTTCTAGAGAAGGAGGTGTCTAGATTAGGTCTTAACAGGTGAACATGGTTTAGCTGTGCAGAAAGACTATAGAGAACATCATCTGGGCAAGGGTAACAGCCAAGGGAACAATGCAGAGGCAGGAATGTCATGTTTTCTGAGGGATCACAGAATCCCACTTAATTTCCCTAATTTCTCCCTAAATAGTCCATTCCCAGGACACATACACTAGAAGGTGAGTAGCATTTGCTGGAGTTAGAAAGTGCAGGAACCATGTCCATGCATTATTTTATTGGTGTAATATAAAAACACAGATTTCTCCTACCACAAACCTTCTCTTAGAACTTTGCATTAAATAATAAGTCTCAATAGCACAGTATTCTATTGGTGATTCCATGGGAGATCTTAGGCAGGTAGTTAAAAAAAAACCCTCAAGAAGCTATATATTACTATCTACATACAAAACTTGGACTCTGTGTCAAGGGAATTTACTTTCAAATACTTCAATATTCATATATAACATGAAGGTACCAGTTAAACCTAATCTATGCCCTAGAAGAAATCAGAAAGCAAATGAAGTACCTCAAATATAAATCAACACTCCTGAGGCAGTTAGCCAGCATATGAAGTATCCTGATCATTAATAAGTTACATAGCACTTAAAATACCATTACTAAAAATCTACATAAGAGGGTTTGTAATAGCATGAAGATATTAGAAATAAATCTTTATTTTTGAAATGAGTGGTATTCAAGATAGGTAATTGCTAAGAATAGTGTCATCAGTTGTAGCATCCAGATCAAGGGCCCTGTCATTTGCATTTCTCCACCTCCCAGAGTGAGCCTCCTGTCACCTGAGCAGATAACAAGAATACTGGCTGGTCCTGCCATTCAAACAAATATTATTGCATTCACCTTGGAGTAAGCTTTCATGGAAAGTGCTAGTTGGAGATCCTAAAACAAGAGTAGATTCCTCTGAGTACAAAATCAGTACTTTTAAAAAGCTGTAGGACTGTTTACATGCCAGTTACATCAGTATGTGTGGTGGAATTTGTTCTGAGACTCACTTCTGCTAAAATATAACACCTGATATCAAGTCTTCACCTATGCTGACAACAGGAGGCTACCAATATTTCTATAAGAACGTTAGGGGTGCCTGGGTGGCTTAGTCGGTTAAGTGTCTGACTCTTGATTTTGGCCCAGGTCATGATCTCAGGGTTTTGAGATCGAGCCCAGCGTGGAGCCTGCTTAAGATTCTCTCTTCCTCTCCCTCTGCCCCTCACTACCACTCTCTCCCTTTCTAAAAAAATATAAATACATACATACATACATTATATTTGGTGAAGAGCCAAATGGTTTCGGTTAGCCACTGGTTTAGATTAGAATACAACATATATATTTCTACATACATATCATAAAAATATAGAAAATTTTTAAAAACAGAAAATAAGAATATCTTACAAAATATCACAACTCAATTAAATTCCTGGGTCATTGGAAAATGGTATGTGTACCTATGTGTGTCTGTGGAGTGTGTGTATGTGTGTGTTGCATCAGTGAATAAAAATATAGAAGCAATTTGATAGTATATAATTTTTTATTTTACCTGATGGTAAGTTGGCCTTTCTTTTTCTAGCTGTATGAAGGAAATCAAGTATCACTTTATAGTTTTCTAGAGTCAATTTCGTTGTTGGTAATACTGTTCCTGAATTATATAGTGAGAACATATCAGGATCACATGATCGGAAACTGCCGGGGGGAAAATATCATTAAAAAATATATATAAACAAAATAGAATTGAATCTGTGAAATACAGTCTACTTTAATTTTTAAATTATTTGATAGTTAGTGCTTCCAAATTTTGGATCGTAACATATTCTGGCCCCGAACCAAAGCCAAACAATTTCCCATTAAATTTTAAAATTATACAATGTAACTTTGCCCTTAGGAATTTTAACATCAATATCTATTTCCCTGAGAGGGCCTTTGAAAATGGGAATGACGATCTATACTCATTCTAAGGGCTCTGAAACAATAATTTACGTTAATTTAACCTGATTAAAACACAACTCAATGAAGATGCCTACTATATAAAGCAATGTGCCCACAATCAATGTTATTTCTTTTGTAAAATAAGGTCTAAGCAGTAAATAATCCTCCACCAAAAATAAACAAATGCAAAATACATGCATACATAAATATTGAGTATGTTTTAATGGCTTTAGTTAAATTGAATTTAGCACCAAGTTACCCAAATCTGATCATTGTCTAATTGCTGTGCTATGAAGTAATCATGTCTGAATGGTCATATGTGATTGGAATTTCAGAGAATTCTTCTCAGCGTTCAGTGGAAAGTTAGGAAGCCCATCGATCTAAATCATTCTCCTCTCATGGCTTCATGAAGGGGTTACTTTGCCAAAAGCCTTTCCGGTTGGTCAGGCAATCTAACTACTTCTTAAATGCAAATCTGGTCTAGCGTAAATAGGAAAGGAAACTATCTGGAGACATTTTAATGAAGGTTCAATCTGGTAATGATTTTAACCAAAATTCTAATGAAATCGAAACTGGTACCAAGTTTACCATGGATTTCACCTGCATATTTTATCACTGGATTATTGAAATAAATACCCTCTTAATTTGTAACCCTGTCACAGTCTCTCCTTCCTCCAATCCATTTGATATGTTGCTGCCAGAGAAATTTTTTATCATTGCCCTGCTCAAAAACCCTTAATAATCCTCCACTGTATATAAATTAAAGTTCAAATTTAATAGTTAAGACCCTCTATGATCTGGTACGGATCTATTTTTTTAATTATTTCACACCATTCCTTTTCATTTATCCTAGATTCTGGTCAGACCATTTGGGGTTCTCATCTTGGGTTTCCCACCTGGGCTCTAACTCATGTGCTTCCAATCACCTGGAATACCTCTTTCCCTACCTGCACATTTCTAAATCTTACCTATCCATCAAGAATCAGGCCAAGTGGCCCCTCCCCACAAAATCTTCCCTGTGAGTTTCAGTTAGAGGAAAGCCTTTTCCTCACGAACAAAGAAGACTTTGTGTATACTTCACCTTCTACCATTATTTACAATTGTTCATTAACACTTGTGATCCAACCTGCGAAACTCTATCTTATACATCATGCCCATTTTGTCTATCTCAGGAACTTGTATTTACCTCAGGAACGTGCTCAGTTGTATTTTTTTTTTTTTGAATGAAAGACTCTATTCACCTTTTTAATGATTACATAGTATTTCATATTATGTATTTATTTTCTACTTTATCTCCCATGACACTTTAGCCAAAGACACTCAAGAGCTCAAAAGCGTCTTCTGAATTAATGATATACACTGCATGAGAAAATATGATTCGTGTTTATAGAGGTTTAAAATATACCTCAAAATGAAACAGCTTTGTCTAATACCTAATAGCTATAGTTATTACCCAATTAATATTAAATTTCTCTTGAAATGACACTATCTCCTTTACAGAAGTTATATTAACAAACATATTCAAGATACGTGCAGATTAGTACTTCCTAAGTGCTTATATCCAGCACTCGTTTGGGAAAGATTCTGAGATAAGAAGTTAAGTAATATACTAATGATCAGTAAAGAAAGAAGCACTCTTTGGAGCCCTGAAGATAACAAATAAAATCCATGCTCATGCTAAAAAGGTATCATTCACTGATAATATTCTATACCTGACCACTGGATGTGAAGGGCCAAATTTCATCTTCATACGTTCCACTAGCTTCGTTAAAAACAGGTTGAAGTGTGCACTTGCCAGATATAGGTTCATCTGAGCTCTCCAGGGCATCTCCTCCAGAAATATTTGATGGAACCTCTTCTTTTTCACAAAATTTAATACCAAAGGATTCAAGTTATCCACCAGGAATCGATAGGCAAGTTTTCTAACATCAGTTCTCTTATTTCTGCCGAGAAGAAATAAGTTTTGAAATTATACAAGCTTCCAGATATTTAATGACAAAGAATGATTCCAATTTGTATAAAATACACCAAGAAGTCACTTGACTGCCCTTATGCAAATGTTTCTGGCTTATTCATCATTTCCTTGGCACTAAGAATGTGAAATAGAGCAGTAGAGAAGCCATGAGGATAAACAGTAAGGACAAAGACATATGTATTGCCTTCCATTCTCTATAATGTCTGTGTCCTAAGCTCCAACCAGACAGCTTTTCTTTTCCATAACCAAAAGGCCATTGAGATTAGACAATGGAATTATAACATAATGTTCACATTCATCCCCAAACTTCAATATTAAACAAGAAAATCATTTCTCTGTATTGTTCCTTAAGGAAAAAAACAATGGAGCAAAATTTTTTCCAACATTAATTAGACTACAGCAGAAATAAAATATCAATCAACTATAAATGAAATAAGTTCATAAATCCATATTCAATATGCTCTGAAAAAACTAATATTTTAAAATTTAGCTAACAGTTCATATTTTAAGTGTAGCATATATTCAATTTGTTTAAAATTCCTATCAAAATCTCAAAGTCGTCCAGCTATTTTTATAGTTGCATAATTGTTTTCATGGCATGATTTGATTTCCTCAAAGTACTTCTCTCTTTTTTTTTATGTCGACAATGCTGCTGTCCCATTGGTCAGCACCATTCTGTCTGATTTATATTGGAGAAAGGGAAAAAAAATCTCAGTTGGTGAGAGTATCTTGCTCACTTTAATAGATAATGTGTCTGAATCTGACACAACACACACGCACACACACACACACACACACACACACACACACACACACACACATACACACACACGAAAAAGAAAGGAAGGGGATGGGAGGTCAAGTATCCTCAAAAGGCCCAGGAGAGTTTGACGGGACTAGCCACATCTTCCCTCACTGAAGGTAAGAGTCCAAGGAGAGCAGTGACAGAGGATAGCCTTCTTCCACGTATCTTGTCAAGGTAGTTACAGACCCCAAGGTGTCTGGAAGGGAACGAGAGCCAGGCCAGAGGGTAGAGAATGCTTCTTCTTTTACCACCTGAGTAGTTCCTAATGTGCAGGGTACTCCATGAGCAGCTCTGTGCCTCGATGAGCCACAGACATGAGCAGACCCAGCAGCCAGAGAGGAAGCTCAAGAGGGACAGTCAGCATAAATAAATGCTCAGTGATATGGAACCATAAGAAGAAGAAGATAGAAACCTGAATTAGGAAAATATTAAGGAATCCAGACACTATCATCTGTATATTCTAGCTTGAACAAATAAGTTAATATATTGACATTAATGGAAACAGGATTCTTAGAATTATTTTAAAAATTACAATTAGGGAAAGAGAAAGCACTGGAAAGTATCTTGTGGTATGGAACTGAAACTGGATGTATCAGTATGACCTTACGATTTTAAATAGATACATAGATCTATTTAGGTGGACATAGATATTTCCTAGTCTGTTGAAAGGGTCTAGAAGCAAAGAAACCTCAGTAGCCTCCAGAACTTAGATTCTAAATACCACTTCCACTAAAAGGAATCAACTGGTTCCAGGGCTGGGACAGGGAAGCTACAAGATGAACATCTTGAGGTAAATAAGAAGCAGCTCAAAAACATGATGGGGACATATCAAAAAGACTAAGGAGCTAGGCTGAAAGGCCTCCTAATGACCAAATCTGGAACAATTTGAGACTCAAAATAAATAATAATGTTGATTTGATAAAGGATATCTACAAAAATAAACCTACCACAAATATAATTCTTAATGATAAAATGTTGGAAGCTTGAAAGCTTTTCCTCTGAAGTGGGAATCAGACAAAGATACCCACTAACATCATTTCTTTCAGCACTGAAATAGCGGGCTTAGCAAGAACAAAAAGCAAGAAAAAGGCAGTAGGGGAGGGGAAGTATAAGGATTGAAAATAAAGAAGTAAAACAGCTGTCAATCATAGATAATACAATTGTATATTTATAAAATCCAAAATAACCTAGAGATAAGGTATTAGAATTAATCAGTGAATTTATTAAGCCCATGGAAGACAAAGTCAATATGTAAAAAACAATTCTATTTCTACATACCAGCAATAAACAATTACAAATCAAATCCTAAAAAGATAGTTCTAGTAGCTTAAAAAATACCTAGGAATTAACCAAAGCAAAGATGTGCAAGTCCTACTCACAGAAAATAGAAATTATAAGGATAACTTTAAAGTATGTAGAACTAAATGAGAATAAAAACACTGCCATATACTAAAAATTGTAAGGTACAGTTAAATTAGTGATAAGAAAGAAACATTTTAGCCTTCAGTGTTTTCTGATTCAGAACAATCCCAACCAAATTTCCAACAAGTTTTTTGTATTTGTAAATTATCAACATAATTTCTACTCTTCCCCATGAATTACTTCTAAATGTCTATTTAAGACTTTCAAATGTATAGGATCTTTTTGATTCTATCTTTTCAAAAATTGGTCTCTACTGTAATTGATTATAGTAAAATGTGGTTTGTATGAGTCCAATGTTTGAAATTTCTTAAGATTTGCCTTATAGTCAATACTATAAATGTTCTATGTGCTTTAAAAAATAAATGCTTTTTTTTTAAAAGTCCTCTAAAAAGTAGGCATATACTAGTTGTTGGCTATTCAAGAAATTTTTCCTCCTAAATTTAGAATCAGCTTGTCCATGTCCATCAAAATAATCCTAAAATTAAATGAGGTAAGCATCCTACTACTGTACTTACTCTTAGTGAAATATCTGTTCATGTTTTTTGATCATTTTTTTTACAATTTTATTTTTAAGTGTCTTTTGCTCATTTTCTAATTGGACTGTTTGTTTTTATTATTCTTTTGAATTTTGAGAGATCTTTATATATTCCAGATATAAGGTCTTTCTTGGATATGTGGTTTGCAAATACTTCCCAGTATGTAGCTTGTCTCTTCATCCTTTTCAGAGGGTCTTTCACAAAGCAAAAGTTTTAAATTTTGATGAGGCCTAAGATTGTATGGTAAGCATATGTTTAATTTTATAAGAAATCCCAGTCTTTTCCAGAGTGGCTGTATCTTTTTACATTCCCACCAGCAGTGTATGCATGACCCAGTATTTAGTGTTATCACTATTTTTTATTTTATCCATTAAAGTAAGTTTTAGTGATAAGTTGTGGCTTTAATTTGCATTTCTCTAGTGGCTAATGATGTTGAACATCTTTTTATGTGTTTATTTGCCATCTGTATATAAGCAAAACTTTCAATATCTCTTCACAATATGACCATCCACATAGAAAACCTGTATCTATGAATAAATTATCAAGCCTATAGAAGATGGAATTGTTTACAAATCACTTAAGTTCTTTTTTTTTAAAGACTTTATTTATTTATTTATTTATTTATTTATTTATTTATTTATTTATTTGACAGAGAGGAGAAAGATCACAAGTGCAGAGATGGGGGGAAGCAGGCTCCCCGCTGAGCAGACAGCCCAATGCAGGGCTCGATCCCAGGACCCTGAGATCATGACCTGAGCCAAAGGCAGAGGCTTTAACCCATTGAGCCACCCAGGCGCACCACAAATCACTTATACAAAAGAATAGAAGCATTCAAAAATGAAATTTTAAAGTACGATTTACATTAATACCAAAAAGCACTGCTTTGATGTAGCTAACGCAAGATGTATAACATCTTTACGGAAAGTATCATAAAAATTTATTGAAAGACATAGTATGTGGTCTGTATACTAATAGAAAGAATCAATACTTGGGGGGGGACTTCTAAAACCAGTTATATAGTCAATTATATCTCTATCAAAATCATGAGTTTTTTGTGTTACCTGACAAGCTATTCCAAACTACTCTATGGAAGAATATCCAAGATTTGTGTGAACACGGTGGAGAGACTTGTTCTATCAGACAACAAGAATCAATTTAATGCCAGAGTAAGTATGATAGTGTGATATTGACCTACAAAAAGATTAAAGAGACTAGGACAGAAAAGAGATCTCAAAATTATATACATGAAAACTTGCTAAATGACAAAAGTGACAGTGGTGGCAGAATAGACTACTTGATAAATGGCTAATAATGGCTACTTGGTAAATGGGGCTAGCCAGTTGGGTACCTAAAACAAAACTACAAGAGATAGGGAGGGGGACTATTTTACTCACAATTCACAGAAATAAAATACAGTTAGATGAAACTCCTAAATCTGGGGTGCCTGGGTGTCTCAGTCAGTTAAGCAACTGCCTTCAGCTCTTCAGTTCAACTCATGATCTCAGGGTCCAGGATCAAGCCCCACAACAGTCTCTGCTCAGTGGAGAGCCTGCTTCTCCCTCTCCCTCTGCCCCTTCCCTTCTACCCCGCTTGTGCACTCTTTCTCTCTGTCTCTCTCTCTCAAATAAATAAATAAAATCTTAAAAAGAAAAAGAAACTCCTAAATGTGAAAATCTAAAATTTAAATTCACAAAAATGCCTTTACTATCTTGTTCAAAAACAACAAAGAGAAATGGTGATACATTTTGTTCCATTAATAATTATAACTTTTGATTTAAGAAAGAAAACCTTTAAAATATAAATAAATGAGCCAAAAACTGGGAAAAGCAATAGTATCCAAACTTCTAAAAATAAATGAGAAAATAACAAAAGTTTTTTAAATGTACAAAGGATCTAAACAAGCAGTGCTGAGAACAGAAAAACCCTAGGGTCTAATAAGAACATGAAAAGATGCTTAACCTCATTAGTAATCAAATAAATAAAAATTAAAATAATAATGACATAAAATTTCACAACTCAATAGTCCATAAAAATTCAAAAATTTTATAATAATATCAAGTGTTGGTAAAGATTGAATAATGGAAACTTGACAAACCACTAACAAAAATTTAAGAGCAACTTAGCAATAACTAGTAATGAGAAAAATGTTCATATCTTGGGAACTACACTCCTCAATCAATGAGAAATGAAGAATATAACAAATGAGATTAAAAACAGGCTTGATGCAATGAACAGCAGGCTGGAAAAAGAAGAGGAATGAATTAGTGACCTAGAAGACAAAATAATGGAAAATAATGAAGCTGAACAAAAGAGAGAAAGAATTATGCAACACAAAAATAAACTTAGGGAGGGACACCTGGGTGGCTCAGTTGGTTAAGCATCTGCCTTCAGCTCGGGTCATGATCCCAGGATCCTGGGATCGAGTCCCACATCGGGCTCCTTGCTCGGTGGGGAGCCTGCTTCTCCCTCTGCCTCTGCCTGCCACTCTGCCTGCTTGTACTCTCTCTCTCTGACAAATAAATAAATAAAATCTTTAAAAAAAAAAAAAAAAGAATAAACTTAGGGAACTCAGTGACTCCGTCAAATGTAATAACATTCATACCATAGAGGTCTCAGTAGAAGAGAGAGAAAGGCTGGAAAAATATTTATTTCAAGAAATAACAGCAGAAAACTTCCCTAATCTGAGGAAGGAAACAGACATCCAGATCCAGGAGGCACAGAGAACCTCCATCAAAATCAACAAAAGCAGGCCAATGCCAAGACATATTGTAATTAAATTTGTAGAATATAGTAATAAAGAAAAAACCTTAAAAGCAGCAAGACAAAAGAAGTCCTCAACTTACACAGGAAAACCCATAAGGCTACCTGGAAATTTTTCAAAAGAAACTTGGCAAGCCAGAAGGGAGAAACATGATATATTCAAACTGCTGAATGAGAAAAATCTGCTCCCAAGAATACTCTATCCAGCAAGGCTATCATTCAGAATAGAAGGAGAAATAAAGAGTTTCCCAGACAAACAAAAACTAAAGGAGTTCATGACCACTAAACTACCCCTGCAAGAAATATTAAAGGGGACTCTTTTGAGTAAAAAGGAGAGACCAACAGTGAAAGACAAGCTAGGATCAGAGAAAATCTCCAGAAATGACAAAAAAAGTAATAAAATGGCAATAACTACATATCTATCAAAAATTACTTTGCATGTAAATGGACGGAACAAGACCCATCTATATGCTGGCCATAAGAGACTCATTTGAGACCTAAAGACATCTGCAGATTGAAATTGAGGGGGTGGAGAAACATTTATTACACAATCAAATGCCAAAAGGAAGTCAGAAGTAGCAATCCTTATGTCAGACAAATTAGACTTTCTGTTCTTGTATTATTTTTATCCTGCTTTGGTATTTTGGGTAGTACTGGTCTCATGCAATGATTTTGAATGTGTTCCTCTATTCCATTTTTTGTAAGATTTTGATAAAGGTTGTCATTAATTATTTTTCTTAAATGCTTGGTAGAATTCACCAGTGAAACCAGGTTATCTAGAGCTTTTCTGTGCTGGGAGATTTTTTATTCCTAATTCAACTTTCATTCTTGTTATTGGTCTAAGATGTTCTACTTCAAGATTCATGATTCAATCTTGGTAACTTGCTCGTTTTTTAGGATTATCTGGGTTTTTTCTAAGTTATCTGATTTGTTAGTATATAATTGTTTCTAGTAATCTGTTACCACACTATCTATTTTTGTGGTTATCTGTTCTATTTTTTTCTCTTCCATTTTTCATTTTGGTTTTTGAGGCTTCTCTCTTTTTTTTTTTAATTGATGTAGTTAGAGGATTGCCAATTTCGTTTATTTTTTTTTTAACTGGTCATTACTTTCAATATTATTATTGAATTATTGCTTATTCTGGTCTCTATTTTATTTATTTCTGATTTTTCTTTGTTATTTCCTTCCTCTACTAAATTTCAGTCAAGTTTCTTCTTTTTCTAGTTCCTTGTGGTATAATGTTGTATATTTGAACTTGTTTTCTTAATATAAGCACTTATAGCATAAAAAAGTCGTAATTTAAATATAGAAAATAAAGGAATAATCAAACAGACAGTAGGCAAATGCAAAGTGAGACTGGTTCTATTAATATGTACATGTTGCTCTTAAAATCCAAATCATTAAACAGATAAAGAAAGACATTTCATGTATACAATGAAGATAAGATATATAAAGAATATTTAAGAATCATAAGTTCATACTCATAAAAATAGAAGCTAAACATTTACCATGATAAGTTTTCTGGTTTCAACTTTTTTGAACAAGAACATAAGGACCACAAATAATGAAAAGTAATTTATGAACTGGTCTTTTACCACCCTATCTAAACTATTCCTGCCACCACTTCCACCCAAGGCCAGTTACTCTATAGCATATCATTATGTTCACTTATTTTATAAAATGTATCAAACTTTTACAGTCTTGTTTATTTGTGTGTTTATTTACTGTGCTCCTGTCATTAGTATGTAAGTTCCCCAAGGGCAGTGATCTTTTCTGTCTTGTCCACGATTATATCCCTCGTTCCCAAAATAATGCCAACCACATAGTAACGTTCACTGAATTAATTAATCAGTTAATACCTTTCATGTTCCACCATTTCAGAAATAGATGGATTTTTGGAAAAAAATTCTCTTAGAGTTTCCTTTCTTTTACTTCTTTTTCTTGGCAACAGTTCTGCAGTCTTAATATGAGAGATGACAAAATGTTACAAATTAAATCTAAACTCTGAACACAATACTATAATTTATTCATACTCTAATGCCTATCTCTTGACATTGAAATACAGTGATTTCTTTATACCCCTCAATTAAAATTACTATCAAAAGAAACAAAAATATATATTATTATAAAAATAACTATGTGATAACTTAAGAATTATAATGTACTGGGACACCTGGGTGGCTCAGTCAGTTAAGTGTCCAACTCTTGATTTGGGTTCAGATTACAATCTCAGGGTTGTGAGATCAAGGCCCAAGTCAGGCTCCACGGTAGCCTGCTTAAGATTCTCTCTCTCCCTTTGCTCCTCCCCCTTCCCACTTACATGCACATGCCCACGCTCTCTTTTTCTCTCTCAAAAAAAAAAAAAAAAAAGAAAAAGAATTATAATGTACTGTATAATAATAAAATTGTTTGTTGGTATTTCCTTATTTCATATTATAATAAATTATAATGCAGCCAATCATCTTTAGATACATGAATCTCTTATTTCATTAACTTAAAATTCAATACTCCTAAGAAACTTACTCTTCCAATTTCCATTACTGCAGCTTTGAACTTCTTCGAAGATTTGGTTGTCTTTTTACACAAAACATTAACCTTATATTTCATTTTTCTTATTCCAAGTAAGGACTCATTCCTCCTGATATAAAAAGGTAAAGTCAGTTAAAAGGATCTGTTAGAATGTGCAAAACTATATCAAAACGATAAATCTTTAATGAATGTTGTCACTGAAATTATACGAGAAGAATATCCCAAATTGTTTGTGTCTCATGCATAAATTAGATTGTGATATTCCTGAACATCAAGGAATAGCTGGTCTCTTGAAAGAGCAAAAGGTAAATCATACCATAAAATGTGATGAGAGCTAACATGTGACATAGGAAAAACAGAATTGGATTGAAAATAAAACAACATGAACATATCCCTTTAAAACGGAAAAGATAATTATGTAAGAGTGACCTTGGACAAGCTATCTTGCTTGCAACAGATTTCAGTCTCTTTGGTTCCATCATGTCCAGGCTCCTAGCCACTATTACTTTCTGGATACCAACAGGTCCTAAGCATTTTACATGACTACAAAAACTTTTCCCTTCCCCCAATCACTTATTGAAGTTCTTAATCTCATTTTTTTAATTTGCCATGGACCCCTACGATAATTCTTCAAATACTGTGAAGTCTCTTATTATCCCTCCTTCTACTGATACTTATCATTTATCTTCCCTGCAACTTACATATTTTCTAAAATTTATATTTCTTTGAGTAAGAACTTGCTAATTCCAGCAAAATCCTGCTATAATTGGGGCGCCCGGGTGGCTCAGTTGGTTAAGTGGCTAGGAGTCTGGACAAGTCAGTTTGGGCTCAGGTCATGATCTCAGGATCCTGGGATTGAGCACCAAGTCAACGCAGAGTCTGATTGTCCCTCTCCTTCCCCTCTGTTCCTCCCTCCACTTGCACTCTCATTCTCAAGTAAATAAAATCTTTTTTTTAAAATAAATAAAATCTTAAAAAACAAACAAACAAAACCCTCCTATCACATGATAAATGGGGTCCAAAACCTTAAATTGAATAAAATGTAGGGTCATATCAATACAAGGCTAATGAAATGACTGAGTGAGTCTGGATAGCTAGTTACACAGGTTGGGGTTCCAAATCCATCTTCGTCCCAATGGCAGTTGGCCACGTGCTTCAATTTTGATAAAGATCATACTGGATCCTGTGGTTGGTTAGGACTCCAGACCAGCTGTAGCAATTCTAAGTGTCCGCCCAGCTAACTGGCATTCATTTTGGCAAATGTTTAGTCTGCCTGAACTAAGAAGCTTAGACCAGTAACCACTGGGAGGTGGGGATCCACCCTCTGCCACTTGCATTTTGATACTGGTTGCCTGCCATTTTCTAGGCAGGTTGGTCTCTTCTCTACCTCCTGAATTTCCCACCCCCCAGAAAGCTTGAGCCGGTTGCTGTTATTGCAGAAAGAGATGAAGGAGAGGAGGTCACAGATAAACACTTGCCATCCTCCTATTTTCTCAACATTCACCTCCATGCTCTGAAGAACTTTCACCCCCTGAATCAATTAAACTCCTCCACTTCTCAACCTGTTCACAGAATGCTTCCTCCTAGCTTTTTAGTTTGTTTATGGCATGTTATGAAAATGATATTTTAAAATTTCTATGTAGTCAATGCTATCGATCTTTGATTTCATGGCTTATTCATTATTTTGATTACTTATATTACTGTTTCAAATGTGAAACTTTGAATCCCAATAGCTATCTGCCTATTATTTCACAAACAGAACTCTGTTATACTTTATCTGATAATACAAATCTCTCTTTTGCTTTTTCATTTTTCGAATATTTTTCATTATTCTACACAATTCCATAAAGCTAACATGATGGGAGTTACATTAAACCAACAAATTAATTTGAAGATAATAGAAATTACAGTAGTCCACCTGCCCATCAAGTAATGCACTATATCTCCATTTATTCAAGTCATTTTTAAAAATATCTCTTAGTAAAAATGTTTTATTAGCCTAAGTCCCCTCACGAATCCTGATAAATTTAATCCCATGCTTCATAGAAATGGGATCATTTATCCATTGTACTTTCTAACTGGTATAGGAAAGCTATTGGTTTTGTAGCTAGCTATCCTATGGAATTCTATTATTATTTCTGATAGTTATTGGTTAATTAGCTTAAGTTTAAAAAATTATTATTTGCAAATACTAATCATTTTATCCCCCTTTCAAAGTATTTCACTGGGGAAATCATTTGACAAACATTTTGAGACCCTATTATGTGATAATCACATGAATTCTAATCCTAATTTCTATTTCTTATTTTAATGCACAGGCAAGAATTTCCAGAACAATATTAAATGATAGAGGGAATAATAAGTTTCCTTATTATAAAGCTTATTTTAAGAGAAACTATTCTTCTAATCCTAATTTGCCAAGAATGGTAGTTGAATTTCACCACATGACATTTTAGCAAATACTATAGGCTCCTTTGACTACCAATAATAACTACATTTACAGATTTCCTACTATATTTATATTGATAATAAGATCTACATTTTCAACACTGAATTTGTAAGCTATTTTATGAATTTTTGTTTCTATATACTGCTAAGTAAGACTGATTCATAATTTTCTATTTTTTTAACTCTTTTTATAAACCTATTATTAGAGATTCCTGTGATAAATTTACTAGGAAACTTTATACCCATGTGTTGAAGTAGCTTTATGTAAAGTAAAATTTATTTGTTCCTTTAAATTATGAAAGAACTAAGCCTTAAAAAAAAATCTGAGCCATTCAAATTCTTTTTAATACTTCAATTTTTATAATTTAAATTTTTCCAGATTATCATCACTCTCAATGAGAAATTTCAAATTTATTCATATTAAATTGTATGTGCTGTTATCTAATGTTTGTTTAAACCCTTCCAAATTTAGAATTATTACTTCTTTGGATTACTTGTATTTCACTTTTTCTTATTATGCTGGCTGGAAATTCGCCTAATTTATTAATATCTTCAAAGAACTAGCTCTAGCAGTTATCAATTAAATGATTTTTTTTTTTAAAGAGAGGGAGAGAGAGCAAGCACGAGCAGGGGTGGGGGTGCAGAGGGAGAGGAAGAGAAATAATCTCAAACAGGCTCCCGCCCAGCATGGAACCATATAGGGGCTCAATCTGACAACTGGAGACCATGACCTGAGCTGAAATCAAGAGTCCAATGCTTAACCAACTGAGCCACCCAGGTGCGCCTTCAATTAAAAGATTTTAAAACCAATTTATAATTGTTTAACTTCAAATTGTATTTTTATTTTCTGTTTTCTGCTTTCTTAAATGTATTTTATTTTTTTAATTGCTTGAGTTCAACAAAAATTCATTTGATTTTATTTTTCTTATTTAGTAATCGAGGTTTCTAAAGCTAAAAATTTCTAATTGCTATTTTGAGCACATTTGATATTAAGGTTTCTCATCATCATTACTTTCAAAAGTCTCTACACTTTTGGTTAGATTTCTTTTTTGATCCAATAATTATATATATGGCAGTAATGTATTTTGTTATAAAATTTCAGTTTTGGGGCGCCTGGGTGGCTCAGTTGGTTAGGCGACTGCCTTCAGCTCAGGTCATGATCCTGGAGTCCCGGGATCGAGTCCCACATCGGGCTCCCAGCTCCGTGGGGAGTCTGCTTCTCCCTCTGACCTTCTCTCCTCTCATGCTCTCTCTCACTTTCTCTCTCTCTCAAATAAATAAATAAATAAATAAATAAATAAAATAAAATAAAATAAAATAAAATAAAATAAAATAAAATTTCAGTTTTATTATACTATAAGAGAATGTGGTCTTTACAAATTTTAGTCTAGGTTATCTACTGAGCCCAATTTTGCAACTTAAATATTACTTTTAAAAAATTTAATGAGTGCATTAAAGGGTGTTTAGTCTCAATTGGTTATATATATTAATCTTATTATATATATTTTCTGTGTCCTTTTGTTCTTTTTAAAGTAGCATGTTAAACTCAGTATTATTATATTTTGTGAAATCAGTTATTTCAGCAGTTATTTCCATATACATAGATTTTTTGTTATGTAAAATATGAAAATTCATGAAATATCTTCACTGTGATTTATAAGCATTATTGGTACAATCACCCACTTTGAATATGAAAAGGCAGAATTGAAAATAAGTCACAAAGAGATCATTCTTTAAATGTTACTAGGACAAAAAATAAATAAATAAATAAATAAATAAATGTTACCAGGACAACTGATAAACTGGGAAACCTAAAGTTTAAACTAATTCCCTATACCAAAATAAATTCCATACAGATTAAAACATTAAATACAAATTACAAAACCATAAAATTGGAAGAGAATACAGCTGCACACTTGCCTGTTGCAGAATATTTTCTTTGTGCAAAAATATGTTAAGCATACGAACATAAAAAGAAAATAGATATTACTGTCAAGGTAGAAATCGAGGTGTTCCATCTGCTCCTCCTGTATATTCCCTGACTTGGAGAAGAGCATCCTAAAACATCTGCTCAGCCTTGAAAACTGAAATCATTACCTTTGTTTTGAATTCAGTCGTACTGCTCAATCTCCAACCTTGAGTCTTTTGTTATACCACTGGTCGATATTTCTAAGCCACTCACTCTGCTTTTCTCTTTCAGAATATCTATTATTCTTAGGTTGGACCTCCACAGTCAGCCCTCCAAATTTCACCGCAAACCAAAAGTGTCTTCTGCTTCTCTTTGGTATTAAGAATGTGATTCACAGCTTCCAAACTTCTTATCTCGGCTACAGTCTTTTTAAGTTAATAGCACTTTCTGACTAATTCTCTGAATACTATATAACCTGTTTCATTTAATAAAAGCAATTTCTTCCTTTATCATTTGAGAATATGAAGTACGTATATTCCAAGCTTCAGTTCTAATAAATGAAGTGCCTGTTTTAGGAAGAATGTTTTTCTATATGTTTTTTTGAGAATGTTTTCTTTTGCTGCCATTTTTTAAATAAACCTCATGTTATTGATGTTTCTTTTTACGAAAATGAGAGATAGGTCTATGCCCAATGGTGAAAGAAAAGCCCAGTTGTTGGAAGAAAATGTTTGTTTGTTTACTTATTTATTTACATACTCAGACACAAATCCTCATTATCTCCTTGGTGGCTGTTTACCCCACCTTAAGTGTATACCCCATCTTCTTTTTCATCCACCTTATATATCTTAAAGTGACAATGTTATCTATCTTTTAAAGTTGTAAATATTAATATATATTACAAATACCTTTTCAAGAAGTCATAAACAGGATTTGTTATCTCCACCATAAGATGAAACTTTTCATCATTCATACATTTTAGCATAACTTGTGTAAAGAATTCTAGGAATCTAGGTCTCTGCTTAAATTTCATAACTGTGGAAACAAAGAAGTGTAACAGTAAATGTGGCAACAACTCCTGTCTTTCTAAGATCAAATAATCCTTTATAGTCTATATTTCATTTATGTTTGCAAATATCTCAGTGTTGAGAAAGAGTTCATAGAAGTTGCCTCTACTATATGACAAGTTAGGGGAAAAAATTGCTGATAAATATCAGAATTACTAGTTACCCTAATTTTTTCACTCTGAGTTAAACAGTAATGTTGCTATTTCTTCATAGCTGAACTTAAAGATCATTCACATTTTTCAACTCCTGAGTTTTCATAAGCTTCATAATATCATTTACTACCAAATAAGTCACCATCAAGGTTCTGTCTTTCCACACTTTAAAACGCATTACTTACAGTCAATATTCTACACTATTCTGAATGGGTAAGAGCCTACTTACCTTCTAGGTAAGAGACTAGAAAGGTGAGAGCTTTCAGACAGCAACAGAACTCACAGAATAAATGGTCTTCATTAGAAAATTGGGTGAACAGCATATATTCATTTAGGGTACCTACCTTCTTTCACAGCACCTTTGACCGACCAGTTTAAAACAACAGGGTAAAGAAATATAGGGTCCTCTGCTCCTGAGAGTTCAGTTGTAACATCTAAGGTTTAAAAAATTAGTAAGTTGTAGGTTCCATTTAGCATGAATAACCAAAAATGAAAATTCTTTGGAAGGAACAAAAAATAGGAAAATGCTCAAATATTCATTTTAAATTATGTGCCTTCAAAATGTCAACTATATCATTATATTTTGGAGTTTAAAAAAATACAGTGATCTCAATTATTTTCCTTTCATTTTTCCCCCCTAACAGCCAAGGAGTCCACCACCAAATAAGTGAAGGGTTTCCAGGGCACAAGTCTCTCGTATTCAATAGCTTTCGTATATCAGCAAATCCCAGACTCCAAAACCTACCAATTATGTTAACTTCACGTTTACAAAATTACCTTTAAAAAACAGTAAAGTATAGATAATGAACATCACAGCCACTGGAGCCAGGCTGTCTGGGTTCAAATTCTAACACTGACACTTTTTAGTTATGAGACCTTGGGAAGTTACTCAATATCTCTGTGCCTCAGTTTCTTGATCTTTAAAATGAGGATAATAGTACCTTCCTCATATGGTTCTTATATAAGAGTTATATGTATATGTATAAAACACTTAACATAGTTTCTGGCACACAGAAAGAACAGTATAAAACTATTTTTATTACTGTCTTGTTATTAAATCTATTATTTAGCTAGTAACATTATATTGTACTTCTTAGTAAAATGTTTTTATTGATAATATGAAAATAATTCACATTTCTAAAACACTTTACATTTTGGGGCACCTGGATGGCTCAGTCAGTTAAGCATCTGCCTTCAGCTCAGGTCATGATCTTGGGGTCCTGGGATTGAGCCCCGCATCAGGCTCCCTCTGTCTCCCTCCCCACTTGTGTGTATATGCATCCCCCCCCCTTGTGAATAAATAAAATCTTTAAAAAAATAAATCAGGTTTACTGATTATGTGAATAATAGAGCCTTTGGTTCAACCCATAATTTCAACTTGAAACAGACTTGGAACATACTTAGAGAGAGAGAAAAATATCCAGGTTTGGGGATTCTGGACCCAGATATAACTGAGGTACACAATAAGAGAGGTGAAGGAGGGACACTGAATTCTATGACTGGAGTCAGCTCCAAAGAGGCTGAGGGGCCAAAAGTGGAACCTCCAACTTGAGAAAAATTTAGAGAGAAAAGGTACTCTCTTGTTCTTCTAAAATATTTGAAGTACCTGCTTTTAAAAAGTGTGACAATATTTATCATCACCAGAAACTAAATCAATTTCTTAAGCAGATTTCCAAACTGCAAACTCCAAAATTCCAATCATCATGTTAACATTGGTCCATTATGAAATTACTATTTGGCACAATGACCTAAAATTAAACTACTCTTTCACTTGGGTAGACCATGGTTCAAATCACTCACACATTAGCACCCCCCATGCTATCCTTTTATTTCTTGGTTACATTTTTGCCTAAAGTAGTGATTCTCAATTTTGTGCCCTCCTCTCCAATATATTTGGCAACATTTGCCTCCCAGGTGATTGTCCCAATTGGCAGGATGGTGTGCCATGTATCTATAGGTAGATGCCAGGGATGCTGCTCAACATCCTATGGTACCCCACAGCAAAGAATTAGCTGGCCCAAATTGGCAATAATGCTGAAGTTGAAAAACCTGCTTTAGAATCAGAAGATTTAGGCTCAAAAACAAGCCAGCTATGTAATCCTAAATAAATCACTTAATCTTCATGAACCATGTGGGGGAAGGGGGAGTGGTTAACAATCCGTTATTAACAGATTATTGCTAGGATTACTGGCATAACGTAAAAGCACCTTAAAGGATTTACCAAATGCTAACCTCATCTTAATCCTTTTAACAAAATATTTTCTGATTTTAAAAAACAACACTAAACAGAAGTATCTAAAAAAGGAAAAAAAAAATGACTACATTGCTTTGTCAGTTTGAGTAGGTGTGTCTCCAACAAGGCCAGCTGTTCATTTATTTTTTCAGGTAATAATATCTGCTGTGGCTTCTTAGGCTTGGAAGACTTCTTAGAAGAACCCTAAAAACATTGGTTAAGTGTCAGAATGTACCTCAACATGTTTCAACAATTGTCACTTTCAAGTAATAATCTTTAAATTGTTATTTCATACTTTCGTGCTTGGTAGACAAAACTATGATCTACATGGCCAAGTGATATAAATTAACAATAGTAATAGTCATTTCATTCTAACTAAATGACAAACGTAACACTCAGTGTTTTATATAGGTTGGCCAAAATATTTCTTCTCTTCCCTTCTCCCTTCCGGTAACTTCCAACCCCCCTAACTAGCACCACCCCCTTCAACCAATACACACACTCTTTTGAAAGCAGATGAGAGTCAAACTCTAAAAAAATCCTCAAAAGAAAATTCTCAGCCTGCCCTCAGAAATGTATTCCTTTTTCCTTTTTCTTTTTTCCTTTCTTTTTCCCTGAGGAACTTCTTTACAACTAAGCTAATTGCCTTTGCAGCTTTGCCTTTCAGTGAAACATAGCAAGCTCGGCAATTAGTGGATTAAGCATTGGCAGGTCTGTGCTCAGACTCCCCAACATGTTTTCAACAGGCTGAGCCTGAGAACTGAAGGTGTTAATGTCTCCTGTTCTCCAAAACAAAAAACAAAAAAACAAAAAACAAAACTAAAAACCTTCCAAGCCCCTATAGCCTTAAAGAGACCTTGAGTGGCTACAAGGAGTTCTGATTCCTCTAAACTTGGTATTAGCTTCTCAATCCCTACAGTCTTAGAAGTAGCATGACCTTCCGCTGGGCTTGAGGCTCCATGGAAAGAGGCAAGGAGTCCTGTCCTACAATGATGTGAGGAAGAGGGTTGTGAGTCAAGGCTTGGGTGGCATAAACAGCCCAGCTGATGGACTCTGAAAGCGAATAACACGCAGTGGAAAAAGCCCTCAAACTGCATCCAGCTTAATCAAAACTCTCTCTAAACAAAATAAACCCCACCCCAAAAAAAGAATTATGGCTTAAAAAAAAAATGCATCCAGGAAAACAGTGGTGATTTTTGAAGCTTTTTTGTGGCAAGCAAACACTTACATATAATTCAGCATATAAAAGAGACAGAAATGGGGCTATTCCAATGGAAACAGAGTTCAGGAGTGATAGTCTCCATCCCTACCCTAGGCAGTGAAGGGGCTTCAAGTGATTCCTAGTGCTCCTCAGAAACCCAATAAACTAAGCAACATTTCACAATTTGATCCACAAAAACACATAACCACATGGTCTCTATAAGAGACCTTTCCATAAGACCCATGCTTGGGAGGCAGATAATTAAAAAGCAGTCTCAGACATTAGCAGTCTCATAAAGAAGACGATTTAGGTGTCATAATGAGTTTAGGAAAAATCTACTGTGAACAAAGTAAAAAGCTCTGACATGTATTTACTACATTTGATAACCCAACTAGCATAATAAAATCTTCAATTTGGGAAAGACTTTAGAGGGCTTTTAGTTCCAGGTTCTGCTGGGTATAGGAAGCTCTCTATCAATGCCTGACTAATGATCAGCACTGGTGAGAGGGGCCTCTTCAGTATTCTAGCTGGAATTCCTTTATGTAAGGAAGGTTTTCACTACATAATACTTTTTGTTTATATAAATATGACTAATTTAAAACTGATCAATGTTCTAACACATTTGCTAATACCACATGACCCTTAAAAGACTCCAATAAGTATATGTTTTAAGATGAGAAACAAAAATCAATTACCTCCTCTTGCATTTCTTCTTGGTCAGACACACCAAATAGAGATGTGCATGCTGATGTAATGTCCAACATCTTTTTTCCATAATTTATAATCATTACTGCCAGGTCATATTCTTTCCATGACCGCAGGATCTAATTAAAAATATTTATTAATTATCCCTGCTGGGAACATTTGACTATTTTTAAGTGTCATCGATCATCTTTCATAAATTCAAAAGTCTCATTAATGTTTTGAGTCTAAGAATTCCCCTGATTTTGTTAAGGAAACTTGAAGTTTACCTCCAGATCCTATTTCCCAACAATTAAAACTGCATGATTCCACTGCTTTAAATAAAGGACAAATAATAAGATTATCTGATCAATTATGAATTCCCCATATTTCTAGGACATATAGCCACACATGTTTTGGAGTAGGAAGTTAACAATTAAGAAAATATTTCCACTTAAAAGAGCCATGTTAAAACAAAATCATTCTAAAAAGACCATAAACTACCACCTCCTGTCTTGAATTGTTTTCTATGTGAAATGGTACATTAATGACATCATAATGTCTTGGGTTGGGAGGAGGTGGTTATATCAGTAAATGATTTAAAAGATACTCTGGCAGTGGACTAGACTAGAGATAACCTGTTTTGGGCAGATTCTCTGTGAACCCTAGGGGAAACAGACACTGCAATCATAAAAAGGGGAGCCCCTCTCATCCACAATTTGTTACTAATTACTATTATTTGGCCTTCTCTCGCAGGCCCCTACCTACCTCCCTAGTGTAAACCACTCATTTCTTTGTACTTTAAACTTACAAAATACTGAGCCAAATATAAATTCTGATACTCCCCATGGTTTCAGGACTTCATGGCTTCGTACCCCTGAGGCATTTCTCGGAACAACTTGCCCACCTTATTAAAAAGCTTTACCTGGTCATTAAAACCTGGGCTCCAGCATGGACAGGAAAAGTTTCCCTGGCCAGCAATCTAATTTGCATATATCCTGCTGTAATGAAGCATCATATGAAGGGGGCACATTCATGGTGAACTCCATAGGGCAATTCTCTAAGAGTATAAATAAGCTTGTAGGAATTTGTTAGATGTGGGTGTGTTCTGTCAAGCTGAATAACTTAGTATCTAAGATAAGTAACAACTGTTAATTTCCATCCAGGGAAAGGATATACACGTGACTAGTTGCATAAATCTGGTAATACCTACCTGATCCAAAGTGCTAAGAACTGGAAATATTTCTGTGGAACCAGGCAATAGTGTTAAACTAATGCGGACTGTGGAAGAGAATGTACATAGGAAAATGGTAAAAAAAAGTTTGAAAAAGTGGATGGGTTTAGGCCAAACAGGGCCTTGAATGCCAGGCAAAACAGTCCAGTCTCATTATAAAACTGATATGAGAGTATGTTTTATTAGAAAGCCGAAATGAGCAAATACTTCCTCTCCTTTCAACTTTGCTTTCTGACATACTTGGGTCCAAGGCTTGGAGAGAAGTAGAGAGAACTATGCAATCTTTTCCCCCTCACTTTAATATGCCAGTAGAAAATGATAAATGATAAAGAATTTCTCCAATCAACAGAAAAATAGAGAACCAATTCTACTCAACACACCAAATGGTGAATGGAAACAAAAAGACCATGCCAGATGTTTAGCATAATAATTTTTAAACAATGCAAATTAATGAAACATTTAAGATGACATGTCTCAGAAGTGGCACTTTATTTGGAATTCTGGCAACTTTTAGAAAAATACTGCTGCTTAAAGAAGAAAGATTGGGTCATCTGAAAAGATTACCAATGTTTTAAACAGAAAAGAGAAAAGAAACAGAGCCATTAGACTAATTGGGCTTTCCATGTCATAACGGAAAAGCCATACAAAAATGTGTTTTTAAAAAATGAACACCTAAAATCTGGGACTCGAGGTGAGGCCAGGGCTCTGGCGCTATTGGTCAGGCTAGAGGAAGCTTCTGAAAGTGCAATTCTTAGCATAACAGTTTGGGACAGAACCAGCTCCAATACCAAAATTCTGATATCAATATATGTTTTACTTTTTACAAATGTCCAGAAATATTCAGGGTCATTCCTACAATAATATCACTTGGATCTCAATACGATCCTTCAATACGATCAGGGGGTGGGGGAAGGTAATGGAGTTGTGGATGGCAAGTAAAGCAATGCAGGGCCAGCCCCAAGCTGCTGTGTGCTACAGGAGAAAAGTCACACAAAGCTGAGAGAGGAGGCATGCGAATTCAAGGACTTCAACATGCACTAGGCCCCAAATGCTGGTCTTTTGTTCCAGGTCAGGAGTCTCTCCCATCTTCAATAGAGTTTGTTGTGAAATCTCCCGTTCTTCTCAATCTCTGAAACCCACTCTTACTTCCCACCTCCTCTCTCTCTCTCTCTTAGCAAATGACCTTGCTTCCTTTTCACAGAAGAAATTTAGGGAAACTAGCTTATCTCCTACCTACACACTCACCTGTTAACTACAACCATCCTACCCTCCTGTTAGAAGAGAGAGGTCAACTTCCTGTCCAGACTAATCCCTCCCACATGTACTAGGATCTCATTGCCTCCTGCCTTCCTGAGGACCTCGCTCCTATAACCACACCCTTTCCCTCTCCTGGTTCACCCCCATTAATGGTCAAATGTGGAGTACTTGGATAAGCAGCATTGGTTTTTTGGTTGGTTGGTCGGTTGGCTGGTTGGCTGGTTGATTTTTAGCAGGAGAAGTTGCTATTGGCAAGCTGCAAGCAACAAGCTGCCTTGAAATAGAGTTTCTTTGTTCTGGAAGAAATACTGCAGTAGCTGCTATCAGTCATTTAAATGTAAAGTGAATAGTTGTCCAGTACCCTGGAAAGAAAGTGTAACCTGGCCTCCTATTACTTCAAAAAGACACCCCTCTCCTGGAAATACTGATGGACAAGTTTGAGGAGAAAAAAGCCAAACAGAGAAGATTTTCTAAAGAAAAGTAAATTTTGAAGATGTACTTTTAGCCCAGCATAACACTAATCAATGTGTGTGTAATCATAATATCATATGGAAAAGGGTACTTGGGATTGTGGTTATGCCACGTGAGAATGACAGAACTAATAATAGCAGCAGGTGGATCCTCAAAGTCGAGGTTGGGAATGAGAAAACAGCTGTGGACTAATCAACTCTCCAATTCTTCCTCTTGACTAGTGGAAGCAGAACTTCCCCCCACCCCGCCCCGATTAAGCGCACCCTTGAGATTCTTAAATATTCTCTTCCCTTCTCATTCTACACACCGTCCCCAGATGATACCATCTATTTCTACTATTCAGGTGAGTCCATATATTAACGATGGTTTTGTCTTTAAATGTATTTGTCCTCTCTTGAACTCCAAGCCTACGGGTCCAATATATACCTCTTTGGATATCCTATTAGCCCCCAAATTCAATAGATTCAAATTCATTATCTTTTCTCCCTTTCTTACCAAAAATTCCTCCTTATCCACAGTTCAACAAATAGCATTGTATTCACCCAACCGCTGAAGCCGGAAAGCTGGATTGCTGTTGACTCACTCTTCACCCTCTCTCCTCTTTCCTCCCACATGTAGCAGGTTTACAGGTTCTCAACACTATCTCACAAATAACTCTTGAGTCCTTTCAATTCTATGTCCCACTTTTCCACACTACAGTAGCCCCCCCTTATCCATGGGGGGATATGTTCCAAGAGCCCAGAGATACCTGAAACCACAGATAGTACCAATCCTGATATACACTGTTTTTTTCCTATACATGTGTGCCCATGATAAAGTGTAATTTATCAGTTAGGTGCCATAAGAGGCTAGCAACAATAACTAATGATAAAATAGAACAATTATAACAATATACGGTAATAAAAACTATGTGAGCAGGGTCTCTCTCAAAATATCTTGTACTGTGCTCACACTTCTTGTGATGATGTGAGAAGATAAAATGCCTATGTGATGAGATGAAGTGAGGGGGATGACACAGGTGTTGTTAGGCTACTACTGACCTTCTGACAACTCACTAATGCAGTTGACCGCAGGTAACCGAAACCGCAGGAAGCAGAACTGCAGTTAAGGGGGGACTGCCATAGTTCGGTTTATCATCTTTCACCTTCTAACTCATTCCTTGCCTCAGGTCTTATCCCACTCTATTAGCTGTTGTTCCCCAGAATAATTTCTTTTTGCTAAAATGAAAATTTAATTACATCATTTCCAGGTTTAAAACCCTTGAATGGCTCCTCCCTGACCTCATGAGATGGCCATTCATCATCTGGTACCTGTTCACTACTCCACTTCTTTAGGTAATTGAAACATATCCTTCGTAATTAAAAATAAATCTGATTCTTCTTTTCCTTAACTGTAAGATTATTTCATATTTTCTCATTGATTGCTCCCTGAGGTAATGTTAATAATCTTATCTGTCAAATATTTTTTAAGATTCATCTTTAAGCCTGTTAATATAGTGTCTTGTCATAAAAAATTTTTTTACTTATCATGTAATCTGTTTATCTATCTTTTTCTGTGTACCTTTTGAATTTTATGCCCTATTGGGAAAGGTCTCCTCTGACTTCAAAGCCGTACAAATATCCATCTGTCTTTATTTTGTTCATGGTAGGAGGCTCTGGCTTCATTTATTTACAGATGAATAGTCAGTGATACCGGCACCTTTTATTAAATAAAATATTTTAATAGATTTTCCCAATAACTCCAAATGCCACTTTTGTCATTTATTAAGTTCTTCTGTGGACCTGAGGTTGACTGGCTTCCTGGACTCTTCTATTCCGCTCAACTATTTGCCTACTACTTTGTTAACACCATTTTTTATTGAAGAAGCCTTATAATAAATTTTAGTACCTATTGAGAACTTTTAAATTATTCTAATCAGTTTCAGAGAAACCCCATTGGGATTCTGATTAGAACTGTATTACAGTTAAGTACTATTTTTGGAAGGATTTTTCTTTCTATGACAGTAAGTCTACCTATTCAGGAACTTGGAATGGCCTGCCATATGTTCAGCTCTTATTTTGTGCCCTTCAGTAAGATTTCAGTTCTTTTATTCAGGTCTTTTAACACTTTGTTAGGTTTAAAATGTTGTATATTTTTTTCTCTAAGTTTTTATTTAAATTCCAGTTAGTTAATATACAGTGTAATATTAGTTTCAAGCATAGAATTTAGTAATTCACCACTTACATACAACACCTGGTGCTCATCTCAAGTGCCTTCTTTTTTTTTTTTTAATTATGTTCCTCCCTTAATGCCTATCACCTATTTCACCCATCCCCCTGCCTACCTCCCCTCCAGCAAACCTTCAGTTTGTTCTTTATAGTTAATGGTCTCTTATGGTTTGCCTCCCTCTTTTTTTTTCTTCCTTTCCCTATATTCATCTGTTTTGCTTCCTAAATTCCACATATGACTGAAATCATATGGTATTTGTCTTAAAATATTGTATATTATTAGAGTAACTTTCCTCTCTCCATTTCTAACTGGCTACTGTTGCTATTTTAAAAAGCCAGTTTGTAAGCATCTCACACACAATCACTTTATAAATTCTTTTTTAAATTCTAATAATTCTTTTTACTAGATTCTCATGAGTTTTTGAAACCTGGATAATTACAGATGAATTATACTTTTTTAATATTGTAAAATTATTTCATATCCTTATCCATTACATAAGACAGAATCTCTACAAATAATGAATCACGCTATTAAGAGTCAGAATCCACTATACCTGATTTTTAAGGAAACGGTTTCAGAAAATTACCATTTAGTGTATTTGCTGTAAATTTTTGGTAAATGTCTTTATCATTGTTCAATAGACTCCCCCCATTCCTAACTTACATATAATTTTTTTAGGAAAGGTTGCTAAGTGTTACCAAACGCCTCTATAGCGTTTTTCACTTAATCCAATGTGATTTTCTTTTTTAATTTGCTGTTGTAAAAATTAGGAATTTTAATTCAGACTTGATCTTTAACACTTAACAATGACACTGTCCTAAGACAGAAAGTGACCAGATGTCTTTCAGGAGCAGAGAAGGGCGATAAGACAAAACAGACTTGAAGAAAATTATACAATACCTATCTTTGTCCTGATTCATGTTTGGGGCCCTGACTTCTGCTTTTTTGGATATAAAAATGGCCGCTCCTCCTTGATTTTGTTTGTATTTTCCCAGTACCTCTATTCATTTATTTTCAACCAGTGTTTGTCATATTGTTTTACAAGTGTTTCTTGCATTTGAATCTGACTTTTTAGCTCATCTGGCCATCTCTGTCTTCTGAGTTCATTTACACTTAGTGAAGTAATTAATATTCTTGATTGTATTCCTTCTATCTTAAATACCATCTCTTTTTCCTTCTTAGTTTTGCTGAATTAGCCATTTTTCCTCGCTGTCATTCCTTTCTTCATTTTTTCTTCCTGTCAATTTAGAAGTCCTACTGTGCTTTAAAGTTTTGCACATGGCTACATGTTCCTGAGTCATTTTTAAATAAAATAATAATTTTATGTTTTATGTATTTTTTATACTTTATGTATTTTTTTTAAACATATGACCATGCACCAAGAATCTCTACCTGGTGTCCCCTCCCTTGACCCCAAACAAGATAAGAGTTTTAGTTCTAGTTATTAGTAAGTTTTTTCTTTCAAAGATAACTCTTCTATTTCAAGAATTCCTACTTAGCATTTATATTACAAAACCTGCATCACATAATTATTACCTATTTAATTTTAATAGTACATATATTGCAAGATTCATGGCTCCCATTATTCCCTTCCTTTTTGTCTTTCCCTACCTTGGGATTTCTCTCCTGAACCAATTGTCATTTGACAGAGTATTTCCTCAAGTGTTTTCCTCAGATAAGTACATGCGCAGAATACTTTTTAGATGCCTGCACTCCTGAAAATGTTTATCTTGCCCTGACAAAGGAATGATATCTTTCCTGGTTATTAGTGTTTGGACCTCGGTCTTCTCCCCTCAGGATTCTACAAATGTTGCTCCAGTATTTTAGCTTCTACTGTTGCTGATAAGAAGTTTGAAGCTAATGGATTCTCTTTCCATTGCAAATAACCTGTACTTTGTTCTCAAAATTTTGAGATTTTTCTTTATGCTTAGACTCCAAGAATCTCACCACCAAGTGTCAGTACATGAGTCCTTAAATTAATCTGGCCTAGGACTTAGGGAGACTGTTCTCCATTTTTTTAATTTCTACCTCCAGAACTCTTTTTATTTCATGTTAGGACTTTTGGATCTGCCTTCTTAATTTATCTCTAGGTAATTCCACTCTATGCTGTCAGGTATTTCTTGAGCTTTCCGATTTGACTCAAGAAATACCATTAACCACAATCTTCATATATTTAATTTTTTAAATCAAAAATCAAATAGTTTTTGTTCAGTTACATAAGATCTTCTGTAGTTTTGTTTTGATCATTTAATTGCATCAGACCACTTTGAAAGTTTTCTTTCTTCTTTTTTTTTTCAAGTCACCTCTGGTCTTTTCCAACAAAGTGAGAGTAAAAACACAATTATTCTCATGTTTGGCCTGGCCGTTGGGGTTCTGAGTCCTCTTAAGTAAGTTATTATTTTTCTCTTCCTGCTAATGGCTATCCTCCCTCCATATTTGCACAGACAAGGTTAAAGATGTGTCTCCAGCAGTGGTGAACCAGTGAGTAATGGAAAGAATATGATTTTCTGCTCCTGAGGTCAGGCCATAAATATCCAGCAAATCATGACTTTTTGCTAAGATAGAAGGTAAAGGCCTCTCTGTTTCCAGACCTTCACTGAAACAAACTTAAGTTCCAATTAAAGTGATGGATCAAATCAACCCACCCATGCAGTATTCTTCCAGATCCCTACCAAATCACAAAGGTCCTGTGAGGACCATATAAAACAAGCAGGAAGATATGATCCTTCTTTGAGGAAATTCACTGGATTCAGTCAAATAAAGCCTTTGAAGAAACAGACAATGCTAGTCTTTGAGCCAAACAGGATAAATAAGCTTACCAGGCCTCTGGTCTCTTGGTTCTTTGTTTCCAAGGTGAATGAGGTCCCATAAAATGCACTCTTTCCCAATCCTTCCCCTGGCCTAAGATATACCACCAGGCTTTACCAACTGACCCACACAGGCAACTCTTGACCTAAAATGTTTTGTGGGTACTATTTTTAAAAGTATTCTATGTAACAAAAGTAATTTAACATTCTAAATCATTGCTATTCCTAAATTTTATGACACTAGACAAAGAATGAGATAAATACCTTTGTTATATAGAAGACACAACAAGCTATCATGTGCTGTACACTTTCAAAACTTGCAATATGTTTCTTTGAGTGGATTATGTTTGGTAATCCTTGCAAAGCCACTACACACTTTATCAAGATCTAAAAAATAGAAGCACAATAGTTTCTGTTGAAAAATATCACTCTCACTCATTAGGAAATGTTCTATTCAAATCAAGCAAGTTTTAAACCATCAAATTTTATTATCATCAATAATTGTAAATAAATTGCTTATGTATAAAAGAATGTACTCTGAGATAAAATTAATATATTCAATTTCAGATGAGTCCTTTATCTAAAGTAACTTGAAAACTAGTATAGAGGATAAAATAAGTATACAAAGATTACAAAATAGCACATTTTGACAAGTGTCATAAAAAAATATAGGCAGAATATTATATATACGAGACACTAAAGGCACTTGTATATTATATATACAAGACACTAAAGGTCCTTAGGAGGACCTTAAAAAACCACTTAAAGAAGGATGTACCATATTAAATGTACAGTGCTACCAGTTACTTGAAATAATAGCTGCCTTCAAAATTAAAACCAATTATTCATATCCCATATCCCATAAATATTGGTGTTTACTTCCTAGTCTCCTTGCTTCATATTATGTGATCGTGAATTTGATCAAAAGCTAGATAATTAAGTTTACCTTTCAATACTTTGCTCTCTTCTGAGCAACATTACTGTCAGAAAAGAAGGGCTGAGATTGCATCAATCTATTAATCATCCAGATTATCAAAAGACAAATTAACATACGGATGTTGGTCTTCTGTGGGCACACTAGTTGCTTCAAGCCACCATTCTAACATTATTACTATTGTTACTGTACACTTATGAGTATTTGTAATGCTTCTTTAATTCCTCGCCATCACCACACACCCCCACCCCACTACACCATATCTCCAAATCATGTTAGCAACCTAGTAGCTTTGTAGTTTTCTCCAGACTCATGTAATCATATATATACATATAAATACATAAACATACATAGAGGGAGAGTTAATGTTATGTCACAAAATGGAATTCATAAGCACTTGTTTGAATTGTGCATTTCTCCTTCAATCATGTCTTGTGAAAAATCCCTCCAAGTCTACAGCTATAGTTCAAGTTCATTATTTCCAATGGTTGCATAATATGACTTAGTGTGGAACAACCATCATTTATTCAGCCATTTCCAGAATCTCCATGTGGCACACACTTTTACGGCTGATGCCACCTGGTATACATACTGGCCATCCTCCTGCCACTGCACTTTCCCTTTGTCTCCAGCTTTTTTTGCCACCACCAAAAAGGCTATAAGAAACACCCTTGGGGCGCCTGGGTGGCTCAGCGGGTTGAGGCCTCTGCCTTCGGCTCAGGTCATGATCTTAGGGTCCTGGGATCGAGCCCCGCATCCAGCTCTCTGCTCTGCAGGGAGCCGGCTTCCCCCTCTCTCTGCCTGCCTCTATGCCTACTTGTGATCTCTCTGTCAAATAAATAAATAAAAAATCTTAAAAAAAAAAAAAAAAAGAAACACCCTTATACAGCTCAGTTGCCAGTATGAGTGGCAAGTTCAGCACCAGATTTGAGATGATACATAGTGAGGATGAAGCACCATCTTCAAGGGCAAAGTAAACACTCTAAATCAATAACAATTATGTGGTGTTGTGTCCCTAGTAGGTAGAACACATGAATCTGGGAACCAAGGGGTGGAACTAGGCATCTTACTAACTGGTGATTTTATTCTATGGGATAAATTACTAATACAGCAATTGCTGTGTCAAGTATATTTGTTTTTAATTTTAATTAAAATTAGATTTAGTTTAATTAAAATTAAGAATACTTTACTAAAATCCAAAGCCTACAACAATTCAAATGTTCCCCATCAATGAATGAGAATGCCTTTGCCCCACATTCTCACCAGCAAGAGGAGTTACAGATCTTTTCAATTCTTTCAGCAATATTACACTGTTCACTTAATGTTCATTTCTAAGGATATTCAGAGTTTGAGCATCTTTTCATGGTTCTTGGCCACTTGGATTTGCTCTCCTGTGAACTACCTATTCATATCCTGTGGCCATTTTTATATTAAGTTACTGACAATTTGTAAGACTTTTTGTTATATATATTTATCCTTGTCAGTAATATATATAAATAACCTTGTTAGATATTTGTTCTAAATCCATAAATTTTATGCTTTCTTTGTTATGGTCCCGGTTGTCACACATAGGCTGCCATAAATATAGTCAATATTTCTTATTTTTCTTGTTATTTCTAAGAGTTCTGTCTTAGTTAAAAAGGATTCCCACAACCCTGGATTGCACATGTAATCTTCTGTGATTTTTTTTTTCCCTTAACTTTTTAATACATCTGGACTTTTTATATACGTACAATATAGGTATCAAACTCTATTTTCTTTCAGATGAATATCCAGGGGTTTCACTATCATTTACTAAAAATATCCAGTTTCTTCCCACTGAATTGGAATGCCAATTCTGTCATATAGTATATTCTCATCCATATTGAGGCCTATTTCTAGAATCTCCTCTGTGTTCCACTCAGTTTTCCTATTCCAAACAATACAATTTAATTAGAAACTTCTTTTTCAAGGCTTTTCCTCATACCTATAACTCATTCTCTGAGCTGTAGCTAAAGGCACCCTAAGTCAGTGGGATGCTAGAGGATGACAGTAGATTATCCTGAACTTGACCAATTGAGCACCATTTTCAGCTGCTGGTCCCAATGTGGTATCCTTGCAAGAGGACATTAAAAGCTATGCATTGCTTTGGCTAATGTTTTCTTTTCTATTCTACTAGGAAGACGTACCAGAAGAAGTTCCCCTTCATACTGGGAAGACAAAAGTATATACTTAGCATCTTGCCCCAGGGCCATGAAAATTGTCCCAGCCTCTGACATATTTTATAAAAGGACCTGAACTCTCTGGGCATTTCTCAAAACAAAACACTGGACAATTCCAACAATAACATGTTAATTGAAACTAAAGAGCAAGAAATGGCAAGTATTAAAGACCTTGGTAAGATACATGCCATCCACAGCATAGAAATAAACCCTGTGAATATTCAGGAAGCTGCCAGACAAATTAACTATCTGGGGCATGCTCAGATACCCCATCCAAACTAAGTCTGACATCTGGCATCTCTCACCTCTAAGAAGAAAGGACAATGCCAGGTAAATGCCTTTGGGTTCTGGAGGAAGCATTTTCCACACTTGAGAATGCTGTTCTACAATCCATCTACAAATGACATGGAAGGCTGCCAACTATGAATCTAGATTTTGGATTCTGGAGGCAGATCTCCTAAGCAACTGAACTCCTAAATGTGGGGAATGTGGGAGAAGGAGGCATGTCTATGCTCCAGTATAGCCACTCCAAGACAAATATTTGTTAAATTACTTAAGCCCCCTGGTTAGTTTTCTCAATGGTGAATTAAAAATTTTTATGCTGTGCATGAGTTCAGTCACATTTTCTTGGTTCTCAAAGTCTGGGTTGATGATGATGATAATGATGACAACAATGATGATGATAAAAACTTTCTAAAAGTATCAGCAGCAAAACCTTACTTCTCTCATGATTTCCCTGTGGTAGGCAGAATTCTGAAACAGTCCACAAGATTCCTCCCCCTGGTGTACAAGCCCTGTAAAATCCCTTCTCCTTATGCGTAGGTAGGACCTGTGACTATGATGAGATCATCGCTCTCATGAGTACCTTATGTTATGTAAGACTCCTCATGCATATTAAACAAGGTTCTCCTGCTGGTCTTGAGGAAGCAGACTGCCATGTTATGGAGAAGATCATGTGGCAGGGAAATGATGGTGAGCCTTAGGAGCTAAGGACCCCTATTCACACGAGCACAAGGAAATGAATTCTCTCAACAACCAGCAGCTTGGAAGAGGCGCTAGAGCCTCAAGTAAGATCACAGCTCTGGCCAACGCCTTGAGTTCAGCCTGATGAAACCCTGAGCAGAAGACCCAGCCAACCCATATCTAGCCTCCTGTCCTACAGAAACTATGAGATAGTAAATGGGTATTGTTGTAAGCCACTTAGTTTACAGTGATTTGTTAGAAAGAAAAGACAACCAACATAATCCCTTTAGCCAGTTCCCACCTACTCTTTTTCCATAAATTTCAACTCCTCTATCACCAAGAAACCAAATATTTTTTCTTGCATCATCCACCAATCTTTTTCCACACATGATGATGGCTATACCAATATGTTTTTGAATAAGTATTGCTGTTTTGAACATTACACAAGCATAAAAATTGAAATGACTTTAAAAACCTAGAAAAGCAGATTGCTAATAGTTTAAACATGGACAGCAATGGGGCTGAATGTTTTCAGAGAAGTACATTTTAGTCTTTATTTATGTTTGCCTAAACATAATTTAAATTATTAAACTGTTTTTCAGGTAACTCATGAAATTTCATAACACCTGTCTTTGACCTATTAGTACATTACAAAAGATACATTGCTTTTTCTTTTCCAAAATGCATTGTTGAATTGCCTTTGTAAAAATACCCTTATCGAGGGACATAAATATGCTTACCTGTATGACAGGTACCAAAACAATATTGTGGTAGATTATAGGAGCAAGAAGGCCATAACACTGAGTCACAGCTTGAAGGGTATAACTGGAATCATTTAGGTGGTTGCTAAGTTCCAATGCCACTAATACTCTCTCACATTCAATTAGTCTAGCAATCTGTAAGGAAACATATCATTACTCAAAGTAAACATCAGGTGCTTCACTAATATGTCTCTAAGGAGAAGAAAGGGTAGGAAATATGATCCTTGTGGCTTTACAACATGTTGGTATGTTAAAATGTTGATTTTAAATCAAGATCTAAATTCAAGAATAATTCTAACTCTCCAACAATGCTACATATGGATAAGACAAACTTAGACTTAAATTTCAGAATATTTTGTAAAATAATACAAATACCACTAGTAATGAAGAAAGAACTGATCTTTTTTAACTGGTAAAATAAAAATTTGGCTATATTTTAATGTTAGAAAAAACCTAGTTTTTTCAAAACATAAATGTTATAACAAATAATAATTAAAATATTATGTCTTGTAATATTGTCCCCACTTAAAAAACAAAGTCCCATTTTCTTTCTGGGTTTGTGAAAAAAAAAATGATAAATTTTCAGTAGACCAAACTAATCTTCTATTATACTTTTGCTACTTAAATAAAAATGGTAGTAAAATAGAAAGTTAGGCTTTTGTGATTAAATGATCCTTTCTAACTTTTCCTTTCCCTTTCCTGAGGGAAGATTTCACTATGTTTCTTGTCTTTTATTTTGAAAGATTTATTTACTTATTTGAGAGAGAGAGAGAGCAAGCATGCAAGTGGAGGGAAGGACAGAGGGAGAGGGAGAGAAGCAGACTCCCCACTGAGCGTGAAGCCCAACACACGGGGCTCCATCCCAGGACCCTAAGATCATGACCAGAGCCGAAACCAAGAGTCAGTGAGATGCTCAACCTACTGAGCCACTCAGGTGCCCCTATTTTTCTATATATACATACAAAATTACATACAAAGAAAACTTATGAGTGGCAACCAGAAATTTCCATAGAGTAAATTTTTAGTAGAATGGTAGTCTAGCATTCTGTAATTCACTGAAGTACTTACAGACTGTCTTTATTTACAGACTAAATGCAACACAGTAGGAACAGGATGATGATTATGAGTGCTTGGGCTCTGTAAGACTATGAACTTGCCCTGGACAAAGGTCATGTCTTTTTTTTTTTTTTTTTTTTTTTCCATTTTTGTATCCACAGGCACTGGCATAGTCTCACATAACAATTTATTGGTTGGTTTATTGGTTATTAAATAAATAAATGCATGGGCAGGAAAAAGCAACCGTGAAAAGCAAACACCTGGGAAAAGTCTCTGTGTCTAAAGTGAGTAAAGAAGGAAAGAGGAAGAGGGAGAAAGAAGAGTGATGTTCAATCTAGAATGAAAACAAAAGTGAAGGACTGTTTTTAAAAGCAAGATGTTAAAGTTAGAAAGTTGCAGATGTACAGACAGCAATGCTTATAACCACCCGGAGAATCCATCAGTAGGAGACAGGTTACATTCGTGCCTCTATACGGTAATGCAATATTAAAATTAAAAATAATTTGGTAAGAAGACAAATGCTTATTGATGTTCTTCACTCCGGAAAGGCAACAGTACCTGAGACAGAAATTCGGGAAAAACTAGCCAAAATGGACAAGAACATACCAGATGTCATCTTTGTATTTGGATTCAGAACCCATTTGGGTGGTGGCAAGACAACTGGCAAAGAAAAACGAACCCAACAATAGACTTGCAAGACATGGCCTCTGTGAGCGGAAAAAGACCTCGAGAAAACAGGGAAAGGAACGCAAGAACAGAATGAAGGCGGTCAGGGGGACTGCCAAAGCCCATGTTGGTGCTGACAACAAGCGAGCTGCAAAGTGGACTACAGAAGGAGTAAAGATTCTATAGTGACTTTATTTGTGATGATTGTGCAGATTTTTCATGAGAGGATTAATAAACTAAGAATGTAAAAAAATCTGGTAAATTGATATGTACCTACATGAAAATATGTTCAAGATAAATTATAAAAAATGTTAAAAAGGCAAATTGTGGAATAGAAAGTAGATTGTGATGTCATTTTGTTAAATAATAATAATTTGCATACATGTGTTTTTAAAAATCAGAGATATAAAACAAAACAGAGTAAACAAAATCATTTTATTTTTAGGAGCAATAGGATTACAATGGATTTCACTTTGTACTTTATATCTTTTTGAGTATTGGAAATTTATACTATTTTTTAGAGACACAAAAAATAACTGAAAAGAAGAAAAATATATATGAACTTGGTCCTATGAAACCTATATGGAATATCAGATAAACCTGCACAATCATAAAATGACCTCTCAGTCCACTCACAAATTAGGATATGAAATCCCAAAAGAACACGAACTTGAAACAACAAGAAACAAATAAAGGGAAATCAGCACATTTTTGGTCATTTTAAAATCACTTACTTGTTGAGAGGGGAAAAGCTCATTGCCTTTAATACTATCACAGAAAAGATTTTCTTCCTTAATTTTAATGTCACTTGTTACAAAAATATTTCTAAGAAAAAGGTATAAGAGGATTGAAGAAGTTTCTGCCAAAATATCTGAATGTAATCTGCAAAAAGAAGTAAACAATGTTACAAGTATAAATATAAAATGATTTAGCATGTAAACACACCTTTTTAGATTGATTTGATCTTAATATTTACACAGTGATCCCAAAATAACAGCAAAAATTTGTGGAACAACTTCTCTCACATGGCTCTTTAAATTAAAATTAAAGACTATGTTTAACAACAAGTTAGCAACTAAGAAAATTAAGCTGCTGACATATTATGTCACAGATACATAAAAAGTAACTATTGGTGAAATAAAACTTTCTGGCTCTAATATACAAACTTCTTTTCTATCAGCATAATGCAATCACTATAGATATTCAGAAGCTTGGGAAATAGGCCCAATATTTCAATTAATAAACTTTCTGAAAATAAGTGTCACTTGTAGCAAAATCCACCATGGGTAAAGAGAAACAGAGAAAGAAAGAGGCAAGGAGGGAAGAAGGGAGGGAGGCAGAGCCTTAATAACTCTTGGATTATTTTTAATTATCTTTTCTAAATTGCAGTCAACAGGGCCAATTATTGGCCAAACTGTGAAATCTGCAGCCTTCCTTCTTTGTTTCCAATACTCCCTTCCTTGCTCTCCACCTTACTCGTGACAAACTTTCCCTTCTAAGTGTCAGGTTCACCCTCTATCTCTAAAAAGCAGGAAAGGATCTGACATCAGTAATTCACAGTTAATCATGATCCATTTCAAAACCGTGTTAAACGCTGAAATTATACTTGCTAGGAGAATGTTAGTTCTCCCGCTCCTGCAATTCATACTCAACTATCTCTTTGTCCACGTTATGATTGATCATCAGTACCTGGACGCACACAACATCCAGGCTATTGCTTCCTCGTGGCTCCATTTCCTTCCTAAAGAGCTCACACACTGGTCAGCCATTTCAATAGTGACCTCTCTACCACTTCAGATTCTGCACCCCTTATTTTAAGCTGTAATCAGTTTGCCTGACCTTGCATAGATGTCACTGACTGCTTTTTCTATCCCTTCTACAACAGTCAATCGCTTATTCACTTATTTATTCTCATTTTATCTTTCTCATTCACACTAGCATTTGCTGAGCATCTACTATGTAGAAAACACTATTCTAGGCCCTGGGATATAAAGATGAGTCAAATGTGGCCCTCACCCAGAAGAACTTGGCTCTACTACAAATTCATGTTATGTGGTATTAAGTTAGTCATTAGTCCTTCTCAGCAACGCTTCTGTTTATCCCTGATGTCTCTTTGTTCACATTCCTAAGCAAACGTTCTAAACCCCCTTCTCTCTACCCTATGTGCTCCTATATCCTCCAGGCTCTACCACCATAGAGTCATTTTTTTTTAATATTTTATTTATTTATTTGACAGAGAGAGACAGCGAACACAAGAGGGAGGGACACAGAGAGAGGGAACACAAGCAGGGAGAGTGGGGAGGGAGAAGCAGGCTTCCCGCTAAGCAGGGAGCCCAATGTGGTGCTCGAACGGAGTACCCTAGGATCATTACCTGAGCTGAAGGCAGATGCCCAATGACTGAGCCTGGGTGTCATTATTGTGGGAATGTGCTTATACCCTCAGTTTCTCCCTCTTCACTGTCTCCATCCTCAAACATGCTTTCCTTAAGCCTGCCTTCCCCCTCAGTGTTCTGCCATCCTCTTCTTTACCACCAAACTTCACATGAGTGATCTTAGCTTATTCCAATTCTCCACTTTCACTTATTTCTTACCCAATTGCAGAAGGTTTCTAGCCCATCACACCACAAAAATAGCTCTCTTGAACTCATCAAGAGCCTCCTAATTGTCAATTCTAAAGGCTTCCTCTTAGTTTTTATCCCACCCAATCTCCCTGTAGCATCTCTTATTTAGCAACTCCCCTGCCTGACCTTGCACTAGCATTTAATACTGCTGACCAATCCCTCCTGGGTGATATTCTCACTTCCCTTGGCAATACACTTTTCCAGACTTTCACCTCCTGAACTATTCCTTTTGTAGAATAAGTTCTGAGAGTTGGGCTTCTTCCTTCCTTCCTTCCTTTCTTCCTAACTCCCTCCCTCCCTCTTTCCTTCATCCTCCCTCCCACCCTTCCTTCCTCTTTTTTCCTTCCTCCCTCCCTCCCTCTGTCTGTCTTCCTTCCTTCCTGTCTTCCCTCCTTCCTTCCTTCATTCCTTTCTTTCCTGTAATGCAACAGCCTGACTTAAGCTTTGATTGCCAAAGCATCCACTTCAGAGATGGCTTTCTCTAATAAATACATTGCCAGCACACAACTAAATAAAGAGCCAGGCCACCTCCCCCACTGAGGTTCCTTTGTTTTAGAAATCTTAGTTGATCTCAATAAATGACAAATGGGGCCATTTGTGTGGGGTTTTTTTCCTCTTCCCTTGCTTTAAATTCCCACTCTTATTTTTTAAATTCAACAACAAAGAGTGAGCCCAGGAAATCCTAAGCACTCACACTTTTTTTTTTTTTTAAGAATTTATTTATTTATTTGTCAGAGAGAGAGTGAGAGAGAGATCACAAGTAGGCAGAGAGGCAGGCAGAGGCAGAGGGAGAAGCAGGCTCCCTGCCGAGCAAGGAGCCCGATGTGGGACTCGATCCCAGGACCCTGGGATCATGACCTGAGCCGAAGGCAGCCGCCCAACCAACTGAGCCACCCAGGCGTCCCTAAGCACCCACACTTTACCTCTATAAAATCAGAACCCCAGGCCCATGCTGGCTCTCTCTCTTTACCTATGACCTGCTGCAGGGCCCCAAGTGTGTTGTGTAATTTTCAGATCCCTTAAGTAATAAACCTTTATTTTTTTTTTCAAAATTTCCAGATGGTTATTTCTGAAGGGCGTCTTGCAATCATAATAAGAACCACGAGGTCTAGTTCAGATACAACATTGGTTATTGGTGGGCTCAGACCAGCATAAAACATTTTTAGGCCTTGGTTCCATCTCCTGCTTCAGTCTCTTAAATATAAGCAATGTCCAGAGTTCAATTCCAGCTTCTATCTTTTCTGCTCAACAGTTCTCCCTTGGGAGATAGCATTTGTCAAAATTTCAATGATGACCTCATGGACAATTTCTCAATCTATGTCTAGCCTTGACCTCTCTCCTAAGTGTCAGTACTAAATATTCAACTACCTACTGGGCATCTCATATCCACAAAGGCATCCTACTGGAAAACTAAATGCAAAATATTTTCTATCAAATTCATTATCTCTTCCAAAAACTTGTCCCTCACCTCTCCCTTCCCCCAAGTACATGTCATAGGCCTGCCTGCCAGTCAGGTAACAACGACAATCCCGGTCAACTTCACTACCTCCACTCTCCTGTCCCCATGGAGCATAAAACCTTCCAACCTCTGTCTCTTCCTCTCCTGAAATGACTCTTAAATCCATCCTGCGTAGCACCTAGCATCCTTGTACACGGTAAATGCTAAGTCTACATTTGTTTAATTGAATGGAATTATACCTTTATGTGAATAAGCATTATCAAAGCCTTGCCTCAACCAGCATGTGCATTTAAGGTCATAATCTTTGACTGAGGAATGAAGGATTTTATTTTCTTATTAAAGACATTAACAAGCAGGTGAAGGAGATTGTTGTTTTTGAACTTGTTGAGACAGCCTGAAATCACACTAATGCTCATTTCTGAGGCTCTTCTTAAACTTTGTTTTTTTAAGGAAAAACAGCTATAAAGCAAAGGATGACCTGTGGTTTTATATGGCTCCTAGCAGCCTGTCTGCAGTTGCTGATGCTCTAATCCTGGGAGCCTCTTCAAGCAAAGGAAAAACTGTTTTATCATAATAGTCCACCCATGAGACTATAATTTTAACCCCAACCTGATTGTTCTTGTTAAAAAAGTCACCAAAGCGTATTTGTGTTTTCTAGTATTACTGACAATATCTTGGTTAGTATTCAGTATTTTTTTCCCATTATTTTTTTTCCCATAGCCTTCATTATTCTAAATTCAGAATGCATCTATATGCCTCCTGTGCTTTTTCTGACTCTGGCAAAGAATTTTCTAACACAGACTCAAGAACTTAGAATGTAGATACTTATTAAAACACTTATTAGAAATAGTTTTACACTGACTATCTTAATATGAAGTTGAAAATTAATTCTAGGCTTCACATCCATACTTTCAATAAGCAAATTAATATTTTAAAAGAATATTTCTAATTACCTTCTCTGTGTAATAGTCATTATGTTGCTTAAACAAATAACAGATTGTTCATCGTGATGTGGTGAAGCCACAAAATAATCCCAAACTGGTGAGAAAACCTTCTTAGCCAACTCATAGTTACCAACCTGATAGGCAACCTACAACAAAAAGTACATTATCTTATGCGATATTTTTATCTGTGAAATGTATCTTTTAAACAGGAATTCTGATAAGGTCCTCTCACACACTAATTTCATACACGGTTGTTCACATTTGCTGTTTTGATCTACAGGACCACAGTAAGGTATCAATGGCCACCGGCAAGGGAGGCAGACATATTTTGAAATCTCTTTTATTTCTAAATTGCATGGAAATTTGAAACTCTGTAAGGATGTTTCAAATTCTCATAAGCAAAACAAAGATCACATCTGAGCCAAATTAATTTCATTTCCATCTATCTCAGCAGTGCACTCCATTTATTATAGACACTGTTATAATGAACAATCTGTTCCAAGAGAAACAATCAGATTTCCCAAACCCAAAATATGAAATATACTTCATTCTTTTCTGGTTCAGACTGATACTTTCAGAGCTTTTGTGCAACAAAGGGTTCACAGCTGAAAAGAGTGAAAAATAAAACAGAGATGCTTCCAAGAGACCATGATATTTTTAATTCAACATATTCAACATTAGGCAAAATAGCTGATTTCGCTGGTAAAACAGAAGCTTGAGAGAAGAAAAATCAACAACTTACTTATTTCTTTTGGTAGAATATATTTCTTTACAGATATTCCCTTAAAATCATTCTATTCAAATATGTACGACAATATGAAATCTCACCACGTGAGTTATGTGCTGCTTCAAATCCTTAATGGAAGGAGGTAGGATATAAAGTATAAATAAATTCATTAAATTAAGTATGTAAATGACAAGTTGCTAGAATATATTCCACTCAAGGGAATAACTTACAGGACCAGAACTTTTTAAATCTGCCAACTCCACACTCATAATCAACCAACCAGTAAGGTTTTATGAAGTTTCTACTCTGTGCTAAGCACTGTAAGGATAGGTTCTTCAAAGCTTAAAATGACCTTATACTCCATTAAACTCTAATCAAGTTACAGACATAAAACACATGAAATCACCAGAAAAACTACAAAGAATAACATAATAATTGTGGAGGCTGAGAAAAGGAGAAATGAAGGCTTCAAAAAGGAGTCAGGGCTTGAGTTGAACCCTCAGGCAGGAAAAAGGTTCAGATGGGCACAGTTTAGACAGAACCTGAAAAGGGTCCAATAGTGAAAATCACCATAATGCATTTAGGAGAGACTAGAAAGACAGATCAGAATTTGAAGAAAAGTAGGAAATACGATGGACAGGCCAAGTAAGATATGATTTCAGAAGGCCTTGAAAATCAGGTGGAAGTATGTAAAGATGTCAAGTACTGGTCCAAGCACTCTACATGCATTATTTTATTAACTCTCCATTACAGCTTTATGAGGTGAGCTCTATTACCATTCCTATTTTTCAGATGAGGAATCTGAGGCATTAAGAAGTTAAATAATTTGTACGGAGCCTGATAATCAGTAAAAAGAGTACAGCCAAGATTTTTTTTTTTTTAAGATTTTATTTACTTATTTGACAGAGAGAGAGAGATCACAAGTAGGCAGAGAAGCAGGCAGAGAAAGGGGGGGAAGCAGGCTCCCCGCTGAGCAGAGAGCCCGACACAGGGCTCGATCCCAGGACCCTGAGATCATGACCTGAGCCGAAGGCAGAGACTTTAGCCCACTGAGCACCCAGGTACCCCGAGTAGAGCCAAGATTTAGAGTGGTAGATGAGGTCACTTCTCGGCTGCATTGGTTAAATGAAGGAGTTGGACTAAGTGATCACTAAGACACCTTATAATTCTAACACTTAATGTGGAAATTAATAACAAATGATGTATGAGTTGGGTGAAATTATAATTGAATGTTCTTTCCTTTTAAAATATATCTTTCTAAAAATAATGTCATTTATTCAATCAGTGGACATTGTAAAACAAGGAAAGATGCCATGACAAAACTAAGGTTTGTAAATTCATGGGTTTTTGTAGGTTAACAGAGTGGTGCCATGATTTAAGATGGTGACCTGGTAGTAATGGGTAGAATAGATTTTAGAGGAGGTGAGGTGAAAATGAGAAAGAAACACTAGAAGACTAATGAAATAATTTAGTATAGTAGAGACCTTCTCCTTGATATATGACCTTCTCGCGGCTTCCAAATTTCCACACTTATCATGATCTGCTCCCCCACCCGCCTACTTATCTTTTATCTCCCTAACCAATTATTTTACTCTCCATGAGTCCCTCTGCTCCAGCCACACTGGTCTCCTTGTTGTTTATCAAACGTACCTGGTACACTTCTGAAAACCATAGGGCTTTTGCCCTAGCTACTTCTGCAGAATGCTCTGCTTCCAGAGACCCCACTCCCTGCACTTCCTTTAAGTCTCTGCTCAAATCTCACCTTCTAGATTTATTTATCTATTTATTTGAGAGAGAGAGAGAGAGCACAAGCGCGGAGAGGGGGGTGGGGGCAGGCAGAGGGAGAAGTAGATTCCCTGCTGAGCAAGGAACCCGACGTGGGACTTGATCCCAGGACCCTGGGATCATGACCTGAGCCGAAGGCAGATGCTTAACGGACTCAGCCACCCAGGTGTCCCTCAAATCTCACCTTTTAGATGAGCCTGCCTTGATCACCCAATTTAATACTCTGATCTACCTTCCATTCCCTCACTTTATACTTCTAATTCCTTTGATCATACTCCATTTCTTCCTTCCATAGAACTTACCTTGTAACATACTAGATAATTTACTTATTTACTATGTTTCTTGTTTTATTACATATCTTTTATCATGGCATTTTGTTCACTTTGTTAGAACAGTGGTTCTCAAGGTATGGTCCCTGGACCATCAGCATCGACATCCCCTAGGAACCTGTTGGAAATGTAAAATTCCAGGCCCCACTGCAGACCTAGTGAATCAAAAACTCTGGTGGTAGGACACAACAATCTGTTCAACCAGCACTCTAAGACACACACCCAAGGTTTAGAATCACTAGCCTGAGGCAACGCGTAGCACAGAGTAAGTGTACAATAATAGCATGTTAAATAAATTTTAAAACCCTCTTTTCCTGGTAATTTCCCTCTACCCACAGAAGAGGACACTCAGCAATTCTACTGTAACACAGTTGACTGCCCAGGGTAAGTACCTGACTCAAATTGGGTGTTTTATAGCCCCCTCTGCAAAGCAAGTTACCCAAAGTGTGGTTCTGCTGTTAGAGCTAAAGGCACTACATGCACCGGGAGAATTTGAGAGAAAGTTTATTACTCACACAAGGGGCTCCCAGGGAGTGTTAGGCAGGCACAAGCAGGCCTGGGAAGGAATGGATCGGGCCTTGATTAGTGGCTGGAGGTGGGGAGGGATAGGAATAGGAAAAGCTGCTGCCACCTGGGAGATTTAAATTTCTTGTTAGCACCAAAGGTGAGCTCACAGACCTCCTATCAGCCTGCTCGTATATGGAACCAAAGGAGAAAAGAGGGGTGAGGTTTAAAAATAAGTCAGCGGTCAAACATCAAAAAAGATGTCAGACTCATTTTATTTGGTGGGCCACTCAGAATCTCCTTCCTAGGAATCTAGAATCCAGATTAGGAGCCAGCCAGGCAGTCTCTGTTTATAGCTGAAATGGAGGGATATAAAAATGCAGGAGCTGCCATTTTTCCTTCAGAGATGGAGAAGTAAGGAAAGTCAGTCTTTAGAAGGAGAAAAAGAAGGTGACATATACAGAGAACCAAAGGTATGAGACCTACAGTTGCCTGGAGTCCACAGCCTTCCCAGGGCCTAACTGCATTTCCCCCAAGCCAGGCTGGTGCTCTTAACTTGCAATAGGAGTCTTAACTGAAACCATATATCAAAATTAACTAAATATAGGTTATTGTTGTGGTAATGAGATTGATAAAAAAGACAGTTCCAAGGAAGAAGAGATGACATCTAGCAGAGAACCTAGCAAAATAAACAAATAATTCATCAATAAACACATGAGTAGAGACAGTAGCAATATTCAGTTAGAAGATGAGAGTAAAAAGAAGAGTTGAGACTTTTTTTTTAAATTTTATTCATTTGTTTGACAGAGAGAGAGAGATCACAAGTAGGCAGAGAGGCAGGCAGAGAGAGGGGGGGGAAGCAGGCTCCCTGATGAACAGAGAGCCCAATGCGGGGCTTGATCTCAGGACCCTGAGATCATGACCTGAGCCGAAGGCAGAAGCTTAACCCACTGAGCCACTCAGGCACCCCCAGTTGAGACTTCTTAAAGAGCTTTAAAAATGGGATGACTATCTTTTACCTGGTAGATTTGTTGTTTTTAATTTGGTCATAGACAAAAGACAAATCTCTATTTATCAAAAAGTTTCAGGGGCGCCTGGGTGGCTATTACTGCTATTACTGACAACGCATTCATGTCCCAGCATCAAACTCTACTGCCAATACTGATCATTAAGACCCACTGAGCAACACTAGCCCAGGCAGAGAAGAAACGGCAGAGACATGGGCTCTAGAAGAACTTGGCCCATGTTAGAAGTTGAATACGTGACTTCCTTGAACCTAGACAGAGCAGTAGAAAGGTATGAGCTGGTTCAAGTGTCAGGCTGACCATGTGCTACCCAACCAATCATGGGTTACTTAACTACATGACCTCCCTGAGACACCCTTTCTCAAATAAAATGGCAGGGGAAAGATTAAATTCATTTCAGTTTCCTCAACAATAAAGGTAGTATCACCATCTCATTGAGTTATTGTAATAAACATAATAATGAATCTTTAAAAATACCTGGCACATAGTATTTTTTAATTAAAAGATATCCCCCATTTTTTTCCTCAATAAGCCACTGTGTCCATTCCTTGTTTGACTGAGTAGTTCAATAACCCAGCAGTATATGACATTGGGTCTTATATCTTTTTAAAGATAGGGAAATTGAGACCAAGTACTCTGCCTGAAATCTTAAAATCCTGCTCATAGGTTTCTAATTTTCTACATTCTATATTACATTATCTAGACATTCCTGACTTAAAGGGGAAAAATAAAAACAAATGAAGCTATAAAGAGGGGGAAATCAGAAAACATCTGTAGAAAATAAATCATTCATAACGGTTCCTCAAATAACTTTCCAGATAATCTAAATTAATAGCTTCCTACATTAAGGGGAAACCTAGTGACGATCCAACTGACTTCATTAATGGCTATAGAATAACACTGAGTTGAAAGTCCAGCCTAAAATTCCAAGCCAAGTTAATCATAAGTATTTAGTGAAATGTCTCTATTCCTTACTATAAAATACATATGATAATATTTTTTAAAAGATTTATTTATTTATTTAAGAGAGAGAGCAAGGTGAGGGGCAGAAGGAGAGGGAGAGGGACAAGCAGACTCCACGCTGAGCACGGAGCCCAATGCCAGGCTCAATCCCAAGACACCGAGATCACGACCTGAGCCAAAACCAAGAGCTGGATGTTCAACCAACTGAACCACCCAGGTACCCCATATGATAATATTTTTTTAAAGAACTGAATTATGGGGCACCTGGGTGGCTCAGTGGGTTAAAGCCTCTGCCTTCGGCTCAGGTCATGATTTCAGGGTCCTGGGATCAAGCCCCGTGTTGGCCTCTCTGCTCAGCAGGGAGCCTGCTTCCCCCTCTCTCTCTGCCTGCTTCTCTGCCTACTTGTGATCTCTCTTTCTCTGTCAAATAAATGGATAAAATCTTTTTAAAAATAAGGAAAGAAAGAAAGAAAGAACTGAATTATCCTGAAACTAAAAACTAACCACTTTCCTGAAAAATAGATTGCAATTCCAAAGGAAAAGTACATTTTCTTGCTAGAACTTAAAAGCTGAAACTTGGGCTGTAAATTAAGTTTTACTAAGTTTATTAAGTAAGAAAATTTTGCTTCACTTAACATTATGAGAATGCTCATATACTGTCATAAATGAATACAGTACTGTAAATATAGTATCAATAATGAAACATTGGCCATTACTTTATGACACTTCTCATTATTCCAGCAGAATAGCTTGAACTTCGTTTTATTAACTTTTCAATGAAAGTTCTGCCAAATGAAACCCAAAAGTCAAACCTCCCTGGAGAAAAATTAGGCCTTGATAAAAATATTCGGTTCCTCACTTTGAAATAACTCCATCACTGCAAATTAGGGAATATATTAGATTCCAAAGAAATAAAAACATCAGAAAACCATGAGCCAATATGACACGCTAAACCAATGCTAGACAAATCCTAGCAATTCTCTCAATTTAATTTTCTTTGAAAAATATGATTATATAAAATACCACTAAGATCTTAGCTTATTATTCTAATCAACTATTAAGAGAAAAATAATAGCACAATAGAAATGTGATAAAATTTAAAATGGCTACAATTTCTAGAGCTAACAATAGGCTTAAAATTAAGATTCTTAAGACCTAGGTCAATGAGTCACCCTTTCTAGTGTCCTATTCACTGGTGGTATGTTTTTAAGACAGGCAATCATTTCAGCAAAAATGTTAATTCATGAGTATATTCATAACTGAAAACACTAACAACATTTATTAAGTGCCTACTATGTGACAAGTGCACTGGTTAAACATCTGCCATGCATAATTCCATTTAATACTCATAATACCTCTGGGAAGTAGCTACTATTACTGTTCCCACTTCATAGATGAAAGTTACTTGCTCAATATCACAGGGCTGGATGAATACCCAACTTTTGTATCAACATGGATGGGACTGGAAGAGATTATGCTGAGTGAAATAAGTCAAGCAGAGAGAGTCAGTTATATGGTTTCACTTATGTGTGAAGCATAACGAAAAACATGGAGGACACTGGGAGAAGGAAAGGAAGGGTGAACTGGGGGAAATCGGAGGGGGAGACAAACCATGAGAGACTGTGGACTCTGAGAAACAAACTGAGGGTTTTGAGGGGGGATGAGCCTGGTGGTGGGTATTGAGGAGGGCATGTATTGCATGGAGCACTGGGTGTGGTGGATGAACAATGAATCTTGGAACACTGAAAAAATAAAAAGTATTTGGGAAAAAAAAATTTTTAATTAAAAATAAATTTAAAATAATTAAATAAAAATATATCATACAGCTAGTGCAAGGAGCTGGAACTTGAACTCACGTCTGTGTGTCTTTAGTAACTCAGAAATTTCACTTCTGTAAATCTCGCCTCCCCCCAAAAAAGTAATCACAGATGCAGACAGAGATTCATATACCAAGATGTACATCACAGCTTTGCTTTTAATAGCAAAAGACTGGAAATTATCGAAATGCCCATCAGTAAAGATTACTAAGTAAACTATAATCTATCTGTAAGAAGCAGTATCATTAAAAGAGGCAATACCTTTAGAAGGTGCAGCTGTTAAAAATTACGCTGTGGAGGAATACTTAATGGAATGAAAAAAATGTCAATTATATATTAAATGACATATCAAGATATAAAATAATACATATACCATGATTAGATTATATATTATACAACAATTCAAACACATACGTAAACATATGTATATATAAAAATGTATGTGCATATAAGTATATACACATACAGGCACATGCACACAAATGAAAAGACAGCTCTGGATCAGCGTTTCCCAATCTTGGCACCATTGACATTTTGGGCTGGATCATTCTTTGTTATGGAGGGCTGTCGTTTGCTTTGTAGGGTGCTTTTCAGCATCCCTGACCTCTACCCACTAGATGCCAGAAGCACCCTTTCAGGTTATAACAACCAAAAATGTCTCCAGACATTGACGAATGTCCCTTGGGGGCCAAAATTGCCCCAAGTTAAGAACTGCCACTCTGGATGATAGGATAAACAGGTAACATTTATTTTCTTCTTGGTGCATTTCAGTATTTTCTAAATTTCTAAAATTAAATTTAAAATTAAAATTAAATTTTTACGATAGCATTTTTTTCTGGATACATTTGTAATCCAAGAAAAATGCTGTTGTAAAAATCTATCCCACTAAAAAGAGAAGGAATGATTCCTATCTTTATGAGACTAAACTGCAGTAATGGAAATATGTATTACAAGAGCTTTAGAATATCCACTGTGATTTTTTTCCCATTAGAAATTACTTAGTAACAGCTTAATAGAAAAAAATATAGAGGAAAAAATTAGCAGAAATCTCTTCTACCTGTGTCAAGAACATTCGAGCAGTAACAGCAGAAAGAGGTGGATAAACCAGAATTGGTTTAGTTGTCTCCCCAATAGCGTCACCAATAAGCTTCCCATTAGAAGAATAAGCAGCAATTGCAAAGACATATTTTTCATTGGTTTCTAAACCTTTCACTTCAAAAATGCTTTTACCATCAGCTGGTATCTGTTAACAAAAACATATTTTAAGTTTATGTATGGAAAACTGAAGTAATGTGACTTTTTAAATAAAATAAAACCTTTGTATTTACTATGGGATTTTAGTTATGATTTAAATTGAAATTAGAGAAACTCACTGAAATAATAACATTAGAAGAAGGTTAAAAAACACTCAGTTGTCATTAATGAGACTTTTCATAAGATTTCCTGACATTCAATCAGAGAAAGACAATTATCATATGATCTCTCTGATATGAAGAATTCGAGAGGCAGGGTGGGGGGTTGTGGGGGGTGGGAGAGGGAAATGAAAC
>CM052897.1:20833154-20848788 GCA_028534135.1 Potos flavus
GAGGGGAATGATGTAGGTACTGTTACGTAGCATTAGGCTACTACTGACCTTCTGATGATATGTCAGAAGGAAAATCATCTGATTCCAGGCTGTGGTTGACTGCAGGTAACTGAAACTGCAGAAAGCTAAACCACAGCTAAGAGAAGACTACCGTGTACATATATCAAATCATCAGGCTGTACATTCGAAAGATACTACAATTTTATTTGCCAATTATGCCTCAGCAAAGCTGGGGGGAGGGAGTGGAAACCTCAATAAACTAGGAAAGCTCTTTCTTTAGCATGAGAAAAATATTAATTTTAGCCAATAGTCTAAATTATGGCTAATTGTGAAGCACTAAAAGAATGATCAATAAAATCCAAAAGGAGACAAAATGCCATTTTTTCCTTTTATTCTGGAAGTTCTAGCCAATTTAATGAACTTAAGAAAAGAAATCCTGAAAATGAGAAGAAAAATGTCTACCAAATTTCAAATAAATTTTACTCTCTTACAAAAACCTGTGCTGTTTCCTCTGCAGAAGACATGTTAAGTTCAAAGCTTCCGGGGCGCCTGGGTGGCTCAGTGGGTTAAAGCCTCTGCCTTCGGCTCAGGTCATGATCTCAGGGTCCTGGGATGGAGCCCCGCATCGGGCTCTCTGCTCAGCGGGGAGCCTGCTTCCCCCTCTCTCTGCCTGCCTCTCTGCCTACTTGTGATCTCTCTCTCTCTGTCAAATAAATAAATAAAATCTTAAAAAAAAAAAGTTCAAAACTTCCATTTGGAGATCTAGACTTGAGCTCAAAAGAAAGGGTAAGACTTTCTGTGAGTCATTTGCATCAAAGTGATATTTAAAGTCGAGTGAGTAAACCGGTTCCCTGTGGGAGTGTAGATTACAAAACTGTAGTATCATACGTTTTTTCTAAAATAAAGATTGACCTAAATTGAGATCAGAATTAATTCATTTTTATTTTTATAGGAAATGGTTGACATTAAGGTCTAAAATCATTAGTTGTGATTAAAATTTATCTATAATAATAAATGGGTTTTTTAATTCTGCTTGTTCTGTGCCAGGAGACCTTGAAATTTTTTTTGGCATTCATAGTTCAAAAATCTTGCCATCTGCATAGGATAATCGTTCCTTCATGTGAGAAGGGATGTATTATATAGTAACCATGTTTCTAGGGCCTACATGCCAAAGACCTTAGCTAATGTACAGACACATGGTGCTCAGTATAACTTGAATCATTGAATGAATGACTCAATCAAGGAGCATAGAATGGCATCTATTAACTTTTTCACTCATTCAACCAAACTGAGAAAAAAAATGGAGAAAATGGCTGGAAAGAAAGTTGTTGAGGGAGCTGTGTCATACAACACTATGAGTCAAGGCATCAGCAGTGCCTATTCAACCCAGAGGACACAACAAGCACAGGGCTAGGCAGAGGCTCATTCACCTTTCCACCCTCTACCATAGATGACAGACCAGATTTGGCTCCCTGAGAGGACAGATGTGCCCACAGAGCAGGGTTCCCTTCAAAGGCAACAACAGGTAGGAGCTTGATAAGGCCAGAATTGAAATGAGAAAGAAGCCTGAGCAGAAAAGGTAAGTAGATTCCCCCAGAAAACTGTGGAAAATTTTTAAGAAATTCCTACTTGAACAGAAGGTAGATGAAAGCTATTACATTTTGAACATTAAATGTTAATGTGACTTCATTTGCGTCACAGACTGGAGACCAAGATATTTTAGGCAACATAAGAACAGGTGAAATCAGCCTAAGGAAAAATCATGCAACACAAGGGAAGGGACCAATGCCTTGAAAGTTTCCCTCCTCTGGATTATGTGTGCAGCCTAAAAAATGCACCAGCAGCATTGGTTTGCTGCCCTAATATTAACACAGACTGCCTCTGACCCCATCTCAACTGACTGGCCAACTGCCCTGGGCTTTCTACACTTATTCCCAAAATTTGCCTCAGCAGTTCATACTCCATTGAACTAGTCATTCACTAGCATCTTCTGACTTGACCCTAGCAGCTTCTCTCTGCCTATCCATGAACCCAACTGAGATGTTTATTTACAACTTTCCGCTTTCTGCCATGGGCTATCACACAGATATTTCTCAAACCCTGGCTGCTGTTCAGTATCATCTATGGAACTTGTTTAAAAATTAAAATAGTCCATCCCCACTCTGAACCTATTTAGTAAAAATCTCCAGGGGTGGAGCTTGAGCATCTGTACTATTAACAACTGTTGAGGGTAATTTTGAAGGACAGTAGGGACTAGGAACCACTGACTGAGATGAGTTCATCAGCCTCCTACCCTTTCTCTCAGTCTCTAGTCTCCTCAACCTCCAGTCTTCTAGCCCTTCAGTGGTTCTTCCTATACTTGTTACAGTGCAAACTCCTCCACAGCCTTTGTATTCTGATCACGATTATATTTTCTAGCCTTATCTCCCTATCTACTCTTTTGTTCTCCCATATCTACTGCCTATCCAACCTAACCTCCAAAGCCATTAAAAAAAAAAAAAAAAAAAAAAAAGTCATTCGTTCCCTGAGAAGCTATGCTTGTCATGCCTCAGAGCTTTTCCCATGCAATTTCCTCTTCCTGGAGGTTTCCACATCCTTTTCTGTGCTTCAAGATCCACTCAAACATCATCTCTGAATTCTCCCAAGAGAAGTCCCACACATTTAGGTACTTATTCTCTTCATTTTTCACTCTTTACTTTAGCAAGTATCACACATATGATCTGTGTAATGACTGTCCACACTCTAAACAACGAGCATCTTGGTGGCAAGGATAGTACTCTATTGATCTCTTTAGGTTCAATAAATGTGTTTTGAATAAAAGACATGAAATTATGACAGATGAGGATGATCCATAATGCATTTTAAGGCAGTATGTTTAAAATATCCTGATTGGGGGCGCCTGGGTGGCTCAGTCGTTAAGCGTCTGCCTTCGGCTCAGGTCATGATCCCAGGGTCCTGGGATTAAGCCACACTGGGTGGGATCGGGCTCCCTGCTCAGTGGGAAGCCTGCTTCTCCCTCTCCCACTCCCCCTGCTTGTGTTCCCTCTCTCGCTGTCTCTCTCTCTGTCAAATTAATAAATAAAACCTTTAAAAAAAATAAAATATTCTGATTGGAAAATTAATTAATTAATTAATTAATTAATTAAAGTGTTCTGATTGGGTCTTGATTAATTTTAACTCCCTAACTCAGATTTCATGGCCCAATTTAAAATAGATTAATAAAAGTATTAAATTTTTAAATGAAAGGGAACAAAAGTCTAAAACAGAGTCCTTGATTTATGTGAATCACATAAATTCTATAATAGGACTCAAGGTAAAACCTAATGCAAGTTAGAAACTAAAATCCTAACTTGGTGAGCCAAACCATCGAGCTGCTAAAAGCATTCCATTTATAAGAAAGTGATTAGTACACTAATTAGAAAAGGTATCTGCACCCCCCATGTTCATTGCAGTTTTATTTACAATAGCCAAGACATGTTATATATATGAACGTATAATTCATATATATACATATATATATGCACATACATACATATGAATATTATTCAGCCATAGAAAAAGACTGAAATCTTGCCATTTGTGACAACATGGATGGGCCCTGAGAGCATTATGTTAAGTGAAATAAGTCAGAGAAAGACAATACCATATGATGTCATGCATATGTGGAATCTAAAAAAAAAAAAACGGAGCAGATAGATAGAGAACAGATTAGTGGTTGCCAGAGGTTGGGGGTGGGAGGTGAGGCAGATGGGTGAAGGGGGTCAAAATGTTCAAATTTCCAGTTATAAAATAAATAAGTAATGGGGATATAATGTACAGCCTAGGGACTATAGTTAATAATACTGTATTGCTTATTTGAAAGTTCCTAGAGAATAAATCTGAAAATTTCTCATCACAAGAAAAAAAATTTGGTAACTGATGACAGATACAAAAGTTAATAAGATTTACTGTGGTGATCATTTAGCAATATATACAAATATCGATCTTTACATTGAGTACCTGAAATTAACATAATGTTATATGTCAATTATACATCAATTTTTTAAAAAGAAAGTGATTAGAGCTTTTTAAAGGGAGTTCCTTAAGTAGAAGAAGGAAATATCACCAGAAAAGTAGTTCCAAAAACTGAAGAAAGAAAAATACCCATGAAACCAGCTCTATTCAACTGTGAAAAGAAAAAGTATGGGGGGTCTGATTGGCTCAGTTGGTTAAGCATCCAACTCTTGATTTCAGTTCAGGTCATGATCTCAGAGTCGTGGGACTGAACCCCGAATCAGGCTCTGTGCTCAATGCAGAGTCTGCTTGTCCCTCTCCCTCTGCTCCTCTTCCACTTGCATGCACATTCTCTCTCTCTCTCTCTCAAATAATAAATAAATAAATAAATAAATAAATAAATAAATAAATAAAATCTTTTAAAGAGGAAGTGTTATCATTATGGACCTCACTGTTGCCTATAATATGTTCAACACATCGCCTAATGTGTCCACCAAAACATATTGTTTTATTGCCAGAAAACAAAAGTATTCAAGTCCAAACTACTGTTGTCTGAATATAAATCTTTCTATCTACAGTTTCCATTAGGGAAACAAACCTGCCTCTTTTTAGAAGGTACTCAGTGCTTACAAGGACAGATTGACATTAAATACATTTGACAACACCTTAACACCCACAATGCAGCAAGACACTTAGGGAAAGATATAAGACAATCTTCCAGGTCATGATTAACAACTATCCATAAAAAACTATCATAAGACTGGAATGATAAAGTGCCATATTTACTACTTGTCTAGTAGACCTCCTGAGGTATATTCTGGATTCTCAGCACTATTATGTACATTTCAAAAGGAGATGAAAAGTAGGTTAAGTCATATCCAAGAATCCTGGCAAGGAATATTTTTTTATTGCTGAGAATAAAATATACAATGTTTAGGATCAATCTAAGAGAAAACACAAAAAGAAATGTATAGTTTGATAGATGAAAGTATATCTAGAACACCAAAAAATATTCTGATATGATAAAACAGAATGTTCCAGAATGCTTAAAGTAGAAGATAGAGTAATAGTAATAATAATAATAATGGCTAACATTTATTGACTGCCTATTCCATGCCAAATGCTAAGCATTTTATATACATCATTTCCTTGAATCTTCCCAAGAACTCCCATTTGACATATGAAGAAATTAAAACTTAAGAGAGCATAAGTAACTTAACCTTGGTCATACAGCTAGTCAGTGGCAAAACCAAAACTCTAATCCAAAACCCTATCCTCCTAACCACTATATATTTTGTCTTAGTAATACAAAGCTAAGTTAAAATGAAGCATGGAAAGGCAACCTGGATGGTTTCCTATGAAATACCCTTAAAACTTGAAATGGAAATTAGCTAAAATCTTGTCAGTACTTTGAAGTCTAATAGGTCAAAACATGACCTCATGGGAGGGGGTCAGAATCATAAAGTTTGTTCTTTATGAAGAAGACTTCAGCATAGAACAAGTAAAAAGAGCTGATATGATCTCTGGAAAAAGGGGCACCTGGGTGGCTCAGTCGGTTGGGTGTCTACCTTCGGCTCAGGTCACAGCCCCAGAGTCCTGGGATAGAGCCCCACATTGGGCTCCCTGCTCAGTGGGGAGTCTGCTTCTCCTTCTCCCACTCCCCCTGCTCATGCTCTCTATCTCTCAAATAAATAAATAAAATCTTTTTTAAAAATAAAAATTTTAAAAAAAGATCTCTGGAAAAAAAACTGATTCACATATATTCTTCCCCCAAAAGCAAACAGAATTGATTTGACTAAAATGCTATAAAATAGGAAAAATAATTATACTCTAGTAATCCAATTACTGCTAACCTAGTTGATAGAGTGGTATTTAGGAGACATGAAGGTAGAAATCTGGGAAATAGTAAAGCCAGGAGTTATTAGAACTTTGAGTGGTCTGGGCTTCTTCATTGTTCTGGTTCCAAAATATGACCATAAAATTAGATTCTGTTAATTAGAATCTGCTAATTCATAATGCTCCTCTGCTTCGAGTTGAAGCAATATGACTGGATTTTGGAACTGCTAAAGTCATCTCAACTACCAATTTGTTTAGGTTCCAACAAATAGAATTAGGAGAAAACTAGATGCATCAGTTGGTGTTCTTTGAACCAGGAGCAATAGGAAAACCAGGCCAGGACCACAGCAGGTCCAAAGAGGTAGGAGGGTCAACAGAACACAACCATAACAGTCTGATCAGTACACAAGCATTGGAAAGAATGACCATCCACTAGCTTTGGTCTTTTTTACCCCTCTATTTAGGATTTGATTCCAAGGAGGGAGGCCCCAATTGGCCTCGCTCACATCACTAGTCTTCTGACTGGCTAGAGAAGAAAGCCCCTGAAAAGTCCCACCTGACTACATCTAAAAGGGAAGGAGGAATTCCTCAAAAGGTGATATTTGGAAGGGGAAATAGGTGCTGGACAGAAAACAACAATATACAACCCTGCCCTTGTAACACTTACCTTAGACTGACAAATATTCCTGCCTATTCCCAGTAAGAAATCCCATCTACACAGAGACTGAATGTCTGGCTGGGAGACTCTGAAGTGGACTAAGAGCAATGACCATAAGCCACAGGACCAGGGCTCTATTTGATCAGAAGTAGATCAGAGACATCTGAGACTAGTTCCAGGTACAATCTATTAAAGTAAACTGGTGGTATATTGTGTAAAAAGCCAACATGGACTTCCAGAAGTCCAATACCAAGACAGGAAAATGGAGGGTAAAATCCCCACTTAAAAAAAAAAAAAAAAAAAAAAAAAGACCAGTCATTTCATTTAGAAAGCTAACAACCTACTATCAAAGGTTTGTACCTCAGTCCTGGCAACAAGTTGGTCCACTTTTAACTGATTAGGAATAAAACAGACACCTGATGAGATTATACAGCTCTACAAGGTCAGGAAACTTTTGAGAAACTAAAACAGGGTATGAATTATTTAAGAGTTCTGAAAAGACTCAGGCTTTTTAAACCTTTTTATGGTATCAGGTGATGCATCAGTTACTGATTTGGGGATAATTTTATTACAAGATCATGATAATGTAAAGCATTCTATAATATACCCCAGTAGAAAATGATTGCCAGGGGAAAGAAATTTATTTGTCTTCTTTAAAGAAAGAAAGTTTGGCAATTATTTGAGCCATAACATCATTGTTTACGAGAGTACCCTAAGGACTGATCATTAAGCCTTAACACTTGGATAAAAAACTACCACTGAGGAGCAGAGGTGGCTATAGAAGGTTTCAGGACTTCTAAATAAATATTCAACGTATTCCTAGTTAGTGACAATCCTTTGGAGGACCCCTAATAAAAAATAGAGCCTCTAAATACATCTCATGAGTCTATCCTAAGCAGACATTATACTTACAATTTTTCTTAAAATAGTTTCATTTAAGAAATGAAAGAAAAAGACTCACAAGGGAAAAAAATGTAAAAAACTTCAGTCTTCTCACACCTCCAGGGTGTCCCCAGTGTCAGTAGTAGGAAGATAGAGGCTGAACAGGAATAAGCATATTACAACAATATAAGGACCAGACTGAGTCATAATAAAACAAAAAAGAAAATCCAAGAGCTTTTATTCTCTCCAGGCTCTGAGAGGCCACAAGATTACTCCTGAGAGAGACAGTTCTAAAAAGAAAGGTAAGTTTTATTTGACGTAGAAATAGGACTGAAGTATTAGTATCCTCCAAGCACTAGATAGTAGCAAGTGGCCACAGAAGCATCTGTTGAGAAAATGGATCTGAACACACCCCAAAGACTTCCAACAAAGATCGGGCACCACTTGGCCTTGTCAGCTAAGACTGTTCAACACCATCATCAAACTCCTCATTCAGAAGCTGGAAATTCAATTATAATAAGGCTCTTCCCTAATACTGCCAGGACAGATTTCCCAACCTTGAACATAAATAGCATCTGTCCACTCAAAATCCTTAAACTTCCTCTCCAGTCTATCTCACTTCTTACCCTCTTCTCCCAAGAGCCCCCTCTTCCCCCTTGCCATTTCATCTGTGCCTCTATGACACTGAATAACCTATAGGACCACAAGAACTCTATGACCCTTCTAGCTTTAGGAACTTTGTACATGTTGTTTTCTCTTCCTATAAAGTCCTTTTCACCCTTTGTCTCCTCTTTCTCCGGCTACTCTCGCCTATCACTATTCAACCTAATTCCTTTTCTGGAAGTTTCCTTACATATTACCCACTGTTTGGTTAGGTACTCCTCTGCTAAATTCCCCTGGAATTCTTCCAGTTAAAGTATCTATGACAGTAACCCCTAATTACCTTCTTACTTGTCTATGTTTCCACAAACTGGATTTATCTTGAAGGCAGGGACCACAAAAAGAAGGCAATCCATCAATATTCGTTGAATAAATAATTTTTGTTTTTATCCCCGTACTCAGCATAATACCAGGCACACAGTCAATGTACAATAAATATTTGCTGAATGGATCATAAGTACTCAAAAACATTTGTTGGATGAATGAAATAATGGACAGATGATCAGAAAGTGCTACATATCAGAAATCTTAAATTTCAATACCCTACTTTCTGACCTCAAACACCTATCCTTCCAGCTCTCTCAGACTCTGATTTTCTGATCCCTAACTTCAAAGAGATGTCAGTCTCTGGACATCTCCATGCTCATCAAGTCTTTAAATACCTTTAAGGTATCACTTCCCTCCCTGCTCAGTCTACACCCATTTTTTTTTTTTAAGATTTTATTTATTTATTTGACAGACAGAGACCACAAGTAGGCAGAGAGGCAGGCAGAGAGAGAGAGGGAAGCAGGCTCCTGGCTGAGCAGAGAGCCTGATGCGGGGCTCGATCCAAGAACCCTGAGATCATGACCTGAGCCGAAGGCAGAGGCTTAACCCACTGAGCCACCCAGGCGCCCCCTGCACCCATTTTTATTAGGAAATTTTAACCCATACTTTCGTTTGTAAAAATCTAGCCCTGTACAAATCTCTCCTGTCACAAATATTCTGCTGTCACAGCTACTAAAAACACTACACCAGGATAATGCCATACCACCAGGCAGATGGGGCCCAATATAAATTCATGGTCTTCAACTTCAGCTACAACTTTGTGCTGACCAGTCCTTCAACTTCATTGTCAACTCCCTCATTCAGTCCTTATCCATTCCACTCCACAGTCCAACTGTCTACCCTTGCTCTCCATTGTTGGCAGAAATTCTTGCCTCCTACTTTATCAGATTGACATAAGAAGGCATAAACTCAACTCTCTGCCTCCACACCAATAGACTTACTCAAATCTCCACTGATCTGTTCCTCCTTCCCTTTTGTATCAGAGGATGAGGAGTCTGCCCTGTAGCCTACCCTCCACTGAAGATGAATCACTTTACCTGTGTTTTCAATCTCATCTCCTTCCCTCTTCTAATAGGACTGTGCTCTATTATTAACCCCTCTCATATCTTCGATTTCTCTCTTTTCTTCTGGTTCTTCATACTCATTATATAAATATGTGGAACTTCTTCTCTTAAACTCATCTTAAACTCTGTATCCTCTCCCTAGCTTTGGCCTACTTTTTTTTCTCTCATCAGCTAAACTACTTATAGCATTATTCTCTACTTCACCATGTGCCATTCACTCAGCCAATATCATCAAATTTTTATGGGTAATATACAGGGACAAAATTTTTTAAAACCCTCTACCTTGAAATGCGATTACCCTCAAGAATTTAAATTCTAGGGTACCTGGGTGGCTTAGTTGGTTAAGCGACTGCCTTTGGCTCAGGTCATGATTCCGGATTTCCGGGATCGACTCTCACATCGGGCTCCCAGCTCCGTGGGGAGTCTGCTTCTCCCTCTGACCTTCTCCCTTCTCATCCTCTCTCCCACTCTCTCTCTCTCTCAAATAAATAAGTAAAATCTTTAAAAAAAACATTTTTTTTAAAGAATTTAAATTCTAAAATCAATATACAATGAATCGGTAAGAAGACAGAACAATTTCCAGGCCAGAGTAAAATATAAATTAGCAGTATCCATCTGAGAGAAGGCATCTGAGCCAATGGACTTGAAGTATTTTAATTCCATAGTAAGAAATGCATTATGCTAGCATAGTGTCACTTAATTTCTATAGTTTCCCTCATTTTTAATCCTTCTGATTTTATTTGGCTTCCAAAGTAAGTTGCCCCTACAAAGAGAGAATACAGAGAGAGAATCTCTCATTTCAGGAGTGTTCAGGACTGGTAATATAGATTAGTTTCCCTGCTCAAAACTGTTCAACTCAAAGAGAGGCCTAGACATAGGGAACCTGAAGTTCATAATCTAATGTTAAAGGCAACACATTATTTTTAGCAAAGTGAACTAAATCATTCATTTAACAAAGTTTATATGTCAGGACTAAAAAAAGGAATGGCATGTTGTTACCATCAAAAAGTTGTGTGTAGATGTACAGGTTGCATCTTTCTCAAATATTAGAAGAGCTTTCTGCATCAAGTAAATTGCTTTGGATAGCTTATTCTTCCTTATTTTATTCATTACACTCAATTCTGAAACAGAAAACAAACATTTTATCAAAAGGGAAACATGAAAATTATCTTTAAAAGTTTTCAGAAAAACAGTTTATCCCAATTTTAATTACCTGTAAAACAGTCAATACTTCTAGGTTGTTTTAGCTTTTCTGGACCTTTGGTAGATACATGTTTGCTAATAGTTGGAGTCTGCAAAACTGAAGAAGAAAGAGATTGCCATTATAATTAGATTTGGGTCCAAGAAAGGAAATATTTTCTAAACATTAAAGAGTAACTGTTTGTAATATTATTGCTTCCTCTCATGTCACCTTTTTTTCATTAATAGATAAAAATTCAAACAAACCTACTATAATGACAAATTCTCCTCTATGTGCCACAGTATGCCTGAGGACATGAAAAATATTTAAATTATAGATGGGGAGGGAAGATGGCGGAAGAGTAGGGGACCCTTGATTCGTCTGGTCCCTTGACCTTGAATTCAGCTAGATATCTATCAAATCATTCTGAACACCTGTGAATTCAACCTGAGAGCTAAGGAAAGAATTGCTGCAATTCTACAAATAGAGAAGTCACCACTTTTTGCAAGGTAGCAGGTGCGGAGAAGTGAATCTGAGGGATATATTGGAAGATAAATCATGGCGAGAGGGAACCTCTGTAAGCTGGCTGCCGGAAAGTGATATAGCAATGGAATACAAAATCGGAACTTCTAGAAGTCTGCTCCTGTGAGGAACGTCCCTGCCTGAAAGGTGCTCAGGTGGTGAAGCAGGGCAGAATCCTAAGTGGGACATTGTGGTCTCAGGATCCTCAGGGTCACAGAAAGAATGGGGGTGGTAGAGTGTGGTAGAGTTCCCAGGCATTAAAGCAGGGAAGCCAGCTACAATTAGTGAGACCTGGAGTGGGCTCTCAGGTAGGTGTTGCCATAAACCATGAACCATGGCAAGATCAGGGACCACCTCTCCAAACAGGGGCCCAGCAAGAGGAGTGGCCCTCCTCCCTCCCCGGGAGGAGCAGCAAGGGTGCACACAAGATTGGGCAACAGCTCCCAGAGCAGGGGCCCAATGAACAGCAGAGACCTGATGAGAATCCCCCCTCCTTCCCCAGGGAGGATTGTTGCAGAAACCTGGCAGCCAGAGAGGGCTGACATGATATACTCAGGGTACCAAATGAGAAAAACATGAAGCCAAGAATACTTTATCCAGCAAGGCTGTCATTCGGAATAGAAGAAGAGACAAAGAGCTTCCAGGACAAACAGAAATTAAAAGAATTTGTGATCATTAAACAAGTCCTGCAAGAAATACTAAAGGGGATCCAGTAAGGGAAGAGAGAGCCCAAAAGCAACATAGACCAGAAAGGAACAGAGACAATATACAAAAACAGTGACTTTGAAGGTAATACAATGGCATTATATTCATATCTTTCAACAGTTACTCTGAATGTAAATGTGCTAAATGCTCCAGTCAAAAGACATAGGGTATCAGATCAGATAAAAAAGCAAGTCCCATCCATATGCTGTCTACAAGAGACTTATTTTAGACCCAAAGACACCTCCAGATTGAAAGTGAGGGGATGGAGAGCAATTTATCATGCTAATGGACATCAAAAGAAAGCTAGGGTAGCAATCCTTATATCAGACAAATTAGATTTTAAACCAAAGACTATAGTAAAGGATGAAGAGGGACACTATATCATACTTAAAGGGTCTATCCAACAAGAAGATCTAACAATTATAAATATTTATGCTATCTTGGGATCAGCCAATTATATCAACCAACTAATAACAAAATTAAAGAAACACATTGATAATAATACAATAATAGTAGCGGACTTCAACACCCCACTCACAGCAATGGACAGATCATCTAAGAGAAGACCAATAAGGAAACAAGGGCTTTGAATGACACACTGGACCAGATGGATTTCACAGATATATACAGAGCATTCCATCCTAAAGCTACAGAATACACATTCTTCTCGAGTATATGTGGAACATTCTCCAAAATGGCCACCCAGGTAGCTCAGTCATTAAGCGTCTGCCTTCGGCTCAGGACATGATCCCAGAGCCCTGTGATCAAGCCCCACAAGCTCCCTGCTTGGTGGGGAGTCTGCTTCTCCCTCTTCTCCCTCTTCCTCTGCCTGCTGCTCCCCCTGCTGTACACTCTCTCTCTCTCTCTCTCTATCTCACTGTCAAATAAATAAATAAATTTTTAAAAATAGATCACATACTGGGTCACAAATCAGGTCTCAACCAGTATCAAAAGACTGGAATATATTCCCTGTATATTTTCACACCACAGTGTTTTGAAACTTGAACCGAATCACAAGAGGAAATTTAGAAGGAACTCAAATCCTTGGAGGTTAAAGAGCACCCTACTAAAGAATGAATGGGTCAACAAAGAAATTAAAGAATTTTAAAAATTCATGGAAACAAATAAAAATGAAAACACAACTGTTCAAAACTTTTGGGATGCAGCAAAGGCAGTCCTAAGAGGGAAGTACACAGCAGTCCTAAGAGGGAAGTACACAGAGGGAAGTTTCTTTCTCAAGAAACTAGAAAAGACTCAAATACACAAGCTAACCTTACACTTAAAAGGTGCTGGAAAAAAGAACAACACATAGAGCCTAAACCATGCAAGAGAAGAGAAATAATAAAGATTAGAGCAGAAATGAATGAAATAGGGACGCCTGGGTGGCTCAGTCAGTTAAGCACCTGCCTTCAGCTCAGTTGATGATCTCAGAGTCCTGGGATCAAGTCCCACATCAGGCTCCTTGCTCAGCAGGGAGCCTCCTTCTCCCTCTGCCTGCCACTACCCCTGCTGGTGCTCTCTCTCTCTCTCTCTCCCTGTCAAATAAATAAATAAAATCTTGGGGGAGAAAAAAGAAATGAATGAAATAGAAACCAAAAAAACAGTAGAACAGACCAACAAAACTAGGAGCTGGTTCTTTGAAAGAATTAATAAGATTGATAAATCCCTGGCCAGACTTATCAAAAAGAAAAGAGAAAGGACCCAAATAAATAACATCATAAATGAAAGAGGAAAGGTCACGACCAACACCAAGAAAACAAAAACGATTTTAAGATCATACTGTGAGCAACTATATGCCAACAAATTAGGCAATCTGGAAGAAATGGATGTATTCCTAGAAACTTATAAACTACCAAAACTGAAACAGGAAGAAATAGAAAACCTAAACAAACCCATAACCAACAAGAAAATTGAAGAAGTAATCAAAAATCTCCCATTAAACAAGAGTCCAGGGCCACATGGCTTCCCAGGGGAATTCTATCAAACATTTAAAAAAAGAACTAATACCTATTCTTCTGAAGCTATTTAAAAAAACAGAAATGTAAGGAACACTACCAAACTCATTCTATGAGGCATTACCTTGATCCTAAAACTAGACAAAGACCCCACCAAAAAGAGAATTACAGAACAATATCTTTGATGAAAATAGATGCCAAAATTCTCACCAAGATACTAGCTAATATGATCTAACAGTACATTTAAACCATCATTCACCACTACCAAGTGGGATTTATTCCTGGGCTGCAAGGTTGGTTCAACATCTGCAAATCAATCAACATGATACAACACATTAATAAAAGAAAGGACAAGAACCACATGATCCTCTCAATGAATGCAGAAAAAGTACTTGACAAAATACAGCATACTTTCTTATTAAAACTCTCCACAGTGGAGGGATAGAGGGAACATACTTCAGTATCATAAAAGCCATATACGAAAAGCCCACAGCAAATATTATTCTCAATGGGGAAAAACTGAGAGCTTTTCCCCTAAGGTCAAGAACATGACAGGGATGCCCACTCTCACCACTGTTGTTCGACATAGTACTAGAAGGCCTAGCCTCACCAGTCAGACAACAAAAAGAAATAAAAGGCATCTGAATCAGCAAAGAAGAAGTCAAACTCTCAGTGTTCACAGATGACATGATAGTTTATGTGGAAAACCTAAAAAAACTCCACCCCAAAACTGCTAGACCTCATACAAGAATTCAGCAAAGTGGCAGGATATAAAACCAATGCACAGAAATCAGTTGCATTTCTATACACTAACAATGAGACAGAAGAAAGAGAAATTAAGGCATCGATGCCATTTACAAGTGCACCAAAAACCATAAGATACCTAGGAATAAACCTAACCAAAGAGGCAAAGAATCTGTACTCAGAAAACTACAGAATACTTATGAAAGAAATTGAGGAAGACACAAAGAAATGGAAAAACATTTCATGCTTGTGGATTGGAAGAATAAATATTGTTAAAATGTCTATGCTACCTAGAGCAATCTATACATTCAAGGCAATCTCTATCAAAATACTATCAACATTTTTCAGAGAAATGGAACAAATAATCCTAAAGTGTATATGGAACCAGAAAAGACCCCGAATAGCCAGAGGAATGTTGAAAAAGAAAACCAAAGCTGGCGGCGTCACAATTCCAGACTTCAAGCTCTATTACAAAGCTGTAATCACCAAGACAGTATGGTACTGGCACAAAAACAGACACATAGATCAATGGAACAGAATAGAGAGCCCAGAAATGGACCCCCAACTATATGGTCGACTAACCTTCAACAGAGCAGGAAAGAATGTCCAATGGAAAAAGACAGTCTCTTCAACAAATGGTGTTGGGAAAATTGGACAGCCACATGCAAAAGAATGAAACTGGACCACTTCCTTACATCACACACAGAAATAGACTCAAAATGGATGAAAGAACTCAATGTGAGGCAGGATTCCATCAAAATCCTGGAGGAGAACACAAGTAGCAACCTCTTTAACCTCAGCCACAGCAACTTCTTCCTAGAAACATCGCCAAAGGCAAGGGAACCAAGGGCAAAAATGAACTACTGGGACTTCATCAAGATAAAAAGATTTTGCACAGCAAAAGAAACAGTCAACAAAACCAAAAGATGACTGACAGAATGGGAGAAGATATTTGCAAATGACAAACAGCAAAGGAAACAGTCAACAAAACCAAAAGACAACCAACAGAATGGGAGAAGATATTCACAAATGACATATCAGATAAAGGGCTAGTATCCAAAATCTATAAAGAACTTCTCAAACTCAACACCCAAAGGACAAATAATCC
>CM052897.1:20849288-20891031 GCA_028534135.1 Potos flavus
GGGCGCCTGGGTGGCTCAGTGGGTTAAAGCCTCTGCCTTCGGCTCAGGTCATGATCTCAGGGTCCTGGGATCGAGCCCCACATCGGGCTCTCTGCTCAGCGGGGAGCCTGCTTCCCCCCTCTCTCTCTGCCTGCCTCTCTGCCTACTTGTGTTCTCTCTCTGCCAAATAAATAAATAAAATCTTAAAAAAAAAAAAAAAATTTAAAATGCTTCCTCCTCCATTCCCAGGTTATAATATTTATACCTGCTCAACTCTCTCCTTTCCACAAAAGAGCTCTTTGAAATAATCTAAAGATATTATTGCAGAAAAAAACCCTAAAATTCCTTATTTATTTGTATTTTCTATTATTAACCTCCTTAATGAATTTATCCAAGTTCATGTAACCTTAAATGCACTATATTTATTCTTTCCTTAAAAAGCTAAAATACCCTCCCACTCCCTAAAACTAAATTGCAGAAATACAGAGAATATACTTAGAGAAAGGCTCGGTGAGCACCACATTTAAAGAATGGTAGTTATGCAGGTGGATAAATAGGGAAAATTTAGATTTGAAATGTGCATCACAACTTAAAGCAAGTAAAAGAAAATAAAAAGGAATACCTTATTACTACTGATTTTCTGGGTGAATTTTGCATAGTCATTTCTGGGCATACTGATCCTCTGAATTCCTAATTTGCATTTCTGCCATAGGAACATTATCATGTCCACAACAATTTCTTTATCAGGCTGAACATTCTGAAAACAAAAATGGTAAAGTAAATTGGTAAGAATAATAAGATACACATATAGATACAGTTATATAGCACTTAACGTGTGCCAAGGAACATTCTAAGAGGCTTATATACCCACGGACTGAATGTTTGTGTCTATTCAAAATTCCTGTTGAAATTCTAACTCCCAGTGTGATAATATTTGGAGATGGGGCCTCTCACCTTGAAGTGAAGGTGAAGCCCTCAAGAACGAAAATACTACCCTTATAAAAGGGACCCCAGGGTCTGTCACTCTCTTTCTGCCAAGCGAGGACACAATGCAAAGACAGCCATCTATGAACCAGGAGGTGGACCCTCACCAGGCACCAAGTCTGCTGGTGCCTTGATCTTGGATTTCACAGCTTCCAGTACTGTGAGAAGTAAGTGTCCCATGTTTAAGCCACCCTGTCTATGGTATTTTTGTTATGGTAGCCCAAACAGACTTAACACTTATACCAATTTATTTAATCTTCAAGACAACCCTATGAAGTGAGTACTATTACTATCATCCCCACTTTCCAGAAGAGCAAACTGAAGCACAAGATTAAGTGGTTTTTCCCAAGTTGAAATGAATAGAAAAATAGCAAAGCCAGGATTCAAACCCAAGCAGTCTAGTTCCAGAGTCCACACTCTCAATGAATACTCTAGATCACTTCTGCCTCTCTAAAAAGAAATGTTCCAAACATTTTTAGGGAAGCTATATAAGCCAATTAGCTCCATCCAAAATCAGAAGTTTTACATACTACTTTCTTTTTAAATTTTCTGTGTTAAAATAATAAAGAATGGGGAGGGGAATGAATTAGTAAGGGGAGAGGAAGTAGGGAGCTGGGAAAAGATATGAACAAGGAGGAAAGAGACATGAAGAAACCAACAGAGCATCACACACTGGGCATCAATAGATACCATGAATATAATGAATACATCTCCTCTCAAATCAGTCATTTGGTTTTTTTCAAAAGAAAATATAACTCATTACATCTGAACTAGAAAGATAATAAGTTTATGTTTAAAATACATCAAACCTTGAAGTCCTTTGGGGCGCTCTAAGACTTAATTTGCATATGTAGTACCTTGTATGGGACCATAACAAAGATCAATAAATGTTTATCAAATTGAACTGAATGAACTAAGACATACATGATTTTTTTTAAAAGTTGGTAGTAAAAATTCCTTGCCCTGGGGATCCTGGGTGGCTCAGTCAGTTGGGCATCCCACTCTTGGTCTCAGCTCAGGTCTTGATCTCAGGGTTGTGAGTTCAAGCCCTGCACTGGGTTCCATGCTGGGCATGGAGCCTACTTAAAAAAAAAAAATTCTGGGTAGGAGCTATACTGGATTGACAAAACAGCTCTGGGCTATTAAAGTGGACCAAAATGGCTTTCTGACACTAAAGAAATTAAAAATGTGGGAAAGGGTAGCCTATTCCTCCAGAGGGCATTGTTTGGCCTCAGAGAGTCAGAGAAAACAACTGAAGTTAGATTTTTGCATCTGGTCATACAGGCCATGTTACTAAAAGAAGAAATTACAAATAAGTGTAGAAGAAAGTATAAATAAGTTTTGGTCTATTCATACAGTGACATACTACAATATACAACCACTTGCAACAATAAGGATGACTCTTACAAACCATATCAATTGAAAGAAGTAAGATGCTAAAAATATGCACAGATCTCCCTTGACTTATAAATTGAAAATACCATAAATTAAAAATGCATTTAATACACCGAATCTACTGAACATCATAGCCTAGCCTTGCCTACCTTAAATATGCTCAGAACACTTACATTAGCCTACAGTAGGACAAAGGTCCCTAACACAATAACTATCTCTTGTAATTTATTGAATACTGTGCTGAAAGTGAAAACCAGAATAGTTGTGTGTCTGTCATTTACCCTCATGATCATGTAGCTGATTGGGAGCTGTCGCTGCTGCTGTCCAGCATCATGAGAGAGTGTCATACTGCATATTGCCAGCCAGGGAAAAGATCAGAGTACACATTTTAAAGTATGGTTTCCACTGAATGTGTATTGCTTGTTCACCATAATAAAATTGAAAAATCCTAGGTTGGATGGTCCCTAAGACAGGGACCATCTATATTTTCTGTAACCAATTACATATAATACCAAAAAACAAGCAAAACTAATCCAGTGAGTAAAAAGTCAAGATAGTGAGTACCCTTGGTAGGGTCAGTGACTGGAAGCGAACACAGGGGGAACTACTGGATGCTGGACATGTTCTATTTCTTGAACTGGATGTGTTTCATTTATGAAAACTCATTGAGCTATACACCAGTAAAATGTTTTTCATTATATATATATTATACATCAATATAAAGTTTAAAAAAAAAAAAGGTTCAAGGGACGCCTGGGTGGCTCACTTGGTTAAGCATCAGACTCTTAATTTTGGCTCAGGTCATGAACTCAGGGTCATGAGATGGAGCCGCCAGTCAGGCTCTGTGCTCAGTGTGGAGTCTGCTTGTCCTTCTCCCTATGTCCCTCCCCCAACTCATCCTCTCTCTCTCTTTCAAATAAATAAATGAATAAAATCTTTAAAAAAACAAACAAACAAAAAGTAAGATTCAATATCATGTATCAAATAACATTATAAAAAAGATACATCAAGTGCCTGGGTGGCGCAATGGGTTAAGCCTGCAACGCTTGGTTCTGGCTCAAGTCATGATCTCAGGGTCATGAGATCAACAGCATTGGGCTCTGCACTCAGCACGGAGTCAGCTTGAGACTCTCTTCCCTCTCCTTTGGCCTCTCCTCCAACTTTTCTCTCTCTGTCTAAAATAAATAAATAAATAACCTTTAAAAAAAAGATATGTCAATGCTTCTGACCTAATTTTTTTTAATTTAGATTATAAAATAAATTATAAAAATAAACAAAATCAAAGCTCATAGGTATTGATTGCTGACAATCAACCTCAAAGGTGGCCAGGAGCATGTGCACAGGACAGAAATGGGACAGGCTTCACGAACAGCAGAGAAGCTCTCCATATCGGGTTGGGCATAGAAGGGACATGAGCAACTGATCACACCCTTTCCTTTCCTCTAAAAATTATTTAATCTTCTTGTCTTGAGTTTCCCCAATTGGTCCTTTATACCTGGATTTAGCAACTGAACTCAAAAACAGAGATCCTCAAGAGGAAACCTTGTCTATTAGGCCTTAAAAAAACAACTCTAAGGATGACAGATGGGAGCATCTTGGTAGATTGGGAATATAACTACATCTTATTCCTAGACTGCTAATAGCTCATGATCATTACTAGCTTTTGGAACTATACCTCAATGAAAATATTGTGTTTGGAAAACTTGTCCTAAGTTTATTATTAAAACACTTTTTTGTAAAAAAAAAAAAAAAAAAAAAAAAATCCTTGCCCTCTTCAGCCTTGATTAGAATTTTTTGGTTTAACCCCAAAAAACAAATAATCCAGTTAAGAAATGGACAGAAGACATGAATAGACATTTTTCCAAAGAAGACATACAAATGACTGATACATGAAAGATGCTCAACGTCACTCATCACTCAACATCAGGGACATACAAATAAAAACCACAGACACCACCTCACATCTGTAAGAATGGCCAAAATTAACAACACTGAAACAACAGATGTTGGAGAGGATGTGGAGAACTGTTGGTGGGAATGCAAACTGGTGCAGCCACTGTGGAAAACAATATAGAGGTTCCTCAAAAAGTTAAAATAGAGCTACCCTATGACCCAGCAATTACACTACTAGGTATATGCCCAAAGGATAAAAAATACTGATTTTAAGGGGCACATGCACCCTAATGTTTACAGCAGCAATATCAACAATAGCCAAAATATGGAGAGAGCCCAAATGTCTATTAACAGATGAATGGATAAAGATGTGGTATATATATACAAAGGAATATTACTTAGCCACAAAAAGGAAAGAAATCTTGCCATTTGCAATGACATGGATGGAGTAGGGTGTGTTATACTAGGTGAAATAAGTCAATCAGAGAAAGACAAATGACATATGACTTCACTTATATGTGGAATTTAAGAAACAGAACAGATGAACATAGGGGAAAGAAGAATAAAAAAGGTGAGACAGAGAAAAACCATAAGAGACTCTCAACTATGGGGAACAAACTGAGGGTTGATGGAGGGGAGGAGAGTGGGGAATGGGCTAAATGGGTAATGGGTATCAAGAGGCACACTTGTTGTGATGAACATTGGGTATTATCTGTAAGTGATGAGTCACTAAATTCTAGCCCTGAAACCAATATTACACTGTATGTTAACGAACTAGAATTTAAATAAAAACTTGAAACAAAACAAAAGAATTTTTTGGTTTAGCTCTCCTACTATAATCATTACGTTTGCTATCAAATACCTTTCTTTCAAAAATTAAATACCTGTCACAAATATTAAATAAACCCAGAAGAAATAAAAAACATTAAAAAAAAAAAAGAAAGATAAAACATTTAACAGTAGAACTTCTCAAGTCCCTTACCGTGGTTTCACTTCCCTGAACAAAACTTAATACAATGCTCTATCATTGTGGTTTTCAAATTTTTTTTAGAATAGTAAAGCCAAATTTTCAAATGAAATTCTTTCTCAGCATTGTATATAAAACTAATAAAAACAGGTTAGGGTGTTACTACACAAAGCTGAGCTCCTGAGGGGACCTCGGCAAAGCCCTGGGGATCCCTGGAATTCAGTTTTAACACCCACGCTGTTCTAGTTACTTAAACTTTCATACCCACAAATCATCATCTCTACTGGCCATTGACTGCAAAGTGAATCCAAATAATAACCCCTGTATTCATGGACTGGAAAGCAGTATTTCATTAAGAATGTTAACTCTAATTGAAACAACTGCCTCATTTCCTTCATTATTAGAAATACAGCTAACCTAGGAATTTTCCAAAAAAGAACAAAAGGAGTTATTATCAAAACAGGCTTAAAATCAGAAGTCAGGTTATGATTCAACCCCTTACTTAATGATTAAATATAGAATTTTGGCAAGGTGCAATTCCTGCGATGTTTTAAATCTGGCTTTAAATTAGGTACAATAACCTCCTTCAATACTATTACAAAGTATTAAAAAAAGCAATTTCACCTGGGAACAGGCACAGACACAAGAGTACAAGATTGCTGCCAAATGGAAAATGTCTTCTGAATATCCATAAGTCTTCACACAAGAATCTAATTCATAAAGTAGAGAAAAATGAAACAAAAAAATCAAATACAAAATTTCAAATAGAAAAGGCATAGAAACACAGAAATTCTACAAAATGACATAAATGGTATCTGGGCAAATATCATGTCACTAAGATATTTCTATATGAAAACTAATCTAAGTGGGCTCTAATGCAATTAAAATGGACTATTATCATTAATCTGCAATCTGTATGCCAACTACATCCAAAATAGAATTGAAAGGCTTATAATATTAAAACACATGTAAAATATGGCAGTCAAAATAAAATAACAAAAATATCTATTCAGAAACCACTAGAAAAAAATATATATATCATTGCTTGGTACACATTATCTACTGCAATTGAACAGGCTTGAAATGCCTTAACATTATAAAACGTGAAAAAAATGGGATTAAATCATTCTTGTCAGTCTAAAAATAGAGGTTGCAGATTTTCAGTTATATACACAATAACTTTTAAGACTTAAAATGTTGGAATTAAAAACTCCCTCTACTGAAAAAAGATCGGAGACCACCAAATCTTGCCTTGCCAAAGTGAACTGATGGCTTTCGATTTACTGCCCTGCTGATTTCTCACTTACCAACAAGGTAGCAGCTAAGTAGACCCTTCTTCATCTACTCAAAATCATTACATAGAATAAAACCCAGCATCCTTACAAGCCTAGGAGCCTGCAGGATCTGGCACCCAGCTATTTCTCTGCCCGCATTTCCTACCACATTCTCAAATTCCACCAGCATCACCAGTGCACTCCAGCCACACGTGCCTCCTTGCCATTCCTTCAACAACCAAGCACACTTTTGCCTCAGGGCCTTTGCACTTCCTGTTTCCTCTGCCTTGAACATTCTTTCTCACTTCGCCTAGACAGTATATTTTATCAGATGAAATTTTAAGTTTTCAAAAAGGCAAATAAGTACTCACCATGAAAAATAATTTTCTTAACATAAATTTGAGCTGATTGTCCTTCTTTGTAGTTTTCCATGGGAAAGACCAAACCTTTGTTTCTCTTTACGTTGATTAAAGGTTCTATTGCAACAAGAAGAATTAAATCCTTTTCCGCTTTCTTGGACTCTGGATCATCCTGCCTCTAAAAGAAGTATTTCCCACAAGTTAATTAATAATTCAAAGCCATCTTAACAAAATAAAAACAAATCATTGGTTTTGTACATGTTACCTGGAGAAAATCAATAAGCTGCCCAGCTAAAGATTCAAATAAACTCCACTCCTCATGAGTAAAAGCTAATTTTACAAATTTCACAGCAGCATCTATAGATATAACATTTTTTCCTTTTACAGTAAGTTGCAAAAGAGATGTTTGTGGAAAATCAAGCATTCCATCTGCACCAGTATTTGACACTAGAAAAGGAAAGAGAGAGGTTTGAATGTTATTCATGCAAAGAAATATTTACTAAATATTAACTAACAGATACTGCTAGACACAAGGGAGACAAGGGAAAAGAAGCAAATGCAATCCTTGCCTTCACAGAGCTTATACTCTAATTGACTCTAATTGATAAACAAGAAATCTTAGCAGGCAAATACAAGGTGTTGTGCGGACAAGTAAGAAGGGCATCGACCATGGGTTTGTGGTAAGAGAGTGGTCAAGGATGTCCAGCCAAAGGAACATGGAATCTCAAACACAGAGAATTAGCAAAAGTTAATTAGTCAAATAGGCAGCTAGATATTACAAATTGAAAGCTCAAGAAACGGATCTATAATAGGGATACAGCTTTAGAGTCATCATTATATATCCATAGTAAACAACAGAAGCAGCCATGGGCAATGTGCAGCTGCCTAGGATAGGAGAATTAGGAACCCCAACATGTAAGGGAAGGGTAGAGGGAGAAAAGGCTTCAGAGAAGAGTGTTTAGAAAGGAGTATTCAACAGTAACAAATACTAGAGTGTAAAGGAAGAAAAGCACTGAGAAGCGACCCTTGGATTGAACAAAAAGGAAGCTGTCCATGACATTCTCCGCAGAGGGCTGAGGACAGAGGGCTGAAGACTGTATAAGTAAGAAGGAAAGAATCTGGAACAGTGGAAATGGACAATTCCTGACTATAACAAGAGGAAGAAATACAGGGAGGAAACTGAAGAGGACATGGGATACACAGTTTGGAAAGGTTAGGCTAAAAGACTTCAAAAGGAAGAGAAGGAACACCTTTTCCATTTTAATGAGAGACAGCGGAAAGGAAGGGTACAGATGAAGGTAAATTTTCAAGTGTGGGTAAAGGAAATCTCATCTGAGATCATTTTCTTCATGGAGAAGAGATGAGCCCAAGCTGTGGCAGAGAAACTACCTGCCTGCAGATCGGCATGCACATGTGAGCATGCACACACACACAGACACACACAGACACATGCACACTCCCTCAACTCACTTGAAAGTACACATGCTAAAGTCTAGACTTTCACCTCTCTTTCCAGGTAGATATTGTGGACAAGTCAGCTAACTGCTCCAGAGCAACAGAAGGTAAGCCCATGAAAAAATAAAGTTAAAAACACAAACACCTTGAAACAAAGGCCACTAATGAAAACGTCTTTTACCAGGGAAAGCAGAAAAATAGAAGAGTGAACGCTTAAGCTTAATAAGTATTCTCTCAAGGAAATAAGAGAGGATTTTACAAACATTAAGCGAGAAAAAGAATCAAATAGAGACTAGGTATAAATTATTTTATTGTTGAAACAAAGAATTCAATAGATGAATGGAATAGAATAGCAAGAACCAAAGAACAAATTAGTGACCTGGAAAGTTGGATTGAGGAACCTTCCCAGAAGGCAACAGAAAGTAATAAAGGGATTAAAATAATAAAATCAATAAGATACGGAGAGTGGATGTGTTCACATCTGTCTATTAGGGCCCTCAAAGAATTATTTTTAAGATTTTATTTATTTATTTGAGAGAGAGAGCAAAAGAGCACAAGCAGGTGTATGGCAGAGGGAGAGGGAGAAGCAGGCTCCCCACTGGGCAGGGAAACCAATGTGGGGTTCCATCCAGGAACATGACCTGAGCCAAAGGGAGATACTTAACTGACTGAGCCACCCAGGCACCTCCCTCAGAGAATTTTTTAAAATATTTATTTATTTATTTATTTAAGAGAGAAGGGGGATGGGAGGAGGGAGAGAATCTTCAAGCAGACTCCCTGCTGAACGCAGAGCCAGACACAGGGCTCAATCTCATGATCCATGAGATCCTGAGCCAAAACCAAGAGTTGGATGCCTAACTGACTGAGCCACCCAGGTGCCCCGAGAATTTTTAAAAAGTAAACATAGGGGGAAGGAACAAAGAAGTAACATAAAAAATGAAAGAAAGATGTAATACCTCAAAATACCTCCTGTATTACCAAACCTCCCCTAGACCTAATATAATGAAATGTAAGAACATCACAGGAAAAGACACTATAAAAGCTAAAACTGTAAAACAAGGTCTAAACCTTGAGAGACTTCTCAACACCATATACAAGACTGTAGAGAAATGTTTTTAAAATTCTAAAAGAAACCAACTTCTAAGCAAAATATTTTATCTAGCTAAACTATTTCAAAGTTCTTAGAGTTTGTATTTGAGCGAAAAGAAATAAATTTAGATAGAAGTAGTGAAAAATGGGAAAGATGAAAGAAAAGGCTTAACAGTGTATTCACTGTCTTAAAAAAACAATGACCAGGACTGGTATCTAGCATATACAAAGAACTCTCAAAATTCAATAGAAAAAATAAGCCATCCAGTTAGAAAATGGGCAAAAGACACTAAAGAGAAAGAGAATATAAAGGTGGCAAATAAATACATGAAAAGATGTTCGGCATCATTATCCATTAGGAAAAAGCCACAATGAAATATCACTAGACACCTCTCAGAATGGCTAAAAGGAATAGTGATAACACCAAATATTGTTGAGGACGTTATAAAACTGGATCATTCATACATTGTGAGTAGGAATGTAAAATGGTACAGTCAACTTGAAAAACAGTATGGCAATTTTCCACAAAACAACATACACACTTACCCAGCAATTATACTCCTGAGCATTTACCTCAGAGAAGTGAAAACGCATGTGCACACAAAGAACTGTACTCAAATGTTCATAACAGCTGTACCCTAAGAGCCAAAAACTGGGAAGAACTCAAGTGTCCTTCAACAGGTAAATAGTCAAACAAACGGTGATACATCCATACCCTGGAACACTACTCAGCAATTCTAAGAAGTGAACTATTAATGCACACAACAACTTGGATACATCTCAAAGTAATTATATTGAGTAAAAAAACACATGTATAGTCACCTCGTTTATGGCAAAAGGATACTATAGTCAATGAGGAAAGGAAGGTCTCTTCAATAAAGAGTTGCTGTGTCAACTAGATGTTATCTGGAAATAAATCTTGATCTCTACCTCATACCAACAAAAACAAAATTGAGACCTAATATGAGAGGTAAAATAATAAAACTTCTAGAAGAAAACATTGAAATATATCTTTATGACATTACAGTACAGAGATTTCTTAAACATGACACAAAAATGGTTAACTATAAAGGCTATACTGATAGACTGGACTACATTAAAATTAAGAATTCCTGTTCCTTAACAGGTATAATTAAGAGAATGAACAGGAAAGCCACCAAGCGGGAAAAGATATTTGCAATATATATATTCAACAAAGAACTTACATCCAGAATCTATAAAGTATTCTGACAAACCAATAAGAAAAAAGCAAATAGCCCAATAGAAAAAATGGCAAAAGATGGTTCACAAACTGGCCCCCAACCACGGAAGGCAAGGAGAGACTGAAAATGAGGCAGACCACTCCAGATTGGTAGGTGGTAGTTTTAATAAAGCAAAGAAACTTACATTCTAGGCTTGTCTACAGTTTCTACAGAGTTTCTAAAGAAAACTGGGTTCAGTCATGTATACCATCCACCTGGTCTCAACAACACCTTACTCTCACAAGGCTACATTCTTGAAACCACTGCTAGTACAAGAATAGTATGTAGGACATACACACCAAGGACAGGGTGGGGTGGGAGATGGGGAGTATAAGGAGCCTCCAAATGCCTGAGTCCAGCTCAAAAATTAACTGGTGGTCATATCATCTTGATGACCTCCTCCATCAAAGCTGAACAGGCACTTTGCAAAATAGGATATCCAAATGGTGAAGAAATGTATGAAAAAGTACCCAGCTTCATCAGTCATGAGAGAAATGTACATTTAATCCACAATACTACTGAATTTAGTGAATTCACAAGAGAATGGACAAATGAAAAGACAAATAAATCTTACACCTAAGTGTCCAAATTTGGAGCAATTAGAACTCTCATAAAATGTTGCTGGTGGTATAAACTGGTTAAAAAAGAAATAATTTTGGAAAACAATATCTGCTACAGCAAAATACACATATACCCTATGCTGTATCAATTCCACACCAACAGAAAAGCATAGCAGATGATGTTTACCACTTCTCTTTCAGCAATTTACAAAACAAGTAGACCGAAAACATCAGTAGGAATAGAAAAGATTTAACTACGTGATTTACAAACTTTACCTAACCAACTTATACATAAAGCAATGTACCCAACAATGAAAGAATATATAGTCTTTTCAAGTATATACAGACTATTTACCAAAACTGACAAGTTAGGCCATAAACCACATCTCAACAATTTCAACAGCTTCAAAGAATATCAAATTGAATATACTTTCTGACCACAATATAAGCTAGAGATCAATACAGACAATTAGCATATCTCCATGTTTTTTGACTTGCGACTCAGATATCAAAGAAAAAAACACAATGGGAATTTGAAAATATTCTTAACTAAATGATAATGAAGATATGATATATCCAAACTTCAGGTATATAGCTACAGTTGCATTTAGAGAGAAATGTCTTAATATGCATATGTTAAATAAGGATAAATCCTGAGGGGCGCCTGGGTGGCTCAGTCGGTTGGGCGTTTGCCTTCAGCTCAGGTAGTAATCCCAGGGTCCTCAGATCGAGCCCCACATCAGGCTCCCTGCTATGAGGGGAGTCTGCTTCTCCCTCTCCCTCTGCCTCTCCCCCCACCACTCACACTCTCTCTCTCTCTCAAATAAATGAATAAAATCTTCAAAGGAAAAAAAAAAAAGGATAAATCCTGAAAAATCAATGATCTAAGCTTCCAAGTCAATAAATTTTTAAAAATCAGCAAATAAACCCAAGAGAGTAGAATAAGAAAAATAATAAAGAACAGAAACTAATAATATGAAAAACAAATATACAATAGAGAGGATAAACACAAATATTGCTCATGGAAAAAGACTAATGAAATTGGTAGACTCCTGATGAAACTGATGAGAGAAAAAGGCAAGCTGGCCACTATTAGGGATGAAAAAGAGGAGCCCAGACACCTATAGATCTTATTAACATTAAGAAGATCATAATGAGATATTAGAAATAATTTTATGAAAATTTGAAAATATTGGATCAAAAATCAAATTTTTTTCAAATCCTATTTACCAAACTGATAGAAGATTTTTTTAATGAAAAGAAAGCCTAAATCATTTTATATCTATGGGAAATTTTTAATCCACAGTTAAAAACCTTTCCACAAAGAAAATTCCAGGTCCAAATGCCTTCACCAATAAATTCAACCGAACATGTAGGAAGAAATAATATCAATCTGACACAAAATCTTTCAGATAAGAGAGAAAGAGAGTATACTTCTCAACTCTTTATATAAGGTCAATATAACCTTGAAAGCAAAACCTAAAAAGAACATTACAAGAAAGGAAAATCTGTCTCATGAACAGAGAAGCAAAATAATAAACATTAGCAAACAAAATCAAATTATATATCAAAAGGATAACGCTCACCTCCACATTAGATTAATTCCAAAAATACAGAGTGGTTAAAAATTAGATAAGCAATCAATGTAATTTATCACATTAATAGAAATAAACTAGAAATCCATTCAATCAACTCAATAAATCCAGAAAAGGCTTTTGCTGAAATTCAACAACTATTTAGAATTAAAAACAAACAAACAAAACTCAGCAAACCAAGAATAAAAGAAACTTCCTTAATCTGGAAAAAAGGAATCTAAAAAAATCCTTCAGCAAATATCAAAATTAATGGTAAAATGTCAAAAGCTTTCCATGTGAGATCATAAATGAGACAAGGATATCTGCTACCACCACTTCTGTTTCATGTTTTATTGGAGATCCTATCCAGGGCAATAAGCCGAGAAATGCGAGAAAGAAGAAATTAAAAGATTAAGAATTGAAAAGAAAGAAATACAATAGTCATTATTCACAGATAAGATGATTATGTACCTAAGCAAATCCAAAAGAAAATCTCATAAATTATTTAAATTATCAGTTGTGTTTAACAAGATTGCTGAATTTAAGATAAAAAAAATTGGTTATCAGTTTCTTTTATGTGGAATAGCATACTAAAATTTTTGTTTTTCATGTTCTACCATGAAATATTATTATAAGAAATTATTTACTTATTAAAAGTTCTTTTCCTGCCATAAACAGTTCTGAGACAACATCACGAACTTCTACTTCATCTGTAACAATAGGTCCAGTTTGTAGTGTGCGCCTATTTGAATCAGAAAGAGCTTCTAAGACGGCCAGAAACCGGGATGCGGTGCTATCCAACATCTCATCCAACAACCGCTCTGTGATAGTACGTGGCCACGGCAACTGGAATAAAAAAACAAAGCAAAAAAAAAACCAGTCCACTTCTTTAAAGTTCTACAATGTTTAATATTATAAGCAAAGATAAGCAAGGCATGCTTCATTAATGCTAAAAGAGAGAGTGGCTGGCCTATCAATGAGATGGCTACTTTACGGTGTTCGTTTCTAAGGCGTTTCTCCAGACCCCATTAAAGTTGATGTCATGACACCATTACATCAAAGACTGCTTTTTCTTTATGTTTGTGTTTCCAAGGCAGCATTAAAAGGCTGTTTATTACTGTCTTTGTATTAGAGCAACATCAATCTCCATATCCCTTGTGTTACCTTAATTGCAGCCTTCAGGAACTGATACTCAAACTTTGGTTGCTTAGGAATCTCTCAGGAGTGCTTTTTAGACTCGCAGACCAAATCTCGAGATTCAGTGGGTCTAGGTGGGGCACTTTTGATAACCACCACTGGAAATTCTAATGCAGAAGATCCTTAAACCCAAATTTGAAACAATATTTTACAGTATAAATAGCTGGTCTTGTGGTAGTTAAAGAAAGAAGAATTGACCAGCTGTATACTAATAGTATATGCTAATGACAGAGCCCTGTATGAATTCCCAGCCACTCTGCTTTGTATCATCCCAGAATGATTTCCCCTTCTGCCTATGACTTGCCTCTACACTATTCTTCAGACAACTGATCTGTTCTCTGTATTTAGATTACCAATAAATAAGAGAAGTAGCTCTGGTCAGCTTTTCTAGAATCCATGTCCATTTAAAAGATACTCATCACATTCCACCCGATTCCCCTGCTTCTCTCCTCTTCTTGGGGCAAAGTCAGAAAGACAGAAAAACATAAACAGGATTAAAACTGCTTTAGACTATTTTTCCCCAAACACCAACTTCTCTACTCATTAGCTTCTATGGCTTTTCGATCCATAGGTTAACTGATAGATTAAAAACCTCAATAAGCCTGGGGCACCTGGGTGGCTCAGGGGGTTAAAGCCTCTGCCTTCGGCTCAGGTCATGATCTCAGGGTCCTGGGATCGAGCCCCACATCAGGCTCTCTACTAGGCAGGGAGCCTGCTTCCCCCCCACCCCCCACCTGCCTCTCTGTCTATTTGTGATCTCTCTCTCTCCGTCAACTAAAAAAAAAACTTAAAAAAAAAAACTCAATAAACTTGAACTTCATGCCCTAGCCTCTCTTTACAAACAGAGGTAAGGGTTTCTTCTAAGATTTTTACTGTAGGTTAAAACAGAGCCTTTTAAAATTATACTTAAAAGCATCATAAACTTTCTAATAATTATAAGTATTCAAAATGAAATTATAAAAACCAAAGATTATAGTTAAGTTGCTTTTAGAAATACCATAGAAAAACTAACAAAAAGTGAAATAGAATATTTATCAGAGCTGTAGATGAATACTAAGTAAAAGATTTTAAAATATATTTAAAAATCTATAAAAAAAATTTAAGGCAATAAAAAACAATGGGTTGCCAAGCATGACAAGCAAATATTAATGTCTATAAAAACGATGAGTTCATTCATATATAGTTTAAAAATTAAAATCTCTAGTAGATAAATGGTCAAAACTATGGAAGATAAAATTCACAGAAAAAGGAAATAAAAAGAGTAAACACAAATATAAGGGAAATTTGGATCAAAGAAATAGTTAAAATGACAAGCCATTTATAAAAACTGAATTATTAAAAAAATCAAGAGGGATGCCTGGGTGGCTCAGTCAGTTAAGCATCTGACTCTTGATTTACACTGAGGGTCATTGGATCGAGCCCCAAGTCAGGCTCTGCACTCAGTGCAGAATCTGTCCTAGATTCTCTCTCTCCCTCTTTCTCTGCCCTTTCCACTGCTCTTGCTCTCTCTCTCTCTCTCAAATAAATAAATAAATAAAATCTTTTTTAAAAAATAATAGCAAATGATAACAACTTGTAGTGAATTGGTACATGCAGGCTGTACCTTGCCTAGGTATTTCAGAAATCAATTTGGGAATATATATCAAGAGAAATAAAAGTGGTTGTATCCTTTGATTCAAATCCTACACCTTGACTTTTGTCCACAGAAAATTTAAAAAATAGTATATTGAAGCTGTTGATTACTTCAAATTTAGAATAACAAAGAACTGGAAACCACTAAAATTTTAAATAGTAATAAAAATATTTGACAAATTATGGTACAAATATTGCATAGAGTATGTTAGACCATCTTTAAAAACATCGGGATGGATGAGAAGCTAAATGACATGGTCCAGATAGTCTGTTCCACTTCTAAATAGACATGACATCTATGACATCTACCCCATGAGATGTATTATGTTAACTCTCCAACATTAATATACCTAGCCCAGTCAAGCTTATTTCTCACTATCCCCCAATAAACTTTGTTTCCTCCTGCTTCCAAGCTATGATCATGCTCTGGTCCTGTACTTAGAATGTTTTATCCTCTCCTCCCTATACCCTCAAATCTTGCTCATTATTCCAAGGCCATTCAAAAAGACAGCACCATGACTTCGCTTTTCTATGTTCTACCATACTTGTAACCACAGTAGGCATTTGATACATTCTGTTAAATGAATGAATGAAAATAAATAATAGTAATAACTAATATTCCTGAGGACTTACTACATGCCAGAAACATTCTAAGGGCTTTACATGTAATTCATTCAAACTCTACCATTATTTCCTTCTTAATATTTATCACAAATTATAATTACTATACTTATTTATTATGTAATTTCTCCAATAAAATGTAACTCCTATCTATCTTGTTTATACAGCAGATACTATAAAAATATTTATTGAATGAATCACTAAACAGTCAATCATTATTAGTATGGATTAATAGTCCTTTAAAGGAATCCTTTGAAAGTCAAAATGATTAACTGTGAGTTCACAACGGACTGACAAATTCAGAAATGTTTTATAAAATAGATTTAACACATATTAAAATTACTTTCTTTTGTAGACACATAAAATTATTTCATACATATAAAGCAGAACATTCTGCAACGTATGTCAAGGTAATATACTATGACTTTAAAAAGGGTATGTTGACTATTCCCTATAGAAACTACCAACTAAACAACTATAACTTTTTTCTAAAAAGATATACCACCAAACCTTTCCACAAAATAATTATCTCAAAGGAAACCAGAAATAGACATGTTTTTAATATAGTGTTATCTGGAATATAAAATGTTTTTCTTTGAAAATATATTTAATTTTTATAGAAGGATGATTATAAAGCATAACAATATCCTAACTAATGACAGTCTTTCAGCTTTGGATACTTAAATTTGGCTTGCTCAGAGAAAAAAAAATGCTAGTCAGAAAAAAAACCTACCCCTTACTCTCTTACAAATGCTATAGAGTGTTACTACTCAACAGTACCAGATATGGGCAGTTCCACAGCTCATCCAAGGAATTGTCTATGATTGAGCAACTGACCACCCCTACCGATTATCCACCATTGGTCAGTAAGGGATATGATTTTTAAAAGATGTGTGAAATGTATCTCTGGGCTCAGCAGTCAACATACCATAGTCACACTAAGTAGCAATAGAAAGCTACCATGCATGTCCAAAAAATTTTTGTATTTAGACATTATGATTTATTTTAGAGAAAAGAAAAATAATTTCTCCTAAATATCGTAAGAAGAAATGAGTGAAGAGAGCAGCAGTTATTGGAGTAATGAGAAAGCACTGGACCAGAGTCCCGGGGTCTAGTTGCAGCACTGCCAGCGGCTGCCTTTGTCACCTTGAGGCCATAATTTAAATATTTTGGGCTTTATTTTCCCATATATAATAGGACAGGACTGAACAAGATGATTTCTTAAATTTCTTCCAGGTTCTGAAATTCTACTACTCTCCCGTCCAAAACTGCTCATCTTCCCCTTTGCTTTCATTTTCAGTCCCTACCAAGAAGTTCGCAGAAGAAATTTACAGCCATCTAGAATAGTCAGGGAAAGCTTCTAAGAAAAAACAGAACTGGGCTTTAATGAATACTGAGATTCAGAAGGGCAAGGACAAGATAGTGGGAGAAGGACAAGGCAGAAGGAAAAGGGCAGAGGACCCCAGAAAGCATAACTATGTCCCAGCCTTCCTCCCTGACAGCCCTTAGTGCTGCTGACCAAACATACCTGTGGCCAGGAGAGCCGTATGACGAGTTCGGACATGTGAGAAAAGAACACTGTCCCTTCCATGCAGGGCATTATTGCCTCTGCAAGATTCTCCAGAGCTTTCTCAAATCCCCTATGGCAGAACAACACCCAACTTTCGAAATGCCGGCTTTTCCTCAATCTGACCCTGACCGGCAGTCATGAGCAGAGCCCCCTGGGAACTATCGTAACCATGATGCTAGTGGGAAATAAAGGTTATTTTAAGCCACTGAGATATGGGGGTTGTTTTTGCTACAGTGTAGCCTTGTTCCTAAACACTCCCAAGGGTGCAATCTGAAGCTAAGGAGAGAAGGGGCCTCCACCTTCTCTCCAACCTCAAAGCCCACTAAGCTAACACCAACCAGTCAAAGACAAAGGCCTCCGTGGCACCACTCAAGTCCACGTTTGAACCCTTCCCAGGCTCTTCTTCTGCATCTTGCCCTTTAAAATTACAAAACTGGGATTGTGGGAAGGTACAAATGCTTTAAGAAAGCGGGGGAGCTGTGTCCACAGTGGGAAGGCATTCTTCTATTTGCCATTGGTGCAGAAAACAGGGGGCAGGATTTAATACTGAGTGACCAGGCTTCAAAGATGGGAGCTATAACACAAATATACTGCAGAAAGAATCTTAAAATAAAATATTCCTAGACTTACAGTTTGAGCTTCCCTCAGGTTAACTCTTATCTTTGGTCTAAAGAAGCTTTTGTTTTTTCTTCTAGATTCAAATACTCCTCTTTTGAAGATCATCACTGCCATCTGTCTCAAAAAAAGAATTACATATGAGGTAACAATGGATGTACTTCTCAACCACTAATATTAAGTTCTTAATCAACTATATAGTGCAGTAAATTTCTCTTATTTCATGAAATCTTTATACCTTTATCGTGGCCTCTCTATAATGTCTTCTGGATTCTTCCTGCGATTGTGAGGAACTCATTAATTCCAGTTGCCTTAACTCATCAATTTTAGCTAAAGCACGCCGAGCAAATGCCTGTATGCAATTAAAGTAAATTTAATTCATAATAAGTGAGAGTATAGTGATTAAAATGTATCAAGACAGCATGTTTTATTCTCCCAGATATTTGATTTAATTGGTGAATTAAACTCTAGGTTGATGCTAACTCCTTATAACACTATAACTATCCCATCGATCATTTCCTACAAGCATCCCAAAATTCTGCAGGTCTAAAGTTAATAAGCTGTCAGATATGCTAACTTTATGAATCAAGAAAATCAAAAAAGTAAGAAAAGCCAAATTCTGTAGCTTCATATAGATGATCACTTCTCTGATATTGCATATACACACACACACACACACACACACACACCCCTCTTTGAAATACTGACCTTCTTACTAAAGCATCCTGTACTATCTAGTCAACTGTTCACTTTGTCCACTAAATCGTGAGGTCCTCATACGGTCTTATTTATTTTTGTATTTCTAGTACCTGGCATATAGGAAGTATCTACTAATATCTGAGGATAGGAAGGAAGGAAGGAAGGAGATCTGCTTATTTAATCAGATCACCATTATTATGACTCTCTACAGTTCAGTTAATGTCATTTATTTTACCATTTCTTTGAAATATTTCATCTATAATTTATAATTTTTCATGAAGATGCTTCTAGACATAACATACATGAAGGATTAAATTTTCCAACAAGGAAGAATTCTAATAGGAATCAAATAGTCCAAACTGTGTATATGTTCCATTCCCTGACAATTTTAATAGCTACGGAAACATGCCACCACCAGTACATTATAACTAACTATACATGCATGGTGAGTAGTTTCTAGAATGTACCCTGGGCTACAAAATGTAACCCCCAAGGGCTGTATAAGGCTATTCAGGATGAGCCACTACCATCCAACCATTCAGAATTAGTTTAGGCAGGAAACATTAAATGTAAAGAAGCCATTAACTGGCCCAATGGCTGTGAACAGGATATGAAAAGAAGATGTGTGCAGGTGTGAAGGCTCTGTCCTGCCCAAGACTTCCAGTCAAGAGGTTGAGTAAGAGTTGCAATCCAGCCCCCACTGCATTCACCAGACCATGCACTCTGGTGCAGGGAATGTGCTGGCCTGAAGGAAGGGGTGCCTGCTTCTGATTCTCACCAAACCCTCATCCACTGACAAGCCAGGTACCACTTACTGTAGAGAGGGCACCTTTTTCTCACTGACATAGAACTACCATAAGGGCTAAGAGAAGCCCCTAAGAGCTAAGTTACATTTCAAGTATTCAGTCTAAAAGATACACAGGAAAAGAAGAAAAACAAGAAATCGCATGTACTAAACAAATGGCAGCTGGAAGCAGAGAAAAGCAAGACAAATGGACTGTAGGGGGAACAGAATATAAAACTAAACAGGGAAGTAAAGTGACTTGCCTACAAGCATCCAATGAGGAAGATATCTGAAATCTTGTTCAGAACAAGGGCAGAGGAGGTGGAAGTGAACAGAGAAGAAAGGAGAGAGCAGAATGTAGAACAAGAGATCAACAGAATGGAGAAGCCAAGCACATTTCTGCAAATAAACCCTGGGACTTGTGTCTTTGTCCCAATACAATTCTTTAGGTTACGTTTGTCTGTTTGTGTTTGTGTTGCTGGGCATCTGAAGAAGAAAATGCTAAATAACTTGTATTTTCAAAAACTGGAATCCTGGGAATGAAAAGCGGCCCACCTCTCCATGAACGCCAGCTTGGCAGTCATAGTAGCACTGGCAGACGGCCGTGTAGAGAGTAGCTCTCCAGGTCAAGTACCTGACAGACAGGAGGGGGACCGAGAACTCCATACACATGCTGGCCCACAGGAGGTACTCTAAGGCCTGAGGAAGAAAGAGAACACTCGAATGTATTTTCATTTTAAGCTAACAATGACAATTTCTATCTAATATAACCAAATCATAAGTTGTGAGCACAAGCTGCTGACTGCTTAAACAAAAAATACCATAAATAGTGAGTCAAGAGAAAAGATGCATTTAAAAAGCAAAGGAATGATTCAAAGAATTTTAAATTTAAATTTAAAAAATTTAAATCTCAAGTTATTTTAAATGTCTTCCTTCTTAGCTCCTAAAGTGCTATGAACTCAACTGGTTTTTATTAATATCTTTCGAGTGTCACTAGCAGGGTAGGAGGTAATTTACATAGATGTTTCTATACCTACATATCTACATTACATTCAATGACATTAATATGCTCATGTGTGTGTGATTCCAAAGCTAGACTGTAATCTCTTTGAAAACAAGAATGGCACCTTGTTATTATATCACCAGCACCTGGAAGAGTCCCAGGTGCTGATAACCCCAAGTGCTATTAAATGAATTCAGTGGACAACCTCAAAGTCAGCAGAACCAACACGGGAGAGCTAACAAGTCTTTGAGACTCTCAGAAAAATAATAATAATAAATTTGGACAACAGAATAAAGTCCTTCTTCCAATAACAAATTTGGCCTTCAATAATTGAGGAAGTAATTAAGGAAAAATATGTCTGTAATAGTCAACTCTTGGAAAGGCAAATCATCAGAATGATCCAGGAGCTTCATATGCATAAAGCAAACCCACCCGACTGACATAGTATTTAATAGTAAAAATAGATAAAACACTGATACCATTCAGACCCTATTACCATCTCTGGAGCCTTCAAAGACAGTACATACAACACATGTGCAAGCAGCTCAGCTTTCTCATCTAAGAGAAAGAAATTTGAAAGGCCAGAATTCTCCACTATCTAGTCAGTTTTGATTCCAGAGGAAAAAAGAGTGCTGGAAGTAGAGCAGAGTTTGACATGGAATTATAATATTCTTTGCTATCCACTAAGTTCAACCCACCAGAATATAAAATCACTTAGACCACCACCATATCCCCATCTCCTAAAACTCTCTGGCATGTAATGGTAAATATTACATAAATATATGTTGACTGAGTGACCTTCATTAAAAAATCTCCAGTTAATAGTTCTAAATATGGAACTATGTCAAGCAATCATAGAAACAAAGTGCTGAAAGTCAATCTAATTTCGTCCCTACCAATATCACTGGCACCACCACCAAGTGTCCCATACCTTCCCAAACCGAGAGTTCTCACCTCTAGTAATAAGGAACATGCCACATGGCATCAGAAGACAATTCTAAAACATGAAAAGTGCTTCCTTAATCTGAAATTAAATCCACCTTGATATACCTCCAGTGCACTGGTCCTAGTTATGCATTCTGGAATAGCATAAAACCACCCCAAGTCCACTTCCAACTTACAGCCTTCCAAGAATCGGAAAACCACCTATGCATCCTGTCTTCTCCCCCATCTCTCTCCAGGATAAACAACCCTGGGTACTTCCCTTCTCCATCATGGTTAGTCTTCTGTGGTTTTGCGCCAGGCTGGCAATGTCCTTTAGAGGGCATGACTTCTCCACAATAAAATGAAACTTTCGGTCCCTGGTTCTGGACATTACATCTCCACTAAGTGGGCCCAGGGTTGCTTTATTGTTGTTGTCGTTTGCTAACCTTGCCACGCTGTGAACTGAGGTGGAATTAACAGTCATTCAAACGAATTTTCTCACATTTGTTGCACAAAAACCCTATCATGGATTTTTGCATATGGACTGTTGTGGTTTGTGGGGGTATAGGATCAAACTGTGTATAAATTTTCCCCCTTTAAATTCACATATCTTTTCAAAACCCCTTGGGATCCCTGACATTAGAAATTTCAGATTTCAAAATAAAAAAAGCTTTAGTCACTAATTGCTTGCATTACATTTGGGTTCATATGCAGACTTAGAATAAAAGACGCCAATCACATATTTTAGTGGGGGAAGGGACCTTAAAAGTAACCCAATCTAACTCCAAGAGGCTAAACTGCTTGTAAGCAACAGAGCTGGGGCTGGAATTCAGGTCTTTGGACTCCCAAGTACAGCAGCATTCCTTCCACTACATGGGGCAGCCTTGACAAAGGGGGAGTTTGGAAACCCATCATTCTACTTAGGGTTCTGAAAAACTGTCAGGTTTAAAGATGAAAAAGCCATTTCTAAAACGACAACAACAAATCTTAATGTGTAGCCTTTTTTTCTTGCCACTAAAAGCGCGGAAGAATATTAATTTTCAAAAAAAGTTAATGGGATTTCAGTGAACTGTTGTCTTCATAGGGGAAAAAATAATTGGGGGGGGGGTTGAAAAAACCAGTTACAAGAGCCCAGCGAGAGCATGGCTCAGGTGCGGAACAGGAAAAACACATGGTTTATCAGCTCAGCCACAGGATGGCACTGCAGCATCATTTATGTCCACTTGTACCCTTGGACGAAAACAACAGCGACTGGCATTTTAAAGTTTGGATTTCAAGTTTACCTAACAGTATGTGGAATAATTTGACAATAATTATTCAAACCACAAAATTTTACTAAACTATTTCAGTTCTATAGTAAAATAAAACAGAAATCAACTTTTTTTTTTTAGAATGAATAGATTCTACCATATTCTCTAATGTTTGCTGAGTACCATACTACAGTTTTAAATGCCTCAGAAGAAACTACAGATTAAACCATAAGTGAAAGTAAAGTTATGGTAAGTCTTTAGGAAAAGACTTTTCTTTTAGGAAAAGAGGCTTCAGAAATCTGGCCTCCTTCTACTCCCTAAGGTTATACTGTTGATCTGTGTTTCCCATCTGGGGAAAAGTCACTGGTCAGTCCTAGTCTTCAGGACATCTTCAGAAATACAGAGTCATGTCAAAAACCATTAACCCTCCAACATGGCTCCTCCATTTGAGTGGGTGAACCAAAATAGGATGGGTCATGACAGGATTAAATTTAGTCAACAGGCATGCATTACTCTAATGGTGTTGAGAGGCAGTACAGTGTAGCGTTGGCCTCAGCTACATCTCTCTGTGAGACATTGAACCTCAGCTTCCTCATCTTTAAGATGAAGGTAATAATAGCACCTTTCTCAAAGTGGTGGTATGAGGATTAAATGAGACAATATGTGAAGAAAGTGCTTAGCAGCATACCTAATAAATGGTAGGCATTCATTCAACGAATGATGATGATGATGATGATGGTGGTGGTGCCCACCTCATAAGGCTACATTGAGCATTATATACGCACAGCCCTTCACACAATACCTAACACATAGTAGGGATTCAACAATAATAAATGGTAGCCATAACGTCTAGATCCTGTAGGAATAGGACTTTAGATTGCTCTGGGATGATCCCAGGAAAAGCTGAAGGATCCCATGTCAATTTCTCTTTCTGTTGTATGCTACAACAGACTGGAACTCTAAAACTGCTACAGAAGCAGGATCCCTCATACTCAGAGAAGTGCTCAGATGTCATTGGACCTCCAAGGGCTTATCCCCGTTAAATGGACGCATCGAGTTCATTTATGCCTCAGCTCAGGAATCAACTCACCAGCCGAGGGCTTGGAATTTCTGGGTGAAAATTATTAATTTCAAAATAATTTCTTATAGTGAACAAACTGAAAGAACCTCATTGCAATCTTCAACTGACAACTGTATGACCACCTACCACCCCAAAATTCTTGCATCTCTTATTCCCTCTACTCCTATCCCACAAGACTGGGAACTATCCTCCTTCAGTCCTTATTATTTTGTCACACAAAAGCTCAAGTTCAATAAGGGGGAGAGGAGATGTCTTATGTTGGATTTAAATAAGAATTAATTTTAAGATGACTATCACATGAAACTAAAATTCTCTCAGCATTAATAAGTACAAACACTAATAGCTAAATTTTGGCACAGATATCTCTGTCCTTCGAGGCTTTGGCAGACAAATGCTGTAGCAGACCAAACTATGATGGCTCTGTGCAGCAGTATTTGTTGCTACAGCAAGTGCAACAGGAGTATGCAAATTCTCTTTAGGAAATCATCTGAAACTGAATGTAGAATTGTTGGAATAGTGTGTAGGCCACATTTACATTATTCATGAAACAGTCTCCCTTCATTTCAATTTACATTCAAAGCACAGAGTTTGCTCAAGTCACTGTCAGTAATAGAGCTTTTAAATGTGAGGAACAAAACAGAGAGAGAACACATAATTAATGTTATGCATCAAGCTTGCAAGTATCTTTGCTTCCATTTTTATTTTTTAAGCATTGTCAAATTTTAAGATACTAGGCTATATTTTGAAGAAATAAGAAAAAAAGAGTATCTGCACTGAGTGTTAGAATATTCAGCATAAGGTTTTGTATGCAGTAAAAAAAATAAATAAATAAAGCGGTCATGTTTCAGATACCAGAAACAATTCAAGCATGCTCTCAACAGAAGTGTATTCTCCCTTCTTGGCCTATATTCAAATGACTGAACATTGACACAGGGAATAAATATGTCTCCTATAGACAAAAGTGCTACCAACATTGAATGGAAATGTCAGCCACTTCCTCAAGCTAAAACTGAGCAGTGAGTACTAGTAAGTATGAATCTTATTGTAAAATAAAGGCCCCTTGCCCTCAGCTCATAACTGGGACAATGTTTAGGTGGACATTCACCCAACTAGCATGTGGGCCGTAAGTCAAGTCCAAGCTGTTGGAGGACACTGAAGTCCAAACTCCATAGCATACATAAATAGAGTCACCATAGTTTGTCATCCAAACCAGAATACTTTAAGGAGCGAAAGGGACCTATTAATAATTAATTATTAATAACTAGTTATTAATCATAAATGTTTGTTACTAATTATAATTATTAATTACTGTAATTACTAATTATAACTACTTATTAATAGCTATGATAAATAATTAATAACTATTAACAATTACTCTAGGACAACAGACATAAACCAGGACTGTCCCGGCAAGCCAGGATGGATGGTCACCCTACCTAAAGATATAGTTACCAGAGGGATGTTCAGTATCAAGTTGACAAGAAATGCCTAATCTGAGAGACTGAGGGACACTGGAGATTACCTATCAATTTTAGGAATTCTTTTTTTCATTAATATATTATTGTCTGTTTATTTTTAGAGATGATCATGTTCAAGTAAAAGAACAGTAAAACTATATAATATATATTTATTAAATTTTGTTATAGAATACACTAATTTTCTTTGTTCAGCATCCAATGCTAACAAAAATCTTGAGAAAAATAGGAAATACAGGGCAAGATATTTTGTCAGTAAATTTCATACCTTGGAAGACTGACCTATGATCATCAGTTTTCTGCAAATGGTGTAAATGTAAATGGTACCTAGATGAAGAAAAAGACTGTTAACATGTTTTACAGTTAAATACTAGAAATTTTATATCCTAATTTCTGTAGTTTAAGTCTATAGTTCCTAAAACAAGTGATCTTATGAGACAGTCTGATAATGGTTAGAGAGTTATAACCATTACGGTTTTTTTGTAACTTGCAGCCAAATCATTAAAAGAACTAATTTGACCCTATTTTAAGTAAAGTGACATATGAATCTTTTATCCTCATTTGAAAGACAGCATAAGTTTTGAAATATATTAAAAGAATATTTAAGTAGCATAATTTATATATTCTGTGGTTTTATTAATTCATATAAAATGCTATGGGTGCCCATGGTTTCTTTATGATTGAAAAACTAAAGATTTCTCTCCAAATAAGATTAGAATACATATTTAATCAAAATGGCACAATACTAAACAAGGAAACTTATGATAATTTAAAAATCAAAACATATAGTAGATTGTATTTTATTTATTTGCAGTCTCATAATATTTACCCCTTTATTAAGATATGTCCTATAAGCACTCTAGTGAAAAACAGCATTTCCAACTCCTATTTAAGACCATTCAAGTATGGTGGGTGTTTTGTTGTTTGTTTTTTCTTTGGTCAGGCCATTAATTAAATGAAAACAGAAGGGTAGAAAACTGGCAGAGCTGGGGCAAGGGTGGGGAAAAACATCACCAGACATCTCTCTGGATACAAAGGACATTATCAAGCTATAAACATACCCCAAAGATAGTAACGTGCCTTAAAAGGCATGTAATTATAATGACAAGTAGTCTAAATATTTTCTATAAAATATCTGATCTAAAATTCATAACCATCCAAATTCAACAATTACAAATCCATGTTCACACTTAAACTTTAAAAGCTTCTGAGAAAACAGCATCTGCTCCAAAACATACATCAGTTGATTCAAATACACTTGTAAGCATAGCATAATAAACATTACATATGTCAGTGACAAAAAATACAGAATAAACTTTTAAACACTTGCAACACCATAAACTTTATAGAGAGTGCAACAGGTGCTTAACATTCAAGGACTCAGCCTTCTTACTGTGACTGCTCCAGGGACATGGCATTAGTTATTTCACATAAGGTTCACTGGGGAAGAAACCACTTGGCTACTAACAGCTCAAGCCCAGCATTCTTATCTCAACTTGGCTTTGTTGACCTCTGCTCTTAATCTTTAAAAATGAAAATGTCTAACTGTTTCTTTATTTTAAAAGTCACCAAGTAAGGATACCCACAGCAAACTCATGCCTCCCGGCCAAACATGTGATTCAGGCGTAATCCAGAAGCCTGTGTAAACATGTCAGTAACAGGAACTGGGGAATTTCGGAAGACCTCAGGACATCGCCCTCAACAACGACAAGGGCTCTATGTATTTTTAAAATAAGATTTTAACCTTTCCAGACCTAATATGTCCTGACTATAACTGTATCCTTCTTCGATGGTTCAGGATCTTGGCTGGCCCAAAAATTCCTACTGCAGAAGACTGACAGAGAGAGTAAATGACATAAAATGGAAAACAGTTTAAATCTTTACAATCTCGGGATATTCTGGAACTTTGTTTTGTTTTATTTTTAACGAAATCCCTAATACGAGTTTATTGCCTTGTCATGTAACTTCTTTTCATCAAAGATGACCACCACCAAAATAATCTGGCTATGTGAGTGTTGAATGAGTTGGCTTCAGGTTGGTTGTGAATAGTAAGGTTTTATGCAATAGTCATACACCCAGTTAGAGTTTGTAAAAGAACCAAAATTGGTTAACTATCTTCAGAAACGAAGAGTGTGATGTGTAATAGTCAACTAAAAGTAAAGAGAATCAGTATTAACATCTAACAGAAAAGGTGAAATGCATTTTGATAAATTGTAGGTCAATTTATTTTTCATTACTCAAACTCCAAACTTTAAAAACTACAAGGTCTTTGCACTTGTTAATCTCCCAGTCAGAATACCCTTCCCCCAAATATCCAGATGTCTCAGTCAGGTGTTTACTCAAATGTCATCTCAGTGAGGCCTTCCCTGACCATTCTATTTAAAATAACAGCCCAGCCCCAGCCCAAACTCTGCTCTCCCTATAACCTTCTTAGCTTTATTTTTCTCTGTCGTACTTATCACTCTCTGATACGCTATTTAATTTTGATTTAATTTATCATCTCCCTGAAGCATTATGTAAGCATGAGAACAGTTTTTGTCTATTGTCCACTCCTATGTCCCTAGCACTTAGAACAATATCTGGCACTTAATAATTTTGAGATGAGTTCATTAAATAGGGACAGTAATTAGAAAAAATTAAGTATATGTGTCTTCCACAACCCAGCAATCCTATTCCTGGACATAAATCCCAGAAAACTCTAACACGGGATTATAAAAGGACACACGTAAGAACATTTGCCGCAGAATCACCTGTGCAATTAGAGGTAGGACAAACCAGGTGCCCATCTAGAGAAGTGTATGGATATCTGGAATACAATTCAACAGGCAGAATTAACCAACTAGATTTACATATAGGAACCTGGTTCCATTCTAAAACCATGGTATTAAGTAAAAAAAATTTAGGAAACAATAAAATCCAGAGAATGATACCATATGTATAAAAAAGCACACACCAAATAAAGTTATGTACAAGACACAAAAATTGTTGTTTTGTTCTGTTTTTAGAATATTGGGATTTTTTGCATGTGATCTTAAAAAGACTGCAGACAGGGAATTATTCCACCTCTCAAGCAAGGCCCAACTGTAGGACCCAACCCTCAGGCCTACCACTCCTTGAGCACAGAACCTCTGGTCCTGCTCAGTCCCTGCCAAGATATGTGAAAAACTCAGGGGGAAGGACAGCAATGGCTCCTCAGGGAATCATAGATCCTCTTGAAGATGATCAGACAAAAAAGCTTAACAGTCACTGGGCTGAAAATTTCTTCCAAAATCAGGCTCATCTTGGACAGCAAAGGTAAGGTCTAATTTCAATCAAAATGTCAAAAAAATTATTTGGGGAGGAGGAAGAGGGAAAAGGCTAGGAAATGTACTTTCAGTTGCCATGGATGAGGGAAAATCCAGTATGTTTTCTTTCAAGTTATTTTGTCCTGGTCTTACACACATAGAACACACTGTAATTTTCCTTTTAAGAAATTACCCAGAGATCAATATAGTAGGGGACTGACTATAACTTTAAAAATAATTTAAATTGTAACTCCTTAAAGAGAAAAGCAGATGCCATATTTTGATAGCTAAGATTTATTTCACAAGACAAATATAATGTATACATGTATATTTTCATATCTATACAATGTAGATATGTATATAAATACACTATACACACATACATACACATACATTCTCAGAGCTTCTCACTCAAAAACAAGGAGGAGAAGGTGATGAGTAGAAAGCAATAGTCACTGGACAAAGTATTTGAAGAAAGGACCAATAAATGGATGACGCTCAGAACCAGTCTAACCTGCAGTGGTCCTTTGATCCTTTTCCATTTACATTTACTTATTAACCATGACCCCTACTTCTTCATACCTGAAACTGACTATCCCCACAGCCTCTGACCCTCCTTTGAGCAGGAAACCCAAAGACATGCTTTGTAAGTCCCTGCTTATGAGGACAAACTAAAATGCAACAAAAATATAAAAAGGACAAAAACAAAATCCCCATAATCATCATATCACAAAAAGAACGGAGTTTTTTTAAAGAAATTATTTATTTATATTAGAAGAAATTTTTTAGAATTTGGATATGTAATTTGGTTTTTTGTGGTTTTTTTAAATTTTTATTTAAATTCTAGTTAGTTAGCACACAGTGTAATATTAGTTTCAAGGGTAGAATTTCATGATTCATTGCTTAACACATAACACCCAGTGCTCAACACAAGTGCCCTCCTTAATACCCATCACCCATTTAGCCAAGATAATCAATCAAATTACGATCAAACTTGGCATTTAAATAACTTTCTGAAAGTCGTGATGAAAAATAGAAGACATTGACACGTACCATTGAAGATAATCCAGCAAAGGTGCTCCTGTGGCAAAGCCACCTGCATGATGAGTCTTAAGGAGGACAAAATATGCAAACACTGGGTCACAGAGTCTTTATTCTGCAGGTTCACATCATTGTCACAGACCAGCTCATATTTGCAAATATTTTTGCCACTTAAAGCGTGAAACTGAAACACAGGGAAAATATAAATAAGAATATAAATAAGCTTTATGCAACTTAGAAAAGCATTTCTTAAAAAAAAAAAAAAGAAAAGAAAAGAAAAGCATTTCTTAAAATGTGAAAAAAGAAAATAGTAATGATTCTGCTTAAATAGATTATATAGTGCTATAGATTTGAATGTTTGGGTCCCCTATCAAATTTATATATTGAAACCTAACCCCTAGTATTTGGATGTGGGGTCTTTAGGAAGAGATTGTCATGATGATGGAGCTTTCATGAATGGGACTAGTGCCTTTTTAAAGAAACCTCCTAAGAGCTCCCTACTGCCTTCTGCCATATGAGGACACAGAGAAGATAGCCATCTATGAACCAGGAAGTGAGCCCTCACCAGACACCAAATCTTCTAGCACCTTAACCCTGTGGTTTCCAGCCTCCGGAACTGAGAGAAATTGGTGTTATTTAGACCGTCCAATCTATGGATTTTTGTTATAACAGCCCTCAAGGACCAAGACATATGGAAAGAAATGTGGTAAAATAGGTTTCTTCAAAGCATCCATTTAGTTAAGCTTACTTGCCCTTAGTCATAAAAATTTCAAAAGCCAAAAAAGGTACAAATTTTATTTCCAACAATACAGAATTGAGTCACACTTTGTTAACCCTCTTCATAGTATTTTAACTTACTAATCTGGATGCAATTATTACCATTTACACAATTCATTCAGCAAATGTTTGCTGCACACCTCTATTTGCCACATTCTGCTAAGCAATAGGGACTCAAGGATGAAGAAGATGTTGTCCCTGCTCTTGGCAGAGGGAAAAGCATTCCAGGCACATGCAATGTTAGGAATGCTTAAAGTGGTTGCTGTGGTCACTGAATTGAAAGTATTTTATAAGTTTGAGTAAAAAGGCTTAAAATAAAGAGATTAGGGGTGCCTGGCTGGCTCAGTTGGAAGAGCATTCAACTATTGATCTTGGAGTCATGAGTTCCAGCCCCACGTTGGGTGTAGAGATTACTATAAAAAATCAGCTTTGGGGCTCCCAGCTGGATCAGTGGGTGCAGCTTGCCACTCTTGTTATCAGGGTCATCGAGTTTTGAGCCCCATGTTGGTGTAGAGATTATTTAAAAATAAAATCTTTTAAAAAAAGAGAGAGAGATTAGGCTATTAAGGTGGTGCATGGTCAGAACATGGAGAGCATTTCACATCATTCCAAGGAATATGGACTTTGGCCAAAGGAGAAGTCAAAGGGCAGTGGAATAAAATGATCTGATTTATAGTTTAGAAGTTCAGACGTCAAGTCTGACAAAATTGTGGAAGATGAAAAGCAGAGTATGGGGCACAAAGCTACAAGCAGGGAGACTAGGAAATTCAAAGGCCTTTGACGTAGTCCAGAGATACCAGGGTCCTGAAATGGGTGCTGGAATCAGGGATGAAGAAGAAGAAAAGATTTTTTTTTTTTAAGATTTATTTATTTATTTGAGAGAGAGAGAGAGAGAGAGCACGAGCATGTGCACGCATGCTGGCAAGCAGGGTGGGGATGGGGCAGAGGGAAAGGGAGAGAGAGAATCCCAAGCAGTCCCCACACTAAGTGCAGAGCCTGACCTGGGGCTCAATCCCAGGACTAGAGACCATAATCCCAGCTGAAACCAAGAGGTGGATGCCCAACCGACTGCGCCACCCAGGCGCCCCGCAAAAGGAAAGATTTAAGTTTTATCTGACTTAATGGGATTTATAATTTTTTTAAGATTTTATTGATTTGAGAGAGAGAAAGTGAGTGAGAGAGACAGCATGAGTGTGAGAAGGGGCAGAGGGAGAAGCAGACTCTCCACTGAGCAGGGAGCCCAATGCAGGACTCTGATCCCAGGACCCTGGGATCATGACCTGAGCCAAAGGCAGACAGTTAACTGACTGAGCCAGCCAGGCACCCCAGAGTCCATGGGATTTAGATGTGGGAGGCAAGAGAGAGAGAACAGTCTACAGTGATTTCTGCTTGGGTAAGTGGCTCGTGCCAATTATGGAGGAAAGGGAATGAATTCAGTTTAGGATTGTGAAGCGTGAGATGTTTGTGACATAAATCTCACAAGAGAGATTCTGGTTAGAGAATCCTCACTACTGCTAAAGCTGTGGGAGTGCACACGCAATAGCACAAATGGGCCTTCCTCTAACACATGTGATTTCCCACTGGGATACATGTATACTATTTCTAGCCACCCTATAACTGGTATCACATAAAAAAGAGATAAATTTAGTGCATGTGTATGTTGGAATAGTTATCTTCAAAATGCTCTCTCTTGGAAGCCGATAGTGATACCTAATATTTTTTTTAGTGTCAGACCCTATTCTAAGTCTTTTATTATCTCAACAATACTAAAACAATCCTTTGAGGTAAGTCTTATTGTTATTTCTGTTTTAGAGATGAGGAAACTGAGACACAAAGAAATTACATAACTTCTCTGAGGTCCCATCATTAGGAAGTGGCACAGCAGCTCTTTGAACCCAGGCAGGCTGGCTCTAGAGACCAAATTCTTACCAACTCTGCCACAATCCTCCCCACATTACCTACAAGGAGGATCATTAAATAACATGAGTATCTCTGCACAAAAATATTTGGCAAGTAAATTCTACATTATTACCGCTTCATCCAAGATTTTTATGCATCTAACTCCAAAATCTATTTCTCTAACAAAACTTCTCAAGCCCTCTAAATTCTTCTTTGTCTAGCTCCTACTGGACTACATTTTCAATCCATTCATTCTCCTACTCACTTATTTTATAGATACTTATTGAGAAACACAGTGTGCCAGAACCTCAAACTTAGCATGTAAAAAAACAAATTCTTCATAGTTTTTCATGCCCTTCACAACGGTGCTGCTGGCATACTCTTACGTTGGCTTCATTGCTTTACCATCTGCTCTAGTCTTTGTCCTTCTAATCTATTCAGCGTAGTATTTATTCATCCATTTAGTAAAGCTTTATTGAGCATCTATTACATACTATTATATCTATTACATGATTATTATGACACAATCTCCAAAACATCTTTATGAAGTTTATTAAGTGCACTTTCTTATCCTTCACTAAAAACATTTATTAAGCAACTTACAACACACAAGCACATGCCATGCTAAGCAAATGAAAGACATTTAGAAGCTGTCAAGTAAAGATTAGATTGCATGGCTAATCATAAATTGTAGCTAAAATAGCTACTGTTTTCTTCTTACTGTACGTGCAGCAGTTTCGTCTCCAAAGCCTTTTGGAAAAAAGGCAGTTTGGAACTGATTCACTGTTCTAGGCACTAGAGGTTAGAGATTAGAGCAGTGCCTGTCCTCATGAAGCTCATATTCTAGAAGGGGAGAGAGGCAATAAAAAACAAATAAAAATGTATCCGGTAATAATAAGTAATATAAAGAAAAATAAAAGCATGAAGTGCAAGAGACCTGAAGGAAGGAATGGATGAGCCACACAGATATCTCGGATACGAACTTTCTAGAAGGAGCTCACCAGTGCACTGGTACTAAGCCAGAGAGACTGGGTGGAAGCAGAAACATGTAATAGTACAAGAAAAAAAGATGGGGCCGTGGACCAGGGTGGCATAGGAGGGGACTTAAAAGTCTAAACTCCTAAGCTTTCATTCAGTACTCTTCCCAATGGGATCCCAGTTTATACTGCCCAGTATTCTTATTCATGTACTTATGGTACAGCCAAATTGAACCGCTCAATGTGCCCCAAACACACCTTGGGATATTCTGCGAGTAAATCATATGCTGTTTCCAAAGGCTTGAATAATCACCAAGTTTGGAATAACATAGCTTTGGAATCAGACTGATTAGGGTTCAAACACCAACTCTGCCCATTGCTTTAAGGGGCTAGGATTCTTAGTCTCTGTTTTCTCATCTGTAAAAGAGTCATGACAATACCTACCTTCTAGGACTGTAATAAAGCTACAAGAAGACAATTCATATAATGCATACTGAAGAGGATAGCTCCGGCAACCCCTCGACCAGTGAATCAATCAGTAGCAATTAACATAATAATATTGGTGTATTAGAAATAAGGCATCACATTTTTTGTATTAAAAGATCTATGTTTGATTCTCTGAGCCACTAGTTAACTAACTGTACTGTTAGCTTTCTTTCTGTCTTTTGTAAAATAAGGGTAAAATAAGGGTAAACAGGGTAAACAGTTTCTAACTCATAAAGTTATTGAGGATCAAATATGTTTTCCAAAGCACTTCATAAACTAAAAGCACTCTACGAATATTAGTTATAATAATAATAATAATAACTGTCTTCTGGAAGAATGAGTGATTACTATGACACAATCTCCAAAACATCTTTACAAAGTTTAAGTGCACTTTCTAAGCCATCACTGAAAACATTTATTAAGCAACTTATAGTACACAAGCACATGCCATGCTAAGCAAATGAAAGACATTTAGAAGCTGTCAACTAAAGAATACATTGCACGGCTCATCATAAATTGTAGCTAAAATAGCTACTGCTTTCATCTTACTGTATGTGCAGCAGTTTTGTCTCCAAAGCCTTTTGGAAAAAAAGCAGTTTTGAACTGATTCACGTCTGCTTTATTCTCATCAAAGTTGATAGTGAACTGCTGAAGATACCTTCCGTAGCACTGTAAAAGTGCCAATTTATATTCCTGAAATAGAAAGAGGACTTAATGAAAGTTTCAAAGTATCACTTTGCTTATCATTATTAAAATTCGGTAATATTCAAATTATTCTTTTCTTTTTTAAAGATTTTTATTTATTTATTTGACAGAGAGGAGAGATATCACAAGTAGGCAGAGAAGTAGGCAGAGAGAGAGGGGGAAGCAGGCTCCCTGCTGAGCAGGGAGCCCGATGTGGGGCTCGATCCCAGGACCCTGAGATCATGACCTGAGCCGAAGGCAGAGGCTTTAACCCACTGAGCCACCCAGGCGCCCCTCAAATTATTCTTAATAGTATCAATGTTGATTATTACTCTCTCTAACACTCTTTTACTACCACCATCACATTATTACTACTGTTATCACTAGCATTTCTAAACACTTATTATGTGACAGGCACTGCACTGGGTGCTTCATGTGCATTATTGCACTAATTCTCCCAACAAGCCTATTGTGAGATGAGATCATCACAATCTCAAAGACGAGAATATCCACAGGGTGTGGATAATGACGACATAATAATGAGAATATTCACCAGGGTGTGTGTGGTAATACATATATATACTCAAAATCCAAAAAACTCATCATCACCATGTCATGGTAATCCACCTACTCAGAGAGGCAGATGAGCTGCATAATCGGCCTTGCTTCTCACATATCTCCTAAGTTCCAAAAAAGAAAGGTGGGGAGGGGTGAGGAAGGGAGGGAGGGAAGGAGAAAAGAAAAGGAAGGAGAAAAGGAAGAAGGAAGGAGAAAGAGAAAGAAGAACAAAGGCAGGAAGGGAGAGGAGAGGAAAGGCTCTCTCTCTTTTATCTGTTAACAGTCTCGAAGCTACATCAGGACGAATAAAAAAAGTCTGAGCTATTGTTAGTTAGGATTCCTGTTAGTCCTAATTCATGCTTATGTTTCCATTACAAAATCAGGCCTCATTTCTGCAGTGCACAGGGCACAGCTGACCTGGAGTTTCAGGACAAGGGAGGTGAGCAGGGCTGTGGATATGAGTCAACTGCACTCCTTCGTCAGCTTCCTCCCCTACAACTGTCTCCAGGGAAAGCAACTACTCTCCATGTCTACTGCCTGTAGGGTTACCCAGGCCCTTGGGAGGCATCCACAGTCAAACTTTTGTTTCTGTTTCTAATGACTTTGTTATTTTTCACTAACTGATTCTTAATCTTTTCCTTTCTAACTTGGTTCATACGATGAATTCAAATCTAGGTTCAAAACAAGACTATTCCAACAAAATGAACTTTACTGGAATTAAATAAAACTAAAGAGATTCTAGAACCAAAGTAACAACTCAAGTTCATTTTCAGGATTCTAAATACCTCTATCAACCCATTTTCTCACCAATGAAAAGTAGATTAAAAATGTCTTCTTTGTTCCTTTAAGTAAATTTTAAAATATTCTATCTGGGCCTTTCTATCTGAAATATTCTGAATCCTTAGCCACTACCCAGCATGAACTTGCTTTATCAACTTCTAACATGCTCTTCCCTCCTCCCTTCACCAATATCCACTCCACCCACCTGAATACTCCACAAACAACACCCAACTGTGCTGTGTATCACCAGCCTCTTATACTGAGAAGAAGCATAAAAACAGAGGGGACACTCTTCTAACACTTGTCAAAACAGTTATTCCACTTCACATGAATATAATTCACAAGGTGGATCTTGTCTACCTTGTGTTTGTTTGTTTTCTATAGTTTTCCTATAGAGATCATCCTATAGATCCTATAGATCATCTTCATTTGAAATTTCCTCCACATCTCATCTTCCATTTGGTAAACTTCCCTCTCAAACCCCTCCCTGCCAAAAAAAAAAAAAAAAAGAAAGAAAGAAAAGAAAAGAAAAATAAATTCAAGTCCAGAAAATAGAAATGGAGGAGGAAAATGAAGCTGAAAAATTGAAGATCAAGAAAACATTGAAAATGGTCTGAAAACACCTTGGATAAAAAAAAAATCTCAGTCCAAGGATTCTAGATGTGTCAAACATTCATATTTAACTCAGAACAATTTGGCCCTGTGCCAGAGCTTAAGGGAAAAACTCACATTATCATTAACTGAAAACCCAGCTATGGTGTGGTCTTACTGAACCAAATCCACAAGTCCACAGCAATCCAAGACCTGGGCACTGTTAGGAACTAGAAACTGGGCACAAGCTGAGTTTGAAATACAATACTAAGCAAGAAACAGAGCATATAAGGAATGACTGCTATAATTACATATGGTAAAACATTAAGGAGTTGAAAGTCATTAAAAAAGGGCGCTGAGAACCAGACAACAAAGCAGCAAGGCCAGCAACCCATGAAAGTTGTCACTGGGCAAGGTCAGCCATGTGAAAAACAACAGGAAGTGGTGTCTGGTCTCCTTTGTATGAGGTAGGAACATGATGACTCAGCATTTCCTGTTGGGCACCTACCACACCCTCTGTTAACTAGGGGCTGTGCGCCTGCCCAACCCTAGCCAGTTGTCTCTCCATTCAGGAATCTCTCACCTCTGGAGAATCTCAACTATAAAATTAAAAAATAAATACTCTTTTGGTTACTGTGTCTCATTAAAATTTATAACATTCATTCACATTTTTCTAAGAAAAAAATCAAATCATGTAAAATATGAATGGTATCAAAGCAAATTATAATAATTAGCCAAGTAAATTTCATTTAGGCCCTTTTTACTCCAAAGGCACTTACTTTCATTTCACAAAGGCTATCTCCAACCTTCAGAAGCTTTTCATTGTAATAGGCAGCTGGCAGCCGGGGGGCATATTTGGTCCAGATATTAAACAAGGAGGTGGCGCTGTAAAAATCATAAAATAAAACTATATCTTCGAAGTCAGCAAGAAACCTCAATTAATTAGCAAACAATCCTTAAAAACCTACTTTGTGCTGTCTTTCCAATATGCCTTACTGTCAATGTCTAATTATTACTAAATATAGTGAAAATTATTGCTTCCTTTATGCCAAACACTAATCGAAACTACTTTTTTTCAGGGGCAGAGGGAGAGGGAAAAGCAGATTCCCTGTGAGCAGGGAGTCCTGCTCAATCCCGGGACCCAGAGATCATGACCTGAGCCGAAGGCAGATACTTAACTGACTAAGTCACCCAGGAGCCTCTGATCAAAGCTCTTTATATGCAATTTTTAAAACAGATTTTACTTTTTAGAGTAGTTTTAGGGTTTTTTTAGGTTCACAGAAAAATTGAGCAAAAGGTATGGAGATTCCCCATATACTGCATGCCCCACACAAATGCACAGCCTTCCTCCCCCCACCCCACCCTTATCAACAATCATCCCCCACCAGAGTGGTATATTTGTTACAACTCATGAACCTACATTGACACATCATTATCACCCAGTATCTACAGTTTAATTTAGGGTTTACTCTTAGTGTTATATATCCAGTGGGTCTGGAAAAATGTAAGAAACCACCAAACTGTCCTCCAAAGTGGTTGTACCATTTTGCATCCCACCAGCAATGAATGAGGAGTCCCTGTCACCCCACATCCTCCCTTCATTTGGTCATGTTGGTGCTCTGGATTTTGGCCATTCTAATAGGTGTGTAATGGTCTCTCCTTGTTTTAATTTTCATTTTCCTAATGATATATTTTGGCAACCATCTTTTCATATGTTTATTTGCCACTTGTATTATCTTCTTCGATGAGGTGTCTGTTAAGGTCTTTGGTCCATTTTTTAAATCAGGTTGTTTGTTTTCTTATTGTTGAGTTTTAAGAGTTCTTTGTATATTTTGGATAATGGTCCTTTATCAGATATGTCTTTGGCAAATATTTTCTGCCAGTCTGTGGATTGTCTTTTCATTTTCTTGATGGCATCTTTCACAAAGCAGAGATTTTTAATTATAATGAAGTCCTGCTTATCAAGTCTTTTTTCATGGACTGTGGCTTTGATGTTATATCAAAAAAGTCATTATCAAACCCAAAAACATCTAGATTTCTCCTATGTTATCTTTTAGGAATTCCATAGAATTTTACATTTAGGTTTGTGATCCATTTTGAGTTAATTTTTGTGAAGGGTGTAAGGTCTGTGCTGAGATTCATTTTTTGCATGTGGATGTCCAGCTGTCCCAGCACCATTTGTTAAGAAGACTATCTTTGCTCCATAGTATTGCCATTGCTCCTCTGTCAAAATCAGTTGATTACATTTATGTGGGTCTATTTCTGGGCTTTCTGTTCTGTCCCAATGATGTATTTGTTCATTCTTTCATTGATACCACACTGTCTTGATTACTATAGCTGTAAAGGAAGTCCTGAAGTCAGTCTTCCAAATTTGTTCTCCTCCAATATTGCATTGGCTATTCGAGTCTTTTGCCACATGCATTTTTGTTTTCATTTCATTTCCACAACAACCCTGAGATAGGGAGTATCAATATCCCAGGTATATGGTTGATGAAATTGAGGCTCAGTTCATCCATGATCTTAACTAGTACATTACTGTGCCTGCCTGTCTTCTGGAATGTAAACTATCTGAGGGCAAGGATTCTGACTATGTTATTCATTGCTCAGCCTCAAGAGTAGTGAATATCTAATATATATATGTACTCAATAATTATTTGTCAAAAGACTGAATGAATACATAAATGACTAGGAAAAAATTCCTTGTTTTTATTTTATTTTTTTCTATAAAGAGTTCAGAAATTTCACTATCAAGTCAGTCCATTAGAGTTCTGTTTCTTTCTACCAAGTAAACAAAAATAAAACATACGGTATTCTCCAAATAGTTTTTAATTAGTTTCAAAGGGTAGCAGATCACCGCTCATTTGGTTCATTCATTTAGTTAATATTTACTCCTTCCTCCCTCTCAGAAATTATAAATGCCTCTAGGAAAAATCCAAATTTCCCTCAACAGTTGTCCAAGCGTATCTCATAAATTTCTAGATGAGGACACTATTACGTACTAAATGAGTGTGTCCTCTCAAAATTCTTATGTTGAATTTGAGCGTGGCTGTATTTGGAAAAAGGTACTCTAAGAAAATAATTAAGGTTAAATGAGGTCATAAGAGTGAGGCCCTGGTCTGATGGCATTAATGCCCATCTAAGGAAAACACCAGAGAACTTGCTCTTTCTCTCTCTCTCTCTCTCTCGTTGTACTTGCTCAGAGGCAAGGCTATGTGAAGACCAAGTGGTCTTCTGCAAGCCAGGAAGAGTGCTTTCACCAGAAACTGACCCTGCAAGACCTTGATCTGGGGCTTCTAGTCTCCAGAACTGTGAGAAAATAAGTATCTGTTGTTTAAGTCACCCAGACTATGTTGTTTTGTTATGGCAGCCCAAACTGACTAATTTATAATTACTAATTAATAACTAATAGCCCAAATTGACTAATACAGGTAAGAATGTAAATTTAGGGACTGAAGATGGCTCTAGTACTTATTTCTTTCTAGTACTTATTTCTTCAACCCCCCCGTTGGGATATTTTCAGAACAACCTCAACAGAAACATGTCGATTAATTCATTTGAATAATTAATTGACGTTGAGTTACAAGGGAGAAGTAGGGGACAGGATATTCTTGCCTTCCTTGACTGATTAGTAATATTTTGGGAAACGAAAATATATACGTGTAACCAAGTAGTAAATAACTATGCCCAAAAAATTGTGTGGGAAATACAGCCATAGAAATTTTAAAAGGAAGAGGTTTTTTGGTTTAGGTTTTTCTTTTTTTTTTAACCTTTTCACTTTGATTTGCTGTTTCATGAAATGTCACAGTATTAGAATAAATATAATAAATCCCAAGAAGTCAGCAAGTCTTGCTAGAATTCTTAAATTATGTAGATGAAAGACTTAATTCTTTCAAACCTTAAAGATGAGATAATGATGACTATGTTTATTACTCATAAAAGAAAAATACCAGCTTTGTTAAATCAATCAAGGTTATATAACAAGAGAGTTTTTTTTTTTTAAGTGAACTTTAAGTTCAAGTTAAGACTGCTCACTGGGAATGACTTACATAATGATTAAACAAGGAAAATATAACATACACTATATAATGTGCATCATTTAAGAAAATGTTAATACCCTTTGGATTGCTGACTTATTATAGCTGCTGCTGGATAGTTAGAATTCTCTGAAATAGAAAATCATAACTCTATAAACAATATCTGAATCTCATGTGGTTATAACAAAAGTATACCTTTAAAAAAAAATCTGTCAAACTCTGAGTTTAATAACATTGCCAGTATGATCAAACTCTATAGTTTAGATCCTGTGAATTTTTATACTTATGTAAGTTCCTATAGTTATAAAAAAAATTGATTTTAAAAAATAACCATTTCTCAAATATGTTATAAAACCAAATCCTACCTCTTGTATTCTTGACTGGCCTCCACATTGTCATTCTTACTCCATTTGGACAAGATTACATAAACATATATACAATATTAAATAAGGTTAATCCCTTGTCCGAAACTACCCAATGTTTTCCCATTGCATTTGGAATAAAGGCAAACTCTGTAAAAGGCCTCTAAAACCTTCCATAGCCCTACCTATCTCTCTAATCTCACCTCATACCACTGCGCCCACACTCACTAAGCTATGCTTAATGGACTTCTGTACATTCCTCCCAAGTGTCTGACTCTTTCCTGCCAAGATCTTCCCACATGCTTGTTTCCTCTGTTTATCCTCTCTCCTTGCCTGGTATCCTTCTAATCTCAGCTTAATGTCACCTCCCTCACCATTCGCTTGAAAGTAGCTCCGTCCATGCTGTGTTCTCTTGAAGCCTCTGTTCAAGTGTCACCTACTCTGACCATATTACTGAAAATTGCAATCTCCTAGCTCCCACTCCATAACCCTTCCTCTCTTTAGTTTTCTCCCTAGCATTTATCCTTTCTAGGTTACCATAAAATGAACTTATTTAATATGTTTATTGCCTACCTCCTCCTCTAGAATATAAGCACCAAGAAGGCAGGAATCTTTGGTTCACTGCTGGATCTCCAACACCTAGCACAAT
>CM052897.1:20891131-20916147 GCA_028534135.1 Potos flavus
TCTATCCCAACCACCAGGCTAGTTGCCAGAGATAGAAAAATGAAAAAGAGGCACATTATCCAAAGTCAGCAGGGAGCTTCCATTCTAATGGGGGAAATGGATAATACACAAGAAAACAAATAAATAAAAAATATAAATGGGTGGTTGAGCCTGCATTAAATAGGAAAGGCCTCTCTACAGAGGTAAGAACTGAGCTAAGACCTGAAAGAAAAGAAGCCAGATATTTGAAAAGCTGAGGCTAGAATATTTCAGACAAAGGCGGCAGCAAATATAAAGGCCCTGGGATGAAAAAAATAGGATCTGTCTCCCTGGAAAGTCCTGAGAGAGAAGTGAGGGATGGGCTGAGATGGAAGAGGCAGGCAGGGCCAGATGCTCAGACCCTGGAGGACAGAAGGAGTCTTAAATTTATTCTAACAGCAATGGGAAGCGACAGAAAGTCTCGAGATAGGAGAGTGGGCAGTTGATTTATAAAGGTTACCCTGACTGCTAAAGTGAAGTATAGATTTGAGACTCCAGAGGCTGTGGGAAAAGCACAATCTGGTGGTTTGAACTACATCGCTGGTCGTGGAAATGGGAAGATAAAGTACTATCTAAGGCACAAGCGCAGGAGTGTTTTAAATATAAATAAACATAGCTTAGTAATGCACTTTCCTTGGTCAATTCTTGGTTCTCATCTTACTTGGCCCATCAGCAGGATTTGCCACTATTAATCGATCATTCCTTCCTACTTTGAAACGGTTTCTCTACCTGATTTCCAGCACACCACACACTTACGGATTTCCTCCTACCGCCCCAGCCACTCCTTCTTAGTCTCTGCCACTTTTTTATCACCTCTACTTGTCAATGTTGGAGTGTCCCAGAGTTCAGTCCTTGGACTCTCCTTTTCTCCACCTACACTTACTCCCTTAGCTATTCCATCAAGTCTCATGATTTAAATATCAGTAATATGCTGACTATTTGCAAATGTATATCTCCTTTGACCTCCAGACCCAAATGACCAACTACCTATGTAATAGTTCTGCTTGGATGTTGAATTACATTTCAATCTTAATATATCTAAAACTAAACTCTTGGGATGCCTGGCTGGCTCAGTGGGTGGAGCATGCGACTCTTGATCTTGGGATTCTGGGTTTGAGCTCCACATTGGGTGCAGAGATTACTTAAAAATAAAAAATATGTTTTAAAAAGAGAAAACTAAACTCTTGATCTGCCTCTCTCCTACCAGAAACCTGTTCTTCCCACAGTCTCAATCCCATCCCAGGAACCTCACACTTGCCATTCTCCCTTACGGCCAACTCTTCCTACAGAAATCTTCATCACTTGCTACTATATCTCCTTCTTATCTTTCTCAAAGGCCACTTTTCCCGACTTAACCATGCTCCCATCTCCCCCCATTTTAAATTTCAACACCATACCATATCTTCTATGCCCACACTCTGCTCTAATTTTCTTCCTAGCATTTCTTTCCCTGTAAAATGATTTCTTTACTTGTTTAGTAGCTATCTGTAGCAACGAAAAATATATGCTCCATGAGGGTACAAATTGTTCTATCTTTCGTTAATTTGGTGTTTTCCTAGTTCCTAGAACGGTACCTAATATATAGTAGGTGTTCAATAAATAGTGAAATGCATTAATGAATAACATATGTAAGTTAAAACTATTTCTTCATATTAAATGCATGAATGAAAAATAAAAGTTGAAATTATTCACTATTCTGGTATTCTTTGACATTTGTCTACATTTTTAACTGTTTTACAAGGTATTTTGACTGCGAAAGAAAGACGGTAACATAATCAGGAAAGAACCTTAAAAATAGGTAGTTTTCCTGAAAAAAAAAAAATAGGTAGTTTGTCGCTCAGTAGTAACATAGGGATAGAACTCCCAAAAAGGCAAACATATATGCAAAATGAGTACAAAAAAAAAAAAAAAAAAATCCTGTGACCCTAACAACAATATAAAAAGGAATTTAAGTATAAAAGGGAATTAAAGTGCTCATGTTCACAGCATCAAGAACTAACTTTTTCAAGAACCTAAGCTACCTCAAAGTTTTCTCTTTTTCCTCATATACAAAATTCTACCCACAACATGGAAAGTTGTGAAACCCCCGAGTGAATCAAAACTTTATTGGCATGGGTAGAGTAGCGACTGGGGAACACTCAGAAGGAATGGTGAGTTCTGAAACACTTCTGTGTTGATTTTTATTTTGACCCGAGCAGGAAGCCAAGGTATAACATTTACCAGGAATTAAGGATCGTAAAAGCGATGAGTCTCCACTTCTAAAACTTTGTTTTTATCTCCAGGTCCGCAACGCTGACCTAGCTCTGGCATCACCGTGGGCATCCTCGAGGGCATCTCCTCGGGCCCCAAAAGTTGCCCTTCGCCGGCCGGCGCCCTCCCCAGCGCCCTGCCTCTGCTTACCAAAGCCGGTGGAATTCATGCTTCTGTTCCTCCGTTATCGCTAATGCCTTCTTTCTCTTCATAAAGCCTAGTAATTCCCGGATTTCCCTCTCGCAGGAGGCCAGGAGCGGGTTTTTAGCGTCCAGTGGCCCGTAAAACACGGCGAGGGGCAATGAGTTCTCGAGGCAAGCGGAGCGCGGCACTGGGCTCGGGGAGCTCTCCTTCGACTCCGGGGGCGACTTCGAGAGTGCGTTCGAGGTCGGGGGCGGGGTCGGCGGCGGCCCGGGCGGGGACAAGGATATAGGAGACAGGTTGAGGGGAGAGGTCGAGATGTTGCCTAGGGCCGCCATCTTGAGGAGACCCCGGTAGGCTAGAAGTGTGTGGACACGCGGTTGCCTGGCGACCGTCTCGCGGCAACCAGGCTTCCAGCGCGCTTTCGGGAAAACACAGCGGCCCCTGGAGGGCAAAGGGAGAAAGAACCCGGTCCGGAAAGAAACCACGCTCCGGGAGGGGGCTTATTTGCCCTCTTCACTGGCACTGCTGGAGGGAGAAGAACAGAGAGGTTTTGGACCAAAAGCCAGAGAATAGTAGAGCCACAAACTTACGATTACAAATTCAGACTATACTCGTTTTCCATTTCGACTACTTAATGATGATAATGATCATTAATATGTGCCAGGCATTGTTCTAAGCATTTGAAACATAATCTCATTTAATCATAACACCTTTAGCACTTAGGGTATTATGAGTATCTCCATTTCACAGTTTAAGAAACCAAAGTTTACGGACCAAGGTCAGAGTAAACTGTAGTATCAGGGACCAGATCCCAGTCTTCTGACTCCAAAGCCTATGCTCAAAATAAGTAAGTTTCAAAAAACAAAACAAAACAAAACTAAGCTTATCAAATCAAACCAAAATTAGGAAAATCTGACAACCAGTTTAAGAATCAAGTACCCTGGGAGTGGGTGGGGGGCGCTGGGGGCGCCTAGGTGGATCAGTCGGTTAAGCCTCTGCCTTGGGCCGGGGTCATCATCCCAGGGTGCTAGGATGGAGCCCCACATGGGGCTACCAGCTCAGCGGGGAGCCTGCTTCTCCCTCTCCCTCTGCAGCTCCTGGAGCTTGTGCTCTCCCACTCTCTCACTCTCTCTCTCAAATAAATAAAATAAAATAAAATAAAATAGAATTAAGTACATGCAAATGATCCATTCTCTTCCATCTATTTGTACCTTGAGGTCTGTAACTATGGAAATGATGGCTGTGCCTAACAATTAGGGTTATATGATAGTTCTTCATTTGTATTTCATCCTTATTCTAATTATCACTATATTCTAAATTAATAAGCATTTCACTCAACATTAACTGCCAGACATTAATGCATACTAGTGGCTTGACATGTTAACTCTCAAAATACTTTTGCATTTTAAACAGAAATTTTAGGAAACTTGCTTTTGATGGGGAAACTATAGGCCTTGAGGAAAATATCTGGGGACAAGGGAAGTTCTTCTTTCCCTGCATACTATGGGCAACAGTAAGTTTATTTATTTACTTACTTAAGGTCTAAGTTTCTAACTTTATAAATTATGCAATGCCAAAAATTAAGAGAAAAAACAGAAATATTTGATGTCTTAGAAAAATAGGTCTCTAACACTGAAAAGTGTTGCTGGTTCTATCACACATAAGAATAAATAAAGATAGTGACCCTAACACCCTGTGAGCCCAATTTCCCATTTAAGATTAAGAAGCTTATTGGACCACAGCCTGATTTCTTTCAGGTCTGACCTAATTTCTTGTAGGCTCTGTGGGCCTGTGCTAATTTATGAGGCTAGCCTAATATGTCATGTGTACTGTACTCTAATATTCTCTGAAGGAAAATGATGATGATTTTGCTCTTCAAGACAGGTAATTATGACCCAAGAACCTTCTTGGGAGGCAGTGAGGTGACTTGTCACCTCACTGTAGGAGTTCAATTCTCTACTCAGGATATACAAATCATTCTTTGATTAAGATTTTATCTTGTCTCTAAATGAGCAGTAAAAATGTTAAGACCTTGAAGAATTTCAGCCTAAAGAAGTAATTCATTCTTGGGACATTCACAAAAAGTATTAATTTATTTTTAAAAATCAGCTTGGTAAAAAAAAAAAAAAAATCAGCTTGGTAAATTCTTTCTCTTCTCATCTTCTCCTTGTTCTCTCATAACAGACTTGTCTATTTTAGATCAAAAGCTAATGTAATTTGCCACTGAGTACTACCTATTATACTGATGAAAGAGAAACTGCAGGATAAAATTAAATTAAAGTGGTCAGAGAGGAAGAAGGAAAAGGAAAAATAAAATAGATGAAGTGGGCTTTTTTTCCTCTGATCTGTCTGCTCTCACAAACAACCTTACTAAGAGTGCAGGCACTTACATTTCAATGTCACTGGTAAAAGAAAATGTGACTTATTAAATTCAGATGCTTGAATTATGTATCTTAGTCATAGCATTGCATCTTAGTCATTTTCCTCCTTGCAAATACAAAGTTGACAATGCTTCACTTGCAGTAGTTTTTAAAGGCTTGTCTGAATATTTAAATGGCTGCTGTATTCTGAATCATCACCATGCTAAGATGGAAGTTTCCATTTTGTTCACTTTAAATTATATTTGAAACATTTTTTAACATTTTCGAGGTGTTATCTTTCTTGTAATGAGATGCAGCTATTAGAATATCTTTTCTACTCCCTTGTCACTGCACTTTATTCTTGCCACTGTAGTGAAACAATGGAACTCTGCAACTATTGTGTCTGGCAGGGCTAAATAATGTAAATAGCTTCCTTATAAATAATGTAAATTGCTGCTTCCTTATAATTAGTGTCTTGCAGGCTGCACGGATCCTTTCTGCTCATTCAAAAGTCTTTATCATCTAAAATTACTGTTACAGAAGGAATAAATAAGGTTAGGACTCTCTCTATTCCTAATTTAGTTGTTAATCATTTGGATTGTCCCAAATGTGTACCTATATATATGTCTTTAAAAAACACACACACACACAAAGATCTCCTTTTCCCACCTCACCACCCAGTATTTAAACTTTTTTAAAAACTTCTCCGCCCTTTCATTTAGTCCAATGCAACAACTTCTTTAGTGTGTCATACAATGTATAGGTGAAACCACACATTCCTTATAAGAACACAACTAACATGATAAAAAGGTATGCTGTGAAATGTGCTGGGATAAAGATTTAAAACATGCTGTAGGAGTCCCAAGATGAAGCCGGGAATTGGAGAAAGACGAGATGATTCTGGAGAAGGTGATATTTTAGCCCTGGACCCTTCCCTGCTCCTCATTAACAGAAAGCCCCTTACAATAGGGATTTGCCTTTTTACTGTGATAACCCAGCATCCAAGCCTGGAGCCTGGCAGAGTAGTAGGGCTTAACAAATCTTTGTTGGAATGAGTGAATGGAAAAAATTAAGATGGAGAACATTTAAAAGGATATCACTGACAAAAAAGCCTGAGTAAGGTACAAAGTTATAAACATATATGGCAAGTCAAATGAATCATCTGTCTAGTGTGGTGAACCAAAGACTACAATAGATCCAGGGGCAAAAGGTAAGGCAGAAAGAGAAGCATGATCAAATATAGTGGATAGTTGGAAGATGTGCTAAGAAATTTTGACTTAGTTCTGTATTCAGTGGGAAGTCTTAGGTTAGAAAAAGAATATAATTAAAAACAGTAGGGATTAAAAGCCCAAATTCTGGAGCCACAAAGCATGGTTTGAATTCCCACTTCTTCCAAATTGCTTGACTTCACTGTGTTGTGGTTTCCTCATCCATAAGATGGAGTGAAATACTAATCCTACTTACCTCAGTTTTGTTTTGTTTAGAATTAAATGAATTAATATGTGTAACACCCACAAAGTAGTGCCTGGCACATAGTAAGGGCTATATAAATGTTTACTAATATAATTACTCGCTTGGGAACCATCAAAAGTTCCTAAACAGAGAAGAACACAATCCACTCTGTATTTTACGTATTTTGTAAGGGAAACTATGATAGCAGAATAAAAGATGGATCAGAGTAAAGAAGGTGACATCTGATCTCAGCTGCACAAATCATCACAATGATTATATACTGTCAACCATGAGACAGAAGTAGCTAAGCTAAAACCACGAATAGACACTGAGACAGAATCTGTAGGAAACTAAATTGTAATCAATATAGCAAAAGGAGAGTCACAGAGTAACATGCAATTTATATAATAATTATATAAGTAATATATATGTAATATATATAAAATAGTTGTAAAAATAATAGAAGAAATTCTAACATGTATATATTATTCTAACATGTAATGTATTTACGCTCTTTTTTTTTTAAGATTTTTATTTATTTATTTGACAGAGAGAGATCACAAGTAGGCAGAGAGGCAGGCAGAGAGAGAGGAGGAAGCAGGCTCCCCACTGAGCAGAGAGCCCAATGCAGGGCTCGATCCCAGGACCCTGAGATCATGACCTGAGCCGAAGGCAGAGGCTTTAACCCACTGAGCCACCCAGGTGCCCCTGTATTTATGCTCTTAAAGTGAAGCCTTTCCTAAAAGGCACGAAAGTAAAAGACAGAAAGGAAAATACTAATGAATTTGAATACATTAAGATAAATTTTTGGAAGGGTAAAGTTAGCACAGCAAAAGTAGAAAAGCCACACACTGGAAAAATATATTTGTAACACATAACCTACTGTGTGAACACCACATCCATAAATATCAGCAGCAGGTTCAGATAAGGATAGCGCTTGGGTAAATTAAACAGGTTTACTTATGACAAGCTACCAATGGAAGTCAGTGTAGTCAGGACATATAACAAAGAGATCAGCAACATTATCCGGGACAGATGGGAATATCTGTTTCCAAAACCTAAAATCTTCACCTGCAGTACACAGTTCTAGATGGTAATATCCCTGCATCTTCTGGGTCTTTGAGGCTTGAACAAGTATCTGCAATTCCTCCAGAGATCGGTATTGTTTCTAATTGGAGACTTTGGCGTGGATAGTTTCAGATACTTCTGCCTGGCCCTTCCACCCGTAACAACTCTAAGGCCACAGGTTAGGGCTCTGCTAAATACTAAATCTCCTCTTCAAGGGTTGAGATCTGGAAATTAGATGAGGGCCAAGAATTTTCATTGCAGCAACTAATCTCGTATTTTTGCTTACTATTTCTTGAATTTTCTGATGACACATATTGAGAACACTTTCATTGCCCCCCATCCATCTTGCCCCTATAAAACCATGATCCATTAGCCAGCAGTGGACACCCCTATAGGGGTGTCCCTATAGGTTGGTTGTCCCTTTGGCCTGCCTATTATGGTAATTACATCAGTGGCCTTTGTTAGCTGCTACCACCTGCCCTTTGCTATTCTAGAACTGCATCATCCCCACTAATATTATGAAGCTAAACTTCATAGCAGAACCCTCCGCTATCAACCCTGACCTACAGAAGACAGAAACTATCAAGCTTTTCCAGAGATCCTGGTGCTCCCGTCATCACTGCATTCTTTACATTCTCAGTGAAGCAAATACTCCCTGACCATTCCAGGGAACATAGCCAGCTGGGGAACAGAGCCAGTTCTCAGGACATACGTAATAAATTCATTCTTACATTCCCACCTCTCTCAGCCTTCTGGTCCTTTCTCAATATTATACCAAGGAAGTTCTGCCATCTTTACTTCATTCAATATAGAATGTTATCAGACCCATGCTTCAAGAAGCCATCCTGTTAAATTATTGGGCATCCTGAATTATGGCTAAGTCCCCCCAAATTAATGAAATCTCCCTTATTCAGCTTTGTATTCTGTCCTCCTGGTCTAACATACTCAAGATACACTCCTATGCACATTCCCCCAGTTTCAGCTAACACCTATGAGCCAGATCCTGCAATTCCTTTGGCATGTGGGCTATTTCTTCCCAGAGCAGAGCTTGTACTTTCCTGCTCAGGCTGTGCTGAAACCTGACTTTGGTTTTTAGCCAAGAGGTAATGAAGGGTGTTGGGGCATATCGTGAAGAAAACAAGAATCATCTTGAAAGGCACCTGCTTCAGATTAGATTCTTGCATGTTCCCCCAGGCAAGCAGAGATTGTTTTTCTGTGGCAAATGGTTAGGGGCTATTTCTGCCAGCCTGGAAGGCTCAGAGTCATCTAGGAGCTCAAAATTCTTAGGCTTGTCTACCTAAATATCTACATCTCAAGTCTCTGGGCCCCATTCTTTTCTTGGAATCTTTGCTATATGATCAGATTCTTGCCCTGATTTTGAGCAAAGTCTACCTGCAGTTGACCTGAGCTGCAATAAAGGCACTCTGACTTTCAGAGCATGACTTAAGTTGTCAAATAACTGTCCTAAGACTAGAGATGGAAAGAGTGACTGTGTGTGTGTGTGTGTGTGTGTGTGTGTGTGTGTGTGTGAATTTTCTGCAAGACTTTCAATGTGTACAAAAGAAGCCACATCACAATCCCTTTAATTAATATTGCCCCCATACTGACTAAACACAATAGCTATTTGATGTCCCAAAACCTTGTTGTATTTGCATCTCATCACAATTAAACTATGGGTGAAATCACTGCATGCCAAGGATTATTACCATACCACCCACCACTGCGATTGGTTCCCTGTTGCTTTCAGACAGTGGGCCATTCACCTCTAAAATCCCATCCTGAGGGCCACTTTTTATAGCTCACTTCTCTGTATTAATCTGGGTTTCCTAGAAAACAGAGTTTGAGGCAAAAGCTTAAGTGCCAGCACTTTATTTGGTAATGCAATTCCCTGAGGCAAGAATGAGGGAAATGGGAAGACACACAGGGACTGTTATGATTAATTTTCTGTGTCCACTTGACTGGGCTAAAGGATGCCCAGATAGCTAGCAAAATATCATTTCTGGTGTGTCTGTGAGAGTGTTTCTGGAAAATATTTGATAGACTGAGTAAAGAAGGTCATCTCACCAAAGGGTGGGTAACCATCAGTCCACTGAGGCACCATATAAAACAAAAACACAAAGAAAGGGTGAATCTGCTCTCTGCTGGAGCTGGGACATCCATTTTCTCCTGCCTTGGGCTGGAATATAAACCACTGACAACTCTAGTGCTCAGGATGTGAGACTTGGACTAAACTATGCCACTGGCTTTCCTGGTTCTCTCATTTTCAGATGGCAGATCATGGAACATCTCAGCCTCCATAATCATGTGAGTTAATTCCTTATAGTAAATATATATATTGGTCCCGTTTCTTTGGAAAACCCTGACTAATACAAATATTGGTACTAAGACATGTCACTGCTATATAAATACCTTGAACTGCGGAAGTGACTTTGGATCTCTGTGATGAGTAGAGGCTGGAAGACTTTTGAGCTGCATGCTAGAAAAAGTCTACCTTGCTGTAAAAGGACTGTTAAAAGAAATTCTAGTGAGTGCTCAGAAAGAAAACAGGAGAGCTATAGAGAAAGCCTCAGCCTTCTTAGAGAATACCTAAGTAAACCTGAACAGAATTTTGATAGAAATATGGATGTTAAAGGCCATTTTGAGGAGGCCTGAGATGGAAATGAGGAACATGTTACTGGACAATGGAGGAACGGCCATCTTGTTATAAAGTGGCAAAGAACTTGAATGAATTCTGTTCACATTCTGGTGTTTTATGGAAGATAAAACTTGCGAATGATGAAATTGGATATTTAACTGAAGCTATTTCTAAGCAAAGTGTTGAAGGTGCAGCTTGGCTTCTCCTGACTGCTTATAATAAAATGTGAGAAGAGAGAAATGACTTAAGGAGGGAATTGTCAAGCAAAAAGGAAACAGAACTTAAAGATTTGGAAAATTCTCAGCCTATTCCTATTATAAAAAAATCAGAATGCTGTCTGGAAGAGAACACTAAGAGTGTGGCCAAGCGACCATTTGGTAAGATTAGTATGAACCCGCCATCTCAACAATGGCCAGGAGCTAGTGTTTAGGACATGAAAGGAATGACCTCCAAGGCAATTCAGAGACTAGCAGGGCTGGCACTACTACCACAGACCCAGAGTGCAAAGGCCAGGGGACAGAGTGGTACCCAGCACCCCATCACCTCACAGGCTCCTCGACAGCCCCAAAGGCAGCTCCAGCAGGCTTCAGTCACCTCCCTTTCAGAAGGGCAAGTAGCGAACATTGACGATACCTGTGCAGCACCCTCTCTGCCAGTGTCCAGAATGCACAGGCCCTGGACATAGAGATGCCTCCGCATAGATTTCAAAGAATGGGACTTCTGGGAGGGCCACAGGTTCAGGACCCCAGTCCAGAAGAGATGCCAGCCCAGGGCAGAGAACCACCTTGGGAGAGCCACTGTGGGGCTGTACCATGGAGCTGTGGGGGCAACACTGCCACCCCAGCAGGCTTGAAAGGCAGAGCATCAAGCCAAAGAGGATTATTCTCCAGCTTTAAGGTTTAATATTAATGGCCCCATTAAGCTTCTGGACTTACCTACGACCTGTCGCTCCTATCTTCTTGCCTATTTCTCCCTTTTGGAAAGAAAATGTCTATCCTATGCCTTTCCCCCCATTGTATTTCAGAAGCACATTACATGTTTGGTTTCACAGGTTCACAGAAAGAGTGGAATTTGCCTCAGGATGAATCTTACCTTAAGCTTCACTCATATCTGATTTAGATGAGACTTTACACGTAGGCTTTAAAGTTGGTGCTGGAACAAGTTAAGATTTGGGGGGCTATTGGGAATGAATCCATGTATTTTGCATATAATGACATGAATTTGGTGACAGGGGACAGGAGGGGAATGCTATAGACTGATGTTTGTGCCCCCCCCACACACTGAAAAGAGTTCATATTGTAAATCCTAAAATCTAATGTGATGGTATTTGGTGGTGGGGACTTTGGCAATTAATGAGGTCCTGAGAATGGAGCCCTCATGAATGGGACCAATGCCCTTATAAAAGAGAACTCAGAGAGCTCCCTGTACCCATCTGCTATGTGAGGATGCGGCAAAAGACGACCATCTACGGAGCAGGAAATGGACTCTCACCAGACACTGAATCTGCCAGTGATTTGATCATAGACTTCCAGGCTCCAGAACTGGGAGAAATAAAGTCCTGTTGTTTAAGACATCCAATTTATGGTATTTTTGTTATAGCATCCCAAAAAGACTGAGACAAGGACAGATGGAAAGGAAATACAATGCTGGCCAATGAATCATAAAGAAACACATAGCCAGTTGCTCAGCCATGTGGGATAGTTCCCAAACAGGCTATATAACTTTTTATGTTTCATATCTTGGAATAGTCTGTAAGAAGGAGAGGTGAGACAAAATGTCCCTGCTGTTTTCCTCCTCTCTTCTGTACCCCATTGGTTAAGACTCATCTCTGTACTTCCAGGTTGGATCACCTGGCCCCGTAGGCAGCTAATGGGGATGCTGAATCTCATACCCTGTGATAAAGTGTTTCCTCGTACTTCAAAAGTGGTGGAAGGAGCCAGAAACTCCAGATGGTGGCTTCAGGTGGTAGAACCAAGCAGGCCAGCATGGAGTCAATCACTATAGTAGCTGCTGGAATGCAGCAAGTGGTTGAGGATCCAGGAGTTGAGTGGAGACAAAGAAATCCAAGACAGTGCAAACAGTATGTCCAAGACACAAATTCTCTTGAATGCCAAAGCTAGCAACACTTCTAAGGAAAGCAGAGCAGCAACATGGAAGGAATCTGGATGCCCAGCATTGTGAAGCTACAATACTAGTCCTAGACAACTCACACCCAGATTATTATGTGAGATAAAAATAAACTCCCATCTTATTTAAAGGACTAGTTTTGAGGGTCTTTGTAAGAGTAGCCAAAACTATAATATACCACATGTCTCAGAAATTTCATGTCTTAAAATCAGCTTAGATAATCACTTACAGTATGTATAAAGATTCATATACAGACACATACAGAATGTACAGCAGATGTTCATTGCTAACATTAAATGCCTATAGAAACAACCTAAATGTGCATCAATAGAGTAATGGTAGATAAACCGTTAGAAACAACCTAAATGTGCATCAATAGAGTAATGGTAGATAAACCGTTAGAAACAACCTAAATGTGCATCAATAGAGTAATAGTAGATAAACCGTAATTTATCTATAGTATTAATTACCAATCAGCATCCTAAAAAAAATATAGTAGATCTGTACATTTTGACATGAATATATTTTATATTTTATTTTAAAAAGTATAGAATGATGTGAACAGTATGCTAACATTTATCTTTTAAAAAGTACCATAAAACGATACTGTAATATTTATATTTCTGTGTATCTCTGTATATATTATGAGAGAGTGGGGACAGAAAGAGAGAAGTTCTGAAAGAATACTCAATAAATTGTTCACAATGGTTACCTCTGTGAAGGAACTGAAATCAGAAGTAGGGAATGAAATGAGACTTTAGACTTGTCTGTACTGTTTTTACTTTTTTAACAAAGAAAAGGCCTTCCTGTGTTATTTATGCAATTAGAAGTTCATTTAAAAATGTAAAAGTAGGGGCATCTGGGTGGTTCAGTTGGTTGAGTGTCTGACTCTTGGTTTCTGCTCAGGTCCTGATCTCGGGGTCCTGAGATGGAGCCCCACATGGGGCTCCGTGCTCAGCAGGGAGTCTGCCAGAGATTCTCTCTCCCTCTCCTGCTACCCCGCCCCTGCTCACTCTCTCTCTTTCTCTCTCAAATAAATAAATAAATCTTTAAAAAATGTGTAAGTAAAACTATTAATAGTTTGTTATCCTTGAAAACTAGGATTACAAGAACCTTTGTTCTGTGTTCTTTTCTGTACATTCCAACATTTCTACAGTGAATATATGTTATTTTCATTGTAAAAAACGAATACTTTTTTAACTAAAGCATGAAGATGCATATACAAGAATGGTACTACAAATTAAGAAAAGAAATTCCATATTCGCTAATTACACAGACTTTCCACTAACTGCATCACTTTGGGGGAAGTATCTCGAAGTACATTCTTGGACTACATACTATTTGCTTCATTTACTAAATCTCAAAAAAGGCAGAAAATGTTTTTGATTCATTCAGGCATTTCTAAGACTGAACTCCAAGACTTAGGGTCCACATGGACCACCAATATAGACATATTTTCCTTAACTCCATGTCCTATCACTCTTTTTTTTTTCAGCGTTCCAAAGTTTATTGTTTATGCACCACACCCAGTGCTCCATGCAATACGTGCCCCACTTAATACCCACCACCAGGCTCGCCCATTCCCCCACCACCTCCCCTCCAAAACCCTCAGTTTGTTTCTCAGAGTCCACAGTCTCTCATGCTTCATCTCCCCCTCCGATTTACATGTCCTACCACTCTTATTCCTCCTTAACATTCCCCATACCATCAACACTATGACTCTGAGCTTACTACAAAGCAGAAAGTAAAGGGAAATACGCAAAGATACATAGTGACAACAAAAGCTGACTGCCCCAAGGAAAAGCTTATGCAGAGTGGAGATTGGAAGAGCGATGTGAGGAGGTCTTTCTTGGGATAAGGTCTATCATATAACACACTGTTCAAAGAAAAACTAAAATTTTATGTGATTTTTTGAATTGGTCATAAAACCCCAGTCTAATGATTTCCAAACCTTCTTACCATAATGCACGGTAAGAAATACAAAGAGCATGATGACCATACTTTTAATTTTGTTCTTGTCAGGAGGCTGAATATTTAATTCCTTTAGTTGTATCTGTTACCAGGTTGAGATAAAAACCCAACCCTGCAAAGTCCTAGAGTTTTTGGACTGTTTCATTCCTCCCTGCTTGAAAACCAGGCAATTCTTTTCTGAGTTCAAGTATTTCTTGTAGTACCTTGGCAAATACAACCCATAGTAACCAACACACGCTTGTGGTTTCCAAACCCTTCACCTAAAACCCCAAATTTATTCACTGTATTTCATGCTACCACATTATTGCAAATAACAGTTTTATCAAACATTTCGTCATCAAATTACATGAGTCGCCATCTTTCTAGGCTCCAAAACAGTTTCCTTACTGCCCGCTCTTTTTTTTTTTAAAGATTTTATTCATTTATTTGACAGAGAGAAAGAGATCATAAGTAGGTAGAGAGGCAGGCAGAGAGAGAGGAGGAAGCAGGTTCCCTGCTGAGCAGAGAGCCCGATGCGGGGGCTCGATCCCAGGACCCCGAGATCATGACCTGAGCTGAAGGCAGAGGCTTTAACCCACTGAGCCACCCAGGTGCCCCGACTCTTTAGCTTTGTAGGGAGTGCTACACATTCTAAGTTTTTGCTACAGCAACACCCCAATGGCAGTACAAAACACTACGTCAGTCTCTTTAGACTAACTTATGCTAAGTAAAAAGCAATCGCACATCTCCACAGCATAGAAGAACAAAGTTTTATTCCTCACTCACATGTGTGAATAATGCAGATCAGCTGGGTCTCTGCTCTGTGCACTATCTCCACTTTGGGACTAAGGCTAAAGGAGCAAGCTGTATCTGGGACATTGCAAGTCTCAGGCTTGAGGAGGAACCATTCAATGGCTCTTAAACCTTCTCTTCTGAAGTGGCACCAATCACTTCCACTCACATTTCATTTTCTAAAACAACTCAAATGGTCAAGGCTATTCTCAGTGGTGCCAAGAAGCATAATCCTTCTACAGAGAGGAACAGGAAACATTTTGAACAATAATCCAATCTACCAGAGTACCTCAAATTTAACATAATCCAAACTAAATACACAACTTACTCCCAATCTACTCCTCTCCCGTTTTCTCTCAGTAAATATTAGATAGCATTAGTGGAGGCTCCAGAATTTTCATACTAGAAGATGGTTGGTGTGGCAATTGGGTTACAAAAAAGAGCTAGGTGACTAGTTTTGAAGCTGCATCTTCTAAGCAAGCATGCGGTTTTCATTTAGACTGTGTGGTCATTTAAATTGGCTTGATGGAGTTGATTGAAATCATGAATTGGCTAAAATCCCCACAACTCACCCAGTTGGTCCTTCCACTGGATACAACCATTGTAGAACCCAAACAAGAAACAATGATATCTTTGAGTCCTCTAATCCTACTTCCAGTACCAATTTCTAGACCCCCACTGTCCAATATGGCAGCCACCAGCTACATGTGGCTCTTGATGACTCGAAATGCAGCGAGTCTGAATTGAGATCTGCTATAAATGTAAAGAACATAACGGATTTCAAAGACCTCATAAAGAGGGGTGCTTGGGTGGTGCAGTTAAGCATCTTGTTCAGGTTGTGATCTTAAGGTCCTGAAATTGAGCCCTAAGTTAGGCTCTGCATGGAGTCTGCTTGGGATTCCCTCTCCCTCTCCCTCTGTCCCCCGCCACATGCACTTACTCTTTCTCTCTCAAATAAATAAATAAATCTTTAAAAAAACCCACAAAGACTTCATAAAGAAAAAGAAAACAAAATATGTCATTTTTACATTGGTAGTATTTTGAAATGACAATATTTTAAAACACTGGATTAAATAAAATATTTTATTAAAATTAATTCCACTCATGTCTTTTCAAACCTTTTTAATGTGGCTTCTAGGCAACTAAAATTACATATGTGGCTCTCATTTGTGGTTTGCATTACATTTCTATTGGACAACACTACTCTAAGCTGTCTTTCCCTCTTCATCTCCATAGTTCCAGCCCTAGCTCAGGCCTTCATCTTCTTTTGGTGAGGTTTCTGCAAAAACCTCCTAACTAGTTTTTCTGTCTCTTGTATGGCCTTTATCCAACTGTTTCTTCAAAGTGGCCAGAAAGATCTTTTAAAACATAAATTCAATCATGCTAACTCAAAGAGCTTGATGTTGTTCCGTGGGTCTCCTACGTTAACTTTAATTCTGTAGTTCTTATATAAAGTCTTTCTTGATGATCCAGACCCTGGTTTTAAATGAGTCCATTTCCAGATCCTCCACTTTCATATTTTCCACATATTTATGTGCCTTCAAAGGCAACTGAAGTCAAAGTTCTCTCCTCTCTTCCCCTTTCACCATTGTTCTTACCTTTTTGACAAAAGAAAGGTATTTAGAATCTTACCATGAGGCACGGATGGAACAATGCAACACCTATTTAAGCAAGGCACTATAACCATATCCCTATTCATTGTAAGACTATTGCCAATATTCACAACACATATTTTAAAATATGCAAGAAATACAGAATTTTTGGAAATTCTTTTAAGAAATAAGCAAGAAATGTGAAATGTGTAAGCCTGAGGATCCACAGACATGTACCCTGGGGCAAATAATACATTATGTGTTAGTTTAGAAAATTAAAAAAAAAAAAAAAAGAAAGAAGCAAGAAAATTTGAAGACCACTAACTAGCCCATTTCTCATGACACCCTCCTCATATCCCTACCAGCACCAGCCCTCCTCCCCAATACACAACATACTTACACACCAACCCATACACTCACACACCCCTTCCTAGCTCCAGCTTTACTCAAGGCTCAGTCTACCCAGCTATCATTAGCTTTGAGGCTCCTTAAAACATTCCCCTTCACCCTCTTCCCCCAGCTAATTACTCACTACAACTCCTGCTTATTTGATAGCATCATCAGAAAAGGTTACTTTTCAGTTTTACAAATTTTCTTCTATTATGTGAGCTTTGATTTTCATTGCACTTTATAAAATAACCTCAAAGGAAGATGCAAGCAATTTTTTTCTATTCAATTTTACAAGTTGTGTTTTCCTCCCAAATTTGCTTGATTATTTTCAAGTGTTACTGAAAGAGCAGTTTCAAGCAGTTATTACTCAGGTGTCCTATTTTTTAAACAAAAAATACCAAGGTTTAATTACTGAACTCATACAATAAGTAATATGTGTATATATCCTATATTGTTTAGATGGACAGCTGATGCTTGTTATTGATTCCTTCACAGTGGTTGCCATAGTGTTGTCACCAAGTTCACTGTCAAGGTCACTGTGTGAATGGTTATAGGGAGCATAGGAGAGTGATTAGGGACATGGGCTCTAGAATCAGACTGCCTGGCTCAACCACCCGTTAGTCGTATGACCTTAGAAAATGTATTTAACCTCTCTGTGCATCAGTTTTCTCATCTGTAAAATGGAGATAAAAGGAATAGCAATTCCCTCATATGGTTGTTGTAAGAATTAAATGAATTAAAACCAGGGAAATGCCTACAATGTAAGTCATTGGTTGTTTGGATAATAATATGAAAAGCAATTGGTAAGGTGACAAGCTCATTTTTTCAAAAGACTTGTTTGCAGAACTCTGAAAAATTACTAGAGAAATATTAGATTTCTGTTTATCCACATTTTCAATTTTCATCTCAATAACAAACGCTCTTAACAGTATCGCAAGTACAATGCTAAAATCACCAGGTTCCCTGTCAATGAAAGTTCCAATTTTTTTCCAGTTCCTCACCACCTATGAATTTTTTTCAACTCTGAGTTTTGCACACACACACACACACACAAGCACATAGGCAAAAGGAGTGAGATTCTGCTGATTTTGCTTACACTTAAATATGGCAAAACTTTTAAAAGCTCTAAACTTCAAAATACCTTTTCCCCAAATATCTTCAAGTAATTTAATTTCTTAGAACACGGCTGGCAAACTTTTTCTGTTAGCACCAGATAATAAATATTTAAGGCTTTTCAGGCCATAGATCTCTGTTGCCACTACTCAATCCTGCCACTGTAGCCCCAAAGCAGCCATGGGCAATAGTAAATAAATGAGTGTGGCTGTGTTCCAATAAAACTTTATTTACAGGGGCGCCTGGGTGGCTCAGTGGGTTAAAGCCTCTGCCTTCAGCTCAGCTCATGATCTCAGGGTCCTGGGATCGAGCCCCACATCGGGCTCTCTACTCAGCGGGGAGCCTGCTTCCCCCTCTCCCTCTGCCTGCCTCTCTGCCTACTTGTGATCTCTGTCTCTGTCAAATAAATAAATAAAATCTCTAAAAAAAAAAAAAAACTTTTTTACAAAAAAGGGCAGTCAGCCAGGTTTAGTCTGCAGGCCATAGTTTGCCAACTCTGTCTTTGACATTACTCCATATTTACCTGGTGACTTTGATTATCTCTAGTAAAATGCAACATACCTATGGTGAGAGGAAAAACTCTGTGAAGCAATAAGCTACAGAAAATGACATATGAAGTACAGAAAGTACATAGGTACATATAAAGTGGGAGAAAAACAGATGAGAGATAACTGCAGGTGAGAAATAAATGATATTTCAATTCCCCAAGGTGATAGTTCAGCAGGAAACACAGATCAAAACATGCACAAGTTTTGTTCTCTGCCTCAGAGCGCTTACCTGTATAAATACACATATTCATCTCAACTCTCAATTAACCAGAGACACACACATCACTAGTGCAGTTCATAAAACTCTGTGCCCTAAATGACATCATCAGCCCACTGAAACAACACATTCTTCTTTCTAGGACTCATCAGTGAATCCTTCATCATCTTACCTAGAATTCTTCTTTTCATATGTCTATATTTCAGGAATAAACAGCAACTACGGTTATCGTTAAGAATGGCTGGTTCTACTTCCAAAGTTAACAGATACTTTCAAGTTAATCAATTTTATAACAATCTCTAACTCCTTAATTATGATTCCATTAAACCATAACAATCCATCACAATGGGCCTGAGTCAAGGCTGTGGTTGAATGAACTGAAAAGTGAAGCCATAATCAGTGAAGAATTAATAGAATTTGATAGTGAGGCCAGGGTTGGGTTTGGGATTTGGGGATTTTTGTTTTTGTTTTGGTGTGTTGATTGTTGTATCCCCAGTGCTTAGAACAGTGCCTGATACTCTACAAACACTTATTGAATGAATGAGTGATTGAACGAATGAATGAACAGACATATAGAGAGAGCAGGGAAATTTGAGCTACAGAATATTACACAAGCAGTGAAATGCATGTCATTTTCTAATCATTTGGTGGCTTCAACACCTCTTCACAACACCTTGAAAAGAAGTCTGCAAATTTCAAACCACCTCTTTGCAAATTGATTTCTTAATGTCACTAGGCTCCACACATTCACAGCCCACGCTCTTTCAGTTGCTAAGTGCACTGGATTGTCACAGTATGTTCCAGAGTCTCCAGACTTCTCTCAAATGCAAAAGATGTTCTTCTAATTGGAAGCAAAATCCTCATCTTTCAAATACCATATTCTCTAAAGCGAAGAAACAGAACCGTTAGATTTCAATCAGTTCAAATTAAAACTGATTTCCCAAAGCAAGGGAAAGCTTATGAGCTCTAAAATTCAATAATATTATTTCACAACTCCAACTCAAAGATGATTTATAGATTAGTTTTGCATTATTAGCTTCACTTCATTAGGAATGAAAATCATAACATGCTACTGGAAGTATTTATTCCTAATATGCATTAATAACTACTATTGAGGAGATGTACAAGAGACTGAATTTTCTAAGTCGATAATATAAACAAAATTTAGGCAAAAGTTTAAGACTATGATAAAAAGAAGGGGGAAAAAAAGAAGGGGGAAGGCTATGGCAAGAAATAAGTAAGAACATTTAAATTTAATGGGTGTATGTATATACAAAGTTTAACGAGTATTTATTGAGTGAGAGCACGATAACAAAGTAGGAACCAGTTGGGCATAAAATGCAGTCTACAGACCTGAAGAGTTTAGAGACTAATAGAAAAAGTTGGTCATTCATTCATTCAACAAGTTGTGGGGTTTGTTTGTTTTTTTTTTAAAGACTTATTTGTTTGAAAGAGTGAGCATCAGTGTGAATGGGAAGGGGCAGTAGGAGATGGAGAGATTCTCAAGCAGACTCCCTGCTGAACAGAGTCTGATGCTGAGGCTGGATCCTATGACCCTGAGATCATGAACTGAGCCAAAATCAAGAGTCTGTCACTCAACTGACTGAGCCACCCAGGCTCCCAGAAAGTTGGGTTTTTTTTTTTTTAAGATTTTATTTATTTATTTGACAAAGAGAGATTACAAGTAGGCAGAGGGGCAGGCAGATAGAGAGGGGGAAGCAGGCTCCCTGCTGAGCAGAGAGCCTGATGCAGGGCTCCATCCCAGGGCCCTGAGATCATGAGCTGAGCCGAAGGCAGAGGCTTTAACCCACTGAGCCACCCAGGCGCCTCTCCCAGCAAGTTTTAATCAAGATAATTCACTGGTACTAAATCTTAATGATTGCATTATAGTTTGGAACACTTCAGCAAATGTCATCAAATTTAAACTTTTACTTTCAGATTTTATTATGTTACATGGAATACATGTTGTTGTTGTTTAAATTAAATTACAGAAACAAAAAGTAAAAGACTTCCCATAACTACCACCACTAGGTGGGGTAACTACTATTACATTATAGGGTATCTTTTCACACTTCTCAAAATAAGCACATACAAATACACACGAATGCCTTTTTTAAAAACAAAAATGGTATCATACTATACACAGAGTCAGGAGAGCATACTGCTGGAGAGCATGTGCTTTATGCAACACCATCTCAATGCAAATCCCAGCTCTACCCCTAAATTACCTTTGATAAGTTACTACACATCTCAATGCCAAAATTGTCTAGACTTAGAAATGGAAATAAGATTAATACACATGTCATAGCATTATTGTAAAAAATGAACACTCATAATCACTTAAAACAGAGCCTGGTATATTCTAAGAACCCAACCAATGTTAGTTATTATTATGCGATTTGTGATCTTCTTAAGATTATATTGTGGACCTCCTTCCTCCACTTCATTTTTTTTCAAGGACCAAACACTACCATGGTATGGATTTATTATAATTCCTGTAATACATTCTCTTGTTATTTTATGTACAGATTGCTCCAATGTGCTCACAAAGAATGCTGCAAATAATATCTTTGTGCCTATACTTGGATACTTCTGAAGAATAAATGCCTAGAGAAGAAATGGATGGATCAGAAGAGGTAAATATTTTATTTATTTTTTTTAAAGATTTTATTTTTTTATTTGACAGAGAGAGATCACAAGTAGGCAGAGAGGCAGGCAGAGAGAGGAGGAAGCAGGCTCCTTGACAAGCAAAGAGCCCGATGTGGAGCTTGATCCCAGGACCCTGAGATCATGACCTGAGCCGAAGGCAGAGGCCTAACCCACTGAGCCACCCAAGCGCCCTAAGAGGTAAATATTTTAAAGTGTATCTGAGATGCTTCTGAATTTCCCTTCTAAAATAAGTGAACTTATATTCATACCATACTATGAAGGTGATCTTTTCCCTACATGGCGTATGTGTGCGTTTCATGTTTGGGCTTTTAATAACCCAGATTTTTTTGTGTGTTGCATGTTTGGGTTTTTGTTTTTGTTTTTGTTTTAAGATTTACTTATTTGTTTTAGCAAGAGAGACCATGAGTGGGAGAACAGAGAAAGAGGAAGAGAGAATCCCAAGCAGACTCCAAGCCGTTGGCAACCCAGACTCTGGACTCAGGGACTCAATGTGATGACCCTGAAATCACCACCCAAGCCAAAACCAAGAGTCCCACACTCAACTGACTGCCCCACCCAGGCACCCCACCTTGTTTGGGTTTTTAATAACTCAAATTTTTTGTGTGATATAAGGTAGAAATCAACTTTATTTTTGTTGGGTAGCCAATTTTTCCATTACCATTTACTGAGCAGTGTATCTATTCCCAACTTCTTTGAAACGACATTCTTATTACATACTTAATTTCCACATATACATAGCTCAGTTTCTACTATTTTTATCTATTGAAACACTTGTCTTTCTCTGACAGTGCCAAATTACTTTAATTGTTACTGTACTATTGTAGTATATTTCAATACCTGTTAACTTTATATTCTTTTTAAAACTTACTCCTGCATTTACTGTTACACATTATGGCAGAGATAGCTCCCTGACCACAAAAAACTAATGTTTCTCTTTCATACTGTGGTATTGTTGGTGGAAAGTAGCCCCCTACTTGGGGACTACATTTCTCAGCACCAGCCCCATACATTGAGGTGGGACCATGTGACTATTTTTCACCAATGGAACGTGAGCAAATACAGCGTGGGTCATTTTCAGGCCAAAGTGATGGGGAAGCAGGGATGCCTTCTTCATGGTCATTGTCCCTATCCAAGGACTCGAAGGACCTAACAGGAGGCCAGAACCACAGAATGGAAGATGTTTGGCTTCCAGAATGATCTTATGGAACTCAACCTGACCACTTTTTCTACAATTATTGAACTATGCAAGGTTCTTTACCTCTTCTTGAATTTTTAAATCATTTTTACTTCCCTAGAAAAGTATGTATTTCATTTGTTTTTCCAAAGCTTTCTTAATTTGTACATAATATTCTCTTTTCATTTTTCAAAGTTTCTTCTACCTCTGCAGCTTTGTCCTCTTTCACATTTTTAATATTGCTCTCTGAATCTTCTCTCTTTTCCATATTGGATAGGTTAAGGCTTGTCTATTTGAATTGGTTGTTTCAAAAACATCAGCTTTTATTCCAAAAGTCTAAAAATTGTGAAAACACTATAGGGAAACATGTATTTTTTTTTTCTCAGTCAGATTAAAATGTGTATACATTGCTCTAAATTTAGTGGTGTTTCACATAAAAAGGTACCTGGAAGCTGAAAAGCATATTGAACACACTGGTTAAAGTTTATCCTATCTGCATGTTTATCCTAGGTGCCTGACTGCTTGGGCATTCTATATGTTCAAGTTTGTGGATCATTTCATTCTAATCTTCCAAGTGCTTACTTATTTTTGGTCTACTTTATCAGTGAGTTTCTGAGATGGGTGTGTTTTAAAGTTTTCCACCATGGTTATAGTTTCTTCAAATTCTCCTTTTCTTTCTAATAGTTTCTAAGAGTTTTTGTTTCATTGATTGTAACACTATATTGTTGAGATGATACTGCTCCTCCTTATTATATCTTTTTAATGGATTTTATTCTTATCAATATAATTTGGGGGGTTTTTTTGTTTGTTTCATGGACACTTTTTGCATTCAGAGCAGCCATGTTAAAATGTAACCCCCATATTTTCGAGTGGATTGGTCCAGGGTAGGTATTTTACTGGCTGGACCAACAATTTCTTCCTGAAACTCATTGCTTGGGATTGTGAGACTCATCAGCAATTGAAGTGGTAACGTAAAGCCCACTTGGCATGGGCACTGCCACCAGCTGAGTAAAAGAAACTGAACTGCAAAGAGGGGACTAAAGCAGATACACAGAGGGACACACAGATAGCAGACTGGGAAGTGGTTTCTTGGATACAGTTTGAATCTGAAGCCCACCTATATATATATATTTTTAAGATTTTATTTATCTATTTGATGGAGAGAGAGAGATCACAAGTAGGCAGAGAGAGGGGGAAGCAGGCTCCCCGCTGAGCAGAGAGCCCGATGCGGGGCTCGATCTCAGGACCCTGAGATCATGACCTGAGCCGAAAGCAGAGGCTTTAACCACTAAGCCACCCAGGCGCCCATATATATATATATATATATATATATATTTTTTTTTTAGGTTCTGTGAGATATACTCATTTCCTTATGATAAATTCCCCTTTGGCTGAAACCAGTTCATTCATTCCACAATTATTCATGGAGTAGGTCATATGTGCTAAGTCCTGTAATTGGTACTAAAGACATAGCCGAAAACAAAACAAAGTCCCTACCATCACTGAGTTTACATTCTATTTGGGATTTACAAAAATCCAGCAATAAAGATAGATAGGGGATATGCTATTTAGATATGCGGTCAGTGAAGCCCAGTCTGAAAGAAGTGAGAATAAGTCAGGTGGCTATCTGGGGGATGAGCATTTCTGTAAAAAAGAACAATGGAAAAGGCCCTGAGGCCTTAAAGGGACTTTTAGCATTATCAAGGAATGGCCAGAATACCAGCAAGGCTGAACTGCCTGGGTGTGAGAAGATGGAGGAAAAGAGGGTTGAAGTGTTAGCCAGGGGCTTTTAAGCCTTGATAAGGATCTTGGAATAGGAATCTATTGAACGGTAGTGAGTGGAGGGTGGAGACAATCTGATTACAAGTTAATGGATTAGTTTGGCTCTTCAGAAGGAAATCATAGATTGTAGATTGGCAAGAACAGAAGCAGGGATGCCAGCTGGGAGGCTTTTGCAGCAGCAAGAGACATTAGTGTCTAAAGCAAATTCACGGAGGTTCATGGTTGGATGGAAGTTGGATGAAAGTTGTGGTTGGATTCTGCATATATTTTAAAGGTAGAGGATCCCTTGATGGGAATTTAAAGCGAGAGAGAAAGGGAGATGTTAGGGACTTCAAGGTATTTGGCCTGGATAAAAATGATTACCAGTTTTCAGTAATTCTGGTGTTCTAGTATACCTTGCTCTAGCTAGGTACTAAAATATCATTATGTTTCTCTGTTAAATGACTGTTTTTCAGCATTTTTGAAAAAATTTGAATCGTTTATAGTTTAAGATAAGAACTATGTATAATCAATGATAGATGTACATTATTCAACTTTTCAGCTACATCCATTCTGTTATTCAGCCCATCTTTCGAGCCACTGAGCTGCTGGCTGTGTTGTAGGGGTTTTGTGTGGGAGGAGAGGATCGCCAGGTGTTCTGTATTTACAGCACAAGTCTTCTATTTAATGATTTTGTCCTCCTACATTAGTCTTGTCAAGAAACGCTACACATTATTTATTCACGTCCCCCCCCC
>CM052897.1:20916647-21016483 GCA_028534135.1 Potos flavus
TTTTTTTTTTTTTTGCATTAGCTATAGAGTTTGATTTATCATTAGTGAATTAGTTCACAACCTTTTCAAAAGTTCAACCTCTGTTTATGTGAGTTGGACTTGTGCATGACAGACACTAACGCTGCTGTGAGATTATCGAATTCAGCCTTTTCATTGCTGGCAGTGGTTGCCATTACCTATTTTTTTGTTTGTGTATATGTGAACACAAAATGCCAATACCCAAATGTAAATTTTGTGATGAATTTTCTGAACGGTGGATTTTCATTAAATAAGGAAAAAGTCATTTCGAAGCTCTCAGTATGCAATTATTTACTTAATATCAGAAATGGTGGAAAGTCAGATATAAACCAATAGTATATAACAGCTAAGCACACCAGTTACAGCATTTACTCCACTCGTACCAAAGAAAATGATAAAATAGCAATTTGTTATTAAGAGAAATTCAGATGCAGAAGATAAACTAATCAGAGAAGCAGTTGTAATGGCCTTCCACACCATATATCCGCATAAGTCTTTCAGCTCAAATGATATAGCTGAAATACTCCCATTGCTTACAAGAACTTGTTGAATGTATTTTTTAGAAAAAAAAACTTATGAAATATGTACCCCTTTAAGTGTAAAGGTTATTCATAAAAGGAATAATGTTACTATGGACAGAAAAAGAAATTGCAACTTGAAATGGATAATTATGGCACCTGCCATGACAATTTTATTCTTTGAAGAATTCTACTGTTCCAAATGGATGTTACTAACTACTCTTCCAACAGGGCAACAAGTGGAATCATTATGTGTGGTGTTGTAGAAGAGGGAAGAAAAATTGATAATGCTCTTTCTTGTCAATGGACAATGTTTTTAGAAGTTATTGATCAAGAGATCACAGCATAATCCTGAAGAATAAAAAAGCAAGTTATACCTCAAAAATGGGATTATGTACTTCAGCGAGTCAATTTGAACACCAGTTCTCCAAGTTGTAAACTTTATGCCGGTATATATTCAGTATATTGACTCATTACTAATTTTTAGCATATTTTTTTCATTAGTGAATGTTCAGTGGACAAAAGAATGAAATAAGTTGACCACTGTGGAAACTATCCTATGCAAATGAACACAGGCTATAAATGCAAGAGATTTTATAAGCAAATTCTGCATGACAAAGAATTACTAAGGAGAGACAAAGGAAATACGATTTTTAAAAGTGGTACAAAAGGGTGCCTGGGCGGCTCAGCAGGTTAGGCATCTGCCTTCAGCTCCAGTCATGATCCCAGGGTTCTGGGATAGAGCCCCATATCAGGCTCTTTGCTCAGCAGGGAGCCTGCTTCTCCCTCTCCCTCTGCCCTTTCCCCTGCTTGTGGTTGTGTTCTCTCTCTCTCTGTCATATAAATAAAAATAAAACCTTAAGAAAAAAAGTGTTATGAAAGTTAGATATTTAGAATTGATTTTGCATAAAAAGTAATATTTAGAGCGCCTAGGTGGCTCAGATGGTTAAGCGTCTGCCTTCAGCTCAGGTCACGATCCCAGGGTCCTGGAATCAAGTCCTGTATCGGGTTCCCTGCTCAGCAGGGAGTCTGCTTCTCCCTCTCTCCCTGCCTCTCCCCCTGCTTGTGCTCTCTCTTTCTCTCAAATGAATAAATAAAATCTTTAAAGATTTTGACAGACAGAGATCACAAGTAGGCAGAGAGGCAGGCAGAGAGAGAAGGGGAAGCAGGCTGGCTCCCCGCTAAGCAGAGAGCCCGATGCGGGCTCCATCCCAGGACCCTGAGATCATGACCTTGGCCGAAGGCAGAGGCCCAACCCACTGAGCCACCCAGGTGCCCCTAAATAAATAAAATCTTTAAAACAAAAATCAAAAACAGTAATTTTTAGCATAAGTATGTCCCATGCAATATTTTCTTAATGCACATATGCATGGACAATAGAAATATTTAAAATTTGAGTGTTTTTTATTTTTATTTGATCATTCTGGCAACCTGAAGGGAGGGGCGATTCTTTTTTTAATTTCCCAGAACTTAGATTGCTTCTTTTAAAAATAGCAGACTGCTCTTTTTTATGGATATAAGATATTCTCATGAATCTCTCTGTTTCCTGCATTCATTGTTTCCTCATAGGAAATTTCTTTTGTTTCTACATTGTGGTGTCATTCTTTCATGCCGTTGGTTTTCCTCAAGTGTTTAGGAATTCTTGGTTACTCACACTTAATAATTGCAGGTTTAGATTGCCTATTTAGGTAGCTGGCGTGTTTGAGCTCACGGAATCCTTGTTTTCTTGGCAATCTCTGCAATTCTTGAGTAGGGAAGAGAGACAGTGTGGACAAGTAGTCTTTCCTTTACGGGAAATAGCGAGCTTGCTTTCTGGATGCAACTTCTCTCCATACTCTACGACCGAGGGAAATAATGTCCTGGTTTGCCTGGGACGGCCACAGGATACTTCTTATCCTGGCACAATTATTAATAGTGCTTGCTTTTATTCAAAAGTGTCCCAGTTTAGACAATAAATTATACTTTCATCCTTCTTATGACAGATGGAAGCTAGCTGGGATACTGTCCTATTTCTCTCTCTGGCCCCAGCACCCACCTTGGGAATGTCTGGTGCCAAATATCCCAGTAAATTTCAAGAGCAAAATTCACAGCCTCAAGCAGGGGGCAAATGCGACAGCAGCCACTTGGAGAATAAAAGAGTGACACAGTCACTCCATAGCACTGTAATTAATTACCTTACGGGCTGCCCTCCTCCGCCCTATTAGTATCTTAGGTTTCTTTTTCAGGGGTCATCAGAGCTGCTATCTTTCACCTAACTAGGATTATAGGGTGTTTTTTTTTAAATACCTGGTGGATGTTATCATCCATGACTAACCCCGTCTGCTTTAATATTAATATTAAGCCTATAACAGCACCTGTAATAATAATTATAGGCAAGATGTGAGAACTTACTATGTGTCAGGTGCTGTTCAAAGCACTTTACTTGTATACATCCTCACAGCACACTTCAAGGTAGGTACTTTTATCTCCATTTTCCAGTTATGGAAACTGAGGCACGGAGAGGGGAAAGTAATTTACCCAAGGGCTGGAAGACCCAAAGAGAGTAAGCTACTTACCAAGAACCCAGCAATTGAGCCCAGAGCTTACATTCTTAACCACCACCTAAATTAAATCCCTCATATCAGACAATAGCCCTTTTCCTGGCTTTCTAGAAATGCTTGGGGTTTAGCACTTGTATACAGTTCTGTCATTTCTATGGGGCTTTGAGAGGAAGAAGAGGTTACCTCATGAGGTCAGTTAACTATTTTGATAAGCTTAGCTGATCGAACTTTTTTTTTTTAAATCAAACTCCTGTGTTCTGTCATATTGAAGAAGGGCTTCTGGTCTAAGTGATTATTTGCTGTTTTTCAGTCAGCCTAAACCTTCTATTAACCTACCCTTGCTAATGTGCACAAACATCCACATAGCACTTCCCACTGCTTTATCTAGAAGGCTGGGTGAAGATCTGGCATAAAAGCAGGAAATGTACCATGGAAATTTCCACACAGCCTTGGGAAACTCCACTGTAGATAGTTTATGGGCCACCCCAGGGCCATAATAGAGCCTCCCTTCATAGTATGTAGACCTAAGTCCTATTATTTTAAATCAGAAAGAGACAGGGACAACGGAGGCTGATCCCATTATTTTGCAAATAAGAAAACTAATTGCACAGAGATCAAGTGATTTACCCGTCATCTCCCAGCTAATTAGTATAATTAGTGACAAGGCCAGAATTACCACCCTATGTCCTAAGAATTTTTTTCATTCTGTCTCACTGCTTCTCTATTTGGTTGCTTTGGGAACAGAAAGAGAAAAATCATCAAAATCTTGTTATTATATGTCTAGAAATGATTGTTTTGTGTAGGTTTGATCTCAATGTTCTTTCCGGACCCATACTTTTATTAAAATTACTGTCTCAAAAATAAGTAAATTAAAATAAAATAAAATAAAATAAAATAAAATAAAATTACTGTCTCAGTTTTAAAGGTTTGATTGCCATATCTGTCATGGTTCCCTACAATATTTTTCAGGTTTTTCTGTGACATACATGCTGGTACAGTCAACCACGCTTCTTTTCACCTCCAAAATAGCATTGACTCATATCTGTTCAAATATATTAACATTTTCATCTCAACTGACTCATTTGCCAGGAGCAACAGCCTTTTATGCCAGTTCCCAGCATAATCCATATCACCCCTCTGCTGGATAAAATAAAGAAATATTATTCTGCTTTAAGGCTAATGAACTCTGAAAGTGAAATCCTTTTCTTTTTCTTGTTTTTCCCCCGATAGCAATTGGCTTTTTGGGTTACAGATATGTTCTAGAAATTACAACATCGGAAAGGCTAAAAGTGACAGGGTAGGGGGAGGCTTTAGGGAAAGGGGAAGGGAGAGAATTACAAGATATTCCTAGGGGTGGCTCAGTGGGTTAAAGCCTCTGCCTTCAGCTCAGGTCATGATCTCAGGGTCCTGGGATCGATCCCCACATCGGGCTCTCTACTCAACAGGGAGCCTGCTTCCCCCTCTCTCTCTGCCTGCCTCTCAGCCTACTTGTGATCTCTCTCTGTCAAATAAATAAATAAAATCTTTTTAAAAAAAGATATTTCCTAATTTATCAAGAGATGAATATTTCACATTCTAAAAGAAATAAAATGGTCTTCTTATTCAAGACTAGAAGGAAATGCTGTAGAAGGAAAAACAAAAAAGTAAAAATAAGCTGATAAGTTTTCATTATTTGTTATAGGGAAGAAATAGCTATCAACACTAAATAATCTGTTTGGAAGCATATTAAGAATTAAATTCTAAAATGCTTATTGTTCATAAGCCATAAGTTCAAGATAAAAAGCAATAATTCTTGTCGACGAATATCTCTGTCTTTTCTCCTTGACTGTCTCTGGCTAAGAAAGCAACAAAGCTAGAAAATCTGCTAACACTATCACCACCTGTCAAGAAAACCAGGTAACCCATCATTCCCTCAGCAGATGCATTTCTTTGAAGTCAGCAAAATCCCCCATTCCATCCCACCCACAAACACCTACCCAGCCAGTTGCCTCTTGACACTGATGCCTCCAGTTCCTCCTCTCAGGGGAACATCCCACCTGCATGCCTGTTAATCCTAGCTAAAATAGTGTCTTTTCCTATTTAATGTTCTCTATAGCTCTTCTTGCTATCACAAATTATCTCAGGCTTACATATTTGTTGTCTGTCGGCTCTTTTTAGAGAAGATTTTTGCCCATCTATTTTACTCAACATACAACTCTGGTTTCTAGAACAACGCCTGACACCTAGGAGGTGCTTAAAAATATTTGTTGAATAAATAATTTATTTGGCTCCCTGGAAGCTTCAGAGCATCTTGGGCCCTGGGATATCAAAGAGCAGCTATCAACTCTCACACCTTGCCCACTTCCGTCATCACTTGGAAATGTCCCACCTCTGAAATTTTAAACCCCATGGAAATTTGCTCCAGTTGCTAGCCCCTCTTTCTCTGGCATATTCTCTACTGCCTTATTTCCAAAAGCTCTGGACTCTTTAATTGTAACACGAATGCTCCACCAATTCTATTTAAGGCTTTACTTCTCATTTCCTGCTTCAGCTGAGCTTAGTAAAAGAGTAGTTTACTCCCACTCGCTTGATTTTACTATCTGCCACTGTCTCAACCCAAGTATTTTGGTTTCTGTTCGCACAGGTCTATCAAAACTGCCTTTGCCAGCGTTACCACCCCACAATCCCATCAGATTGTAAAATCATTTTCAAAACAGAAATCTAATACCAAATATTAGGAATATGTGGAAAAAGAGGAATTCTCTTACAGGTAGAGTAAAAATGGTACAACCATTTTGGAGAGCAATTGATAAAGTTGAAAACACGAATTACCAACAACATATTCCCTTAGAAAAGCTCTCACATGAGCCCAAGAAAACCTGTATATAAATGTTTGTTACAGTGTTGTAATAGCAAAAATTTGGAAATCACCCAAATGTCCATTGTGGTAGAGACTTGTACTTGGTCTCCAGAATTCACCTTCCCCTTCTTCATCAGTAACTGAACAACCAAATTTTAGACATGTGGTTACTTAGAATAAAGATTCCTTTTCCCACTCTCTTTTTCAGCTGTCATCATGTGAATTCGTTTTAGATAATGGGATGTAAGCAAAATTAGAGAATGAAACATCCTCTTTTTCTTCCTTCTACTGTAAGAATGCAAATAATGTGTGCCAGAGCTGGAGCTGTCCTTTTGAACTCCGAGATGACCTGTATATGAAGGTCCATACATAGAGGAGTAACGAGACAGAGGGAGCCTGCGTCCCTGAAACTGTGGCATTCCATGCCATTCCTGGAAAACCACCTTTGGACTTACACACAAAAGAGAAACATTTTTTATCTTGTTTAAGACACTGTTGTTTCGGGTTTTTTTGTTGCTCCTCTTTAGCCAAACTTAGTCCTAAAAATCAGAACAGTGTATTCATTAAACTGACTTCAGCATAGCAATAAATAAACAAAAGAAATCTATCCACAGGGATAAATCTCAGAAACATAATATTGCAGAATAGGAAGTACAAAATAATATTATTTTTGAGTTAAAATGTATGATATTATATTTATTGTTTACAAGTTTATACATTCTTACATTTGAAAAAATTTTAAAAAAACATAAAAATTATTCACAGCTTCAAGATAGTGGTATCCTTATAGCATGGATTTTTCTGATTGTACATGGATTAACCGGCTACGTTATTGATCATCTTCTCAGCCAGGATGGTCAAAGCCAAACCAAGTAAAAGCCACTCAATTTGCTTGTCAAGAACTTTCAAGGCTGATCCGTTCACACTTCCATTGTAAATTACTGCCACTGAAATAAAGCCCTGATCTTTAGTACTTGAGTCACTCCTTAATGATACGAGGTGAGACAAGCTGTTTTTGGGATATGACTTTGTGAAAACCAAGCCAGGAAGATTATCCTGCTAAGCTTCAGTAGGACTATAATAGAAGTGGCCTTGGCTAATTGGCCACTGTGGAGTAACCATAACTTCTTCATATTCACCAAGTCTTTCCTGAATTTATATTGAGTTGGGGTTAGGAATATTTACGCTGTAAATTAATGTGAATGAAACAAGAGCTGGCTCCATTATTTTTTTATGTGGAGGAAATCTGATCTTGAGACAAAGAAGAAAATGAGCCAGTGAGCCATTTTCAAGTTTCTAATAATGGTGAGCATGAAATACACCATTTGTTGAGTACTTACAATGTGCCAGACATGTTATGTATATCTGCTGATTTAAAAATATTTTTCACAACAACCCTAAAATATAAATTTAAAAACTGAGACTTAGCAATAGCTTGTGGTCACATAGGTAAAAAGGGATTAAACCTGGATTCTGTTTAAAGAGATGTCTAAATCCAAAGTCTGTATTGTCAAATATTGTGCTAGTCCTTTACTACCACTAACAGTATTTGCTGTCATGGGTTAGTCACATGAACAGGCAAACTAAATAGTTGATTACATCGTGCAGTTAGAATGGTGATTACAGTATGCACAGGCCATTGAAGGGTTTACCTGTCCCCAGACATCTTCTCCATATTCTGTAATGTTGTTACCACTTATGTCACTTTGGGGGTTAAGTAATGTGCCCCAGAATATTAGTAAGTTTATCTCCTTTAAGGGGGACATTCTCATTGACAAATCCATGGATTAATTTAATACATTAAACTATAACTTAATAACAAACTACTAACATTGGATTCCCAAAGGAACGAAATACCTTTCTCATACACCTTAATGGATAATGTAAAAGTCTTTTTAAAAGGATCAAATTCTCTTGGGAGAAAAAGCAGAGGGACCTGGGGAAAGAAATGATACCATAGAGGAGCTGTATACCTTGTAGTTTCGGTATCTTAACCGGAAATGGAATGTTGCAGTTTGAAGAAATCTTGACAATTACCTATTACAACCTCCTGCATTATCACACCCACAGAAATACACCCTTTATGAAAGTGGAAGATTAGCTCAGAGATATTCCTCCATTTGTTCATAGCCACATAAGTAGATTTTAACTACGCTAAGATGAAATCATGAGCCTTTTCACTTCAAGATTATTTCTCTGTCGAAATTTGAGGAGAAAATGCCAAAAAGCAGAAAATAATGAGGAAGGAAAGAAATATTTGGCCCAATTCATAATTTTAACCAGCACAGGCCTACCCATCTACCAACTGCTTTTATCTGGTTTGGAATGGGAGGAAGGGAAAAGACAGAGGACGTAAGGAGATGGCTGGGTGGGTGCCAAGGGCGTTCTGCCTCTGTTTGGGAAAAAAGTGTTCAAATCACTGCGAGCTGGAGCTCTGATTTCTGCTTCTTTCTTCCTTCAACCCCACGGCTGATTTGAGGAGGAAGGAGAGGCAGCTTTGATAATGGGAGAGGCTGCTGTCACCGAGTCGGAGAACTCATCCTATCCGTTTCCAGCCCAGTTTACTACCAACCGTTAACATCCCTATCCCAAGCTCCGGTGACCAGGAGCCCAACACCTCCCTGGACAGATCTCATTTTTGAGCCAAAGTCAAGCTTGCTATGGTTCTCACTCTCTGGCCCTAGTAACCCCCTCTGGAGCCATTCAAGCAGGTCATAGACCCTCCTGTCCATAATAATCCTTCACATACCCAATAAGTCAACCAATAATAACAACGGCAAACACTTACATGTAATGCTCTGTGCCAGGCAGTCTTCAACATGTTTTACTTAATATTAATTCATTTAACTTTCTCAACAAGTCAGAGTGCTCTTATCATCGGCGCCATGGAAAACTGAGGCAGGGAGAGGTTAAGACACTCGCCGTGCTCTCATAGTTAGTAGGTGTTCAAGCAAGGATTTGAGTCCATTCACTCAATCACTATGTTATACAAGGTTTTCCTCCTTATTTTTTGCTCCCCCATCAGCCACTCCTCATATGACAGGATTCTCCATCCCTTTCACCCTTTCCTTTGACTCGTATTCTAGTTGGTCAATGCTGCTTTTAACAGAGTCACTGTGGAAGACTGAGTTCTTCAGGAAGGAGGCTCTGACACAGTGTTTGTAGCCTGAAGGGTGTTTATTAATGAACATCCTTGATGTCAACACTTGATGAAGGTGAAAAAGATGGAGGGATGGGGGCAAAACAGACCTAAGACAGTCACACATTACAGTAGGTGTATATTATCAAATATTCATAGGTTACTCTGACAATGTAAACCATTTTCCATGGAGTGGATATAAGATTGGCTGACATTTTGACCACATTAAATTAATAACATGCCCTATTTTTGTTTCAAATGTTAGCTAGGCAAGTTCATCCAGAACCTATTGTCAAAAATGGGACACGATGGTGTTTGTGAAAGATGATAATGGAAATCCTTTTACTGATTCAGGCTAGTTAAGTAAAAACTTCTGGGTATTTATACCTCCGCAGAGATATGATTTAGCTTCAAAAAGGAAAGGTATGTTATTCTTGTAAGTGTTAGGAAAAAGTCTACAGATCCCCTGAAAAGATTAGTAGTCTCCTTATTTGTGCAAGTTCTTTTGTTTTTTAGTTTAATAATGCTACTGCTGGTTGATCAACCGAGTTGTTTTTAAGAGCTCCACAGTATTTTGGCAAGCCTGTAAAGTAATAGATAATTAGTCCCCAGAAAAATAAAGGAGTAGAATGCCACAGCCCCCGCAAATCTGTTACTTCTCAGATGCCTATTACAGCGGCTGCTCCAAATGCTATTAAAGTTAAACCTCGAATTCTTACCTTATTTATTCTTGCAGCCTGTTTATCAACTGTTTATATTTCAAAGCTGCATAGAGTTGTATTCTTGTTATCCCATTATCTATTTCAGCATAGTTTACGACTTAGCTAGAGGAATTTTTACAGTACAAATATTAGAGATCATACAAAGGTATAAAAGGGAAATTGGTGGGAATATTATTTTAATAATAGCTATGAATACAGAAATGAGGGAAATTTTCAAAGGGAAATTAAAAACAGGTAAGTTGAAATAACAGGAAATGGAATGCGATGACGAACAATAGTCCACCTGCTAAATTGATATACTCACATTCAGTGTGAACTCCAATATAGCATTGTTCCACCCCATTGTTAAGTTTGCTGAAAAGATATTTTAAATGGTAAGTCCCATCTTCAAGTTGAATTACTTCTACAAAGTAAGCCAGTCACATTCTTCGGATGCGAGCCTCTTAGTTACATTTTCACCGGCAGGCAATAGCATCTCCTTCTCATATTCAACAAAATTCAAGTTACCTCCAAGGACACCAGACATAACTTCTTGCTCTTTTGGAGTAGTCCAACCCTATCTCTTTTACTAACGTCACTCCATTCCTTTGTTAATTTTACATAAGATTCTCCATGGAAACAGCTCCTTCTGAGTCAGACTGAGAAAAGAGCAAAAGAACTTGGCTAGGTGTAACTGTTAGAGGTATCTGTATTTTGTTTAACCCCCTTGAACTAATGAGTTTGATAGAAGTCAAAGAAGAATGGAAAGATTATAAAATAAGCTGTTCTATATGGGCAGCTTTCCCATGAACGAACCCATGATTTCCTATAAGAATTACATAATATGCATTGCTCACTTTGCCACAAGTCCTTATCTTGCCTATGATGTAAAGCTGAGCTGTAAGAGATACAGGTCTAAAGAGAAGGGTCAGCCGGAGGCCCTGAACCAACTTTATAACTGCAAAGGGAAATTGACTAATCTTAGAAATTTGTTTTTCTTTCCTTGTCCTAGGCTTGATCCAACTAGAGGAAATTGACTGGTATTTCATGATTTTCCTTTACAATAAGCTGGGAGCAAGCTGCAGAGGAAACTGGTCAGGTCAGAGCAGAAAGGAAACTGCCTAGCACCTTCGTCAATTTCCTGTTGCATCCAACTGATAGCAGAAAAGGGAGGATGTGATGTTATAGGCTCTGGCCTTAGGTTCCTAGATGCTGCTGATAAACGCTGCCACCTTCCAATCCGTGGCTAGTGATTCACAGTTTTCTACCAACTTAATCTAGATTCGGACTTTAAAAACTGCCTCTTAACTGCCCAGACCTTTAAAATGCTTACTTATCTTTTATAAGATATAGAGAGCCAACAGTTAATAGTTAAAGCAGTTCCTTCACAAACAGCCCCCTGAGGATCTACCAGAGTCCAGAAATACACAAGATCTGTTTCCAGGGAAATTAGCTCCTTGAGAATTCAGTCAGCTCATGCAGACATTTCCATGGGAGGATGGGGGAGAATGTCTTCTGACTGAGTCCGTGGTAGTGGTATGTCGGAGACATTTCAGTAGAAACTGTTTCCCAACAGGGCACATGACTATACTACTCAAAAATGCCAATGACTTTCCCTTAATTACAGAAGGGAACTCTAGTTTATTTGCAAATAATTTGAAAGCCTAACGTAGCATAGTCCCTACTTACCTTTCCAGAACTGCTCTCAAGCTAACTTACTATTATCATTAAAACACAAATAAACAAACAAAACTGTGTACATTTGGTGTACCAAACCTGGCTCAGGCCAGGTTAGCCAAAATGATCTCACTATTTCTATTCTCTTCTCCACATCTTACCCATAATTCAAGTTGCTCTTTCTCCACCAAGTTTTCCCTAACTATTCTAGGTACAAAGAAACTGCACAAAGCTTGTAGTATTTCTCATATCTACGTCTCACTTGTTCATAAATCATTTCCCTGGTGGAGCACATTTTGAGCTGTTTTGCTGTGCAGTTTCTTAATTCTTGCATTCCTATTTAAGTCTGTATGCTTTTGTAATAATTCTGGAAGAAAGGTGATATATTTTACTTTTTTATATGCCCACACCCCACCCAGAATAGGGTTCTTCAATTCAGCAATACATATTCTAGATTAATTTATTGAAAGCACATGGTATTAAACAGGAACAGACACAACCACGTATAAACTTAAGTGGAGTGGAATAATCTAGCACTATAAGAAGATAATCACTGGTTTGGGGAATTTAAATAGGTTCTTACTGACTCTCAGATTCATAATTTAATAGGAAATACCTTGACTATTTTCATCAACCAATCAACCAACCTATTAAGCAAACAAAAGCAAATAAGAAGCTCTTCTGGGTTCGGGTACTAATGATATAGTTTCATCAACTGTAACAAATGTACCCCTCCGGTGTGGGATGTTGATGGTGGAGGAGGCTGTATGTGGGAGGGGCAGGGAATATACAGGAAATCTCGGTACCTTCTGATCAATTTTGCTGTGCACCTAAAACTGCTCTAAAAATAAAGCTTAGGGGTGCCTGGGTGGCTCAGTCGGTTGAGCGGCTGCCTTTGGCCCAGGTTGCTCAGGTTATGCTCCCAGGGTCCTGGCATCGAGTCCCACAGCAGGCTCCCTGCTCAGGGGGAGCCTGCTTCTCCCTCTCCCTAGGCCCCTCCCCCTGCTCATGCTCCCTTCCTCTCTCTCTCAAATAAATAAATAAAATCTTTTAAAAAATAAAATAAAAATAAACTCTCCTTAAGGAAAAAAGAAAAACCTTCTGAGCCCCCAGTGTATTAAGCCTGTTTACATACCACACCAAATCACTGAGCAATATCTGGTCTCCACCCCCAAGCCTCTGCCACTTGACATGCTTCCGTCGTCACTGTAATAAAATCAGGAGTCCTGGTTGTACAGTGTCACATGACAAGGAAGGATCACAGTCTTAGTACATTGCTCGGAGCCCTGGGGCACTGCCTTTACAAGACTGCCCAGACTGGCTGGAGATCACAGAAGGGCACACAAAGTTAATGCCCCCATGGAGTAGACTTTAACGGGAGAGAGATAGGAGGCAGGAAAAACCCCACAGATAAATTGTCCTTCGCCACATCCATGGACTGTCTGGTTTCTTATGGCCTCTCTGGACACCAAACAATCAGCAATGTTTTGTTGTGAGAGGCCAACTCAGTAACACCTCTTTGCATTCACTCTCCTTCCTTCCCTGACTCATGCCCTTCTCTTCCCTCTTAGTTCCTTAGGGTTGCGCCCCTCTCTGAATGATGGCTATGTAAACTCTTATCTCAGGCTCTGTTTTCTAGGAAACCTGAGCATCTGTCAAACGCAAAATCCTGTGCTTATTGTTAGGGAAAAGATACAGTGCTCTGTAGTTACAAATGCTCTTTCTCTATATTTTTTTCTTTAATAGGCAATGCATTCATATCATTCAAAAAGTAAGGACAAAGTGCAAACCTCCCTTCCACACACACGTGCATGGTACTTCATGCCTTCACCCTGTTTACTTTCCAATAATAGTAAATTTAAAACTTTCCAATCAGTAAATTAAAAACTTCCAGAAAATTTTGCCAGCATAGGTTTCTAACATGTAGATGTGCCATAATTTACTTACTCGTTCAAGTGTAGATGAATCTTTAGGTTGTTTCACCGTGATTCTCTTACAAAGAATACAGAAGGAAATACCATATTATAGGTAAGCTGTTTTGCATGCATACCTGTGTATCTATAGGGTACATTTCTAGAAATGATATTTGTAGGTCAAATTGTATTTGCATAAGAGCATCTGTTATTACATATCTTTGACAACCCAGTGTGTTGAGGGTTTTGCTTTGTGTTTGGTTCGTGAAAAATGATATCTCAACATATATTTAAACTGTACTTCTCTTATTATAAGTGAGGTTAAATATAATTTTAGATGTTCAAGAGCCATTTGTTTTTCCTTTTCTGCGAACTGTTTGTTTGTGAAGAAGTCTTCACCAAGGGAACAATCTTTGGCGTCTCTATTTTTAAAACCCTGTGCACCAGACTCAAACCAAATTAAACTGAGGACTTGGTCACAACTCTCATATCACTACTTGAGATACTGCAATTTATACCATCTCCAAGTTGCAGAGTCTGGTCCCCACACTCAGCACATTCACAGTCTAGTAATAAAGGAAGACGGTGGGGAGAAGGAAGTAAATCAGGCTAAAGAAGTTCCCGCTGTTGCAATGATAATGCACAGAGAGGCAGGAAACACTGGCTGATGATGGCCGGTGTTGGTGTCCAAAGGCTCAAGCATGAGAGTAAAGCCATTTGCAAATGATTATGGGAACACAGAGAACAGGATGGAAGTAGGGTTTAGAAAGGTCATGCACTGAGAGGACTCTTCAACAAGGCCTTGAAGGAAAAGGTGGAACAAGCAAGCAGGGGAGCGCTTCTATACAAAGGGAACAGAATGAGCAAAGATATGGGGGCTGAGAACTCTCTGTGAACGATAACTGATCCAGAGTGACCAGAGAACAGATAGGTGTGTGTGTGTGTGTGTGTGTGTGTGTGTGTGTGTGTGTGCAGGTCAGGGGTATCAGAGATGGGCAGAATGAGAGATGAGGTCACCCTTTAATTAATAATTATTTAAAAGCTTTTCTTCCTTAGGATTCTTTGCAACTGAGCTCAAATCTCCTTATAAATTTTACTTGGCATAAATGAAAAGTCCTAGAATAAACATGACTTGGGATGATGTAAAAGCAACCTATTTTAAGGAAAATAGAGGAAGAAGCTCACTAGGTCAGAGAGAGTTGGCCCCTGTTAGTCACGAGCCTCTTTCTTTCTCTCAAACAAAAAATCCCAGGGCATGAAGGTTAATGAGTATGTTTGCAAGGACATGGCAGCACAGCATCAAGGGGGAAATAAGCAAAAACTTCTAAAAAAGAAAAAAATGAGGAAATGTAAACCACTCTTCTATTTATGGTAATTAAAATGTAGGAATAAAGAACAATAAAAAGGTAGATGCAAAGAGAGGTCGGTAAAGTGAAATTAGCTACATTACAGAACTCTAACAATACCCGTTTACTAAATGCCCAGTAGATTGTGCTAATGAATACTCCAGAGCTGTAACCATTAAAAAAAAATCTGGTTGGCTTTAACAAGAAGAAATATATGATAATTATTTTTTCAAAGAGACATTGCCAAGGTTTATCCATGCCAAAACACTGAGCAAAATTTGAATGTGAAATAAACCACAGGAAAGACATGATAAGGGAGAGCGTCTGCAAACTCACTGGCACTCTCTATTCTTCCTTCGGCTCCTCCTGTCCTCTAATCCTTGATGTTTATATTATCCTCCTCTTGACAACCCAACAATTTGCAGACTCCAGGGATTAAAAACAAGAGCGCTAAATTACCAAATCTTTACATACAAGGGAAAAATAGTAACAGAGGTTCAAATGACCTCACTAATATCCTATAACACTATTTGGCCTTGCCCTGCAGACCTAGGTAATGGCCTGCCCAGTGGATTCTTTCTTTGTAGTGACTATGTTCGACATTTTGCTTGCTTCAGGATGAAGGTCAAATCAGGCCAACAACTTCCCATCTAAACAGTAGGAGAGACAGGGGATGGATGCATTGAAGCTGGGGTTCCAAGAGCCAGTTGGGAACTGATTACACGGGCCAGGCTGGGATAAGCAGGCTGAGATTCTGCACCCGTGCATATACCAGAGCAGACACCTTGGCTTTCCTACTCTGAGGCCATCCACCTTCTTGTCTGCTAACAAGCCTCAGTTTTGTTCAGGAAAAAACACCCAGTGAATGGGATAAGTGATGACCGGTCTAAGCCAGTCATGGTGAACCCGCTCTCCTTTGCCAGTGATTGCCAAGACCTAGGAGTGGACACATGAGCCCGACTAGACTAGTGCAGGGTACGGAGAAGTCAGCGGAGCGCTGGTAGGAGAGATTTTATTTCCTGATAAAATAAAGGAAAGGGAGGAGAAAACCCTTTCGCCTCCCTTCCCTTGCTTCCAGTTTGAATGCCTTTGTGTGTGAGGCGTTCCCCAGAGCGGTGGCAGCCCTCCGACAATTGCGGAGACATTGCTGACTCACCCGGGAGGCAGGGTGGAATCTGCTGTCTTTGATAACATTGTTGAGTTACCAAACCAACCTGGAGACAAGCATCTTGTTAAGTGAGCACCAAATATACGTAGGGTCTGATGTCACTATTCGTTAGATTTTCTGTTTCTTGCAGCAGAAAAAAAAAAAAATCTTATTCCTGGTAGGAACCAAATCAGTAACCAGGGAAATAGTGCTGGGGTGACATCCATAGGGTTGGTGGAGCAGTAAATGGGAGAAGGGGGCCAAGAGCACACGAGCGTGCAGTGTGGGAAAATGTTCCGGACCGGGAGTGTGTCCTGGGGCTTCCTGGAGGCCTCCCTCAAAGTGCTTCTGGCTGTGTGAAACGGAGTTGGACTGACCGCTTCAAGAGTCAGTGCAGGGCTAGCCACTGCTGAAACCCGTCGCTTCCTTTATTTTTCTCGGCAGCACGCCTTAGCCCAGATTCTTGTGGCCTCATACGTGCAGTCTCACATGTTGGCTGACTGGTTTCCTGTCTTCGGTCTCTACCCTCCAGCACACTCTGGACGTGGTAGCCAGATTACCTATCAGTTATGTCACTCCACCCTTTGAAACCTTCCATGGCATCTGGCTTGAAAAGTGCACCTCTCTTAGCCTTATAAAGTCCTGTGCCATCTTGCCCCTCATGGACACATCAAGTTGGGTTATGGTCTCTTAAGAACGGTTCCAAGTCACCACTTTCTGTCTCTCGTAGTTCTTAAAAAAGAATATCTCACATGTGGAAATTTTCAGTAACTATCCAAGACAGAGGTTTTTTTTGTTTTGTTTTGTTTTGTTTTAACACATAATGTATTATTTGCCCCAGGGGTACAGGTCTATGAATCATCAGGCTTACACATTTCACAGCACTCACCATAGCACATACCCTCCCCAATGTCCATAACCCAGCCACCCCATCCCTATCCTCCTACCCACCAGCAACCCTCAGTTTGTTTCGTGAGTTTAGGAGTCTCTTATGGTTTGTCTCCTTCCTGATCCCATCTTGTTTCATTTCCCTCTCCCACCCCCCACGACCCCTGCCCTGCCTCTCAAATTCTTCATATCAGAGAAATCATATAATTGTCTTTCTCCGATTGACTTATTTCTCTTAGCATAATACCCTCTAGTTCCATCCATGTCATTGCAAATGGCAAGATTTCATTTCTCTTGATGGCTGCATAGTATTCCATTGTATATATATACCATATCTTCTTTATCCATTCATCTGTTGGTGGACATCTAGGTTCTTTCCATAGTTTGGGTATTGTGTACATTGCTGTTATAAACATTCGGGTACACGTGCCCCTTCGGATCACTACATTTGTATCTTTAGGGTAAATACCCAGTAGTGCAATTGCTGGGTTGTAGGGTAGCTCTATTTTCAACTTTTTGAGGAACTTCCATACTGTATCCCAGAGTGGCTGTACCAGCTTGCATTTCCACCAACAGTGTAGGAGGGTTCCCCTTTCTCCACATCCTCACCAACATCAAGACAGAGATTTTTTAACCTTAGTCTTTACCCTGTATCATCTGTTTTAGAAGAAACAATATTGACTGGTGATTGGATGATATGACAATATCTACTGGTGATTAAATGAATCAGTAAGCATGCAATAAATAGCCATTATTCTTATAGGTTATATCTATATTGACATTTTTTTCATTCTAGTCAACTATTGTTTGTATGATCTTATGGCTTTACGGTGATTTAAAAAACACCATTAAAAATGATCGTTAGTGGAGTGCCTGACTGGCTCAGTCAGAGGAGCATGTGACTCTTGGTCTCAGGATTGTGAGTTTGAGCCCCATGTTGGGTGTAGAGATTACTTAAGTAAATAAAACTTTTAAGAAAAATGGTCATTAGTAGTGTTCATTTTAGTAAATTAACAAATTTAAGTAACAATGATATTTTGAATTTGAGTTTCTGTTTGTTATGATTATTTTTTTTTAAAGGTTGTATTTATTTATTTGAGAGAGAGACACACAGCGAGAGAGGGAACACAAGCAGGGGGACTAGGAGAAGGAGAAGCAGGCTTCCCGCTGAGCAGGGAGCCTGATGCAGGGCTCCATCCCAGGATCCTGGGATCATGACCCGAGCCGAAGGCAGACACTCAACGACTGAGCCACCCAGGTGCCCATGTTATAATTATTTTTTAAAATAATTTTTTAACTAGCTCCACCTTTATAATTTCACAAGCAGTTTTGCTTTTTTTTTTTTCAATTGCAAAAACAGAACTTTATTTCCTCAGTAGCTTCATTTAGCTCATCAGTAGCCAGCTTCCTAACTCACAGCATTATCGCTTTACACTTTGACCATTGCAAAGGAATTTTTGTATCTTTTGCAGGTTCTTGATTCCACGATTTTGCTCTTTTATCATTCTCTCCATCTAGAATACTCTCTTGTCTTCCCTTAACTTCAAAGCTAAGTCCCAGTTTCACATGCCCTGTGCGGCCTTTCCTGACCACTGTAATCCACAGTGCTTTCTCTTTCTTCTGAGTCCCTGGAGCACTCAGTATGTCCGTCACTCATTGTGCATGTTTTTTTTTGCGCTGTTAAGTCTGCTTGTTAAATGTGCATGTAACCCAGATGTTTCCAAGACTCGGCCTTCTCTTTAGTATTAAATACAATAAATCATGCTCCTATGACATAAAGCTCTGCTCTCCTGAATACTCTTGAAATTACTGAGTCTCACCTCTTGCTCCAAACCTCTACTCCCAGGTCAGTTCTTGATCCTCTCTCACCATCCTGCCTATGCCTATGCAAATGCTTATTGGCATTTGCAGTCCTTTCTTAACATCGCTTTTCCCCAAGAAGAGACACCAGCTCTTCTTCTTCATCCCTAAGAGCATCACTAACACAAAGCTCTTTCAGGTAATAGATCTTTACTAAACATTTTAGGAATAATGGAGAGTAACTGTGCTTAGAACAAGAAGTGATGAAAAGTTCTATATGATCATCAAAATAATTACCAATTATTGAGCAATTAACATGGGCCAGGTTACGCCAAGCATTTTACATACACTATTTTATTTAATATTCAGAGTGTCCTTACACCATCACACAGCTGGTAAGTTAGACAGCCATCATTCAAGTCCAAGCCTTTCTGGCTCTGGGCCCTCCGTAATCTTTACTGTTCCTAAAGTTCATGGTCTTGAACCTGAAAGAATCTCTAACTATATTAGTAGAGTTTGTGGTCACCTATCCACCTTTACTCCATTTCTTTTCTCTACTTCTTTTTTTTTAAGGATTTTTTTTATTTATTTGACAGAGAAAAACACACAGGGAGACGGAACACAAGCAGAGGGAATAGGAGAGGGAGAAGCAGGCTTCCTGCTGAGCAGGGAGCCCGATGCGGGGCTCGATGCGGGGCTTGATCCCAGGACCCTGGGATGATGACCTGAGCCGAAGGCAGACACTTAACGACTGAGTCACCCAGGTGCCCCTTCTTTTCTCTACTTCTTATAGAACTTTGATATTTGTTCAGGAACCCACATTCTCTTTTTTTTTTCTTTTTAAGATTTTATTTATTTGACAGAGAGAGAGCACAAACAGGGGGAGTGGCAAGCAGAGGGAGAGGGAGAACTGGGCTCCCCGCTGACCTGGGGATTGTGGCCTGAGCTGAAGGCAGTTGCTCAACTGATTGAGCCATCCAGCCCCCCACTCCAGGAATCCACCTTCTTCAAGACCCACCCCTGACAGCTGCATCCTGATTCTTCTTGGCAATTATGGTTGGCAGTGACTCGTGTGGGTGTGAGCACAGGATACATTTTGGCCAGTAAGACATGCAAAGAAATCTTCTGGGCTGCTTCTAGGAAAAGTTTCCTTTGGCCAAAAGAGTTACATATAAAGAGGTAGTATCATCCTAGACAGTTGTGCAAAGATGACAGGAGGAACTGCTGTGGCGACTTATAACCGTGAGATGGTTACCCTGAGGGCAAAGGCAAAGCAACACAGGGTGCAGAAAGGAAAAATAAAATAAAGCCTGGTGTTTGTTGTTGGCCCACCAAAATATTTCATCTTAAACATTCCTACCTCTGTGCTTTGTGGAATTATAGTGTTATTATTTATACCCATTTCGAGTTCAGCTTTCTCTTACTTATAATGAAAAATATTCTTTTTTTTTAAGATTTTATTTCTTTATTCATACGAGACAGAGAGAGAGAGAGGGAGAGAGAGAGAGAGGTGGAGGCAGAGAGAGAAGCAACCTCCCCCCACTTGGAGCAGGGAGCCCAGTGCAGGACTCCATCCCAGGACCCTGGGATCAAGACCTGAGCAGAAGGCAGATGCTTAACCCACTGAGCCACAAGGCACCCATGAAAAATATTCTAATGGATACTTTGTCTTCACTCTCCTAAGACTTCAGCCTACTGCTACAAGGATTCATTTCTCCCACTATCCACAGCCATCTTTAGTCTCAGGCTCACCGAATCTACTGTCTCTAAAGGTCAGAGAAAACCTCCCCAAATTCTAACACTTTACGATGGAGAAAAGTGTCTGTCTCACCTTCACTCATCTAGCCTCCAGCGTCCCCTCCCCTCCAATTCATTACCAAAAGGTCCTCTTTAACGAGTTCTTCCTGAAGAATTCTTCCCCAGAGAGGAAATGCTAAAGACCAGGAGTCATGTGACCTGAGTTTGAATCTTAGTTCCATTTCTTGCTAGCTGTGAAAACTTTGACAAGTTGCTTTAATTTTTCTGAGGCTCAGCTTCTGTCAAAGGAGAATAATAATTGGAGTGTTGTTGCGAAGATCAAATGACATCCACACAATGCCTTCACAATAGTACCTGGCACTTGCAAGCATTCAAGATAAAATGTTCACTGGAAGTAAAGAAAACCAGCTAAGGTAGGCCAAAAAGGAAATTTCCATTCAATGTTTTAGCTCATAGAATGGAAAGCCCAGCTCGATAAACTGGCTCAGAAAAACCAAGGACTAGGGCAGCCCTGGGGATTCACATAGCAAGCAGAAAGTGATCTTTTTCAATTTTTCATTTCTCTACTCAAGATGCAAATTCCTGACAGCAAGCCTCCGATTGACCTAGCTCGGGTCAGGCCCACCTCTTGGTTTGGTTGAAAAAGTACTTTGGTTAATGGTGTCACAGACTGTCTCCAACAGTGACCCAAAGCAAACTTGGAGTGCTGTCACCAGATGAAGGAGTAAGTGGAAAACAAACACCCTAACTACATTCATTGGTTACTCCATATTTATTATATTACGTTTATAGGACAAAGATTACGCCTAATCCACTTCATTGCCTAATATCCTATTACAACCATTATTGATGTTCAAGATGTTTGTTGGTTGTTTATTCTTATGTAATTTGACTTCTAACACTGATCATTTGTTTTTGTTGTTGTTGTTGTTTGTTTGTTTTTTTGATCATTTGTATTTCTAAGGTTTGATCCAAAAGAAAACACATGTAGCTTTTTTGGGTTTTTTTAAGCACAGGAAGTCTGTTAATGATAATTATAAAGGGATATAACAAGGTTGTGTTTGAAGAGTGGGGGCAATAGATTACAGGTGAGGTTGTTAACCAAAAATACCACTGTTAAAGACAAACAGTAGAGGAAAGCATAGATAATTGGGGACACTACCGTCAGCCTATCTTGTTCCTTTTCTGAATTTTGCATAGGTTTTAGCTCTAGAGGATGAAATAAAAAGGGATTGGGAGGAATTGGTGAGAAAACATCTCAATGGTCTAATTGGGTCTTTTTGTTTAATCTTCAGAGGAAGTGCTCTTTGGACCTCAAGCAGATCAAAAAGAAGGCAAGAGCCACGGAGGAAGCATTAACTTCACTGTTTATCACTTCTTTTAGTCCACATTTTCAATCACCAGTTTGTGCCCACTTTTCCTCATAAACATATTTTGCCTGGATCCCAGTCCCCTTGTGGCTAAATTGCCACCACTGCCTGTCTCCCAACAGCTTATTCTTGTTCTATTCTTTTCTGAGAAACCAGAGCACAGGTCAACTTCCTCAAGCATTATTTGGCCTCATGTCTTTCAAATCATACTTAAACTCCCAATCCAGCTGTGAGAGCAATTTGGCTGAGACATCTGTTGCGCCTTTGTTCATCAGCGTTGAGTCTACAAATCTGATTAGTGAGGCAGAGCTCACCTCATTTCTCCCCAGGCACCCCTCCCCCCAAAGCTGTACACATGGAAGTAATGACAAATAAACAGGAAGGGAAGCCGTGGTCTTGGGTAAGCTTGGGTAAGAGGAGAGGAGGGGCTTGGGACCAAGTATCAGAGAACTTCAGCAATAAATGGCTAAGTGGTAGAGAGTGAGCTTGGAATGAAGCAGAGAAACAGAAGTCAGGGAGGTCAGAGGAAAACCAGGAAAAACAATTGTGGAAGTTAAGGAAAGAGAGGGCCTCAAAAGCTAGAGAGGTCATAAACAAAATGCGGTAGATACAGATACAATGGAATATTATTCAGCCTTAAAAAGGAAGGAAATTCTGACTCATGCTACAGGTTGAGGACATCATGCTAAGTGAAACAAACCAGTCACAAAAGGACAAATCCTATATGATTCCACTCACGTGAAGTACCTAGAGTCAGATTCATAGAGACAGAACATAGAATGGTGGTTACCAAGGTCTGGGGGAAGGGGGCTGGGGTTGTGGTTTAATGGGTATAGAGTTTCCCTTTTGTGAGATTAAAAAGAGTGCTGTGAATGGATAGTAGTAATGGTTGCACAACAATATGAATGTACTTAGTGCCACTGAGCTGTATACTTAAAGGTAGTTGAGATGGTAAATTTTGTGTTATCTGTCTTTCTTTTATGTGTTATGTGTGTTTGGCACTTTTTTTTTTTTAAAGGAGAGAGGTCAACAGAGTCAGATGCTACTGAAAGGTCAGCTATAAGGAGAACTGAAATGTCCCCTGTGTTTAGTGTCTTGGAGATGGCTGATAACAAGAGCTAGGAAGGATCCTGCCCACAGTCTGGGTGACTTCAATATCCACACATAAATACCCATGCATATTTTCTGGCTCATAACTGACTTTTTAGTAAAAGCAAGTCAAGACAGACTCAGGCCTTCTCTGGTTCCATGGCTCACCTCCTCCTCCTCTCCCTGCCCTCATTTTGTGCATTTCCTTCTCCTTGGTCTTCTCTCTGTGGCTTTCATACACATGTCACCATTTTCTACATAAAACTTAACAGGACTTACATGCCCTGCTTCCTGAGTAGACTACTTATGCCTCCTCTCTGCCAGCCTGTATCTCCTCCCCTGCATCCAAATAGTAGCTAAACACTTCCCACCTCCAAAGTCTTTTCCTAGATTAACTCCATTTGGCTTCAAAAATTCTTACTCACCACTGTCTTCATCTCCATTATCCACCATATTTTTTTTTCTTATAAAGAATGGTAAAATGCTATTTGTCAGCCCTTTAACAATAATGTACTAATTTAATATTTCATAAATATTAATAGAGCCTCTACTCCATTCCGGGTATTGTGATAGTTACTAGAGATACAACCTCTGCCCTCAAACAGCTCATAGTCCAGTGGGAGAGACTCTTCTCCCGGGCTTTGTACAGAGAAGTTTTTGTCTGGACCTGAAATTTAAAAATGTGAATAGTCAAAAAAATATATCTTTATAGAAAGATTATACCTATTTTGGGAAACAATATAGTTCTACAATTTCAGTAGGAACTCCTTCCCAATCCTGATAAATTTACCACTCTGGCCTCATTATATGCCTATAGTAGAACATCTACAGCAGAACTTTCTCAGCTCCCCTGCATACGCTCTGTGTTCCAATAAGACAGGATTACTTTATTTTCCCCATTCTAAAATGCAACTGATGGTTATAAAGCACACCGTCAATTAAATAACATTTTACACAACAAAAGGTACAACTGTAGTATATTCAGATAGTAATTATAAGACACATGCCAATTATATACCAAGTTGGATATGTTAAAATAGAAGGAGGAAGTAGGACGATGAAGTGTGCATCTTAAGTTCAAAGGTATACAGTGTTTGTTGCTCTCAGAAAATGCTTTGCATTTCCCGGGCTCCAAATATTTGCTCATGCTTTTCCTTCTGTTTGAACATCTCTTGTTTCTCGACTCTTACCTACAACCTATCCAGTTCTTCAGGATACCTTCCTTCCTCTCATGAAAGCTGTCCTGATCTTGCCAAGCAAATGGGGTCTTTTGTTTGTTCATTGGTTCATTCAACAAACGTATATTGAATGCCTACTGTGTTTTAGGCACTGTTTTTTTTTTTTAAGATTTTATTTGTTTATTTGAGAGAGAGCACACATGCACGTAAGCGGGGGAGCGGGGGGAGGGGGGACAGAGGGAGAGGGAGAAGCAGACTCCTCCTTGAGCAGGGAGCCTGACTTGGAGCCCCAGGACCCTGAGATCATGACCTGAGCCAAAGGCAGGTGCTTAACCAACTGAGCCACCCAGGCGCCCCTCTTTTAGGCACTGTTCTAGACACCAAGGATTAAATGGAAGGCAAGACAAACAGATATAGTCTTGTCTTCTCTGGAGTTTATATTCTACATAGGGAGAAAGATAAAAATCAAAATTAACCAATAAATGAAATAATCATAAGTTATAATAAGTACTATGAAGAAAAACAACAATAAACAAGAAGCTGAGATAAATTATAGAGAGAAGTCTCCTCTGTGATGGGTGGCCAAGGAAGGCCTCTACAAAGAGGTAAACCATAAGCTGAGACCTCAAGAGAGATGAGAAATTATCCATATTTTGTAGGGGGGAGAGCATTCCAGGTTCAGGGAATAGCACGTGCAAAAGCCCTGAGGTGGGGTTGAGTTTGACGTGTTGAAGGACTAGACATTGCCTTCCTTTGAAGCTCTAGAGCATTTTATTTCTTCCTTTGGGGTTTACACTAGTCTCCCTTGATCCTAATTCTTGTTATTATTTTCTTATTCTCATTCCCATGCCTTATGAATTAGTAAATTCTTGAGGGCAAGGATTGAGTCTAATTTATCTATGTGTTCCTTTACAGTGCCTAGGATAGTACTGTGCACAAATTAGATGCTCAGTTACTATTTTTTTAATTCCATAAGACTACAGATTTGGGACACTTTACTGAGTCCATTATATAATTTTTTACTAACTTATATTTTAATAGAATACTTTGGGTTTTTGCCAAAGGTTGCTATATCAGCCGTATTAAATTCTTGACAGTATGTGCTGTAAAATGTTATTGAGAATTATTTAAGATATTACTTAATGTATCCTCTATAAATTCCCTTTGGAATTCAGAGCGAGCAAAATTTTACTTCTGAACTAGTCTGCCTATTCCCTTCTGGAACCAAGATTTATATAATGGATTATGTTTCACCTTACTGTTAGGAGCGTTAAAAAATTAAAAATGAATTCAACTATTTAATTTGAGCAATTAAAGCAATATGTTTATTTATATGTTTCTGATATTTGTATTTATCTCAGATTCTTTTCTCCTTATAATGAATAATATCACAGTTTGCCACAGGCTGTGCTAAGCACTTTATATGAATTATCTCATTTAATCTTTACAATAATCTTGAGTTTTACAGATGAAAAACTGAGGTTTCAAATAATGTCAAACAGATTGTAAGTACTGGAGCCTTTACTGACCCCAGGCAGTCTGAATTTTCCACTGGGCTATATTTAGTGTCATATGGGGTATTAATGTAAGCCTCTTAAAATAGTTTTGGGAAAGAAAAGGAGAAAAATGTATATGTATGCTTACATGTACATATGTATATTTACATGAGTATATGTAATTGAATTAAAATATAATTGAATTAAAAAATGAAACAAAGATGTTGATGACCTATCTCACACACCATTACATTTGGTGGTCATAATGAAATATACTGAGAGTCCACTAACCCTTTGGTTATTTGGTATAGGCGAGTAGGAGGACCTAAATGACAGAGAATTTTTTTAATGCAGTTTGAATACACAATTAAATTTAGGATGTAAGAAATTTTATTTCAAAATGTCATCAGAACATGAGTTTAGATAAAGAATCCCTCAAACTTTCAAGTTCAAAAAGGCCCAGCACACTGCAACAAATTTCAGAGTGGGAGCTCCCAGCTGCACTGCAGTAAAATTCTCTTAGATAACATTTGCCATGTTTTAATATAAGATTGGTTCCCAACAGGGAATTGGATCATGGGTTCTTGGCTTTCAAACAGTCTGGTTGAGCTCATCAGGAGAACTTTACACTTAAATACTGCGTTCTCTGTCAGCCAAGATTGCTTTTGCACTTTTATAGAAATATTTATAGAGAGAAAGGAATTATTGGCATTTATTCCCAAGGCAAATGCTATCTTTTAGGGCAGTATTGAAGGCTATCTTTTTTTCACTCATGACAAGAGTTTACATGGGCACTAGTAAGAAAACAGAGCTATGAATATATTGAGAACTCAAAAAAATTGCCAGCAAAATTTCTTTCCCTTCACCAAAGCTACAGAGGCAAGAAAGCTCAGTAGGAGAACCTGTTTCAAGAACAAACAAAACCACAGAAGGAAATCCTCCCAGGGCATTAGGACTCCTTTAGTGAGAGCAGTAGCTTTTCATTTGCAGAAAGAACAGGTGTTTCCCCAGGAAAAAAAATAAAATAAAAAAACAAAAAAACAAAAAAACTGCAGAGTCACCTTGCTGAACCAATATATGATTGGAAACTGGCAAGAGCTGGATTACTGGAGAATAACTCAAGACTAAGGTAGAATACCCACACATCTAGTGCAGAGTGTATTTTGCTTATCTGTCACTAAAATCACTTATCTGTTACTAAGCTTACCTGATAATATTATTGGGAGCTCCGGGAGGGGGAAAGAATTGTTTGCAACTAAGACAAAAATATCACTCTTTTCTCTTTTATTTTGGAAGGATTAATGGAAAAGGCACAAATTGAGTCCACCATATCATTTAAGTGGTCAGGAATCAAATGAACGATTTCTAGAATGGCCAAGAGTGGCAGAAAAAATATGCTCTCTAAAGATAAGAAAATGATGGCATAAGATGGTCACAGAAAGACTCAGAGATCTAAGGGGCCGGAATATGTGCACAAGTCAGCACCACCAAGTCAGGCACCTGCTGTCAGAACAAAGGGTTGCCATGCGGGAATTCCAAAATGGTTTTGCTCAGTTGTCAGCTATGTTGTTAATGGGATGGGGAGCTGGGGGAGTAACCAATTGATTATGTCTAAATATTTCTCCTGCAGCAGGCTTTCGACAAGTTGCTGGGTGTTAGAGTCCACCAACTCGTGGTGAGTCTTTCAAAACCTCATTCATTATTCTATCAGTCGACTGACATTTACCGGGTGCCCATTAACTGCTGGACACTGAGCAGGGCTGAGAGGATACAAGGGTAAATAAAGGAAGGAATTTAGAGAAGGGGATGGTGCGATCAGGTCTCAGAAAAATTGTTTCACACCGCTCAAACGCCCAAGAGCTTATTTGACAAGAAAGAAATTCATTAGCTCCTCATGGAAAATTTTAAGTGAATTGGGACTCCATTCTTCATAAATACCCACTGTGGAGCCTGAGTCACAGATCAGAAGACTCTTCAGGAATACAGATGTACAGCAAAGACAGCTAGATTTGTTTGTAAAATGGTACCTTCTCCAAAGACACTTCTATTCATTTCTCTTTAAATTAATCCCTCCTCCCATGGATATCCCATATCTACCCTTCAGCTAAGAATTCTGCTTGCTCCTCTTATTCTTATTTTCTCATCTACATCTCCGATTCCTTTACATCTGTGTCATAATTAAGAGCACAGGCCTGGGAGGTAAAGAGACCTGGGTTCGAATTATAACTCAGCCGCTAGCTGTGTGATATCAAGCAAGTTGCTTATCATTTCTGTGTTTCAAATTCCTCATCAATAAAATAAGGGCAATAATAGCACTTGTCTTACAGGGTTATTATGAAAGTAAAATGAGATAATATATGCAAAACAGCTAGCCCAATTAGTTACGGTTAACATAATGATTATATTCTGAAAGTAAGTATCTGCCCTCATACCAAAGTGGCATATAATCTTCTTGACATCTGAAGTCTCATTTTTTTCCAATATTATTTCATTTTAATATGTAATTCATAGTCTAAAAATATAATAGCATTATGGAAAATTTGAAAATTAGAAGAAGCAATAACTCTTTAAACTCTCCTAATATAATCGTTAAAAATTAAAATTTTTGTTCCTGATGTTACATTTACAGGTATCTGCTTATATGACATCTAGCTGGAATTGAAAGAAAAAAGTATTTCTAAGCATGGCATCCTTTGGTTTAATATGCATTGCTCTGTTGTCATGGGATGTGGAAGCCAGATTGCTTACTGTGAATCATGATTCTGACTCATGGCAACTAGCAGGTAAAGAGCTGAAGAAACACCTTTATGTCTCTCTACCCTGAAAATACATGAGACCATGAGGTGCTTTTGTTGTTGTTATCTGTTTTGTTTTGTTTTGAGAAGACTCAATTTGGAAAACCTGCAACTTCCTAAAAGTTTGCATTTCTCCCAACACTCGTGTGTAAAGGTTTCTAATTGCATTACTAGGCAAAAGAAGCCACAGACAAGCCTTGTGCTTTTAAATGGTCAAGTTAAATTACAGCTTGGAATAAAGGAATAATAAGGAACAAATGTCTTTGCAAAATTACATACTCTGCTCTGGATTTACTAACATTTTGTCTGTTACTTTGAATCAGAATACGGAGGAATTTACGATTACATCATTCTCTTCTTCAGCAAGGTGCCAGTCATTTTCTGTTGTTTATCTGTCAAATATGTGTTGAAAAAAATTTTAAATAATTTTACTTTATGAGCCCCTTTTGGGAACCTCAAAAACCCAGAATTACCTGGAATGGTAGAGTTACTTCTTCAGGTAAAAACTAGGACTGCAAACAAAATTTCGGAATTATGGTGCGCATGCATTGTTTGGCAATACATCTGGTTTTTCTGCTTTGATGAAGAAAGCTCAACACATCACCATGAGTCACGGCTTTCTACATTACCTTGAGTAGGCATCAAAGCCCTTGCCAGTAGTCCTGAAAAAGTTTGCTTCTTGCTGCGGAGGTCGTCAATTTCTCCAGACCTTTTGACTCATGGGGATTTAGAGAAATTTTTGTCAAGAAATGGAAGCAGAATATGAAGTTATTCATTGGAATTCACTCCTAAAATAATCCATAGGAAAGAAGTCATTTGTGGCTTTGATATATTTGATCACGTGAATAAGGTAAGGCTTTTTTTGGCATGAGATCCTGAGGATGACAATTTGAAACCAACACACACACACACACACACACAGAACCCAGAACCCCAAAAGCTCTTTTGGCCAAGTTACTACTGTGGGAGAAGGGATTAGAAACAGACAAATACTATTGTCTGTGTGTTGTTCCTTTTCCAGGAGATTCTCCTGGCTCTGTTCAAGAGTGATGAAACTAGTCAATTTCTCACAATATAGAGTGTGCAGATACCTGGGAATCACTACAGACCTTCTCCAAAGTTTAGTTATGCCCATTGGATTTTAAAATTGAAATGTGGATTTTAACCATGTTCTTGCTGACATATGTGTCATTGATGACACAGACCTTGCAAAAATGACTAAATTCATTGACCTGAGGACAGAGGAAATGATACAACTATTAGTTTAAAAAGTTATAGAAAAATCCAGTATGTCTTAACATAAACCTATCCATTTGCTACAACCTACTTCGTTAACTGGGGCTTTCTTTCACTTGTTGCTATCAAAATTAAGAGTCAAAATTGATAGGATGCCATAAATGACAAACATATTGTGATGTAAAGACTACTCTAAAATTTCTTCTGGAGTCAAATGATGGCAGCCGTGTCATTTAAATTTGCTTTGGGGAAGAATTTAAATTTTGGTTTTTTGTATTTGCACATGCATTTATTTCGATTACTTCGTTTATGTGAATAAACAAGAGTGAGAGATGGAAAAATTTTTTGTAAGTTTTTTCTATGTGAAGGGAATCAGTTTCCAATGCAATAAAATAGTGTGCCAAATTTAGGGGATACCGATGTGCATTTTTGTAAAAAATTATCCTTTTCCAATCAGATCAAAGAGGTGAGAATGATTTCCCCCTGCCAAAAAATGGTTAAGAACCATGGATCTAATACAGCCACTTCATTTTACAGTGAGTAAGTGGAGACTCCAGAAATGAATTATTTGCCCAAGGTCACACAGCTACTAAGTGTTAAAACTGCAACTTGAGCATAGATCTCTTGTGTCTGAGGTCACTATACTATGTTGCCATTATGTTTCTTCAGTTGGACATCCCACAGTCACAAAAGAAAGTTCTCTGGAGCCAAATCAAACCAAACCAAACCAAAACAAAACAAAACAAAACAAAAAACCAACCAACAACAACAAACCTCTGTGAAAATGAAAGCTTTTGTTCCAAATGCGTTACCAGCAGACTTTCCCAACCTTGACTTCCTACCTGTCTAGACCTGCACTGATCACCAGCTGCTTGGAAGATTCATCTGCCACCTACCCCATCTTGTTCCTGCCTGTTTTGGTTCTTTGATGATAGATGTCCTGATTTCAAATCTACTAGCAAACTTAACCATCTTAAATAAATAGCCACAGCCTTCCCCCAGGCGTGTCTCTATTCTCTAGATTCAAACCCTGGTTTTTCCTGCTGTGTCATTTTGCCATTGTCTAAACTCTGTCTATAACACTGCCTTAGTCCGTTCGGGCTGCTCTAACAGAATAACAGAATAACGTAAACCGGGTGGCTTATAAACCACAGAAATTTATTTTGCACCGTTCTGGTGGCTGGAAGTCCAAGGTAAAGGCACTGACAGGTTCAGTGTCTAGTGAGAGCCCAGTTTTTGGTTCATAGTCAATCATCTTCTGGCTGTCTTCGCAAGGCAGAAAGGATGAGGGAGTTCTCTGGGGTCTCTTTTTTAAGAGCATTAAGCCCATTCATGAAAGCTTCACTCTCATGACCCAGTCACTTACCAAAAGTCTCACCTCCTAATACCATTATATTGGGGATTAGGATGCAACATATGAATTTGGGAATGGGGGGAGAGGTAAACATTCATTCTATAACAAATAACTTTTACTAGAGTTTAGTGAGTTCTGTAGTGAATATCTTATGGCAGTATGCTGAAATGGAACCTTTGCTTGAAGAACAAAAAAAAATGGAAATGCTAATTTAAAGCCTTTTCATCTTCAAGTATATCAAAGTCATGTATTTTTCTCCTTTAATTTAATGAAGTATCCTTTTTGTCATATGAATTATTTGGAGTTTGAGAACTTTTCTTAAGTTACTAATCAAAACAGAGTTGAAATTTTGACTCTCAGTCTGTAGTTCCTATCTGCCACTTTGAAGATGAGGTAGCCATTTGAATTAAGTCTGCTTCTAGTACATGAACAAAATTGTAGCAACATTAGCCATCAATATCAATATCAATACGGTGGTGAGAGCTGTACAAACATGCCCCTAGTCCCTACAATCACTTCACAAAGTAGAAAGTATTATATCAATTTATAGATGAGAAAATTGAGGTCAAACAGATTGACGTGTTAAGAGTATATACTGTTAAAAAATGGCGGGGTCAAGATCTCCAGGTCATGATCTCAAGGTCGTGAGATTGAACCCCATGTCTGGCTCTGTGCTGGGTGTGGAGCCAGCTTAAGAGTCTCTCCCTCCCTCTCCCTTTGCCCCTCCCCCCCTCAAAAAGTGGCAGAGCCACTTCTTATTATGTTATGCAGAGTAAATTTTTTTTTTTATGATTTTATTTATTTGAGAGAGAGAGAGTGAGTGAGAGAGAGAGCACGAGCAGGGAGAGGGGCAGAGGGAGAGAGAGGAGCAGACTCCCCGCTGAGCAGGGAGTGTAATGCAGGGCTGGATCCCAGGACCCTGGAATCATGACCTCAGCTGAAGGCAGATGCTTAACTGACTGAGCCACACAGGCACCCCCTGAGTACATATTTTTTAAAAAAATTCATACCAAGCCCGATTTTTAGACACAACCTTTCTTATCACTAAAAATTGAGTGTAGTTTAGAGGTAGTTCAGGAAAAAGCTGTGCCTACTTCTGGGAACCCCAAACACTTTTGTCAGCCCCCAGTCCAATTTCCACTCTCTGCAAATGGGAACTCCTTAGGTTGGAACAGTAGGAGGTGAAATCAAGGCAGGTGACTTGAAAGGATAAACTGAAACAGAAGTTCTATCTAGGAAGTCAAAAGTATCCAGGGCAAAGGATGGCAGAGGCAACCTCGCTTTATTCAGACTCAGCTTCCCTGAAAGCATGGTGGTCACCAGCAAAGGAGAAGAGTAATTAAATTATGCCAGTGGCAAGTGACTGGGCAGTAGCACAAGGGGGGCACCCCTCCCTGCAGCAACTCTCAGACACACTCTGGGGAAGATTTTGCAGAGAGGTGGGGAGGGCTCATGAAACACAAGTTATAAAGGGTTGGACAGCCAACAAATAGGATAATCATGAAGACAACAAGAACAAGTATTTATGATAATGGTAAATTGAGAACATGATACAAACTACCTGTAAACTATTAAAACATACATGAATACGAAATAAAGGCTGGAAAGAAATACTGCAACGCGATAAAAGTCACTGTGTTGTGATCGAAGAGTTATGGGTGATTTTCTTTCTTTCCTAAATCTTTTGTAATATTGTTATAATTTTTAAAGAGTTTTTACCAAAAAAAAAAAAATAGTGGGTGAAGAGAACGTTGAATTAACATTTTTATATTCTGTAAGAAAAAGAGAAAGTTCTTAAAAACATTAATAATTCTTTCTTCCATTCTTCCTTGTCATGTTTTCAAAGTCTACCTCAATCTGCCTCTCATTCCAATTCATTCTATGTTTCAAATGAAAGATTGCCCCCCCCGCCCAGGCTCAGTTATGATATAGTTTGAGCCTGTTGTGATTTGCTGGCTTAGGTGTCACTTGTGTGAGCCATACAGACGTGCCTAACTCTGAGTTGGGAGTACCTGACTTGCAAAAAAAAAGCTGAGGCATCAAATTTATAAGACCGCAGAAGGCGTGAATCAGATACAATAGGACAGACAGTGTTTCTCAGGTGAAGAAATCAAAAAACTTTGATGCCAAACCTTGGGAGTGAGGTTTTTTATTTTATTTTATGTTATTTTGATTTAAATTTTACTTAGTTAACATACAGTTCCGTATTGGTTTCTGGAATAGAATTCAGTGATTCATCACTTACGTAAAACACCCAGTGCTCATCACAAAAAGTGCCCTCCTTAATACCCTTCGACCATCTATCCCATCCCCCCACCTATCTCCCTCCATCAACTCTCAGTTTGTTCTCTATCCTTAAATGTCTCTTACAGTTTATTTCCCTCTCTTCCTTTCCCCGTTCTTCCCATATGTTCATCTGTTTTGTTTCTTAAATTCCACATATGAGTGAGATCATATGATATTTGTCTTTCTCTGACATATTTCACTTAGCATAATACACTCTAGTTCTATCCACGTCATTGCAAATGGCTAGATTTCATTCTTTTTTTAAGATTTATTTATTTGAGAGAGAAAAAGTGTGAGAGAGAGAATGAACAGGGAGAGCGGCAGAGGGAGAGGGAGAAGCAGAGTCCCCAGATGAGCAGGGAGCCCGATGCGGGGCTCGATCCCAGGACCCTGAGATCATGACCCGAGCTGAAGGCAGATGCTTAACCAATTGAGCCACCCAGGTGCCCTCATTATTTTTTTTTCCTTTTTTTTTTTTAAGATTTATTTATTTGAGAGAGAGAGAGCACAAGCAGGTGGAGGAGGAGAGGGAGAGAGGGAGAAGCAGGTTCCCTGCTGAGCAGGGAGCCCGACATGGGGCTCCATCACATGACCCTGAGATCATGACCTGAGCCAAAGGCAGACGCTTAACTAACTGAGCCACTCAGGTGCCCTGAGTGAGGTTGTTTAAGATGAGAAAGTTGGAAACTTGAAGATTACTTCACATTTATGGGCTTATGAGATAAACAAAAATTAAATTTATCTCCAAAGATTATTTTTTTTAAAGATTTTATATATTTATTTGACAGACAGATCACAAGTATGCAGAGAGGGCAGAGAGAGAAGGGGGAAGCAGGCTCCCTGCTGAGCAGAGAGCCCGATGTGGGGCTTGATCCCAGGACCCTGAGATCATGACCTGAGCCGAAGGCAGAGGCTTTAACCCACTGAGCCACCCAGGCGCCCCTCCAAAGATTATTTTAAAGTGAATTTGTTAAGGATTTATAGCATATCTCTATTGTGAAATAAAATGTTTAACCTTTCTTTTTTTTAATGTTTAACCTTTCTAATGAAAGTTTAGTACTGATCTTAATCTTGCTGTACATAAACACTAGACCCAAATTTTATGTGACTCTGCAGACATAACTATGTCATTAATTCTTCAACAATAAGGGCCTAAGCAGTAAACCAAATTTAAATTTGGTAATTTAAAATTTTAGTTTTCATAGTACCATCTTGCATCCACGATTCATAAAGAATGGCATAGCTCATCTACGATTTGGCAAAGGATTAGAGGCTATTTCAAAATAGCCTCATTTCTTTTTTCCATTATCTCTATTAAAAACCACTCATGGTTGCACCTGGGTGGCTCAGTGGGTTAAAGCCTCTGCCTTTGGCTCAGGTCATGATCTCAGGGTCCTGGGATCGAGCCCCGCATGGGGAATATCTTCTCAGCAGGGAGCCTGTTTCCCCTCTCTCTGCCTGCCTCTCTGACTATTTGTGATCTCTCTCTGTCAAATAAATAAATAAAATCTTAAAAAAAAAATAAAAACCACTCATATAAAGAGAGACACTTGGTGGTGCCTGGGTGGCTAGTTGGTTGAGCATCTGACTCTTGATTTGGGCTAAGGTCATGATCTCAGGGTTGTGAGATTGAGCCCCGCAGCATCAACCACATGGAGCCCCATTTCAAGCCCTGTGCTCTCCCTCTGCCCCACCCCTCTCTTAAAAAAAAAAGAGAGAGAGAGAGAGAGAGATACCTGCCTTTTGTCTCTATGCATAATAGATTCGTTGTTTTTTGAGATCGGATTACCATAATAACTGAATTACTACTAATAAACAATAGGCATTTCAAATAAATGTATTGAAACCTATAGAAGTAGAGATAGCTTGCCTACCCTGCACATTCTGTCTAGTGCTAGAATATTGGGTCAAACTACATGTTGTGCATTCTATGAGGCCAGCAATTACCACTTAATCCACCTCTTTGATAGTACTCAAGGCTAGATTCCTAATTAGTCACCAATCAGTACTTGTTAACTTATCTTATATAAGCCATATAACCTGAATTGACTGCTGATTCCCTCCACTTCTTTCAGCTAGAGGTCCTTCTCTTCCTCTGAGCAGCATATTTGGACTTTTATTTTATGCCTTTAGTTTTTCTGAGTTATGGCCAGCCCTTCTTCTGCCCTGATAGACTAAGACTTTTGAGGACAGAGACATAGTCTATTATCCTTCTATTCCTTACAGTTCCGGGCACATTGTGGACACCAAGCATGTATTGGTTGGAGGAATATTTGAATGAAATGATAGTTGAAAACTAAATATGAGGGTTGGAGGACTTCTTCTAGCTCCGTCCCCTAAAATTGCTTGAGCATCTCTGATAAAATACGCTAAAATTTATATTTGTACTTGTAAATACAAGGTATAGAAAGTAGATAAATAAGAATCTGTACTCATGTGTTTTGTTCCCCTTACAGGAAAATCTTTACACATCACAAACTGCATGTGTTTTATTCATAATGCTGTTACTGGCCCTTCACATTCTGAATGTGAAGTAATACTTACGACGAATAATACGTGACGATATAAGTCATCTAATTTTTTTATAAATGGGGCTGCTAATCTTCTAGCAAAAATGTTTATCTCCATTCATTTTTTTCTAAATATTGTAGTTTCTCTTCTTAGAAAACAGATTATTTCTCTCGGGCATTATGAACTTAGATCTCTGCCTTCCTAGATGCATTTTCATCAAAGTATTTTTCCATGACTTTTATAGTCATGGTGTGTGAGAGTGAAAGGAAGAACATTAACATTTATTCATTGCCAGTTAAGTGGCAAGTATTGTATTAGGCACCTTTATATTTGGTGACTTGGTCAATCCTCATGAAAGAGCCTATGAGATATGCCATTTTACATATGAAGAAACCGAAGCTCAGAAAGATTAACCCTCTTTCTTTTTGCCTTATAACCAACAATGGAGCTAAGATTTAAACCTTGGTTGAATATAATTGAATCCTATAGTGTTTCTTTCTTTTTTTTTAAATAAATAAATAAAGTATTTATTTGTTTGTTTGTTTGTTTGTTTGTTTATTTAAGCAATCTCTACACCCAGTGTGGGGCTTGAACTCGTGAGACCCTAGGATCAAGAGTTACACACTCCTCCAACTGAGCCAGTCAGCTACCCCTGAATCCTATAGTCTTTCTACTGAATCTGTGAACATTAATGCAAAATAAGAGAAGGCTGGAATATTTTACTTCATTGTACCTACTAGTGGATAGAAGGTAGTAAGGGAAGGAAGCATAAATGTACACCCTGGCTAATAACTGGTTTATTTAAAGTGATTTCAATTATCCAAAGATGTAAAATACGATTTTGAACAGGCTACATTACTAAAAGTTATGATCATTATTAAAAAAACTATCTTTTAAACAATAAAAGTAGCCTTTGTAAAATGTCTTTGCATTTCTAGGTGTGTGAGAGATAATACTGAAATATTTAGCGCTTCTGATGTCTCCCAATCAAATTGTTACGAGCTCTAGACAGCCATTCTGACTGTGACCTACCTAATAACTTTCAGGGTGCCCAAAGAACCAGAATGTCCTGGCCAGTGGCAAGCTTCTTTATGCCTAGAGGGAAAGTACCTTTAATTGCACAAACAGGGCAGCCTAGCTGACTCAGCCAGTAGAACTCTTAGACTCTTGATCTAAGGGTTGTGAGTTCAAGCCCCAGATTGGGTGTAGAGCCTACTTAAAAAAAAAAAAAATTAGTTAAAAAAATAATTGCACTGACGATTTACATTTTGGAGTATAAAAACAGAAAATATTTGTAAGTAAACAGAGAAATGAATACTATTTCAAACTTTTTGGATTCCTTTCACATTGAGAAGGTGGAAAGAGAAGGGAGCTGATGGGGCACCTGCATGGTACAGTTGGTTGAGTCTGAGCATCGGACTCTTGGTTTCGGCTCAGGTTGTGATTTCGAGGTGGCGAGGTCGAGCGGGACGTGTAGCCTTGCTCTGAGCTCCGTGTTCAGCTGCAAGTCTGCTTAAGACTCTCTCTCTCCGTCTCCTTTGCCCCCCACCCCATCCGCGCATGTGCATGCTCTCTCTCTCTCTTTCAAATAAATAAATAAATAAACAAATCTTTTGAAAAAGAGAGAGAGCTGACATTTACTGAATACTACAGTCTGCTTTGAAGAGATGTTTTGGATTCACCAGGTCAATATTTTATATAAGGTCAAGTAGATATGAGACATGGCTCATTCAGTAATGTGCACTGCTACACTCTTTTTCACCGTGGCGAGTAATCTGTCAAGAAAAATATGATCTTGCTTGTGGCTTTTGTTAACCTCTCTTATGAGCCTGTGGCTAGAACCCACCTATGGGTTAAATGATGTGACTTCTATATAAATACACTTACAGAAAGCATTTATAACAATGTTGTAAAATTCAGACTCATACAGATAGGTCAGATAATAGTTTTGAATGTCATTAAACAGGACAGTGTTTTGTTTTGGATCACATTTGCTCTCGCTCTCTTTTTAACAGTATTATTTAGGTACAATTAACATATAATGAATTGCACATATTTAAAGCATCCAATTTGATGTTTTCACATATGTGCACCCTGATGAAGCCATCACCACAATAAAGGAGAAAAGAACATATTTATCATCCCCATGAGTGTCCTCATGCTTTTTTTAACCCTCCCCCAGATTCAGGCAACCACTCATCTGCTTTTTGTCACTATAGATTAGTTTGCATTTCCTATAATTTTACCAAAATGGAACCATACAGTGTGTGCACTCTTTTTGATCTGGCTTTACTCATCATAATTACTCTGGGATTCATCCACATTGTTGCATATGTCAGTAATTCATTTCTTTTTATTGCTGAGTAGCATCTCATGATGAGCATCGATATACCACAATTTGTTTCTCCATTTATTCATGTATTTCCTGCTCTTCTGGCTTGACCCCGTTCTCCTTACCAAAATTACTTTCTCTGATTTGCAATTTCTGATTATACCCTTTGCATCTACCCAGTTATAGTGGACACCTGTGGTTTTGACCGCCCTGAATCCCTTTCCTCTTGTTTGTTAACAGCACCTTCTGTTTCCTTGAACAAGTGCATCTCCTCCACTCCAGGTGATCTGGTGGGACTCTTCTGATTAGAGGATGGAGACATATGACCCAGGTTGGACCAATCAGAGTCTTTCCTCGGAATTTTCTGAATGGATCGCCTTTCTTTTGGATTGAGCATCATGAGGGCATGGTCTCAGGGAGGTTACTGAACATGAAAAGAAGCCGGAGGGAGTGAGGTTGGCCCACAGACTGAAGCCTAGATGAGAGACAAAGTGACTGTGCTCTGAGACAGACTTCCTAGATCCAGTTGATAATAAAGACTGCTTATCCCTGACTGTCCACATTTTAATTAAGTGGACAATAAGAGTGTCTTCTTCTCCTTCTTCTTTTTGGAGGGAAGCTTTCTTCCCATACTCTCAGCACATGTGATTCAGGTGAAGCAAATTCCACCTCGGCTTTAAGGGTAGAGCATATGTGGCTCATCACTCAGTTGCCTTGTTCACCGTGATAGTTCATCGATTCAAGTTGGGCTAATTAGAGCTAATGTTTATGCTGCTGGGGATATTGCTCCCTCTTTTCTGGAAGACTTGAACCAGAAAGTGCAGAGCTACAAATACTGCAGCCATCTTTTGAGCTAATGGGTAGATGAGCCAGGACTAGCAAAGGCAGAATAAAAAGGAGAAAAACCAGGTCCCAAGGACAGTGTGCGGGCTGTTGGATAAGATGTCTCTGAAGCTTGTAATACTCCTGGTTTTTGAAGGTCTTGTAAACAAAATCCCTTTTCTGTATAAGTTATTTGAGTGGTTATTCATGTCACTTACAAAAGAAAAAGTTGTAATACAGATGCTTTACGTTCATTATCTCATTTAATGCTTATAACCCGGCAGGCGTGTTACTATCCTAATTTTATATATGGGGAAACTCTTAGGTAAGTAACTTACCAAAATCTTACAGTGGCAAAGCTAGGACGCCCATTCAATCCAACTATTGCAAAGCTCAGTTCCTATGCAATACTGCTTCGGGACTAGAACCCTGACCTGCTTAGCTTTGTGTTTTTTTATTCTTTCTTTCCAGTACCTGAAGTTTACTATTATGAACATCTGTGGCTTCCATACTGCCGAAATAAAAGTATATTTCTAAGGCTTAATTCTTCTCCGCCCCTGCTTTTTACCTTTCTTGTTGTTTTTTTTCTACTTTTTCATTCTTAATTTCTCTATTTTTTCAATGTTAAATACCAACTATTAGCTCTACTCTCCTCTTCATAAGTGATTCCATGGTCATGTTGACTTGGGCAAGGCACAGTTAGTTTACTAACAAACTTGCCCCTCCAAACTAATAGTTTAAGATTAGGATTACATCTTTTTACACATCAGTCTGATAGACATTCCTAGAAGCAAATTGCTGGGGCAAATTTTGAAGATGACAAAACCATAAGGCCTCTTTCTACTCCCTCCCTTCTCTCATTCTTTAAAAGAATGAAAGGCCAGTGATCATTCTGACAAGCCCCTGGGAAAATGGCTAATTGCCACATCCTCCTTTTTAACATGCTTAAGAGGGAAAAAATCTGTACTGCCCTACCTCCCACTTTTCAGCAACATTTTTTTTAAAGACAGAAATCTGTTAAATCTAAAGATGGCTCCATGTTGTGCTTCGTATTTCAGGAAGCTCAAATCAGCTTTAAATATATTTTATTTGATGAAGAGTCCACCTCTGATTTCTTTCAGGAGGCAGAACATCAATCTAATTAAGAGCAGTTACTATCACAAGGTTTAAAAAGGAAAGAAAGAAAAACAATTTAATCCCTCCTTAGTCTTTTAATAGAGACTCATGTGGAGCCTTACTGGAAACCTGGAGACTAACACTCCCTAAGCATTTTGTCAACAACTAGAGAACGACTTCATTTTGAAACATAATGTTTGAAAATTATGTCTTCCTTAACTGCCAAGACGGAGTTTCGTTCCTGGATTCATTTCCTTTGTGAGGACACATGACATCACTTCCCTGAAAGCTTTTTATAATGCTCCCTGGACGGTACCAAATTTCTCGGATGTTACCAAGCCTTTACAGATAAATCTAGTACTACATCTAAAATTAGAGATTTTAGATGTAGACAGTAAAGAAATTTCTCTCCGCAAATTTGAAACTTGTGTGTCTATGGAGATACTTTGATAATGATTTTTAAATAGAGCTGGGTCTGTAAAATCTCTATAGTGAACCGTGAAAGTGTATCATTATGCAATGGTATAAGTTATTTTGCAAAAGTTGGGATGGTACAAAATATTTATTAAAAAATAAATGGTAGGGTAAAGCTACCTGTTTTGTTTTCAAAGCAGGTTAAAAAAAATCCTTTGATACTACTCTTTCCCCTCTACAGTTTCATTTTTACTAAAAGTAAAATTATTTTGTTCAGGTGATATTACAGGGAAGATAGTTAATTGCTGCCCTTAACTTGATTTGCTTCATTCTTATTGCAAACAAATTTATCATAAGGCTCAGCCTCACAAAATAGGGAATAAAAGCAGACAAAAAAACTTTATCCCAATTTTGGTAACTTAACTCATTTCTTTGAGAATTTTTTACAGCTCATAAATAATTGGAAATGGTCCAGAAATTCAGACATGTGGGAAATTGTTTTTGTAAATAGATGAAGCTGTGTATTGGTGCTGTACAGAGCAGTGGTTATCAATCAAACTTTACTGTGTAGCAGATTTCTAGAGAACTTGTTAAAAACAGTTTGCTGGGCTCCATCCCAGAGTTTCTGATTCAATTGGTCTAGAGTAGAGCCCGAGAATTTTAATTTCTAAGAAATTCCCAGGTGATATTGCTGCTGTCACTGATTCAGGGATCATTGTTTGAGAACCACTGATGGAGAGCAACTGAAAACAAGCTTCAATGTCTCTTTGCCATATCTTATTTGGGTACGTTTCACATTTGTTTCCCAGGCTTCTGTCATTCCCAAAGTGTGAAGCACAACAAAGATTTTCTGACTACATCCCCTTCTACTCTCTCTGTCCAAAATTCAATGACATTCACATTCTCCCCCCCTTCAAGGACCCCCTTTCCCAAGGCTGTAGAGTAAATGCCTAATGCTCCAAGAGAGCAGTTTCCCAAATTGTGCTCATCAGCACATGTGTCCTTCAATATGTTCATATACATCCTGTGATGAAGCTATTCTATGGTCAAAACATTTTGGGATACACTGGTTTAACTGGAATGAAAATTACTTTCCATCTCAGAACTTCTCAGAGTTTTTAATATGCAAATGTATGTGGTGAATTTCCCAAAGGGAGATGGAGTATGCGGTATTTCCCCAATGGACTTAATCTTGGAATTCTTCCTCAACCCACTCTCTCACCATGTACTAGGGAATATTTATTAACCATAGTTTGGGAAGTGCTGTAAGTAATTTTATAATTTATTTTACAAAGTTAAGAAAGTCTATATTACAACTCAGGAGAAAATCCAACTTAGCATGCCAAAGACATTATGGCAAATTTTAAATCACTTTAGAAGAGTAACTAAATAAATGTCCTCATTATTTTGATTGTATGTGACTTTATTTTTAATTGTGATAAGACCAGATAACATAAGATCTACCCTCTTAACAAAATTTTAAGTGTACATTACAACATTGTTAACTATAGGCACAATGTTGTATAGCAGATCTCTAGAATTTATTCATCTTGCGTAACTGAAACCTTATATCCATTGAACATCAACTCCCCATTTCTCCCACCTCTCAGCCCCCGGCATTCACTGTTCTACTTTCTGAGTTTGACTATTTGGGATACTTCATATAAATGGAATCATGCTGCATTTGTCCTTCTGCGATTGGCTTATTTCACTTAGCAAAATGTTCTCAAGGTTCGTCCATTTTTTGTACCGCTCCCTTCTTTTTTTTTTACAACTGAGTAATAGTCCACTGTGTGTATATGCCACATTTTCATTTTTCATGTGACCTTTTTGCCATCAAATAAACTACTGAGGGATATAAAGAAAGAACCCATGGCTTTTTAGCTTCTGCTGCTCATCAGGTCTTTCTGGACGTCACCCTCTAAGTCCTGTTCCTCTTGCCCAATTTCTTTTCTATTAGTTCTTCATTTTCTTCAGTATATTTCTCATGATTTTAAGTTCTTATGAATTCTTTAAATGAATTACATGTTTATTACTAGAAAACAGTTGCATGAGGGCGATATGCCTGTTTTATTCACTTCTATATTTTCAGTGCCTAAGAACAGCGCCTGGCACATCATATGCCGTCAGTAAATATTTTTTGATGGAAAGAATAAATAAATCAATACAATCACTATCTCGGTTTTAATTATGAAATGTTTATTATGGTAATAAAAGATGTAGGAAAAAGAAAGGGTGCTCTTTAGCAGCTTTAGATGAGGCAATTAGGACAATCTTTCAATTTCTAATGGAGTAATTCCAATCTAATAATATATAAGGGGAATTACTGATGTGAAAGTCAGGATGTCCTTTTGTAGGGACTTCTTATTACAATTTTTAATATTTACTAAGGGACCAAAAAAGCACAATTATTTTTTTAAATAAGAGGAGTATGTGAAAAATGCTTGGCATGTAAGTAGGCCTTATATAAATACTAATTTTTCTAACTCTTTAAAAGACCTCTAAAAGTGATGCTATCTAACACTGATGCTATATTTTTGGTATGTTACAAAGTTCTCTGACTTGGACAAATTGAAAGAGTATCATTAAAAGTGTTTTTTTTTTTTTTAAAGATTTTAATATTTATTTGACAGAGAGAAATACAGTGAGAGAGGGAACACAAGCAGGGGGAGTGGGAGAGGGAGAAGCAGCCTCCCCGCTGAGCAGGGAGCCTGATGCAGGGCTCGATCCCAGGACCTGGGATCATGACCTGAGCTGGAGGCAGCCACTTAACGGGTGAGACACCCAGGCGCCCTAACAGTGTGTGTTTTTTTTTTAAAGCACGCTTGTTCTAAAGGAAAGGTTGTGTTCCAAATTTGCATTCATATAGGAATGATAAGCAAGTGTTAAATATGTGCAGAGCATAAATGTTGCTAATTTATGGATCCTGGTAATTTTAGAGACATGGGAGAAGTCTGATTGAAATGTATGATTTTTGTTGGATATTACAGTAGATACATTCAACTTTGTCCAACAAAATAAGAGAAAGAGGTCAGGATGCATTATTTTCAGAGGAAAAGGATTCATCCAAGAATCCAAGAAGATAATTATCAGAAGTCCTTAGGACATAATGTGATTTGAAATTGCATTAAAAACATACAAAGTCTATTTCCGAGTACTGAAATGGAAAAATATTTATATCTCACTTTAGCAGATTTTTATGTGGTTTAAAATTTTTTCTTGTTTAGGTTGTCCACATCCGGTCCCCATTCTTGTCTTTTCTATCCTCATTATCTCCCTCTAGGGGTTTGTTTGTTTTTACTTTCTGCTTTTACCCTTATTAGTGGAAAAAAATGGGTCAGTATTACTTTAGTTTGTCTTCACTTTCACTCTGCTGTTCATTCCTGAACCAGCTTTTAGCCTCTGGGAAAGAACAAAGTAAAAATATTTACAGAAACTGGGCCAACCTCTTGGCGCCCCTTCCCCCCAAGAAAACAAAACCTAACCAAGGGCAACAGTAGCTCCTCTCTGTTCTCCTATAGCACCTTGTATTTCCCTTCTCGTGAAGCTCAGAATTTTATTATAACTACTTACTGAATATCTTTCATCCCAGCTAGACTCTCAGTCCTTTGGGGACCCAGTGTATTGCCAAGAACACAATGTAAAGAAATTAAATGAATAAATGCGTGCGTGAATGACTGCTGCACAGCTACCCATCCAACCACCCCTAATAAAGGAGAAAAGTTGCAAACAACATGCTCAGGTGCTGGCCCTCTGACATCAACTCTCTAAAAATCCAGTAGAGAACTGCGGCATTGGTCTCTTAATTACATAACTGGATAATTTAAGCAAGAGATTTGTTTTGTTGGGGGGTGGGAGAAGGATGAAGGAGCTGAATTACCCAGGTAGTTTCTTGCTGTGGAGTGGCACTACCTAACCAATTCACCCCTCTCGGCTCTCTCCCGCCGCTCCAGAAGCCGGGCAGGAGAGAACAAGGCCCCCACCTCGGGGCGGGGGGTTTCCCGGGGATACCCCGCCCTGCCCTCTAGGCCCCGCCCCTGGACCGCCAGCTCCGCCCCGCTGCCGCCGCCAGCAGGGGTCGCGCTGCCCGCGGCGAGCTGCTCAGGCGGGGGTGGGGGAAGCTCCCGCGGCGGGTCGCTTTTCTCAGCTGCTGCTGGTTGGATCGTTTCAATATAAGTCTTTTTTCTCGCTCGCTCGCTCTCCTCCGGGGAACAGGCGGAGGCGTCAATCCGCAGCCGCCGAGTGAGAAAACGACGCACACGCAGAGAACGAAAGCGCCCGCCTGCGGTCTCCTGAGCTCCTCACGGTCCGGCCGCAGAGAAGAAGGAGCCCTAGTCCGGGCGGGCAGCCTCAGCCGGGCGTCGGCACCTCCCTACCAGCCTCGCTCCTGCCCGGGCTCCTCCGAGGGGATTAGTGGGCTGCCCGCGCGGCTCGGCGGCCCGGGAGCCATGTTGTCCGGGGGGCTTGGCAACGCGTGAGGGACCCGCGGCCCCTCCCGAAGGCTCCGGACCCTAGGCGAGAGCCGGAAGGCGGTGGCGGAGGCCTGCGCCTCGGAGGCGCCTTGGGTCCGCCAGCCGCTGGGACCCGGACCTGCATCCGGTCGCCGCGGGCGTCGGCGGAGCCGCTTACCCTCAGCGGAGCCGCTTACCCTCCGCGCCTCGCCTCGCGACGCGGCCCCCGCACTTGCTGGTGAGTTGGCGGCTGGCGACCGCGCGGGGCTTTTCCTGCTGCCCGGCGGACCCCGAGCCAAAGGGGCGGGAGGGTGCTTGGGACGGAGGGCCGGGGTGGGCGCAGGAGGCTCAGGCCCGGCCGGGAAGTTGAGAGAGGGAGGCGCGGCCAGGGGAGCTCGCGAGTGCCTGTCGCCCCTCCGGTCCAGCGCGAACCCTGGGTCGCCGAGGCATTTCCGGGGGTGGGGTGGGGTATCCGACGGGCTCCTTCGCGGGAGGCGCCTGCAGTCGCCGCCACCCCCGGTGCTTGCTGCCTATTTGGTCTCCGGGGGAGGCCGGTCTCCCCGCGAGGCCCGGGAGGGAAGAGGCAGAAAGTCCCCCGAGACACAAAGATTCCCCTCGGAGGGGGTGGAGCCGCAGGCGCGGGCGGCTGAGGGGAAGGAAGGGCGCGAGTCCGCGGGAGGTGGGCGAGGAGGCGGTGGCGGCCTCGGCTCTTCCAGCTCCTTGGAGACACCGGGGGTGTGAGCGGGTGGCGAGCGCGGAGGAGGAGGAGCCCTCGCGTGGGGAGCCGGCCGAGACAAAGATCACCGCAGCCTCCCGCTGGCGGGTCACACCCCTGAGTGTTGGTCAAGGGCTGAGGTGGAGGGAGTGTGGGAAACCCAAAGAACCGATGGGGAGGGGGAAGATGGGGAGCTGCCAAGTATTGTCTTCTCCGTTGCAGTTGCTTTTCTCAGCATTTTTGTGCCCGATGCTTTTGCTCCCCAACTCAGCTGGATAGCTCCAGATTCCCTGCCTCCTGTCACCCCCTCACTGCCACATTGACCCTCTTGTGGTTTTCCCTTCATTCTCCCCCTACTTTTCACCCACTCCTTTTCGGGTAAAGCAGTATTTTGCCTTCAGCTTGGGGGAACGTTTGCTAATGACAGGATGCCTGAGCTTGTTCTGACCCTGAACTGCCTTGAACTCCTCTCTCTTCCTCCCACCCTTTCCTTTCTGGGATCTTGTAATGTCACATGGCCATTAACAATTAGCTTTTCTTCAAAAATGGCAAAAGCAAAGCTGAAATCCGTGGCGCTCCTCCTTTATATTGATTCGTCCACTAAAGACACGTCGTTGGTTATGCTTTATCACCTCTTAGCCAAATAAATTTTCTAGATAACAAAAGTGGCAAATTTTGTTTCGAGTTTTGGCTCTTCCTAGGGTCAGCAAAGTGTGTTCCTGGCAGCCAGACCTTCTGTCACTTATCAGGAAATGCTTAAAGACAGACAAATCTTTCCTCAAACTTCGCTCATTCTTTCTTGAGTCTTTGTTGCGGGATTTCTTTTAAAAGGGCTTGCGTAAGAAGGTCAAAGTAACAAATTTGAGTTACTGTATTTTAGACTTGTTTTGTTAACCACTGAGCAGCAGAAAATGAATGGGATTTTAAGATCTTTGATGCCTTGAGTCAAAGCCCCCGTTGAAGCTAGAAATAAAGTTCAATCAAATTTTAAGAAAAAAAATGGCTAGCAGTAGTACCATTGTTTGTTGTTGTTGTTGTTAAGTGATATCGGTCTTTGTAATTCTAACATCTGCATACTTCCATAAACAGTTGTAACAAAAGAAAAACTGTGGCTATATTTAAGGAATAGTCTTTTTTTTTTTTAAGATTTTATTTATTTGACAGAGAGACCCCACAAGTAGGCAGAGAGGCAGGCAGAGAAAGGGGGAAGCAGGCTCCCTGCTGAGCAGAGAGCCCGAGGTGGGGCTCGATCCCAGCACCCTAAGATCATGACCTGAGTGGAAGACAGAGGCTTTAACCCACTGAGCCACCCAGGCGCCCAGCAATAGTCTTTTTATGACGGAGAATTTTGGAATATAAAAGCGTTATTCTTTTATCTGGTGAGCTGTCTCATAGGCCAGAAACACTAACAGTTTGAATGCCGGACTTTAAGGAAAATAGTTGCGTCTTTGAATTTAAGCTATTTTAAAATATTATTTCTTACAGCAAAAATAGAAATTGAATTATGAATGGAAAGAAATTAAAAGTACAGCCTGTCTGATATAGCAAAGTTACTATTGATACCATTCTAAGAACAGTCGTATCTTGCTGCCATTAAAAATGTTGACGCCAAAAAAATTGTGGAAGGGATTTCAGTCTAGGGACCAGTCTCTGAATTGTGAGACTCCCTCCCCCACCCTCACCACTTTTCAGATATCTTTGTGAAATTAACAGGTTATATCATTAATAATGTTTTATATAACAGTTATCAAAAGGCCAAAATGAAGGTACATTGGTTTTTTTTCCTACATATTTATTAGTATTTAAATAAATTATTGAAGTTTAATTCTTGGAAGGAAGTCTAAACAGTTACCAAAGATTGCTGGGTGGTGAGATTTATGGATGAATAAAAATATGGTTCTGTATTTTCCAAATTTTTACATTCATTTTACAATCAGGAAAAAAAGTGTATGAAGTATGAAGCCTTGTTAATAACCTAATTTTCCTATTACTAGAAGAAGCTTCTATAAAATAGTTTATTCTCATCTTGAAGCTAATAAAGTCACTTTCAGGTGTTAGTTATTTGAAATAGTGCAGCCTGCCAGATGTGCTCTGGTTACCTGAAGGGAAAAAGATATAGTCAGGAAAGATGAAATTGGGAGAATTGATTCAGTGTACGGTAGCAATCCAATTTATGGTGGTAGCTTTGTACACCAGTAATCTTGTTCTAATAAGTCATTGGTTTTACAAAAAATAGAAAAATTAAATTTTATTTTCTGTAGTGCGGAATAGTTGTTGACTAAACAGATCTTAATGTATATAGTTTTCAGATATTGCTCCAGTCCTATGATTATGGTGGAAAGAGATGGCATATAAAATAATTTACTCTGTTGAGGCTTTTGTTTTTCCCGTTATTTTCAGCAATATTTTTCTCCTTTCTCCTTATTCGTGAAATAGTACTAAACAACTGCAACTCTTGTGAATAGTAGAAACTATAATGGGAACTGAGAAAGATATTCGGAAGTGAAGATGATTTCCTTTAATATTAGGAAAAATTATCTGCGAACACAAAATTTTTCCCTGGTATTTTCTTGGTTATTGTCTAATAGTGCTGAATATTTATAAGGCATTACATTTCGAATCTTTATTACTGTTCTCTAATCTTTATAAAAATTGCAGCATCATGTCATGGCATTTTTTTAAATAGCTTTTATACTTCCACAGAGGATAATTACTTAGAATGTGTTGCTGTGTTGTAGAAAAAGGATATTATATGTTAAATTCAGCTTATAAAAATATTCATTAGAGTATTTTATCTATTTTAAAAAGTGTCTCCTTTATATAATGTGAAGGAAGACTAGGCTGAATGTGTAATTTTTGCTTAAATTTTTAAATGGGAAACTTATTTAAAGTGCACTTTATAAATTGATGATGGCATTTTGTGTTTTAAATGACAAAGATAAAACAATAGGTTTATGGCATTTAAAATTACACCTTATATAGTATTTGCGTGGTTAAAAAATTGACCAAATAGAAAACTCGGTATAGTTGACTAGCATTCAACCTATAGTGTTGGCAATTTCTCTGAACTGGTAGGGAGAGGACCTTTTTTTTAAAAAAAAATTTTATGAGATATTTACAATATTAAGCCAAGAATTCTTACTGTCATTAGTGGATTCTTTGTCATTATTTTGTTCCCGGCTTTTTTAGTTGACAGTCACTGTCATATCTGCAAAATTTGACCTGAAAAGAGTAATTGCCAGGGGCCAGGAAAACACATTGAATATATCTGAGTGTGGCTTACCTTTTCCTAGCCTGTTTCCTCTCTGTTGGCCAGCTTGGAAAACCAATAAATACCTACCAATAAATCTAATGGGGGGGGTGCCTTCTATAAATAACATTCTGCAGTAATATGATAATACTGTATGTGAGGAGGTAGATTTACAAATCCGTGGCATATTGGGATGAATGAAAATTACTTGCTCTCCAAAGTCACCTTTTAAAATTATTTTTTGATATAAACATGTGAAAGAGATTAAACTTACTACTTTTGCTAGATACCATGCCAGGTGTTACTTTGTTAAATCCCCATAGTAAGCCCATCATATAAGTATTGTGCCTGTTTTTTCAAATAAAGACACAGACAGATTAATTGTCTCTTAGGTTCTATCTCTATGGTGAAGCTGAGGTTCCAGTTTCAGTGTTCAAACCACTTTATTACAATACCTCCACGGGGACATGATGTTAAAAAGTTCATGTTAAGTGTCTGCTGTAGCAAGAACTAAAAAGTGGTAAATTAAAAAAAGCTCATCAAAATTAGATTTAAATTCCATTGAATTAGTTTTACTACACATAGAAAAATTTAAACGTATAAGAGAGGACGTATTCATAGCTCAAAATGAATTAAAGGTATTAAAAGGACATTGAAAATGTAGATTTTTAATCATGGATTTATCAATTGTTTGGGCACAAAGTAAAAATAGTATAGGTACTGAAAAGCAAAAATAATTATACTATATATTTACTCTCATTTTTACTTTTATGTTTACTTACTCATTTTGATTTTACATGTGTTAAAATTAGTTTGCATTACACATATGCCATAAAAGAGAAGACAGGCCAGATGCATGCTGCATAGGTTGCTTCAATATTAGGTGAGAATTTTGTTTTAAGGTAGATAAAATTTCTATCTATAGCTATACACATATAATTACCTGTTGCTTTTTGGTTTTGGTTGTTTAAGGAAAGCATAAATTTTGATCTTGTGTTTTTCTTAATAGATAGCTGTATACCACCAAAAATGGAAATATTAGATCAGATTATACATTTTTGGCAATAACTTTTTTTTTAAAGATTTTATTAGAGAGATCACAAGTAGGCAGAGAGGCAGGCAGAGGGAAGGAGGAAGCAAGCTCCCCGCTGAGCAGAGATCCCGATGGGGGGGGAGGGGCTTGATCCCAGGACCCTGAGATCATGACCTGAGCCAAAGGCAGAGGTTTTAACCCACTGAGCCACCGAGGCGCCCCTTGGCAATAACTTTTTACACTGAAAGCCAACTCTTAATGATGAAAATATTGCAAATTAGTATTTTTTTTTAGTATTGTTGATATATATCCAATCTCTTATTCTATTTGAAGAATAGAAAATGTGACTGACTTGACCTAAAGGTAGTCCGTTAAAGTGGAAAAACAAAGATATGCTTTGTTTTGTTGTCATAAGTTATTTGTCAGCAGTTTATGTATCGTAAGCTCTATACTTAACATAGGGCTGGAACTCACAACTATGAGATCAAGAGTCACATATTCTATACCAACTGAGCCACCCTTGTGTCCCTTGTCAGCCTTATAATACCACATCCTTGTTTCTTTTTGTGCACTTGTTAGTGTAAATACTTTTAAGAATAAATTTTATATGCATATTTGTAAACAGTGGGAAAAGGACCCAAGAATAATTTCACTATATTCTAGGTTAGTTACTAACTCACTTTGGTCTTTTCAAGCGTATATTTAGTCCTTCTGTTCTTATAATTGATGGTTAATATTTGTTAATAGTGTGAGTTAATGTTAAAGGTTGGTAAAAATATTTATGAAAAATCAGGTAACAACGTTGAAGCTCTTACTATAAATTTATAGGCATTATCCTTTAAGTTAGCTAATATGTTAAAAAAATAAGCTAATATGTACTTTTAATTATGTTTAAAATAAACCTTTTTCATAATTCCAGATTTTATTTTATTTTATTTATTTATTTTTAATATTTTATTTATCTGGTAGAGAGAGACACAACAAGAGAGGGAACACAAGGAGGGGGAGTGGGAGAGGGAGAAGCAGGCTTCCTCCTGAGCAGGGAGCCCAATGTGGGGCTTGATCCCAGGACCCTGGGATTATGACCTGAGCTGAAGGCATATGCTTAACGACTGAGCCACCCAGGTGCCCCCATAATTCCAGATTGTAATGTTTTATTGTACTGCTATTTCTGGTGGGAAGGAAGCTTTTTATTGATTTTTGAAATAAATTTTGGATTCCTTAAGCAGACTTGAGCCCCTCGAGCCAGTCTTAATGAAAAACATTTTTTTTTTGAGAGAGTGAGGAGAGGGGAGGCTGAAGGGGTGGTGCCGAGGGAAAGGGAGAGAGAGAATTCCAAGCAGGCTCCATGCTTCTTACAGAGTCCCAGGAGCGCCATGTGGGGCTCCATCCCACCACCCTGAGATCACAACCTGAGCTGAAATCAAGAGTCCATCGCTTAACCGACTGAGCCACCCAGATACCCCTTATTGAAATATTTTTAAGAAGTGATCTTTTATGACTTCATTATACTTAATACATTTTGTTTTTTCAATTTAGCGGTATGTATAATCAGTATTTTTAAAGCATTTGTTGTGTCCTAGGCATTGTATTAGTCATTGTATATGGTATACAATGAGGTGGTATTGTGAGGTAGTATTGTGACACGAAAATAACAGCAACACTAATTGAATGGAATGTTCTGTTCTTGGCCCTGTTCTCATGTTTCACGTGTTCCCTGGGCAATCTCATCTATATTTAGTGCTTTTTTTCTTATTACCTATATGTCGAGGATTTTCACATCTTTACTTCTAATCCAGACCTCTTCCTTCCTAGCTACCTCCCAGATACTGCCTCTTAGTGCTCTTTTACCAGAGCTGAACTTTAACCTCTGCCTCCATTCCCAGCCAACAGTAACGCACCACCATGAGCCTAGTCACTAAAGCCAAAACCTTTGGCGGATTATTTTTTCTATTCTCTCCTCCCCCTAGTCCAATCACACCAAATTTTGTCAATTTTATTTCCTAAATATCTTTTAGATTTATCTTTTCCTGTTGTTATTTTCATATGTCAAGGTTTTGGAATGCCTTATCTGAATTATTGTCTAATTTTGCCCATTTTAATCTAGCAATTACTTATTCTTTACATTTATATCTGTTTCTTTTTATCCTTCCTTTCCTTCTGTCTGTCCATCCGTGTATCCGTGTCTGAAGTGCACTTGCCTATGTTATACTAGCTTTTATGGTCAGTGCTAGGAGATAAAGATGAAGAAACTGGTGTATTGGTATTATAGTGCTGTGACACTTGAAAGAAATTCTCATTTTTGAGGACAAATGTCACTTCCTTTGAAGTCATCTTTGATCTACTCTGGTGTAGTTAGGATGATTCTGCTATAGCATTTATGTTTACCGTAGTACTTAACACATTGTTTTGTAATTAATTATTTACAAATCTCTCTCCTTTCTGGTTGGCTTTGTGCTCCAGAGGGACCATGCTTTGTTAGGATTCCCTCCAATTAGGTATTGTGTAATTGAGTGAAGAAGTAATGGAATTAGGAACTGGTAAATTAGGGTCAGATTAGTCATCATGTTGAAAGAATCAAGAATCAGTTCTGATATAGGAGAAAATAAAAAGTCATCAAAAGTTTTGAGTATTGTTACATGAAGGTTGTATTTGTGTGTGAGCAATCTGGAAGCAGTTTGTAGGCCAACTTAGAGGGGCAGTAACTTCGCATTATTGGACCTTTTTAATTTCATGTAAATTGTACTAACTTGTTATCTTAGACAAATTGGAAATATAAAATTACAATATTTATATGTAAATAAAATGCCTATTTCAAAATATCTGAAAACTTTGGTCAATATCAAGAGTAAAATTTGGTTTAGCTGATAAAATTTCATCCTTAATGAAATTGACCTCTTTAGCTATGTATAGTACTAGAGTTAAATGCATTTACTGAAGTAAAATACAAAATTGCACTCAAAAGGATAGAACAGTGCATTTATTATCATCCCTGTTACCCTGATAGTTTATGTATACAGTTGGCCAGGAATTTTGTTTTCATTGGGATTACTGTAATTAAAAAAACTGCTTTATGGTCTACTTATAAATTAAAGACATTTTATTTTTTTTTAAATTATATCTCCGTTATAGTAGTTTTATTGTAAGAACTAGATTTATTTTAGAAATTAGAGATTATGGCTTGATGACATCATGAGATAAGACACTTAAAAATGAATTTTTCATAATTTGTAAGACTCAGTGCCTTTTCATATTTCCCAACTTATATGGTAAAACATTAAAACATTTTATGTCAGGTACATTTTCATAATCATGATTTATTTATTGACATTTTATCATTTTAGTAACAGTGGAGTCAAACTGTATTTTGCAGTAGATTTTTTTGCTCATAAATCTTTGTTTAATTAAAAAAAATTTTTTTAAGGTAAGCTCTAACATCCACAGTAGGGCCTGAGATCAAGAGTTGCATACTCTACTGACCAGGTACTCCTGCCCATAAATTCTTGAGCATAGATATTTCCCTTCTTTTTCCAGATATTCTTATTTACATTTCTCTTCTCCTCTAATCCCTTTTCTTCCCAGGAAACTATAAAATGGTTGACACATTTTTTATTTTATGTAGAATTTTTTGGAGAAAAATCTGAACTCTCATTTTTTTAAATTTATTTTTTAATTAACATATAATGTATTATTTGCCTCAGGGGTACAGATCTGTGAATCATCATTTCACAGCACTCACCATAGCACATACCCTCCCCAATGACCATAACCCAGCCACCCTATCCCTACCCCCCTACCCTGAACCCTTATTTTTATTATATAAAGTTAGAATTGGTTAAATTTGTTCATTTTTTTTTTCCATAAAGAAACTACTTCCATAGTAACTAATAATCATGTGATCTTGAGCTAGTTACTTAAAATCTTAAGGGTCAGTTTCTTCTATAAAATTGGGAAATGGCAGAACCTTCTTGGGTTGTGGGGATTCAAAGTTATGTGTAAAGCACTTTGCAAAGAACCTTGCAGTTAGCACTCCCAGCTGGCAATTTTTTTTGTATTACTCTTTGATATAATAGGAAGAATTATTGGTAATGGTACTAGAAATGTTTTGCTGACCTATCCCTTCAAGTTAATTCCTTCAGGTTGAATAAGTGATTCACAAGGACAGTTGAACCAAAATCATCTCTTTGACTTTTAAAACTATACATACCTCCTGTATTTTCTCGTATGCTTCCCTGCTCCCACCTAATTTGAGAATCAGTGTTAGTGTTACTAATTGGAGTGTGTTGCATCCTTTAGGTACATTGTTGGGAGGATACTGTAGACCACCGGACCAAATAATGTAGGATATTCATTGTTGTTTCTTATCTAATGCCCATTAGGAATAATGCTGTTATAATCTTCCTGATAAGCACATTAATAAGCTTTTTCTTAGGACCAACCAAATTTTTCTTGAAACCATTTGCCCAGTTTCCCTTCTTCAGACCTATGCTATATTGCTTGTTTGACATCTTAACAGTCTAGATGGTATTTGCTTTCCTTGTTGATGACTTTTATGTGTGACTCAGGTATTCTGAAGTCAAAATAGAATAACCGGTCATGTAGCTTATCCATCAAAAAAAGAAAATGGTTTTCCATTTTATTTTTTGTTATAAAGTGTGCTTGAGTGTATACTCTGTATTATTTTAGGTTTTTATTATCTTATGTTCTTCCAGGTCAGTGGCCTTAACTTGAACTTCAGAAGCACTCTTGTGATTTAAAAAAATAAACAAAAAACAGCTAGATGCCTTTGTGTGTGTGTGTGTGTGTTGTAAAATCTGAAGCTCTGTCCCAGAACAACTGAAGTGGAATCTCTGAGCTTGGTTTTTAAAATGTTAAAGGCACTGTTTAGAAACACTGTTTTAAGGTTTGGCACAGTGTTAAAGGGAGCAACCACTCATATATAAATTAAATTTAAAGTAGGCAAAGTGATTAAAACTTTACATCACTGCATCCTATTTTTTTCTCTTTTTATTCTTTTTTGAATTTTGTAGTTTTATCATGTTTTGGGGAGTTTTCTTTATGTATAAAAGTCTTATCTTCCAATTATTTTTTATCCTTTTAGTATCTTTTTGTTTTGCTTTTTTAGTTTGTTTTGTTAAAAGGTAAACTGAGGCATGTTAAAATTTTTCAGAGTTTAATGAGCATATACATTGACTGAATCACGGAGCGTCAAGCCAAAGGTTTTTACCTGTCCACCAACAGGAGGTGGGAAAGGGGGAGGTTTTTATAGAGAAGATAGAGAAACAAAGGGAATTATTTGATTGATGATAGTTTAAGCAGTTACCTTATTTGGAAAGCCTCGTTGGCTGTTTGTGATTGGTTCTTCTTAAGTTTCGTTTTCTCAGATTCTTGTGCAGTGACTCTGGCTTAGGTTTTGGTTTGCTTACCTAGGGTACCAAGGCATTGGAGCCACTTTAGTCTAATGGCCTTCTTATTTAATTACTTTAACAATTTCTTTGCGTTTACTCAAAGAGTAAACTTTTTTTTACTTACTGTAAGTTTTATTTACAGTAAACTTTTTTAAAGAAAATTACTTTTTTTCTTACTGTTTTCTATCTGTACAGTCCCAATTATTTTTTTTAAGATTTTATTTGTGAGAGAGGGAGAGTCAGAGAGAGCACAAGCAGGGACAGGGCAGAGGGAGAGGGGAAAAGCAGACCCCCACTGAGCAGAGAGCCCGACATGGGGCTCCATCCCAGGACCCTGGGCTCATGATCCGAGCTGAAGGCAGATGCTTAACTGAGCCACCCAGGCGCCCCTCAATTTTGAATATTATTTGTTTAATATAAGAACATAATAATGTAGAAAACAGAGCATAATCTTAATTCCCTAGCAGTGGTTATATTCCTCAAATATTCCCTTTGTCTTTTTTCATATGTGGAGTTTAATATTTTTAAAATCCTTTTTAAAAGTTTAAGTTACCAAATGATTCTTATGGCTATCATTTTCAGTGGTTATAGCAGTCTATCAAAAGAATTTTAACCGTTTCATAGTGGTTGATAATTATTAACATACTACTTTTCATTTTTCATTATTTTAAATTGTGCTGGGACAGGCTGTAGCATGTGATCACATCATCCTTTCACCCCAATTTTACATTTCCTTAGGGTAGCTAGATATTCAGAAGTGGAATTCTCACATGAAACCTGTGAACCTTTTCAGGTAATGCTTGTTGTGGCAGTGCCACTAGTAATGTGCCACATCTACTCTAAAATATTTGCTTTAGATAATTTGTAGAAAGATGTCGTTGCTTGTGCTTAGATTTCTTTGATTGCTGGATTTTTTTTTTTCCTTCTGTATTCTCTCCTCTCATGTTGCTTAGGAGGTAATGATTACCATCCTTGAATCTTGACAGCTTCATTTTTCATTATTTTGTGATACTATCTTTTTTTTTTTAAATATCGTATTGCTATGTATAAGTTTTTTTCTTAATTTGAGATAATTTGTTTTGGTTGTCCATCGGTTCTTATTCTAGCTCCAGCTTATTTTAATTATCACTGCTACATAATATATCTTAATATCTGGTAGGGCAAAACAGTTTTTCCTCTAAATAATTTTGATATTCTATATTTTTATTCTACTTTTATTTTTAAACAGCAGGCAAAAAAGATGTAGAATAGGTGTCTCCATTTTTTTCTTTCAAGCTGGTGTCCAACTAAAACTTCAATCCTAGATATGTCAGTACATCTGTAAGAGTTGCGTCAGGAATCAGGGTAGACTTCTATTTCCTCATTATCCAGGTTCTATCATGTAAAGAGCATCTCAGTAAAAATTAGGTAACCTATGATTTTATCCATTTATTCATGCCGTCACCAAAGATGGATTTAACAGTTGTCCTTTTTCTTTTTCTTTTAAAGATTTACGATTTATTTATTTGAGAGAGTGCACGAGGGAGAAAGAGGGAGAATCTCAGACTCCCTGCTGAGCACAGAACCTGATGTGGGGCTCAATCTTACCACCCTGAGACTGTGACCTGAGCCGAAATCAGGAGTTGGACACTTAATCAACTGAGCCACTTAGGCATCCCAACAGTTGTCCTGAAGAGAAGGAGGGAATGACATTCAGCCAAGGGTATTAGGTAGATTTTTTGGAGGAGATGATGCTAAATTTAATTAACTTTAGCACTTCCTAGGATAAAAACAGTATGTAAAAAGAAGGTATGAAAAAAGATTTTACATTCTTTTAAAATAATTGTTATTCTCCTCCTGCCTATTAAGTATTTCCATGTAGGAGAAATAGAGGTGGCATGTAGAGGCTGTGGGAGATAAGATTAAAAAGGCAGCTATACTAGTAAGAAGCTTGGATTTTATTCATCTATAGAATTGAGCTATTGAGGGGCGCCTGGGTGGCTCAGGGGGTTAAAGCCTCTGCCTTCAGCTCAGGTCATGATCTCGGGGTCCTGGGATCAAGCCCCGCATCGGGCTCTCTGCTCAGCAGGGAGCCTGCTTCCCTCTCTCTCTGCCAACCTGTCTGCCTACTTGTGATCTCTCTCTCTCTGTCAAATAAATAAATAAAATCTTTAAAAAAAAAAAAAAAAGAATTGAGCTATTGAACAGTTTTTAGGCAGAATGTCCTCTTTTCTACATTGAAGTCATTGGTAAAGTTTTGTGAACAGCTACAAATGAGCTACTTCTGGATGTTGAATGGACAACCTTTTGTGATATGTTGATCTTTCAGAAGCAGCTTCAAAGGATTGCTTCCCTACTTTGGGAATGCTAAAAAGAGCTACTTGAACCTTTTTTTTTTTTTTCTGGTCTGGTTCACCTCAGAGACATGAAAATTATTGTCTCTTAGCGTTTAGAAATGTGTATTTGCAAACCATTTTTATCTTCCAGTGTTAGAAATCAGTTTCACCATTTCATCAGGGAAATAGATAAAAATAGTAAATTTATGACGTTGAAATAATCCCCTTATTTAACTAAGGATACAAATATTAATTTATTTGTAAAATTTATTTTGTAAAAATTAATTTGTGAAGGATACAAATATTAATTGTGCCTCTACAAATGATTATTTATTTAGTTCTTCAGACTTTACCTCTGTGCTAATATAGGTAACCATGTAACACTATCCATTTAACAGTAATTCAGTCAAGTTACATGCACCTACAGAGAATAGGCTAATTTTAGCAGCTACAGTGTTTCAGTACTTTAAAGTCAACTAAATTTGACTTTAAAGAACAGCTGATCTTGAACCTCACAGGTTTGACTGCACTGGTCCACTTATACACCTATTTTTTTGGTGGAGGAAAGGTACAGTATTATAAGAGTATTTTCTCTTAATATTTTTTCAGTAACAGTTTCTTTTTTCTAGCTTACTTTATTGTAAGAATACAGCATATTATATATATGTGTGTATATAAAATGTGTGTTAATCGACTTTTTGTTATTGGTAAAGCTTCCAGTAAATGTAGGCTGTTAGTAGTTAAGTTTTTGGGGAGTCAAAAATTAAATATAGGTTTTGGACCACACAGGGGTCAGTGCCCCTAACCCCTGCGTTGTTCATGGGTCAGCTGTACTTCCATTTTACTAACGCATACAAAGAATTTTTGATACACAATTGTTCCCAAGATGGAGGTACCTTTTCTCATTGTATTTACTCTTCACAAATGATTATCTCTCTGCGCCATTCCTTTCTTAATTAGAACTCTTCAAATCCTTCCACTTTCGTAGGCATTGAACACTTCCTAAAAAATTAAACTTAATTTTTTTTGAATAGGTGATATGATGAAGAACTTAAAACTATGTAGAGAGATACAAAGAAGTCTTGTTTTCCCTTTTACTTTCTCCAGCCTCTTTTTCCTCCCATACCTTTTATAGGTAGACATTTCCTTTTGTATTCTGTTTAGCCTTCCAGTGTGTTTTTTGCAAATATAAACAAATACGTATATTTTATTTTGGAGATTTTTCAGTGTCTACTTAAAGGTCTTCCTTTGTTTTTAATAGCTGAATTTTACTTCTGTGGATATATGGTAGTTAAGTCACAGTCCTGTGTGGACACTTGGGTTGCTTCTTATCTTTTGCTATTACAATACCAAATGAATAACATACCTACAACATTTTGTACTTACATAAGCAAATACATGATTTAGATTCTAAGAACAAGGATCAATCAAGTGATAAATACATCTGTACACGTGTTTCCTTGCTCTGCCAGCTGGGAGGACCTAGAAGAAAATGACACTCCAGTAGCAGTGAGCACAGCTAGTGCCCAGATCTTGGTTTCTAACACTAACAGTATTAGAAACTCCCATAAAAGGAACCAGAGCTCTGGAGAAATGGCTGATTCTAGGACTGGGACAGGAAATAAATGTAATAATGCTGAAAAGTTAGGAAGTACTCCAACAAAAACAATGCATATGAGGTATGTAAAAGGTACACAGGAACCAACTCAAAGAATTCCCAAGGGCTAATAATAGAATAATTTGAGCAACAAAATAAAATAGAATTTTAAAATTCGATTATAATTCAATTATAAAATAATATCCATAAATCCCCAATACTGATATAAATAAATAACTGGGAAAGAATAGACATCACCTATGCAGAGGAATTCTACATAATTTATGTAGCTACTCGGCCCTCAAAGAGGTATAACAAGACTCTTAAGGAGTGGAAAAATATGGAAAAGGGTAGCTTGACATGGGAAAAACCTGACAAACACTACCTCGGCTGTGGAACCAAGGTTTAATACTATAAATACTATAAACATACAGTATTAATACTATAAACCACATGTATCCCCTCATAATTCATATGTTGAAACCTGGTCCCTAATGTGATGGTGTTTGGAGGTGGGGCCTTTGGGAGGTGGTTACATCAGCAGGTCATGGATTTAATGCCCTTAACGAGAGACCCCAGAGAGCTACCTCTCACCTCACCTTTTCTGCCATGTGCGGACTCGGTGAGGAGATGGCAATCTGTGAACTAGGAAGTGGGCTCTTACCAGACACTGAATCTGTAGGGGCCCTGATCTTGGACTTCCCAGCCTCCAGAACTGTGAAAAATTTCTGTTGCTTCTGAGCCGCCCTGTCTAAGGTATTTTGTTATAGCAGCCTGAACAGACTAAGGCTTAACATCAACAGTCATAAATCATGTTGATAATATGATGTGGTGACAAATGCACTTGACCTCTAAGGTGATCTTCCTAAAAAACCATAACCCCAGTCTAATCATGAGAAAAACATCAGGTAAGTTCTAATCAAGGGATATTCTACAAAAATTCCTGAACAGTACTTCTTAAAACTGTCAAGGTCATCTGAAACAGGGGAAGTCTGAGAAACTGTCACAGCCAAGAGGAACTTAAGACATGACAATATAATAAAGCAAAATCTAAATAGAATGGACTTTAGTCCATAATGCATCAGTTTTGGTTCATTAATTGTGACAATTATACCATAGTAATATAAGATCTTAATCGTACAATCTAGGTGTTTGGTGTAAAGGAACTGTGTATACTATCTTTGTAATTTTCCTGTAAATCTAAAACTATTATATAATATTTTAAATAGATGCGTCTATAATTGTCAGGTGTTGTCATTCTGCCATTATGTACCTAAATGTTTGAGAGGCTTATTTTCCCATGCCCTCACCAGCTGAATTTGTTGTCAGACTTTTGGAATTTAGCCCGTTTGATAGATTAGAACTGGTGTAACTCAGACTTTTGTATTTCTCTCATTATGAATGATGAGGAGTATTTTCTTGTGTGTTTAATGGACATTTTACTTTTTTCTCCCTTCTGTGAACTCTCACGTTCTTTCTCTGTTAGGTTTTGGCCTTTGTCTTCTTCGTTTCAGGAGTTCTCTGTAGAGAGATTAGCCCTTTTGTAATAATGGTTGCAAAAAATACATTTTTTCACCCTTTACAGTGTTTCTTATGCAGAATTTCCCCCCTTTTTTGGTGATATCATTTTTTCTTTTATGTTTCTGGACTTTGAAACATAGGAAAGTCTTCACTCCAAGATTATAAAGGAATTATATTTTCTTCCAGTACTTGTGGATTCAGGTTTTACATTTAGATCTTAATATTTGAATCCTTCAATTCCTCCGAAGCATTGAGGCATTCTAAATGCTTAACTTTCTTTCAAATTACTCCCGTGTAAGCATCCTCATGGGCTTATAAGTGCTTTAAATGATTTATAGTAAAAGAAATGCTTATACATTTACTCTTGGTGGATAAAAAGTCTCAACTCTATGGAAAATGTATTAAGCATTTCATTGTGTCTCCATATCACTGTTTAAAAATAATTTTACAGTAATGAAAATTCCTTTAAAGTTTCTTTTTACTGTTAAATTGTAGTAAATTTAGCAGTATTTTTTTCTTCTACTGATTATTAGTGTCCTGGGTTATTCATTTTCAGTTTATTCCCCATCCTGTTTCTCCTAAGATTTCTGCTTCAATTATTAAACCTCTCTGTGATTTGCCTCCTATTGTCCTCAGAACTCCTTATTGTTTTGTGGCCGCTCTGATGGTAATCTCTTTATTTGGTATTATTTAGAAATTTTACTTGTAGGCCAAATATCTCTTTTAACTCACTAAGAAAAGGGAACCAATAGTGTCAGCAGGTGCTGCCTAATGTAGAATGACAATTTCTTATGCCCTTTTGTAAAGGTATTCATATTTTCCTCACATTATTTGTGATGAATCTAGTATTGCTGAACTGAATTTTCAGATATTTGGGAAACTATCTGGTAGTGCTGTGGAATGTTGACTCTTAGAAAATAGCATCAGAAACACCTGGTGAGTTTATTGCATAAAGGAGAGAACTACCTTTACAGAGTTGGTAGGATCTGCTAGGGCAAGGGAAGGGTGTGGGAATGAAAAGAATAGCAAAGTAGGAAGGGAGAGCAAAGTTGGGATATTTATTGAGGATTTGAAGTCTTTAAGACAGCTATTTCAGTGCAGGAGCTGATTAGAATTGGGATCACTATGTAATAGTTTAGGATTGATAGAGCAAAGCAAGGGTTTTGAGGTGAGATTTTCAAAGTGTCTTGGAAAGTGAACAATCATTTGCTGCTATTTATTAAAAAGTTGAATAGTCTGCTCTTGGTTTATACAGAGTTTTGGGGGAAGTTCCTGAAATGAACAATGAAGTTATTTGCAACTCTTATCTGCCTGGACAAGAGTTTCCTGGAATAGTAAAGTCACGTTGTCCAGAACATCTGAATAGTGATGTTAATGTAGACTGTAAGCTTTGGGTTTAGATGGTTTCAGTTCTCACTACCCATTCAGAACTACAGTAAACTTGAAAATGTAATTATAAAAAGTATGATTCTTAGGAACAGCTACTCAGACAATATATTTTCTTGGTGAGAGGTTTGACATTGAATGATTTCCCCTAAAGAATGAGGCCTAACTTTCATAATTAAGGTTTCTGAGACACCTAAATAGGCATTAGGATACCGGATTCTGCAGCTAAGAGTTATAAAAGGATCAGAGATAGAAATTTGGGAGTTACTGTTTATATTGAATCCATGTACCTAGAAAAGTTTGCCTGATGAGGAAGTATAGAGCGAGAAGAAAAATACTTTGGCCTTAGAAGTTCTAGTGCCTAACAGCTGTATGTGGGGTGTGTGGGTGTGTGCATGCACATGCATGTGAAACCTGTAACAGAGTGGCTGGAGAGGTTGGAAGAAAACCAGGATATAGTAATGTGATCTCTGGAGATGTGGCTGAAAAGTAGTGGGGTCAGAACACAAAGGCCTTATATGTCTAGATGGAGAAAGACCTATTGACCCCAGTGATGAATTTTCACTCAACAGTTCTGTGCTTGTACAAAATACAGACTGTTCACAGAACTAGTCAGTTTATCATGACAGTCTTTACATAAGAATTCTGTTTGCAGGGTAGTTATTTGAAATTGAGAATATTTTCTTAGAAATAATTTTACTAACTTGCTCCTACATTACCTGGTAAAAGTTAATCTCATTTTGACTGTGATTGAGAAAAGGTCAGTGGTGTATAGCCTACAATTTTATAGACAGTACATATGTTCGGTGTTAATACGTCGGGAGTGTATAGTGGAAGAAGTAACATTTGTTGAATGCCTACATTATGCTAGGCATAGTCCATACATTCTGATTTATATCTCTCACCTTTTTGAGGTAGTTTTTTATTTTCTTCTCCAAAGAGGGAATAACTAAGATTGGATTTCTCAGTGTCATACTTTCAGCTTTCCCCAGTGTCTATATGAAGGAGTCAGGATTTGAATTGAGTTAGGCTTATTCTCAATTTTTACTGAACCATCAATGGACTTCCTGCATGCCGTAAACCCTTGGTCAACCAATGCTGCGGTTGTATGGAATTCACATTTCACCAGATGTTAATTAAATGTAGGAATATGTGATCTTTCAGGTTTTTGAGAAACAAGATTGAACAGGTTAAGCAATAGTGAAGCAAAGAAGAAAGGATCTAGGCCCATATACTCATCTTTGATTAACTAGGATCTTTGATTAACTATAAGCTATTTAATTCCTTTTAAGGGAACTATTCATGTCAAAGAACAGTATCCTGTTTAACAGAATTCTGGTTAATGCAGAAATTTTTAAAAAATATTTTTAAATATTTTAAAAATATTTTAAAAATATTTTTAAATGTTTTTTAAATATTTTTAAAAATATTTTAAAATATTTTTATATTTAAATTTAATTAATTAAAATTTAAATATTTTTCTCTATCCTCATAGGAAAATTTTTTTAAAAAAGTCATTATTCTTAAAGGGTATGCACATTTTGGTCTCTTTTCATTTTATCTTAGTCTAATTTAGCACTTCATAGAAAACAAAAACTACCAAAAAGTTGAAGTCCTGACATTTTTTAACATCTTAACAGATCTTCCACCATTGGCAAAGAAAGTTGGTCATTGTCCAGTAGAATTTGTCTTATAAAAGCTTTATTAAAGAGCTAGTTTTTAAAAAATGTAATAAATTGTTATTGTGTTATCAGTGACCGAGTAGCACATTCAGTTGTTCAGATATGTTTTGGTGATAAAACTTAGAAAGTTGCCTACAGGCTTTTTTTTTTTTTTCCCCCAAACATTAAGAGCAAATTCATATTTACCTTGTGCCGGGCATGGCATAGAACATTCTCAGTGAACCTATGAATGTTTATAAAGTGGGAGATTTTGTGAGACTGAGCTTTAAAAATCTATAGAAGACAATACATAATTATTTTGTGGTAATTGAAAAATGTGTCATGTGAATAGAATTAAATAGCTATTTTTGAAGGGTATTAAAGTTTCATTCTTACAGTACCTGTATGAATATGACCTTTTAAATATCTAAATATTTTTACCTCTTTCTATTAAAACGAGGTCCCATAATGCTTTTTAAATTTCTTACTGTTGGACTTAGGAAGTGTTTTAAAAAGTGAATGACTAGATGAGCCTCACAGGGTATCTTTACATTAGTGGGGTCATCGTGTATCTCCATGTGGTAAAGTCTGATCCTTTCAGTTTCCTGAACAGTTCATTTTGAGGTGATGTGGACTGTAGAATCCTTAATGTGCTTAAGGATAAAGTATAGCATTAATTTAGAAAGATGCAGTGAGAAATAATCTTGCTTGATATACCAGTTTGGGGGATATGAGGGATAGGATGGGGGTAGGGAGGGACACAACGATTTAAAAAAATATTTCTGTCCTTAAGGAATTTATAATATGGTGAAACCGAGGAACTTCACATTTACATAACCCACTTAATTCTGGTGAATAAATCAATTTAGAAGACAGATTTTAGATTTGAGGATTGGTCGAAAATGTCCGTAGAGCAGCACCTTTTTTTTTTTTCTGTTGTAATCCAGGTGTGTTTTATTTATTTATTTTTTATGTTTTTGGCTTTTTAAGGTTTTATTTAAATTCCAGATGGTTAACATACAGTGTTATATTAAATTCAAGTGTACAATATACTGATTCAGCAATTCAACATACCACCCAGTGCTCATCACGACAAGTGCACATCTTATTCCACATCATCTATTTAACGCACCCCCCCCTTCTCTCTGGTGACCATCAGTTTGTTCTCTGTAGTTGAGTCTGTTTCTTAATTTGTCTTTCTCTTTTTTTCCCTTTGCTGATTTGTTTTCTTTCTTAAATTCCACATGTGAGCGAAATACGTTGTCTTTCTCTGACTGACTTATTTGATGAGGCACTATCCTCTCTACCTCCATCCATCTTTTTGCAAGTGGCAAGATTTCATTCTTTTTTATGGCTGAGTAATATTCCATTATATATATGCATCCATTTTATATATATATGTATACACACACACATTTTCTGTTATATATATATTCTATTATATATATGTACACATATGTATATCATTTCTTTATCCATATCTATTAGTGGATATTTGGGCTGCTTCCATAATTTGGCTATTGTTAATAATGCTGCTATAAACATCTGGGTGCACATATCCCTTTGATTTAGTATTTTTGTGTTCTTTGGGTAAATACCCAGTGTAATTCCTGGGTCATAGAGTGGTTCTATTTTTAACTTTTTGAGGAGTCTTCATACTGTTTTCACAGTGGCTCCATCAGTTTGCATCCCCACCAACAGGGCAGAGGTCTCCTTTTTCTCCACATCCTCGCCAACACATTGTTTCTTGTGTTGTGGATTTTAGCTATTCTCACAGGTGTGAGGTGATATCTCATTGTAGTTTCCATTTGCATTTCCCTGATGGTAAGTGATGATGAACATCTTTTCATGTGTCCAAAGTCCATCTGTATGTCTTTGGAGAAATGTCTGTTTATTTCTTCTGCCCATTCTCTCTCTCTTTCTTTAAAGATTTATTTATTTATTCTAGAGAGAAAGTACATGAGCAGGGGAAGGGGCAGAGGGAGAGAATACCCAAGCAGACTCCCACTGAGCATGGAGCCAGACATGGGGCTGGATCCCATGATCCATGAGATCAGGACCTGAGCCAAAACCAAGTCAGATGCTCAATTGAGCCACCCAGACATCTTCTGCCCATTTTCTAATTGGATTTTTTGTTTTTTGGGTGTCGAGCTTTTTAAGTTCTTCATATAGTTTGGGTATTAACCCTTTATTTTATGTCATTTGCAGATATCTTCTCCCATATCATAGGTTGCCTTTTGGTTTTGCTGAGTGTTTCCTTTGCTATGCAGAAGCTTTTTAATTTCAAGTGGTCCCAATAGTTTATCTTTGCTTGTATTTCCCTTGTCTCAGGAGACATATCTAGAAAAATGTTGCTTTGGCCTGTGTTGAAGTTACTGCCTGTGTTGTCTTCTAGGATTTTTATGGTTTCATGTCTCATATTTAGGTCTTTAATCCATTTTGAATTTATTTTTGTGTATGGTGCAAGAAAAGGGGCCAGTTGCTTTCTTTTGCATGTTACTGTTTGGTTTTCCCAACATCATTTGTTGAAGAGATGGTCTTTTTCCCATTGGATATTCTTTTCTGCTTTGTCAAAGATTAATTGACCGTATAATTGTGGATTCATTTCTGGGTTTTCTATTCCGTTCTGTTGATCTGTGTGTCCATTTTTGTGCCAGTACCATACTGTTTTGATTACTACAGGTTTGAATATGACTTCAAGTCCAGAATTGTGATGCCTCCAGCTTTGCTTTTGTTTTTCAAGATTGCTTTGGCTCTTTGGTCTTTTGTGGTTCCACACAAATTTTAGGATTATTTGTTTTAGTTCTGTGAAAAATGCTGCTGGTATTTTGATAGGGTTTGCATAAAATATGGGGATTGCTTTGGGTAGTATAGACATTTTAATGATATTTGTTCTTCCAGTCCTTGAGCATGGAATGACTTTCCATTTCTTTGTGTCATCTTCAATTTCTTTCATCAGTGTTTTATAGTTTTGAGAGTATAGGTCTTTCACCTTTTTGGTTAGGTTTATTCCTAGGTATCTTAGTATTTTTGGTGCAGTTGTAAATGAGATTGTTTTCTTAATTTCTCATCTGTTGCTTCATTATTAATGTATAGAAATGCAACAGATTTCTGTACGTTAGTTATATATCCTGCAGCTTTACTGAATTTGTTTATCAGTTCTAGCAGTTTTTTGGTGGGGTCTTCAGGGTTCACTTCTTATGGTATCATGTCATCTGCAAATAGCAAAAGTTTTGCTTCTTTCTTAACTATTTGGATGCCTTTTATTTCTTTTTGTTGTCTGATTGCTGTGGCTAGGAATTCCAGTACTGCGTTGAATCCGAGTGATGAGAGTGGGCATCCCTGTCTTATTCCTGACTGTAGAGGAAGAAGCTGTTTTTTTCCCATTTAGGTTGATCTTAGCTGTGGGTTTTTCATATGAGGCCTTTATAATGTTAAGTTATGTTTCCTCTAAAACTATTTTGTTGAGAGTTTTTTTTTTATCATGAATGGGTGTTGTACTTTGTCAAATGTTTTTTCTGCATCTATTGAAATAATACGTGGTTCTTATCCTTTCTCTTATTTTTTTTTTAAGATTTTATTTCTAAGTAATGTATACACCCGATATGAGGCTCCAACTTATCAAGATAAGTTGCATGCTCCACCTACTGAACCAGCCAGGAGCCCTTCTTTCTCATATTGATGTGATATGTCACATTGGTTGGGTTGTAGAGATTGAACCACCTTTACACTCCAGGAATAAATCCTACTTGATCATGGGGAATGATTTTTGTGATGTATTGTTGGATCTGGTTTGCTAGTATTTTGTTGAGGATTTTTGCATGTGTTCGTCCGGGATTTTCGCCTGCAGTTCTCTTTTGTGATGGTGTCTTTATCTGGTTTTGGTATCACGGTAATGCTGGCCTCATAGAATGAATTTTCTATCCCTTCCTTTTCTATTTTTTTGGAACAGTGTGAGAAGACTAGGCATACTCTTCTTTAAATGTTTAATAGAATTTGCCTGTGAAGCAGTCTGGTGTTGGACTTTTGTTGGGTGGTTTTTTGATTACTGTTTCAGTTTCTTTGCTGAGAATTGGTCTGTTCAGATTTTATATTTCTTCTTTCAGTTTTGGTAGTTTATGTTTCTAGGAATTATCTATCTTTCCTAGGCTGTCCAATATGTTGGCATATAGTTTTTTTTAATATTATTCGCTTGTAATTGTATTTCTGTGGTGGTGTTATTTCTTCTCTCTCAATTGTGATTTATTTATTGGAGTCATTCCTCTTTTTTTCTTCATAAATCTGTTTAAAGGTTTATCAGTTATACTGATTTTTTTTTTCAAAGAAGCAGTTCCTGATTTCATTGTTTTGTTTTGTTTTTAGTTTCTATACTATTTATTTCTGCTCTAATCTTGTTTGTTTCCTTTGTTCTGCTGGGTTTTGGTTGGTTCTTTTTCTAACTCTGTTAGGTGTAAAGTTAAGTTGTTTGAGATTTTTCTTGCTTCTTGAGGTAGGTCTGTATTGCTATAAACTTCTCTCTTATAACTGCTTTTGCTGCATCCCAAAAGTTTTGGACCATTTTGTTTTCATTTTCATTTGTTTCCTTGTACTTTTTTATTTCTTCTTTTCTGGTTGACCCATTCATTGCTTAGTAGCATGTTTTCTATCCATGTATTTGTACTCTTTCCAGATTTTTTCTTGTGGTTGACTTCTAGTTTCATAGCCTTGTGGTCAGAAAAGATGCCTTTGTATGACTTTGTTCTGAATATGTTGAGACTCGTTTCGTGGGCCAGTATGTGATCTGTTCTGGAGAATGTTTTATGTGCACTTGAAAAGAATGTGTATTCTACTGTTTTAGGATGCAGTGTTCTGAATGTGTCTGTTAAATCCATCTAGTCCAGTGTGTCATTCAAAGCCATTGTTTCCTTGTTGGTGTTCTGTTTAGATGATCTGTCCATTAATATAAGTGGGCTATTGAAGTCCCCTACATTATTTCTTTTTTAACAAAGAACATTTTTTTTTAAAAAGATTTTATTTGACAGACACAACGAGAGAGGGAACACAAGCAGGGGGAGGAGGAGGGGGAGAGGGAGAAGCAGGCCTCCTGCTGAGCAAGGAGCCCAATGCAGGGCTCCATCTCATGATCTCGGAACCATGATCGGAGCCAAAGGCAGATGCTTAACGACTGAGCCACCCAGGCGCTCCCTAAGTCCCTACATTATTGTATCGTTGTTGATTAGTTCCTTTGTTTGTTTAACTGTTTTATGTATTTGGGTGCTCCTTGTCTCTTGTTAGTCTTTGTTTTAAATTCTATTTTGTCAGATATAAGTATTGCTACTCCAGCTTTATTTTGACATCCATTTGTATGATAAATGTTTCTTTGTACCCTCACTTTCAATCTGCCGGTGTCTTTAGGTCTAAAATGAATCTCATTTTTAAGATGAGTCTTGTTTTTTTTAAGTCACTTCTGTCACTCTATATTTTTTGATAGCATTTAGTCCAATTACATTCAGGATAATTATTGATACGTATTTATTGTCATTTTATTGTTTCGTGTTTTTTCCTGAAGATTTTCTGTGAACCTCTTGTTTTTCTCTTTCATGGTTTGCTGATTTACTTTAGTGACATATTTGGATTTCTTTCTCTTTATTCTCTGCATATTTATTAGTGATTTTTGATATATGGTTACCATCAGGTTTGTATGTAACTTCTGCATAAAGCAGTCTTTATTAAGTTGATAGTCATTTAAGTTTGAACTCATTTTTTTTATTCCTCTTCTGTCCACATTATAGGTTTATTTTGTTACAGTTTATGTACTTTTATTTTGTGAGTTTCTTGACTGATTTTTTTTTTAACAGAAATACTCATTTTTACTGCTTTTGTGTTTCCTACCTTTATACTGTCACTTCCTGTCTCTCCTTTCCACTCAGAGTGTTTCCCTTCAGTGTTTCTTGCTGGGCTCATTTGGTGGTCACGAACTTCTTTAGTTCTTTTGTTTTGTTTTGTCTGGAAAGCTCTTTATCTCTCCTATTTTGATTGATAGCCTTTCTGAATAGTCTTCTTGACTGTAGATTTTCCCATTCAACACTTCGAATGTATCATGGCAGGCCCTTCTGGCTTGGAACGTTTCTGCTGAAAAATCCCCTGCTACCTTGTGCATTTTCCCTTTTTAGTTACTGTCTTCTTTTGTCTTTCTGCTTTTAAAATTTTCTTTGTCACTATAATTTGCCAATTTAACTACAATATATCTTGGTATGAATCTGCTTTTGTTAATTTTGGCGGAAGTTCTCTGTGCCTCCTATATATGTCTCCTTCCTTAGATTAGGGAAGTTTTTAGTTATTATCTAAATACATTTTCTGTCCCCTTTTCTCTCTCTCCTTCTTGGACTCCTATAATTTGGATGTTACTACATTTGATGAAGTCACTATGTTCCTTAAGTCTATTCTCATTTTGTGTAATTCTTTTTTCTCTCTTGTTCAGCTTGATTACTTTCCATTACTCTGCCTTCTCAGTCAGTAATTCATTCTTCTGCTTCTTCCATCCTGCTGTTCATTCCATCAAGTGTTTCTTATTTTGTTTATTGAGCCCTTTATTTCTGCTCTGTTATTCCTTGTCTCTCTGTTAAGGGTCTTACTCATGTCTTCCACTTTTTTCTCAAGTTCAGTGAGTATTTTTTTAAAAAATATTTTATTTATTTGACAGAGAACACAAGTAGGCAGAGCAGCAGGCAGAGGGAGAGGGAGAAGCAGGCTCCCCCTGAGCAGGGAGCCCGAAGCAGGGCTTGATCTCAGGACCCTGGGATCGTGACCTAAGCCAAAGGCAGATGCTTAACCGACTGAGCCACCCAGGTGCCCCTTCAGTGAGTATCCTTAGGATCATTATTTAAAATTCTGCATTAGGTGTGTTACTTATATCTGTTTTGCTTAGATCTTTGGCTATGGCCTTTTCCTGTTCTTTAATTTGGGACAGTTTTCTGTGTCTTCTCATTTTGTCTAAGTCTTTGTGCCTGTTTCTGTGTGTTAGGAAAGTCTGTTTAGGTCTCCTGTTTTTAAAGGTAATGGCCTTATGAAAAGAGGTTCTGTAATGTTCTGCTGTGTAGTGTCCCCTGTTCCCCAGGGCCTGGCACTTTAGAGAGTGCTTCAAGTGTGTGTTTGCACTCTGCTGTTGTGTTCTGGTTGCTCTGTCCTTCAGGTCAGTTGTGTGTGGAAGCTTTTCTTGCCTGCTGTGGGCAGTGTTTTGTCCCTGACTTGAATGTGGTGAGTTTTAACTAGATGTGCTCTGATCTGCTTGTGAAATGAAACCTGTTGCCACTGCCACCAGAACTGAGGCCCCACAAAACTCCTGGGTTGAGAGACTGGGTGTGGGCAGGAATTTGGGCTGGTCTTGTTGGTGAGGGGGCCCACCTTGCTGGGACTGAGTGAGGCAAGTGAGACTGGAAAGGGCGGTTCCACTGGAGCACCAGAGGGTGGGGCTTTGTGTAAGCAAATTAGGTAGCCAGTGGTGGCACTGCACTGATAGCCTCAGGGGGCCTTTGCTTGTACTGAAGTGTGGGGGAGGGAAATGTAGCCTCTCCATGAAGGCTGCCTCTCTGGGACATGCTCCAGGATGAGCAAGTAAACTCCCACTGTGTGCCCCAGGAGCTCTTGAGATCACTGTTTCCATGCTGTGTGTCTATGGGTTGTTCGCCTGCATTCTCTTCAAGAGCAACACAGTGCCCTGGGGCTGTATCCCAGCCAAGCCTGCTGACCATTAAAATTCCAGGCTTTAACCCTGTTAGTTGCAAGAACCCAGGATATTTGGCCGTCCTTGTTTTCCAAGCCAATTGCTGTGGGGATTGATTTTCCTGTGTGCTCCCCTGGATGCTGGACTGTCTTTCACCCTTCTCTGCAACTCTGCCTCTCTTCCGACCTCAGTGGCCAAGATCTGTTTCTCTCCCAAACCGTGTCTCTGCACTTCCTACCTTCTTCAGTGTGGCCTCTTCTCTGCTTTTGGTTGTGGAGTTCTGCCAGTCTTTGGGTCCGTTTCGGGGTATTTTGGGGTGATTTGATAGTTACATGGTTGTATTCATGGGACAAGGTGAGCCTAGGGTCTTCATACTGTGCTACCATCTTCCATCCTCGATCTAGAGCAGCAGCTTTTCAAGCTTTTGGGTTTCTGGACTTTATGTTCTTTAATGTTAATTTATTTGAAATTAAAAACATTACAAATTAATATGTCACAGCACATATTTTAAATGAAAAATAACTTTAAAAACATGGCAAGAATATTAGCATGTTTGTAAACCTCTTTCATGTCTAGCTTAATAGAAAACAGCTGGGTTCTCATATCTACTTTTGCCTTTCAGTCTGTTGCAATATTCCATGCAGTGTAGTTTTTGGAAAACTCCACTGTACACTTGAGAGAAAAGTGAAAAAGGCAAGTAACATCTTAGAATCATTGTAAAAATAATTTTGATCTCAAGACCCAACCCCCTTGTAAAGATTATGCAGACTACACTTTGAGAACTTCTGCTTTAGATCAAAATGAAATTGGATCCTTGTCTTGCACTTGATCTTCCTCTCTCAGTTGGATACTCTTGGGGGCAATTTTTGTTATGCTCGAGTAACTCAGCAAATTCCAATTTGGAATCTACTCCTGGGTATCTTCTACTTTGAATAGCCTCAGAGCTATAGGCTTTGGTTCTTTTGTATCCTTCCCTCCTTTTTAATGTCACTTGGACACTGCCAATCGGAAATGGCCATACTTGCAAGCTATGTCATCTCAGGTAAATTTGTTAAAATTTTTGAGTCTGTTTCCTCATTTGTAAAATGGCAGAGCAATATCAACTCATAAGACTTTCCTGGGGATCAAAAAAGATAAGAGTTATATTCAGTTGCTAATAAAATCTTAATGTTATTAGAAGTTAGAGAAAAACACTGTTTTTCTAATTTTATTGGAAAATATTCCAATTTTGCATACATTTTGGACTAAATATGCAAAATATTTTAAACTCAAGAAGATGTGGATCTCCCTTGTTTATAAGTTAATCTAGAGAGTGACTTTTTTTTTTTTTCCCCCTTCACTGCCCTCTATTCTGTTCTTCTTCTGTCCAGTACTTGGGCCATATTAAAGCTAGGCCCTTCACTAGGAAATGAATGGGATTTCAAAACATACAGCAAAATGTCCTTCCTTCTCTGAAAGTGTTTATAATGGTGTGTTTAAACTTATTAGGTAGGAAGATGCTATATAAAAGATATGTATAAAGATTACGAGAGCATAGTATGAGGAATACCTAATTCTGTAGGTAGAGAAGTAGAAAAAGGAAAAGAAAAAGAATTAAATTGTGCCTTATTTCTCAATCACTGATTTTTATAACTCCTAGAAGAAAAACTATTAAGCAGCCAGGCTTTTATTTATTGAGTGAATCTATGTGCTAAATGCGTGATGTTATGTAGCAATGAAAACATGGACTTGGGTAGGGCATTATACTGTTTGGGTTCCCACTTGTTCGTCTGCTTACAAGCTATAACAGTGAATTTTTAGCTCACCAGTGACTAAGTTTCTTTAGATATGTAAAGTGAGTATAACTTAAATAATTTTACAGAATTACTGTGATGTTAAAAGAGTTAATGTAAGTAGAGAACTAGAACGGATTGGCACATTGTTCTATTTACTAGTTTATTATATAAAAAGGGGAAAAGACCTTTCCTTGATTATACTAACTTCTAGTAGTTTTACAGAGATCTTATATTTTAAAATGATTGCTGAAAAATTATATAATGTGGAAGGTTAATTTTATCTTTTTTTATTCCCTTGTTATTGTTATAGCACATTTTACTACTTTGATTTGTGTAAGAGGAGGAAATTGATTAAAGAACAGATCTTTTAGCAGTTAAAATGCATTTTACCTAAATTCACATTAATGATTTTTTTAAAGTACTTTTCCCTCAAATTCATGATAGACACCTTACATGATGTTGCTAGAGAAACTAGTGTGTAGGGAAGTACATAAACTTAAACCTCATTTGAGAAAAAAAAAATTATTTATCACTAGGTTACTAGTCATTTTATGTACATTTGTAATCATTTTTGAAGGACATGGTTCCTAGTATATAGGGACATAAACTTGTTAATTGCCCGGTTAACTTTACAAACAAGAGGTTGCTCATATTTTAATATTAAGAGATTTACTCAAATAAATGTCTCAAGTTGGCACTTAATAAATTTTGTGTCAAAACCAGTGTCGGGTTTTATAATAAGCTATAAATATTATTGCATTTTACGGTGTTGATTATTGAGACCTAAGCCTTTTGAACCATCAGTGAAAATCATTAAATTTAATCTTTTTTGTGTAGAGGAAGATAGAAAAAAGAATAGAAACCATTCTCTGCCCTTTTGTGTCACTGAGGATGTCAGAGGGATAGATACTAATGCTAATGAAATGTGTACACAGAGGGTAAATACGCATTAGGGCTCCAGGGAAAACCTTAATTGGAGTGATATGCTTCAAACAAGAAACTTATGCTGCCACTTTTTAATTTCCAGATAAAAATCAAACCTGAGTGTCAAAAAAAGACCTTTTTGTTTTCTCTTGATAAAAGAATCCATGTATTTGGAAGCAGTTGAAACCACAACGGAGGGTCTATTTTGGACTCAATGAGAAGAATTTTAATGCTCTAGGCACTTTTTAATCTATTAACTTAACATTCTCACTCACTGTAATTTCATGATGATTTCTCTCTCCCTATCCCCTCAATATTTGAGTAAAGTTAATCAGAGTAAAATACATTCTGGAGTTCAGTAATAATGAATTCATATCCATTTTATTGTCTCTTACTATTCATGAGTTATGGAGAGCCTTAGTGTACCATTAGGTTTCCCTCCTATTGATTGTTTGCATACCTAATGACTTGGATTTTAATAAAAATTTTAGCCTGCTGTTAAGTAAGTCATATAAATAAACATGTATTCAAGTGCCTAGGAACTCACTATAAACCTTGTCCCAGTGCGTGAAAAAAAACAGATTTTTAAGAATCAGATCAAATCCTATAGTAAATATTTATTTTTAATTTCTATATAAAATAATCAACAAATCTTAGCAGACACCCACATATTTCAAACAATATTTGTTGTAAGAGTAAAATAGGAAAAGTTTTGGTTTTTTGTTTTTTTTTTTTAAGATTTATTTTAGAGAGCACGAGGGGAAGGGCAGAGGGGGAGAGAGAATCCTCAGGCAGACTCTCGCTGAGTGTGGAGCTTGTTGTGGGGGGGTCAGTCCCAGGACCCTAAAGTCATGGCCTGAGCCAAAGTCGAGAGCGGGTAGCTTAACCAACTGAGCCACCCAGGCACCCTGGGAAAGTTTTTCATATGGAATTTAGTTTTATTTTTTTAAGAAGATATCATATTCACAGAGATGGGCTAACAAGATTGGGCATTAATTCAAAAAGATAAATGCACTCCTTTGTTTATGGAGCATTATTTACAACATCCAAGATATCGAAGCAACCTAAGTGTCCATTGACAAGTGAGCAGTTATGGAAGATGTGGCATATATATACAATGGAACATTACTCATCCTTAAAAAAGAATGAAATCTTGCCATTCATGACAATATGGATGGATCTAGAAGGTATTACACTAAGTAAAATAAGACAGAGAAAGGCAAATATCATATGATTTCACTTATATGTGAAATCTAAAAAATAAAACAAATGAACAAACACTTAAACCAGAAACAGATTCATAAATACAGAGAACAAATTAGTGGTTGCCAGAGGGGAGAGGGAAGTTGTGTGGATAGGCAAAAGAGGTGAAGGGAATTAAGAGGTACAAACATCCAGTGATAAAATAATAGGAGAGGATTATGTGACAAAATTTTCATTTAACTATAATACTGAGTTTAGTTCTTCCCTTTTATCTGTTTATTTCTTTGCTAGGTTAAGACTATTACTTAAAATTGCATGGAAATTATAGTTCATCAGCACTCCATTTAGAAAGGAAAAGTTCAAATCATCCTGTACTGCAGTTAAGAAATTTATTAACATATAAAGTATTTTGGATGTCATAGATGGTTGCATGCTTGCAGAGACCTTTGTGTATAGCATTTAAGAAAGCAAGTGAGGGTATGTAGTAGAAGATCTGACTAATTTGGCCTTCATTCTCTGTAAGACTATGACTGATGGCTATGACTTGTTTAATACTAACTGGTAGGTAGTAGGCTTTTCTTGAGTTTGAGCTTACATTCTTAACAGTTGTATTCCAGCTTTGTTATTGTAATTACATAATTTAATCAAATATTACCTAAACCAATGAAATATTAATACATAAGTAGAGTCATTTCTGTGAAAACTTTGGACAGACTCGATAAAGGCAGGTTGCTAAAAAATATCCAGTGGAATAGGATTTTGTAGTTGGGATCACTTGTAGTTATAGCAACAGTTATAAAATTTTGTATTCAAGCCATTTCCTTTAAAAAGATTTGTATATTATATATTATATAATGTATATATAATTTGTTAATATCATATATATTATATAATGTATATAATAATATATATAATTATAATTACATTATATATAATAATGTATATTATATATATTTGTATATTAAGGTTTTGGGACCCTCTTCTCCTTTTTAGCATTGTTTGCCCCCCTTTAAAAAAAAACAGTGGCTTCCTTTTAAATTTCCTCTTCCAAGGAATCAGTTGATTTTTCTAAGACAGACAGTTGAGCCAGTATAATGGCTTCATATAGAGATGTTAAAATATTTCATTTTCTAGTGAATATTAGATGGAAATGTGGAACACTTCAGTTACAGCTTACTTGGAAAATTAAAAGGAGGGTATTTTCTATTTATGTTTATTTTACTTCTTAGGGATCTGAAAATATCTTTTAAGGATTAGTGGGCAACAGGATTGGCCTATGCTCAAATCTTAGGAGGCACAGTGCCCAGAGAGGGCCCCAAAGCTGTTTTGCTGGCTGCCTACTCTGGAGCAGCTGACTAACCAGATGCAGAGCACATTGACCTGGTCATAACTGCTTTCATCCTAGAGTAGGGCAAGTTAACAGAATTTAGATCAAGAGCCACATTAGAGGATCCTGACCTCAGGATAACCTCTCATTTCCTACCTTTGAAACAGGGAGCAATTCTAGTCACTTCCTAACTTCTAACCACAAGATTGCATGGGAACATATAGCCACATCTAAAGATTATGACCTTTTGATTTTCTTTACCCTTTATACAGATGGATTCAGAATAAAAGAAACAATAGACTTAACCTACTGTTCTTCGTTGAACAGAGAAATAATCCCTCCCCTTCTCTACTTATTTTTTTCATATTGAAATCTTTCTAGACCATTCCTATAGATGCAGTATAGATGAAATCAATCAGGTACTGTGTTTGTAAACTCAGCCTTTTCCAAAATAAAGTATACCAAGAGTGTGACAACTCTTGTCTCTGTTAGACAGCAGATCATTGTTTCTTGATATACACATTTTCAGATCATTGCTCTTGGTAAATCTAGACCTTCCATTATTCTCCACATATTCCAACCAGGTTTTATTGAGCTTTATTTTCTAAAGATTTCAACTTTGTTTCTGCTATTCTGCACGTGACAGAATAGATAATTTTATATATGGAAAACTATAAGTTACTGGACAGATAAGAGGGACTGAGAATTGTGAGCAATTTTTAAAAAAGATTTTATTTATTTGAGAAAGAGAGCAAGGGGGAGGAGGAGAAGGGGAAGGACAAGCAGACTCCATGCTGAGTGCAGAGCCCAGCGGGTGGCCTGATCCCAGGACCCTGGAATCATGACCTGAGCCAAAACCAAGAGTCAGATGCATAACTGACTGAGCTGACCAGGTGCCCCAATTATGAGCGATTTCTAACTCATAAACTACAAAGCCACTTTCTATCCCATTCGTTTTTGGGAATGACATTATTATAAAAATAACCCTAAGTCTACTCCAGTACATTAAGTGCAGTTCCCAAATTTCTTACTTTGACTGTTAGTAAGAAATTCAAGTGCTTATAACGTGAGCACAGAATATTTATTGAAAGAATTAACTACAGAATCGAGAACTACTAGTTTACTTTGTAAATCTGCCTGATACAAAAGAAACTACCTACCACCATGATAGAAGTCTGTGCTTGACTCTTGGAAGATGTATTGAGTTGGAACAAAAGGAGGAAGAATAGCAATCATTAAAAATGTCATGAAATGAGAGTAAAAAAGGAAATATGGAGGTAATAAAATGTATTGAGGTGTTTTATAAGTGTTATAATTTTGTCGACTTAAGTATCTTTCTACTTAGGAAAAAACAGCAGGACCAAGATATATCTACACAATATCACAGCCTTTGGAGTTGTATACCTTCCTGATGATTGATGGCATTGAACCATCTATCATCTTGGCTAAATCTTCATAAGACCACTGATATATATTTACTCTTTCTGAGTGTCCAGAGTTACAGATATGTGATTTTCCTGATAGCGCAAAGTTAATTGACTTACGTAAGGATCAAATTATGGCTCTTGGCCATAGCCAGTTACTTTAAACAAGTATGAGTTACCATTAACTGACTTTATTTTGGATAGTTGAATTTAAATATTTTTTTCAAAGATTTTATTTATTTGAGAGAGAAAGCGAGAGAGAGAGAGAGAATGCAAGCGTGTGCGCACACGCACACAAGCAAGGGGGAGTGGCAGAGGGAGAGGAAGAAGCAGACTCTCCGCCTAGCAGGGAGCCGCCTACATGGAGCTTGATCCCAGGACCCTGAGATCATGCCTCGAGCTGAAGGCAGACACTTAACTGACTGAGCTACCCAGGTGCCCCAAATGGTTGAATTTAAATAGAAGCTTATATTTCCACTTATTTTTCAGAGATGATTTTTATTTTCTTCATGTCTTTTTTGTCCTATCTGTTGCAATACAGTAGAACAACAGGTATTATATAATATGTAATGTTATTATGTGAGTGGCTATGGTTTATTATGCTTAGAACTAAGGGACTTCTCATATGGATATTTATTTTTCTTACCCATATTTGAAAGACTGGGTTATACTGCCTATAAAAGTAATCACAGAAATGACTTGCTATGTAGGAAGGTAACATCTGTGTTCATACAGTAAATGAGTGTGGCCTGTTTCTCTGATGGAATGCCTAACACTTGACAGTACTGTTCTCAAAAAAAGTTTATTGATAATTGTAAATAACTTTATTTAAAAATATACTGGGTAGGTCTTTTGGGTGGTGGCAGCTGCACACTCCCCTGCATCCCTCATAGCCATGCCTCACAAAATGGAAGAAATCAAGGACTTTCTTCCCACAGCCAGGCTAAAGGATGCCAAATCTGTCAAGATCAAGAAAAATAAGGATAATGTGAAGTTTAAAGTTTGCTACAGGTGATACCTTTATACATTGATCATCACAGATAAAGAGAAGGCAGGGAAACTGAAGCAGTCCTATCCACCCAGGTTTGGCAGTGAAGGAGCTGAAATGAACCTGGCATGCTGATTTGAGCTGTAGTAAGAGTCTTTAAAAAACAAACAAACAAACAAAAAAAACACCGGCTGGTTTAGAAAGGCTGGATGCAGTAGAAGGTTTGCTGGAGGTTTTGTGTCCTTCACTTTGTCAGAAACCTCTTCTCAGAAGTGTTGAAATAAAACCAGGAATAGTTGAAAAATTTTCCAAACCATTTGTGATATTGAGTCTGGAATTTGTATTTATGAGTCTCCCCAAGGAGAAATGTTCAGAGGCCTATTGAAGGAGGAAAGAGGCATGTTTACGGGTCGCCTGCAAAGGTAATATTTATAGTATTATCTACTTTGTATAAACCTAGTTCTAAAAATACTTTTAAAAATTGTCAATTAAAATACCATTATAAGGAAATAATTTACTAAGCGCATTTTGGTGTAACTAAATGAAATTTGGTAACTTACAAATAATTTGATATTGCTAAAATTGCTTTAAGGTGTGGCTTTTCTTTTGAAAAAGATGATTGTGCATGCTTTGACTTAATTTTACTCAAGAATATTACAAAAATTACAAGGAAAGGCAGTTTGTGTTTCACTTGTAATCTGCACATGGGCCAATTTGTGAACAGATTAATGGTAGGAGCACATAGGTTTTAAATTTCTATTTTATCAGGATTTAGTTAGTCCTTAATGACTCTTTGGTGAGCCACTTAACTTTTGAGCTTTTGTTTTCTCGTGTATAACAGGAATGGTAAATAATTACACCTTTTTACCTCCTAGAATCATTTTAAGACTCAAATAAGATGTGAAGACTACTTATAAACTCCATAGGGCCAGGTACATAGTGGAAAGGTAATTTCATTTAGATATATTTAGGGATAACTTTATTTTATTTATTTTTAAAGATTTTATTTATTTGACAGAGAGAGATCACAAGTAGGCAGAGAGACAGGCAAAGAGAGAGGAGGAAGCAGTCTCCCTGCTGAGCAGAGAGCCTGATGCGGGGCTCAATCCCAGGACCCTGAGATCATGACCTGAGCCGAAGGCAGAGGCTTTAACCCACTGAGCCACCCAGGTGCCCCTATTTAGGGATAATTTTAAAGCTTTAAAATTTTTATGGATAAATACACAATAAATATTAATACAGTATATAGACATTCAGAGGATTATTAAGTAGACAAAAGTATTTGAGGCAAAAAGACAAACGTTTGGTGTCTGAAAAAGATTTTATCATAACCAAGTGATACTTTTTGCAAATTAAGCACCTTCCTTGTATATCTTGTTCTGTCTCCTGTTTGTGATGATCTCCTAAGTTCTTGAACATATTTAATAGCTTTCATGGATGAGACTGAAGGTAGAACTGAATTTCCAGCATTTTCCCTAAAAGGGAGGAGTAATTTGCTAATCTTAATTTTCTTTCAAGGAAGTTTTTGGAAACTTCCAAAACATAGAGGAAAATATTTGAAAATATGTGAAACATTGAAAATATGTGAAACATAGAGGAAAATATTTTCATTTTACCATTTAAGAAGTAGTGTAGACCAAGCATACTGAGGTGCTTTCATAAAATACTTGCTGTGTTTCTTTCTAGTACCCACTGAGAGGGTTATTGCAAGGTTATGTTTAAAGCACTAAGGAAACAAAATGGAAAGAAACAGAACAACATAAAAAAACAAGTGTAACATAACCAAATGATTTAACATATGTATAATTGGAGTCCCTAAGTGTTATGGTCTGAATGTTTGTTACCCCAAATTTCATGTTGAAATCATAATGCCCAGTTTGATGGTATTAGGTTGTGAAGTTTTAGGAAGGTGCTGAGGTCATGAGCGTGGAGCCTTCATGTGTGGAATTAATGCTTATATAAAAGAGATCCTCAGAAAGCTCCCTAACCCTTTCACCGTGTGAGAATATAGCAGGAAGTCTACAGCAAGAAGAGAACCAAGATCAAAACCACCTTGATCTCAGACTTCTAGCTTCCATACGGTGGGAAATAAATCTCTGTTGTTTATAATTGTGTAATCTATGGTATTTTGTTATAGCAGCCAAGCAGATTAAGACATTGATGAAATGGATAGCGGAAAGGGGCAGAAACAATCTTTGAAGAAATAATGGCTATTTTTCAAAAGTGTTAAGACCACTGATGGAGGAAGCTCAATGAACCCAACACAGGATAAATAGCATTTACCTTTAGTATCTTAGAAACTTTTTCATAGCACCACTATGCCAAAAGAAATACTTAATAATTCTATTTATTGAGTAGTTAACAATTTAGTAGTAGGAGTTCGTAGTACTGTGTCTGTCTGCTATTGCTGTTTCCCTCAGCACACAGTTCCAGATCACCGTGCTAAAAACCACATATAAACAGAATAATCTTCAAAACAGAAGGGGGAAAAGACATGTTATAGAGAAATAAGAATTTCCAAAGATGACTTTTTAACTGACTGTGTAAGTCAGAAGGTAGTGGAATGACATCTTTACAGCGCTGAAAGAAAAACTGATAACCAGTGTTTCTATACTCAGTGACAATATCCTTCAAAACCAGAAATGAAATAAATATATTCTTGGATAAACAAAAGCTGAGAGAAGGCATCAGCGACATACTCACACTTCAGGAAATATTAAGGAAATACACTAGGCTAAAAAAAAATTCTCAGGTAGAAGCATGATGGAATGAAGAGTACTGGAATAGCTAAATATGGTGGGCAGGGCTGTTAATTGCTTAAACCAATACTTTTAACAATCTCCAGTATTCCATTGGAAATGTTATATTGGAAAACAATAGAACATGTAGAAGTAATTATATGACAGCAATAGCAAAAAGAGGAAGTAAATAGAGTTAAATTATAAGAATCTCCCATTTGTATGGAACATGGTAAAAGTACTAATTTAAGATAGAAAATAAAGATGCTTTTTGTATCTTTTACAGTAACCACTGAAAGAATGATGCTAGAGGATAAGCCTATAGAGTACATAAAATAGAATGATAAATACTTGATTAATAGAAAAGGAAGAACAAAGGACAGAGAACAAGGGGACAAATGGAAAATAAATAACAAAGATGATGGACTTAAACTCAACTACATCAGTAATTAAATGCAAATGGACTAAATGTTTCCATTATAAGACTGAGTATCAGACTGAATCAGAAAAGCAAAACCCAACTATATGCTGCTTACAAAGCATAAACAGAGGTTCAGAGTAAAAATATGGGAAACAATGTACCATGCAGATGTTACCTAAGAAATGGCTTGTGTGACTATACTAATAGGAGATACAGTGGCTTTAGCCAAGAAACATTATTGGAGATAAAAAGGGATAATGTTAAAGGGTCAATTCATTAGGAAGATAGAACAATTCTAACTTGTATGCACCTAATTACATAGCTTCAAAATATGTAAAGCAAAATTGAGCTAAAAGGAAGAACAGACAAGTCCACAATTATTGTTGTGGATTTAATAGACCTCTCTCATAGACCTCTCTGATAGAACAAGTAGACAAAAAATCTGTAGAGAAATAAACAGTGACCTTTACCTCACACCAAATACAAAAAATAATTGAAAATGATCAATGATCTTAAGTTGTAATGCTAAAAATATAAAACTCGAAGATACAAAATAAAAAATATTTGTAATATACTGGTACCAAAAATTTTAGGATGCAAAGAGAACCAACCATAAAATAAAAGGAATAAAAGAGAACAAAAGACAAACCACAGAACAGGAAAATATATTTGTAATACATATGTCAGACAAAGGACTTAAAGTCTTAAGACGACCCTGTTTAAAGTGGACAAAAGATTTTTAGAAGTTATATGAATGGATCATAAACCCATTAGAGAGGTGGTCAACATCATTAGTCACTAGAATAATACAAATTAAAATGACAGATGCATCAATGGCTAGAATTAAAGACAATACCAGTGTTCATGATGATATGGAGTAACTAGAACATATACATTGCTGGTGAGAATATAAAACTTGTACAGCCACTTTGGAATACTGGCCATTCCTTAGAAAGTTAAACGGACATCTACTATAATGACCCAGGAAAAAGATTTGTACAAGAACGTTCATAAGAACTTTAATCACAATATTCAGAAACTGGAAACAAGTGTTCATTAACAGGCTCATGAAGAAAATGTGGTATGTCCATACAGTGGAATACTTTTCAGCAACAGCATGAAACTGTGGATGCACACAACAGCATGGGCTAATCTCAGAATCATTATGCTGAGTAAAGAAGTCACGTATGTAAGAGTAAATATTCTTGCATGACTCCATTTATGTGGAATTTCTAAAGAATGTAATACCATAAGGAACTGACACAAAGCTGCTAATGGAGCTGCTTGATCACCTTGCAGCACTGTGACCTCTCTTTCAAAAGTATGCAAAGTTCAAAAAACAATGTTTATTATTTTTTAAGTCATCTCTTGAATAAGTAGTGCTTCGTGGAACCTAGGATTCAGTTGGAAAAGTCTGGAACCTAGGATTCAGTTGAAAAAGTCTGTCCTGGGAGTTCTAATTAGTAATACAAATTGATGACATATATATTTCCTTGCAAAACTGAAAATAATGTGGCTTTTGCTTAGGCGTATCGGGTATATGTCTATGAGTCTTTGTCCCCTCAAATCTTTTGAAGGTGAGCAGCACATGAGTTATTAATGATACATGTCTAAAGTCTGGCTTCTTCCATTAATGTACTTTGGATGCTGAGAAGGTATATTTAGAACAGTTGATTTGTAGTGTGGAAATAATTTTTCTTAGTCTTTACCTCTCCCATGTTCTCTGCAGCAGTAGTACATGAGAATTGAAATGAATTTCTCAAAGACTAAAACTGCTGTTGTTTAGTGTCTCCTCATTAGTATCATCCTCACTATGGGCTACATTTGACTGCTTACTTTCTGGGGGGAAAAAAATTTATTTCCCCCAGAAAAAAAGTAGTACGTGGTTAGAGCAGGGATCAACAAGCTATAGCTCTGGAACTAAGAATGGCTTTACATTTTTAAAGGTTGTTTTAAAAAACTGGCAGACACTGTGTATGTGACCTATAAAGCCTAAAATATTTACTGTTGAGTAATTGCAGATAAAATTTGCTGGCACCTGAACTAGAGAATCTTCTAATATATTTATTTACAATTATTTCAGGAGTATTCTGTAAATATTTCTTTAACAGTTTTGATATAAGAAAGCAGAATTTATCATAAATATAATTTTAACAGCACTGTTGAAATATTTGTGTAAACCCCATTTAAAATGTGTAATTCAGGGATTTTTAATACATTTATATTTGTATAATCATCACCATAATTTTAGAACATTTTTGTGACCACCCCCAAAAAACCTTATATCCATTCTTCTCCATCCTCTTCCATCTCCTGTCTTAGCCCTGCAGATGTTGAATGAAATTATTTAGCCCACCAGTTGGAAATGAACAGAAATGAACTAAGGTTAATATTTGTGCTATTCATTGAGTAAATAAAAGATAAGAGTACAAGGAAAATAAAAATAAAAGTTTAAGAAGCCAAAATACTTATATGCACTCTGAGAACTGGTATAATAGCAATTGGCAATAAGAAGGTTATTAAAATATATTCTGAGATAAAACCCCTTAGCAGTACATTAGATTATATGTGTGTGTGTGTGTGTGTGTGTGTGTGTGTATATATATATATTTTTTAATTTTATTTATTTATTTGACAGAGATTACAAATAGGCAGAGAGGCAGGCAGAGAGAGGGGGAAGCAGGCTCCCCGTCAAGCAGAGAGCCCAATGCGGGGCTCAATCCCAGGACCCGAGACCATGACCCAAGCCGAAGGCAGAGGCTTTAACCCACTGAGCCACCCAGGCGCCCCTAGATTATATTTTTAAAAATATTTTATATTACTAGAGAGAGAGCATGAGTGGAGGGTGGGAGAGGAGGAGAAGCAGATTCCCCTCTGAGCAGGGAGCCCAACTCGAGGCTCATCCCATGACCCCAGGATCACGACCCAAGTCGAAGGCAGATGCTTAACCAGCTGAGCCACCCAGACGCCCCAGTACATTAGATTATTAATGTGGTAGAATTCTTTCAGGGATTCTTAAAAGTCCATGAAAGAACTCATGAAGTCATAGTTTAACTTACAGCATTTTTTCCCCTTTTGCGATTTATGCAGTAATGCTGTGTTCTACAATTGATGGCATCTTAAATTTGGTGATATGGTATGTTTGAAATGATGTAGTCATAAGTCAGCTATTCCAGAAGAAGGTTCAGAACATTTCAGGCAATAAAAATATTAAAGTTATTCACTAGGAAAAGATTTGATCTAAAAGAAAAAGCTACTTACATTTCAAAGTAATAAAATAGCGTTCATCTAAAATTTTAGCAGGTCAGGCCTTTCATTAATCCACATTAATCTTGTGATGATTTTTGAATATGTGAGTTTTAAAGTTTTCATGTACACACTAAATTTGAGCCTTAAGATTGTGTCCAGCTCTTGAGGTTCTTTTTTTTTTTTTTTTTTTTTCAGCTCTTGAGGTTCTGATTTTGTTTTGTAGGTCTGTACATTGCCTAATTTATAGAGTATAGCATGGGTTGTTCTTTTAAAGTTTGGGGTGCTAAAATAGATGCCCTTATTTTACTATAGATTATTTTATATAATTTCCTCAGAAGTCATAAGAAAAATCAAATTGCTGAATTTAACTAGTTTTATAATTCTAAATATTTACAGAATATTACCTTAAGTGTATATAGAAATTATATAGGTGATGCTGGCTTTTAAGGTATTTTTTATCAGCTTCAGACTCATCCTTCTAAAATTTTTTTTGTGGTATAGGAGCTGAGACCCTACAAACTATATTTCTTGTTTACCATCTGGTTCCGTATTAAATTCTGCCAGTAGGAGGATGGGAAGTAGGAGAGCAAGAGGAGGGGCAAGGGATTTGCTCCTTTATGTTTACTTCTTCTTATCAATATTATCTTCACAGCAAGAGGACTTGACCCTGGCAAGAAAAGGAGTAGTAAATTGCTCCATTTTGCACTTTTCTGCACTTATAGAACCCTCATCACATTTTTCCTAGATAATATCAACTAGCCTTTTGTTCCCTCTCAGAGATTTGTGTCCCATGTTTGCAGGGACCCTCCTCAAGTTCTTGGTTCTTCGTGTTCTTCGAGGAGTGCTTTATTTTTAGAGATCTGGGCTTCAGTTTTATAGGGTTTCTCCAAACCTTTGAGTTCCAGTAATTCCAGTCACTTCCTTTTGTTTCCCTCTGCTCTGGGGGTCCTAGCTGCTTCCTGTAATTACTTTCTTTGTAATTATATGAGTCCCTTTTTTTGCCTTTCCAGTTCTCCAGTTCATGGTTAACAGCTTATTCTAAACTCTCTGTTAAAATTACTGGTGTGATTTTTGTGTTTTGACTGATACCTGACTAATAGACTGGTCAAAATAATAGACCTTTGCAAACCGAAGTCCTGGAGATCACATTAGGCCATTCTTCATTTAGTCGTTATTGGACCTCTAATGTGCTGGGCCTTTCTTTCTTCTCTGTATTCTCTGTCAGATGTCCTCTCTTATCTGTGGTCCCAGAGCTGCTTGAGAATATGTCATTATTACACTTCATTGTCATTGCCTGTTCTTCTATATTTCTCAACTTGAGGCCAATGATAGTGTCTTTTGTTTCTTTGTCCTTAGTTTCTAACATAGGATTTGTATAAACTAGATGTTCAATAAATATTTTAATTAATGAACATACTTGTAAATATGGTTGTAAAGGTCAGAAGTCATGACAAAAACTATCTGATGAAAGGAAGGATCTTATTTTGATTATTTTGGGCATCTGAAGGTCCTCAGATACTGAGATATTTAAACCAGATGTTAATATGGCATCAAAGGTTATTTAATACTCTTTAAAAAGTCACATATCTAAGACTTGATTTGGGTGTTCTGGTTCAGTTGTTCTAGTTCAGTTGTTTGTGAGATTGAATGTGCTTTATCTCACTACATTTTCACCATCTCTTATATAGTTCTGTTCTAGGGAAGAATCCAGATCTATTCATCATCATACTTCTCAGGTTATCAGGCCTCTACCTGTCATGTCTCACTTTTAATTAAGACTTTAAGCTTCCCTTTCCCTTCTACCTTCATTGTGCTCATGGAGTGAACCCTGTACTTCACTGTACTTTAGTTATTAGTGCATTATTAATGCTTGATACTGACCAGAGGGTTTCCAAGTCTTCTAGTTATTTTGATTGCAATACACTTTGTCTTCAGTTTTTAGTGGGGTCACCCTGACCTACAAATATCCCAGTTCCAGACCCTTAACTCCATCATGGTACACCTTATTGTCACCTGTGTCATTCCTATTGTTATACTCTTTAGTGTAGGCTACCTCCCCTTCAGTTTAAATTAAACAATTTTGATCTATAATTACTGTTTTCCAAAATGAGAGATTTGGGGACATCTTTCTATTCCTACTTCTTATTTGTAGTAGAGGATCTTTTGATGAGCTAACTGGATAATTTGAATGTCTTGGTTTACAATACTGAGATTTTAGGGAAAAAAGTAAATATCTCTCCGAAATTCTTTATACTTGTTGAGGGGTGTGGATTTTTTTGTTTCATTTTTAAGAATTTTGATGGGTATTTGGTCATTTGGCCATTTCTTTATTTACTTTTTGAGTTTTTTTGTTAAATCTTTTTGGTCCAGTGTCATTAACATACAGTGCCATATTTGTTTCAGGTGTACAATATAGTGATCCAACAGTTCTGTACATTACTTAGTGGTCATGAAAACAAGTGCACTCCTAATCCCCTTCTCCTGTTTCACTAATCTCCCTCCCTCCCTCCCTTCTGGTCACCATCTGTTTGTTAAGAGTCTGTTTTTTCGTGTGTGTGTGTGTGTGTGTGTGTGTGTGTGTGTGTGTGTTTTACTTTTCTCCTTTGTTTCTTTAATTCCACATATGAGTGAAATCACGTGGTATTTGTCTTTCCTTGACTAGGTTATTTTGCTTAGCATTATATCTCTAGCTCCATCCATGTTGTTGCAAATGGCAAGATTTCATTCTTTTTTATGGCTGAGTACTACATTACACACACAGACACACACACACACACACACACACTCATCTATTGGTGGACACTTGGGCTGCTTCCATAGGTCAGCTGTTGTAAATAATGCTGCAATAAACATGGATGTGCATATATACTTTTGAATTAGTGTTTTTGTATTCTTTGGATAAGTACCCAGTAGCGTGATTACTGTATCATAGGGCAGTTCTTTTTTTTTTTTTTTTTTTTTTTTTAAGTAGGCTCCATTCCCAGTACGGAGCGCAGTGTGGGGCTCAAACTCATGACCCTGAGATCAAGACCTGACCTGTGATCAAGAGTTGGACACTTAACTAAGTAGGGCAGTTCTATTTTTAATTTTTTGAGAAACCTCTACACTGTCTTCCTCAGTGTCTGCACCTTCCTCAGTGTTTGTACCAGTTTGCGTTCCCACCAACAGAGCACAAGGATTCCTTTTTCTCCATATCCTTGCTAACATTTGTTTCTTATTTTTGATTTTAGCTGTTCTGACATGCTTGACAAGATTTCCATTGAGGTTTTGGTTTTTCATTTCCCTGATGATGTGTGATGTGGAGCATCTTTTCATGTGTCTTACATGTGTCTGTTGGCCATCTATGTGTCTTTGCAGAAATGTCTGTTCGTGTCGTCTCATGTTTAATTGCATTATTGGTTTTTGGGGTCTTGAGCTGTATCACTTCTTTGTATAATTTGGATACTAACCATTTATCAGACATGTCATTTGCAGATATAGTCTTCCATTCAGTAGGTAGGTTGCGTTTTAGTTTTGTTGGTCATTTCTTTTGCTTTGCAGAGATTTTTTTTCTTATGTAGTCCCAATAGTTTGTTTTTTCTTTTATTTCCCTTGCCTCAGAAGACCTATCTAAAAAGACATTGCCATGACCAATGTCAGAAAAATTACTGTCTGTGCTCTCTTCTAGGATTTTTATGGTCTCAAGTTTCACATTTAGGTCCTTAATCTGTTCTGAGTGAATTTTTGTGTATGGTTCAAGAAAGTGGTCCAATTTTATTCTTTTTTGTGTAGTTGTCCAGTTTTCCCAAAACCATTTGAAAAGACTTCTTCTCATTGCATATTCTTAACCTGCTTTGTTGAAGATTAATGGGCCATATAATTGTGGGTTTATTTCTGGGCTTCCTATTCTGTTCTGTTGATCTGTGTGTGTATTTTTGTGCCAGTACCATACTCTTTTGATTACCACAGCTTTGTAATATAACTTGAAGTCTGGAATTTTGATGCCTCTGGTTTTGCTTTTCTTTTTTAAGATCACTTTGGCTATTCAGGGTCTTTTGTGGTTCCATACAAATTTTAGGATTATTTGTTCTAGTTCTGTGAAAAATGCTATTGGTATTTTGATAGGGATTGCATTAAATATGTACGTTGCTTTGGGTAGCATATGCATTTTAACAGTATTTGTTCTTCCAATCTCTGAGCATGGAATGTCTTTCCACTTCTTTTTTTCCTTTTATTTTTTCCAAAGAATTTATTAGAGAGAGAGAGAGAGCATGAGGTGGGGAGGGGCAGTGGGAGAGGGATAAGCAGACTCCCCACTGAGCAGGGAGCCTGACACAATCCTAGGACCCCACGATCTTAACCTGAATTGAAGGCAGATGCTTAACCAACTGAGCGCCTCAGGGGCCCCTGTGTTGTCAATTTCTTTCATGTGTTTTATGGTTTTCATAGTACAATGTGGGGTTTGATCTGAGGACCCTGAAATCATGACATGAGCTGAAATCAAGAGTCGGATGCTTGACTGAGCCACCCATGTGCCCCTAAATGGGATTGTTTTCTTGATTTCTCTTTCTGTTGCTTCATTATTAATGTATAGAAAGGCAACAGATTTCTGTACATTAGTTTTGTATCCTGCAGCTTTACTGAATTTATCAGTACTAGCAGTTTTTTGGTGGGGTCTTCAGGGTTCTCTTTGTATGGTATCATGTCATCTGCAAATAGTGAAAGTTTTACTTCTTCCTTACCTATTTGGATGCCTTTTATTTCTTTTTGTTGTTGATTGCTGTGGCTATGACTTCCAGTACTGTGTTGAATAAAAGTGATGAGAGTGGGCATCCCTGTCTTCTTCCTAACTATAGAGGAAAAAGCTCTCAGTTTTTTCCCCTTTTAGGATGATCTTAGCTGCGGGTTTTTCCTATGAGGCCTTTATAATGTTGAGTTATGTTCCCTCTACAACTACTTTGAGGGTTTTTATCCATGAATGGGTGTTGTACTTTGTCAAATGCTTTTTCTGCATCTATTGAAATGATATATGGCTCTTATCCTTTCTCTTACTCTTTTTTAAGATTTTATTTTTTAAATATTTGAGAGGGAGAGAGAGAGAGAGAGCATGCACGCACGCACAAGAACAGGGGGAGGTAGAAACAAACTCCCCACTGATGCCGGCTTGGATCCCAGCATCAGGACCTGAGCCGAAGGCAGATGCTTAACCGACTGAGCCACCCAGGTGCCCCTAAGATTTTTTTAAATTAATGTATACAGCCAACTTGGCGCTGGAACTTACCAAGAGTTGCACACTCCACCTATTGAACCAGCCAGGCGCCCCTTCTTTTTCATATTGATGTGATGTGTCACATTGATTTTGTGAAGATTGAACCACCTTTACACCCCAGGAAAAAATCCCACTTGATCGTGGGGAATGATTTTTGTGATGTATTGTTGGACCTGGTTTGCTAGTATTTTGTTGAGGATTTTTGCATCTGTGTTCATCCAGGATTTTGGCCTGCAGGTTTTTGTGGTCGTGTGTTTATCTGGCTTTGGTATCATGGTAATGCTGGCCTCAGAGAACGAATTTCTATTCCTTCCTTTTCTGTTTTTTGTAATAGTATGAGAAGACTAGGCCTACTCTTCTTTAAATGTTTAGTAGAATTTGTGAAGCCATCTGGTGTTGGACTTTGTTGGGAGTTTTTTAAATTATTGATTCAATTTCTTTGCTGGGAATTAGTCTGTTCAGATTTTGTATTTCTTCTTGTTTTAGTTTTTTTTTTTAAAGATTTTATTTATTTATTTGACAAAGAGAGAGAGATCACAAGTAGGCAGAGAGGCAGGCAGAGAGAGAGGAGGAAGCAGGCTCCCTGCCAAGCAGAGAGCCCGATGCGGGGCTCGATCCAAGGACCCTGAGATCGTGACCTGAGCCGAAGGGAGAGGCTTTAACCCACTGAGCCACCCAGGCACCCCTTGTTTTAGTTTTGTAGTTTATATGTTTCTAGGAATTAACTATCTTCTCTAGGTTGTCCAGTTTGTTCGCATATGGTAAATCTTTTCAAAACTGAGTATGTTGATTATTTCTTTGTATTCTTGAATTTTTAATACATCATGGTATGTTAACATTTCATTTGATGTTTCTAAATTGTGAAATTGTGAAAATTGTTCACATATATTTTTACTCTCCTCTTGGGAATATGATAGGTATTCCTGCCTAATTAAAATTAGGCATGGCTATGTGACTTGATTTAGCTAATGAAGCGTGAGTAAAAGTACTGTGTGATACTCCTAGATGGAAGATTTAAGAGGTAGTATATACTTTGCCACACTGTCTCCTTCCTATGGTGCCTGCTACTTTAGCCTAGATCCCTGAAGACTTGGAGAACTCCAGTCAACTCTCAATGAGCATATAGTACAGAAGAATAAAATCTTAGTTATTCTAAGCCACCAAGATTTGTTGGTGTTTGTTATTGTAGCCTAACCTACTCGAACCTGACTTATAATCAGTATGACTTTTTTTGTAGGAACATTTATTGAGCAAACACATGTCAGATATAAACTGTTCTCCCAGGGTATATCTTTGAAGTTCAATGTAAATGGTTGTAATATCAGTAGCAGTTATGAAGAAAATCTGCTGGGGTGATTAGTTAGGTGCCTTATTTTTATTTGTGGGCACATGTGTAGTAACAGGTATTAGATAATTTTGGTAAGCCAGGAAAAGAAGGGAGGCCCAGAATGGAATGGTTAAGTCCTTCAGAAGTGACAGATTTCATACCTAATAACATTAAATATAGGCCATTTGTTTCAGAAAATAAAAGAAATCCATCTGAGCATAGTCTATTTTGGAAGCGTATCTGTTAAGTGAGTTAAGTGACTAGCCTGAGATTATTCATTTATTTAGTGGCAGAACTGTGGGGGGGAAATCAGTCTTTTTGACTCTAGCCCTGTGTTCTTTTTATTAAACATTTCACTTATTCTCTTAAAATTTTTAATCCCCTCAATCTGTAATTATGCCTTTCAGTCCTAATTTTCCCCCTGAAACTTAATTAACATTTTCCATCAATTTGCACAGAATTGTGTTAATCACAATTCTTGGCTCTTGACACCTTATTCTTACTGATTTGTGCATGATCTTATGTAGAGTGTATTTATACTTCAGTGAAATAACCAATAGCTGTGAATCCAACTTCTCAAGCATTGCCAGTAACTTACATCCTCCTGTGTGTTCTCCTTGACTCTTCCTAAATGGTAGCTATCATTCCAAGCTTTGTATTTCAGTCTCTTATATTTTATAAAAGTTTTATTATAGATACATTTACCTAAACGATATATTTTTAAAATTTTGTTTTTATAAAAAGAATATGCTAAAATATAGTCTTCTGGATTTTTTTTTATTAGATATCATGTTACTAATATTCATTCTTATTGCATGTAGTTGTAGTTCATTAATTTTTACCACTGTATATAATATTCCATTCTGCAAACTTAATCATAATTGATCCATTTTCCTTACTAGAGACATTTGAGTTGTTTCCAGTATTATGCTATTAGAGACATGTTGCTGGGAGCATCTATTCATATTTCTGGGTAAACATGTGTTAAAATTTCTCTCAGATACACAGCTGAAGGAAGAATTGCAGGCTCATAGGGTATGCGATATTTAACTTTACAAAAGTTACCTAATTAATTTCCACCGTTGTTATATTATTCATTAATTTTATGTTCTTGACCACGGTTGGTAGAGGTTTACCTATTTTATCAATCTTTTGAAAGAACCAGGGAACCTATTTATGAGCCTTGTTGTAATTATTTAGATAATAAATTATGGTTTAAACTAAGGCTTAGCAGTGGAGATAGAGGGAGATGGGATTGGGAACTGTGAGGGATTTAAAGTAATATAGTTTGACTTGATGATCCAATTTGATATGGCATTTGAGGGAATGGAAATTGTAAAGAATGATGTTTGAGTTTCTGGCCCATGTATGAATCAGGAGTGTAAATGTTACTTTGTCTAATCTTGTAATTGAAAAGTGCCTAGGTCAGTTTTGTTTCATTAGTTTCAGTGCCATTTTTTTCTGTTATTAGAAATAAAGCTTTTAGGGATACTGTTTTTTTTCTCTAATGCTTCGGAAACATTTTATATTAACTACTTTACCTTCCTCAAGAAGGACTTTGAAACTGTTGTTCTAAAATAATATCACTAGTTGACTCTTAACCAAATAAAATAAGCTGGATTACTCTAGACCGAAGATAGGTCAGAAATAACACAAAGCTGTAAGTGCTTCCTCTGTTGTTTAAAGTATTAGTTTTCAAGGGACTAAGTAGTTTGAAGTCCAGAATAATCAGTCTACTTTATCCTTTCTATATTTCTGCTTTGAGAAATACAGTACTTACATGCAAATTCATGATGAGGAGCTCTTATCACTTAACTGAGATGGAGAATGATAATTGGAATTGATTTCTTTGTTTTTGAGTTACAGTGGGGAATTTAAAATTTTTTTAAAGTAGTGATTTTTCACTAGCTATTAAAGATGATTGATTTTCAAGGGTGTAAGAGATAATTGGCAGAACAAGTGTTTTAAAAACAGTTTGTAGGGGTACCTGGCTGGCTCAGTTGGTAGAGCCATCACCTCCTGATCTCTGGGTTGTGAGTTCAAACCCCATGTTGAACATGGAGCTTACTTAAAATTAAAAAAATTAACATTAAAGAAAAAAAAGGAAAAAAAGAGGTTGTATCTTTCAGGGAACCCCTGGTTTTATAATTTAAAGCTTTTTATTTAATCATGGAGAATTTGGTAAAATTAATTTAGCTGGAGTAAATAATAAAAAATTTGATCCATTTACAAAAGAATAAATAAAAATTAATGAAGTCTTACATTTTTCAGATACCATTTTGTTTTCAAATCTTTGCTGCTTTTTCGGTGGGCCTTTCCCTTTTTGTATATAACCACTTGTGTATCAAAATGAGGCACTACCTCAAATGATTACAATTGCTCTCTTGGTTCTGCTGTGAGTAAGACCATTATTATCAAAAACATCATATGACATTTCTAATAGATGACTTTCTCAATTCACTGAAACCGAACAGCTGTTTCAAACAAATGCCCTTTCTGTGGGCATTTATCATCTGCAGATCAATTTATTGTTATTTGTAATGAAAATGTCTATCTACATTTTGAGCGATTTTTTTAAAAATCAGATTTTGCTATTTTGAATTTCAATGTATTGTCCAGCAATGTAAGTGACAATATGTGTTTAAGCATTTTTTAAAAAATTTTATTTGAGAGGGAGAGGATTATTCTCGTTCTGTGAAAAATGCTATTGATATTTTGATAGGGATTGTATTAAATATGTGCATTGCTTTGGGTAGCATATGCATTTTAACAATATTTGTTCTTCCAATCCCTGAGCATGGAATGTCTTTCCATTGCTTTTGTTTTTCTTTTTTCCAAAGAATTTATTTGAGAGAGAGCATGCGTGCACACGCAGGGCACGGGTGGGAGAGGGGGAGAGGGTCAGAGGGAGAGGGAGAAGCAGATTGCCTGCTGAGCGGGGAGACCTGCGCAGGGCTAGATCCCAGGACCCTAGGCAGAGTTGTAATTGACTGAGCCTCCCAGGCGCCCCAGCAAAAATACACATTTAAAGAAAATAACTAAAAAACTTCTAGTGAAAAGCCAGAAGGATTTGAGGATTATTTATCCCAGTGAATGTATTGAGATGCAACATTAATAAGCCTGTTAGCTGTTTCTTGGTGACTGGTTTAGGTTTTGTCTAAGATGCTACTGAACCCAAGGGATAATGAGTAAAGATGAATAAGGGGGAGATCATTTCATGTTCCAATATAGTGAACTAAATGTCTTCATCTTTTTAGCCAGTCATATCTTATATAAGTTGTCAAATTGGTAAAGCAGTTTTCATGAAAAGCACATTTTGAGTATTTTCTTTGTTGAATGAATTGTTTGGCTTTTGTAACAATTTTAACAGCATATAGTGTGTTACCCTCATTTGCAGTACTACAACTTTATTGTTCTGGAAATGTTATAACACCTCTTTAAGACTAAGTTTCTTGTGGGCAGAGTTCATGTTATTTATCTTTCTGCCTTCGGTGCCTCATATTGCCAGGGACGTGATAGGGCCTCTGTGTGAATGTTTGTTGAATGAATAAATAAAAACTTTCTAACATAAAGTGAAAACCTAAGCAGAGCCCTCAGAGTGGGACAGTGATCTAAAACTTTGCCAGTTAATAGATTGACTTTAAATAGAAAGATCTAGTTTATAAAAGATTACTGATCTCTATTATTTGCTTTCATTCTTTTGTTCAAGAGGTTTGGCGCCTGTTGAGTGCCAGGTTTTGTACTAAATACTGAGTTTTGTACTAAATATAATAATGAACAAAACATTAAGTCCTTGCTCTCAAGGAGATTAAGTTCTAGTGGAGGGAATCAGCAATAAAACCAGTGTTTAGAATGTCAAGCTAGGCAGACTACAGGGGAAATTAAAACAAGGAAGGGGGGGTGGGATGTAACCTGGGTACGGAGTTGTCACTTTTATACAGGGTGACCAGGGAAGTTCTGTGTGAGTAGAACCCAGAAGGAAGTGAGACTCTCTGGGAGAAGTGCATTACAAGCCAGGGAAGAGCACGTACAAAGGCAGGATCAGCAAAGAGACTGCTGTGCTGCTAGAACAGGGTAGGTGGGAGCAGAATAGCAGCAGATGAAGTTAAAAAAGGAGAATGGCAGACAAGTCCTATAAGGCCTAGTAAGCCATTTAAGAACTTCGGGGTTAATTACTGAGTAAAGTGCCAATAGTTGGAGGATTTTGAAGAAGAGGGGTGATGTTATTTATGATTTAGTCTGTTTGCTCTGGCTGCTGTATAGAAAATACACAGTAGTCAGTGGGGCAGGAAGGGGGAAGGTGGTGGGGTGGAAGCAGGAAGACCAGGTGTAGGATACTCTAAATATTCTAGGCATAGAGATGATCAGGGTTAGGTTAAGATTTTAGCAGTTTAGGTGGTAAGAAGTGGTCAGACTCTGGATATATTTTGAAGGAAGACCCTACAGGTTTGGGTGATGCATTGATTGTAGGATAAGACTAGTAAGAGGAGCAGGGTTTAGAGGAAGTGGAAATACATGTTACTTATCTTTGATTTCTGTCCCTGATAGGCTAATTCTCAAGCTAGAATAGGAAAGAATTGCTACCTAACTCTGGAATTTGGTACTATGGAAAGAAAACTGAATTGGGATCCCTAAAGTGGCATTTTAAGGCCTGATGCTCTTGCTTTCAGAGACTTGGCCAAATCATTTTTTTGAGCCTCTTCAAGCTCTGTTTCCTTAACCAGAAAAATGACTTGGTTGACCCTGATGGTCTCTAACATCCTTTAATTTGTCACAATTTGTGTCTGTTTCATTATTTTTGGAAGTGCATTGATGACTTCCCCTTTATCCATTTATTAATTATAGGCATTCTTCGTATTTCTGACCTTCCCTCTTACCACCTTTATTCTTCCTGGCTTTAATCAGTTTTACAAATATCTCTCAGACCTATACTTTAAACTGACTTTTTTCTGAGTTCTAGATTCATGAAATTCATTAATTCATTAAATTTGCTCCAGTAAGTTCAATCCTGAATTCATTTTCTCTCTCCTAAACTTGCTCTTCTTCCTTTGCTCAGCAGTTGGTAATTTGAATTATAGGATTTCTATTATTAATAGCTGATCATTAACCTTATTTAATTACTAATGTTCAGTTTGTTAAGATAAGTTAATTGGAATTAAGTTTGGGAAACTAACCTGGCAGATCTCACAGTGTGATCCATGATCCTGAAACCGTTTCAGGGAACCCGCAAGATCAAAACTTAATTTTTATAATACTAAAACATCTCACTTTTTAAAACTGTGGACATTTGCTCTGATGGTACATATGCAGTGGTGTATACAACTACTGGTTCCTTATTTCAGATCATAGTGGTATTCTTCCCCTATATGCATTTGCAGGGAAGGAAACAATTTCACTTAAGGTTTTTGATGAAGCAGTAAAATATGTTAATTGTCTTAAATCTTATCGTTAGATACATGTCTTAATATTCTGTGTGATGAAAAAGGTAGTATAAAACATTTCTGCTGCATAGTACAGTCATTTAAAATGATGACGTATAGCTATGTTCATGCACATAAATAGATCTCCATGACATAGTTGAAGAAGAGCTGAAATGCAGTATTAGTAGGAAAACAGCTTAATTTGGGTCCTCTCTCTGTTACAGCTTTAGTTTTACTTAGTTCACCACTGGTATCAGATGTTTTGAGTGTAGAATCAAGACTTTCCCTTCATTATATCTTGGGATCTGAGCACTTGTGAGACTCAAGAAATCTCTTCATGGTTTATAGCCCAGCCAACAGTTCATAAAACTGTAAGAGATCTCTCTGTTTCACAGCCCAGCTACTGTGATTTTGAGCAGCTGAGACATTTACTTTTCTCTTTAGCCCCACCCCTGGCTTTTCCTTCTTCTGGAGAAAGCATTTACCTAATACCCTCAAGGCATCCTGTAGTGAGTGTGGCCCTGCACTTTGTGAAGGGCCTGTGTCCCTTGGGGACATTTTTCTCTTAGCTTTGCAGCCTTGTTCCCAGCATTTTGCAGCCTTACCTCCCCATTCCCCTCTTGCAGCTCTAGTACTTGGAAAGCATCCTTTTTTTTTAAATTTAAATTCAGTTAATTAACGTATAATGTATTACTAGTTTCAGCGGTAGAGTTCAGTAATTCATCAGTCTTATATAATACCTACTGCTCATTATATCATGTGCCCTCCTTAATGTCCATCACCCAGTTACCCCATTCCCCTTACCCTCCTCCCCTCCAGCAACCCTTTTGAGAAAGTGCAGATTTGCTTTGGGAATATGTCTGCTAAATCTGTCTTCCCAGTCTCTATGCTCCCTTTAAAAATTTGTTAAAACATTGGGCTAATTTTCCCCTTTTGCAGCAGGTTCACTCTTCTTTTCACCATGACCCTAGCCATGTTTTCATTCCTGGAAAGGGCTTGTTCTTGCAGGAATTTAGTTCACTTATGCTTCTTTGCATCTCAGCTCTCTGAATTTTTTTTTTAAAAAACTGATTTTATAGTCTCTCTGGGTTGTTCTTACTGTTGAGGTGGGAGCAATGATAATCTTTTGTGAGTTTCTGCATCCTACCTATAAGCAGTAATCCAAGGATTTACTCTGTTCTGTTCAAAATAATTGGTATTGGTTGACAGTTCACATTGAAATTATTTAGCTAGCTCTTTTAATAAAATTTTACTAAAATAAGGTACTGGCCATATTTAGTCTTGATGAAAAACCGATATAAATGGGTGCTAACACAATAAAAAAAAGTTTTATTTTGGTGGAATATATAGACCATAAAATTGTACAATTGAGATTAAGTACATTGAGAATGTTGTGAAACCATCACTGCTATTTTCAAAACATTTTCATCATCCCAAACAAAAACTGTAGCTGTTGGGTAACAACAACTCCTTGCTCTCACCTTCTTTCCCTTGGTAACCTCTATTCTACTGTCCTATGAATTTGCCTATTCCAGATATTTCATAAGTAGAATCATATAATATTCTTTTTGTGTTTAACTTCATTTAGCATAATGTCTTCAAGGTTCATTCATGTAGCATGTGTCAGAACTTCTTTTTACTGCAGAAATGTATTTTCTTCTATCTGTGCATCTTTCACATTTTACCCATTCCTCTGTTAATGGACACTTAATGTTATTTTTACCTTTTGTCTATTAGGATTAAATCATCTATTACTATACAAGTATATGCGTGTCTGAGTCCTTGTTTTCACTTCTTTTTGGTATATCCCTAGGAGTAGAATTGTTGGGTTGAAAGGTTATTCTGAGTTTAGCTTTTTGAGGATCCCTAGCCAGTTTTCCACAGCGGCTGCATATTTTATGTTCCCGCCAGCAATGCACCAGTGTTTAATTTGTCCACATCCTCACCAACATTTGTTATTTGCTTTCTCTCTTTATTTTTTTGAACATTTGTTATTTTCGGTTTTCGTTTTATAGTAGCCATCCTCGTAAGTGTGAAGTGATATCTCATTGTGGTTTTCATTTGCGTTTCTCTAATGAGTAGTAATGCTGAGCCTCTTTTCATGCACTTGCCATTTGTAAATCATCTTTGGTGCAATGTCTATTCAAGTCCTTTGCCCATATTTTAATTGTGTTTGTTTTTTGTTGTTAACTGAGTTGTAAGAGTTCTTTATATATTTTGGATATTCTTACCTGAGATATGATATGGTTTGCACATACTTTCTTCCATTCTCCACATTGTTTTTTTCACTTTCTTGATGCTATCCCTAGATGCCTAGAAGTTTTTAATTCTTTTTTTTTTCCCCCAAATACTTTTATTTTATTTTTTCAGTGTTACAAGATTCACTGTTTATGTACCACACCCAGTGCTCGATGCAATACGTGCCCTCCTCAATACCCACCACCAGGCTCGCCCATCTCCCCACCCCCTC